>CM076578.1:580931094-581585209 GCA_034641835.2 Pinus albicaulis | reverse complement strand
AAACGCCGTAAGGAATATGGTAGAATGAAATTAGTTGTAATTATTTTGATATATATATGTCATTGGATATATGTATACAGAATATATGATGTTTGAAATAGACATTGCATTTTCATTGTTGAAAAGAAAGTTATATTATAATGTCATTGGAGATATGTATATAGATTGTATAATGTTTGAAATGGAGATTGCTTTTTAATGGTTGAAAAGTAATATGGCAATTTATTTCTATTACGTGAAATGTGTAGAATGTACAATGTTTGAAATGTAATTTTGAAGAGTTTGCAATTGTAGAAATGTACATTGCATGTTAGTATTTTGCAATGGAATTGTATTTTTTATAAAAGACGACAAGTATATCATGAAGAGGATGATTGATGCTGAGGTTGGTGAAGAGGGAGGAGATACGCTGATGTAGTAAGGAACCTGCAAAGAAATTTTGTTTTTGAGAAATTAGAGGAATATATATTTATATGGAAATGTAAAATAACTTGTTCAAGCTGACTTCAATGAGGTTTTGTGTGAATTATATTGTAGAGAAATTATAATGATTGAAATTGAAGTTACCTGTAATATATGAATGGAAACGTTCAGTCGTAGACGCAGGTCGATCGATGGCAGACTGAACACCATTGGAGATTAATTCGGAATTGCAGATGCCTATTTCTTGATTGCCATTCTGCTCTTGCTTTTCTCAATTTATCTCGTTCGTGTATGTGGATGATACGTTTGATACTGGATTTTATTTTAATTAATAAATCCATCGTTGGTCGCAGTCTGTATAGTGGTACATTTGGATTTCTGACTGGCAGGAATCTTTTCTGTATCTCCTGCAATGAATGAATTGTTGCATCTATTTATGTGATGTAGTTATGTAATTGCGATATGAGGGAGTCCATCTGTTCTGTTTCAAAACAAAGAAACTGTTAGATGCATATAGGTAAGCATTATATCAAGAATGTATATTTTAAATCATATATTAACAATTAGTGAATTAGGTTAATGTTAGTAGGTAGAAATGTTGTGTTTTTAAAAATTTATAGAGTTGATAATAGTTGAAAACCTTTTAGAGATGCTATATATGGAATGCAGTGGTTTTGTAGCTGTGATATCTTTGAGTCGATATGTTCTGTTTGAAAAGATAGAAAATGTTAGAAGGAAATAGCTGAGAAATATAAAGCAGATGTAATAATGTAAAATATGTATTGATAATGAGTGAATTAAGTTTTAGTAATAGGTAGAAATTATACTCTATGAAAGAAATATGGAGTTGATGATATGGGAACCTTTTGGAGATGTTAACATATGGAATGGAGTTGGTCGTCTGTAGGAGACATTGAACAGAGACGTTCTTCTGCTTGTTTTCTGCGAGCAATATTTTTGTTGTCTTTCAGTTTCATGAAACGGTCGAAACTGAATGCAGGGCAAATTCGGAGATTCTGTAGTGAAGGGACTCTTGAAATTGCTGTAAATGTGAGGCCTTGTCGTTCAGTTTTTCCAATGTCTATCATTGCTTGTGGCAGAGTCATACCTTGAGATTTATGTATAGTTAAAGCCCAAGCCATTTTGAGTGGAATTTGTGTGCGACCATTTCTTTTTATTGCAGGAATCGGTAAGTGAGTGGGGTTTGTTTCATCCCAAGCAGGGCCAATGTATTTTCGAAATTCAACAACTACAAATGTTGGAAGCTGTGGAGGTGAAGTTGCTTCTTTGTAGAAGATGGATATGATTTCCCCGAGGGAACCATTAACAAGCCCTGCTGAAACCCAAAGGTTGGAAGTCAACATTACTTTTTGTCCTTTGCAAAGGTATACAATTCGCTGTAATTTCTCTTCTTCTGAAGAGAATGTAGAGTATGTGTTGTCGTCCTCTGCGATTGATCTTGCAACTGGAGTGTTTAAATATTTGATCATTTTCTTGTTGTGATCCAATGTTTGAGCGTTTGTTGGAAATAGATGTATAGAATCATGGAAGGATTGTATTTCAGCTGCAGACAAGAAAGAGTCTGTTCGCGTCATAAGGATGTTGTAGTCCTCAATTGTTGGATTTGCATTTCTAATGTTTTGGAGGACGTTTCTGAAAAGAGCCTGAGCACTGCTTTGAACTTGTTGACGAAATATTTTGTCCAATGTGATGACTGTTGTGAATGTGTTCCACAATGCGGTTCCATGACTTGTCCCTGCATATAGTGGTATGTCTTGGACGGGTGGTAACTGGCCCAGATCACCAACTAATATAATCGAGCAACCGCCGAACGGTAAGTTTCTTTTTAATGGAAATGCCTCACGAAGCCGTTGATCAACCTGGTGAAGAAGCTTAGGTCCTATGAAGCTCATTTCATCGATTAATATGTACCTAATATGCTTTAGCTCTTCTTGAAATTTTGCAAGAGCACTGCCTTCTAATGGTGTAAGATCTTTTATTGGAAGATGGAGAGCAGAATGGATTGTCGATGCTTGTATGTTGAATGCTGCAACACCTGTAGGGGCTAGGAGCATGATTGGTGAAGGTTCTGAGCCAGCAAGTGCTATGAGCATTTCTCTGATGCAATTTATAAGAAGGGATTTCCCAGTTCCAGCAGTTCCTTGTATTATCATTCGCAGAGCAGGTAAGATATCCTTTTTAATGGAGTGAGCACGAATAATATCCAGAGCTTTTTTTTGCATTGAAGATAATGAGCTGAGGGACAGTAGAGTATCTGTATTTTTTTGAATAATGCGATGGACAGAGCGAGTATTGTCAATGAATTGTGCGCCTATTTCTTGGAGATGCAATGGAATAGTTGTATCATTCCAGTTATGGCTATCATCCAAACCACGAAGACCAAGCATTTGAATGTCATTTATGAGTAGTTCATCTGTAGGGTACAACTGAGAGAGTAATTCCCATTCGTTTAGGTCCATCGTTTCTGGAGGATGGAATTCTTCTGTAGTTGTGTTGTCATTTGCAGGAGGATCGATATCAGATAGTGTAAAAGCATGGACTTATGAGTAATTAGTCTCTATGTTTGTTATTCAAACCCCTCCTCTTGCACCTAACTTATTCACTGAACCATCAAAGTCTAAATGCCATAGAGATTCATGAAAAATATTATCATTGTTTGTTGCTATTTTTTTATCTACTAGTTCAGTTTGGATTTCATTTGTTTCAGAGTTACATGGGACAACATAATCAAGGTTAGTTGGTGTAGAGTAAATGGGGTAATTTATAGATATTTCAACACTACTGACCATGCACTTCATCAATGTTTCCCTATATAACTTTTTAGGCTGGCCAAAAACTGATATAGTAGCATAAGTCATGTCCAATTGTAGAGATCCCTGTAACTTTTCTCCCCATGAGCGAGAAAGTAACAGTACATATTTTGGTGGGATATCAGCTACTACAATTTCCATTAATATACTCTTACCACGGTATTGAACTAGTGTTACACACAAATATTTGATTAAACCTAGGCATTTTACTTTACTTGAATCAAAAGAAAACAAATCTTTGTATGGCCTTGTAATTTCTAGATTGAGAGTTTCCATTATGGCTTTAGGCATTAGATTATGGGAAGCTCCTGAATCCAAAATGGCATTGTCTAAAATTTGATCATGAATGGTAAGACTGATATAAAATGGGGGAACTACTCCATCTACATTTTTTCCATTTACATGTATGCCAAAAATCAACTCTGGATGATCATCATTTAGATTTATGGAGTCTTATTAATCATTCATATTTAATGTTTCAGTTATGGTTGATTTATACGAGTCATTTTTTACCAATTCAGTCAAAGGAATTGGTATTTTAAGCTTTGCAATTTTTTATTGTATGTTGAATGTAGGTTGAGTTTTACTGATTTGAATCAATTCTTCTTTGTAACTGTAGTTTGTGTTGGTTTGTATTGTTTTTCTACAGTTGTTTTTTCATTTTCAAATGTTTTGGGATTGTCTGTTTGTGTTTCTTTTGTTTTACTACTTCTAACTTTCATTTCAGGGATTGTTTGTGAAGAAGTAGATGTTCTTTCAGACTTATAAATTTCAGCAGATGTTTCTGAAGTAACAATTTTTGGATCTACTGTTTTAGGATCAGCATAAGGTTTTTTGGGATCTAAATTTGATGTTTTTATAGAATTAGAAGCTTTAGCAGTAGTAGATTTTTGTGATTATTTTGCAGCTTGAGCAACTTCATCAGTAATATCAACAATTTTAGGGCCTGATGCTTTTTTAGGAGTAGAAATATTTTGGGAAGAATTTTAGTTTTTCTTATTTGTAGAACCTTTGTTTTGGGAGCTTCTACTGTTTTCTAATTTTGAGTTTGGAAAGATTTCTTGGTAGAACACTCTGTTTTTTTCTTGTTTCTAAGGTTATATTGACTGTGTATTTCATTTATTGCATAATCATAACCTTGTTTATAATCAAATGATTCACTAGAATATAATTTGAGTTGTTGAAGTTCAAATAATTCCAGAACTTCCTGAGTAAGGAAAACAGTATTATTGTCATCTATTCCCATTATATTTATAGCATCCTCATCATCATTATTATTCTGAGAAATTTCAGCATAGTTCCCTTGGAATGGGGGTCTAATAGTTCGGTCTGGGGTTGTTTCTTTTTCTTTTCCAGAATTTATGTTTTTTCTAAAATTGGGATTTCTGATTTGTTGTTGGTTATCCCACTGAGTTCTTCTCTTTATATTATCTAGTCTACCAACCACTCTTTCTAAGGTTTTAACTATCACATCCATTTTTGTTTATGAATTGGCATTTTCTTCTTTAATGGTTACTCTTCTTTCATTTCTGAGTCTAGCTTTTCTGGCTAAAATGTTCACTTCTACACAAACTGCATCTGTTTGCATTTTTTCTAAGGTGTCTGCATCTCTTTCCATTAATTGGTAAGCCATATCTGTATCAAATCCATCAAGGAATTTGAGCAGAACTGAATAAGGAGTAGGTTTAAGATTTGCAGGGATAGAATTATAGACACTATTATATCTGGTGCTGTAATCTTGGACTGACTCATTTGGAGCTCTTTTTAAGGAATCAAATTCAGACAAAATTTGGAGGGGGTTCTTTTTATTTTCCCATTTATTTAAAAACAAATTAAAAAAGATAGCTAAATCAGTTACACTACCAGCAACTAAATCTTTAAACCACTTCTTAACTGCTCCTGTTAAATTTTGTGTAATTAGCCTCATTTGAACATTTGAATCATCAATTTCATAAATTTCAAAGAAGTCTGTCATCTTAGTAATATGTTGCTGAGAATTATATTGAGTAGTGCCATCAATGAATGGTATTTTATTTGATAGTCTTGTGGCATGCCATGGAGTTGTTGTGGTAAAACTAGGGGAGCATATCTAGCATCCATAACTTGAAGCTTAGCTTCGCTATGAGGTAAGGTAGAAATTCCTGGAGTTGTATTGGAAATGGTAGCAGATGAACCAAAAATTTTATTTGAAGTACTGGGAAATGAGGATGATCTATTTAAGAAATCAAGAGGTGAACTAATGGACATATTTGATGAAGTGATTGGTGGAAATAATACTCTAGGTTGTAGAGGTAGTTTATGGATAAATAGATCTGTAGATGAGATGGTAGTAGAATTTATGAATGATGTTACAACATACAGAGAAGAATATCTGGGTGCTATTATTGTGGTGTGTGATTGAGAAACTGTAGGTCTATTTCATAAGTCAAAAATTGAATTAATTCAATAGCTTCATCAATATCCTTTAGAATAGTAACATTAATTTCTTCAACTTTAGTCTGATATTCAACTTTCTTAGATTTAGGACTTGCTGCAATAGATTTTTGTTTTTCATTCAAAAATGAAATAAAGCAGGGTCTAAAACAACAGTTTTCAAATCACTTTAAGATTTAATTATAAATAAGGAATGCTCAAATTTTAGATCAAAATAAATATCTTGCAGACTTACTAATTCTCTTGGTAATGAATTGACAATTATTAATGAGATTTCAGCCTCTAAGTTTTTTCTTTTTTTTTTTCTTTTTACCAATTCAGTTTGGGTTATCTACTATAACAACAGGCTTAGGATCTGCGTTAGACCTAGTATAATAGACTTTCCTAGAAGCCAAAATTACAATTTTTTAATACCCACAACCTATGAAAAAAATATTAAAGTAAAAAGATGAATTAAATGATTCCTTTAAGACTAATTTTATGACTGAGGATTGGTTATGTCCCCAGTATGGTCGCCAGTAAAGTTATCACTCTAGTAAATTCTTAAGTTGTGGGATTTTGGTTTTCTAGTAGAATAATACTAGACGTAACCACAAACCTACTTCAAGCTCTAGGATCTAGCCTTCCTAGGGTTAAGAGAGGGTTCTCTCTTTAAATTTTAACTTTGTTTTAATTTGTGAATATTAGGCTAGCTATGAAAGTGCAATTTTGGTTTGGTTTTGTTGGATTTGGTGGGAAAATTTCACTTGGAGGGATAGATAGAGAGAAATATATTTTTCCATTGGCCTATGGAGTCTAAGTAAACTTAAAAAAACTGGGATCAAGGCCTAAAAGGTCAAATGTCTTCAGGGCAAGATAGATAACCCTTGGAGGTCTTGGAAAATTGGCTTTGTGAGGTGGTAAGTTTGGGATAAAGGGCACTTAAGGATCCTTTGATCTGAAAAAGGGAAGTGTTAGATAGAGGTAAAATGGGAGAGGGAACAATCAAGGGTTCCCTACACCAGAAATCAGAAGAAGACAAAGAAATGATAACTAGTTAAAAACAGGGTGCTATTAACATGTCCTGTAGTAATACTCCTAGTTATACATTCAGATTTAGAATTAAAACACATATGTATGCATGTAACAAATAAGAATAACAATGACAAGTTTTAAAGAGTACTTCACTCCAGATAGCTTATCACATGGATCCTAAAGTATGATGCCAAATAGTTGATCTAGTCTGCTACTCAAAATCGAAACCCAAAGCCTACAAGTCAACAAAATATCTATAGTAATCTCCAACAATTTTATTCCACACAAAATACTTCAAAAGAGTGAAGTATTTATACATGATGTTTTACAAAATATCCTAGATGACTTCTAGGAATTAACTTAGGAAAATAAAATATCTTACAACAATAATAGTGACAGCTGCATAACAAATCAGCAAGCTGTCTTATTTTATTCAAAAGAAATAGAAATTGTTTTTGGATAAGAAGCAGTTGGATGCCTACGTGTCCTCCTTGCTGGCTCTTAGATATTTTTTGGAATCTAACCTGCCTTCACTGATACTCTTTCTTACTGATACTCTTTCGTTTCAGATACTCTTTAACCTTTAGTCAAACTCCTTTACTACTGTAAAATCTGTTTTGACAGTGAAATCAACAAACATATTTTTTATTTTTCATTTGTTTGTCTTTAATTCTTCATAATAAATCAGTAAATGCTTGCCAATCCTCATTTTTAGGAATTTGAATATTTTTCAGTTTCCTAAAATTCTCATCAGCTTCAGTATACCTAGCAAAGGTTGGCTTGATGACAAATAGGTGTTTGATCTCATATTGCAAATAAAACAAGTCTTCAAAACTTTTCAATAACACCTTTCCTGTGGGGATGCCTTGTCCTGTTGGCTTATTCACCTATTTCTTGGCATGTTCTCTTATCTTATTGTCATAATCATTTTGAGGCACTAACTTATCATTAATAACCATGATATCACGAAGTCCATTTTGCATTAAATTGGTGAACTTAACCATGAATCTGGTTATAGCAGTGTTCATACCTTCACATTTTTCTTCAAGCTGCCTCATCAAATTTCTTTTGGTGGTAACTTTCCTAATTTCTAGGATAGTTGTTGTCCTGTCAGTGATTTTTAGTTCTTCCAATTCCTGTCTATTCTAGCTGCTGAGGAAATTGATTAATCTTACAGCCAGTTTTGGTTTATCAACCAGTTCAGTTTGTGTCTTTTAGATTTCTTCTTGGGCTGCAAATAATAACTCTCTTTGCACAAAAATTACCTAAATTGATGGCCATACATCATGGATGGCTTCAATTACATTATTCCATAGGTAATTTTTTATGTATGATATCTGATCCTTGAGAGTTAATTGTTTTCATAACTCTTTACATATTCACTCAATCTGTTGGTATTTTGTTCATGTGTTTTAGAATTTACTTGAGTTGATTTATTTTTCTTCTCAATATTTTCAATCATCTTTGTCAACCTGTTAATTTCATTTGTTTTCAAAGACATCTCTTCCATTGCTTTCACTAGTTGACTGCTTTCATTTATAGGATGCAATGCTATTGTAAAGGATTCAATAGCTGAAGTTGTTGAAGAATTCACTGGCACTGTAGTGGCCAATGGTTCTTTGGGTGCCAAATTTTCTCCTAAAGTTGAAGGCACTGCTGCAGTGATGACTGGGATGATTATATGAATCACTGGTTCTTTTACTGTCTCCTTTTCTTGGACAAGTTGGTCCATCTACACTTCCATTTCCTTAATCTGAGCTGTCAGCTGAAGAATGAAACTCATCATTCATCTTTCTTTTTTTGTTCCTGTAAGAGTTCCTTTATCTAAGGATGTTGATTTTGAGGAAGTTTGAGCTGTTTCCTCAAGGCTTATATATCCTCATTTTTCTTCTTTACCAATGCTTCTGCTGCTTTGATGTTTGTAGGATCATATCCTACCTGCAATACTTAATCTTCTAAGGTTTTTATCCTTATATCCTTTGCATATAATGAAGCTTTATCTATCTTAATTTTATCTTGCATATTAGAGATGGTGTTTTGAAGCTTATGAGCACTATATCTTTTGTTGTGACTATGGAATACAACATCTCTGAGGTTTTCCTGTTAAAATCTATTTGATCTAATTCATGGATTTTGTCTTTAGATACCTCCATGTCCACTTTCTTGTAGTCAACAACTGTCTTTGGCACTGATATTGTGGGCTATAATACTAACATAATCAATTTTTTACTTGAATAATCAAATGCTGATAGGAATCTGTTTTGATTTCTTGGCTTTTGTTTCAAAAAATGAGAGTAAATTTTAGTTTTTATTTCCTCATTCTTCAACTTGATTTTCTTGTATTTCTCCTTAATATCCAAATCCTTTTCCTCAGCTGAATGTGAGGAAGAAGACTCCATAATTTGTTGCCTTTCCATCATCTGTGTATCTTCATTATTCAGTTGTTATTCATTCTGATTTGGCTCACTGATAACTACAATAGCTACATTTGTCTCTGGAAAATCAGTGCTAGTATTCAAGGGCTCTGTTTCTTCAAAATCTATTGTCACTTTACCTTTACCCAATGTATCTAATTTTTGCCTTTTGTCTAAATGATCTTGAACTTTTTTTCTGGTGTAGTCTCTGTAATATAAGCGCCCTCTTCTCTGATTCTCTTAGTGGATGTCTTTGGCTGTTTGGAAATTTCCTGACTAGTATTCCTTTGGTTAACTACCTTTGTTAAAGTCTTTTCAACCCACTCAATTTGATTAGAAAAATTCTCTATTTCTGGTTTTGATTCATGCATAAATGGTGTCAATTTACATTTTACCCTTAGTTTACTTAAGATCCCTTGTGGATCATAGTTCCAAGGGAAACTTTCTTGCAATTTATATTCCAGTAGTTGATTTGTTTCTTCCTTTTATGCATCTCTGTGATTACATAAGAATGACCCAATTTAATTTTTAAGTTCGAATTGGGTCCTTTTCTCGACTGCCATAAAGTTAATAAAATTAGAATTTAGGATCTTCCTAACATAATCCAAGGAAAATATCCTCATTGATGGATGTTTGGGTAACTTGTAAGGCAACAAGGTTGACCCAAAAATTCTAATTTCAGTGAATTTCTCATACAAATGCCAGTAACCAACTTTTCTCGGCTCTGATAACTACAATATTTTCTTCATTTCCTCACTTATTCTAGGTTGCTCTGTTTTGGTCAACATGGTGACCACTAGATGTAAAAAAAACTCTGAAAACTATGAATAACTGAAATCTGTACCTTCTTTTTCTGAGTATTGATGTCCAAAATATAACAGATAAAGGATTTCCTTCTATTCCCAACTTTTGAAGTGAAATTAGAAAGCTATATTATTTGAAGTAAAGAAACATGTGGAAAAGATAAGAGGTATATCTGAATACTCCTTCAAGTTGTATTTTAGTCAATTGATAGTGAATATTATCAACAACGAAACTAGCATAGTCAAAGATAACTAAGGGCAGTTGACCTGGAGAAAAGGTGGACCAGAATCCCAAGATAGACTCATCAGTGTGCTCTTCAGTGAGATACCCAAGGATGAAGGAAAGCATGAAGATTACATGCCTTGAACATTCAGGGAATTTAGCAGTTGAATATGGAGGATTTAACTTGGGAATTTCAACATGAAAAGGCATAAAAGTCTGAAAAATCATGAACCTTTTAGGAAAGTCTTAGAAGCCAATGCATAGCTTAGTTAGGGCATCAATAGAAAAAGGGACTACTTGGGGGTCTGGCTGAAGCTGCAACATTTGGTTCATTGACTCTGCAGTGATGGAAAATATGACTTATTTACTAGCATTCACAATAGCTCTTTGTTCAGGAATATAGTATTATGACATAATCTGATAATTTCTTGACAAGGGCGAGTCAGAGGGACTACATATTTGGGCAGATTGGATTCCCAAATATGAACTTCTTCATGAACATCTAAAGACTTATCAAAACACCAGTTATGGATATCTAATAGATTGAATTCAACTATGGGATCAACTATTTTGTAGTCAATATCATCTAGGGGAATGTGTTCAATATCAACAACTAGGGGTTGTAATCGATTGACCAAAATAGAAATATTTGGAGTGATGGAAAGAGTAGGTTTAAGAGCTTTAGAACCTTCAGGCTTGCTTACACTCTGTTTTCTAGGCATCTTGATTTGCTTCTACAAGTTTAGATAGTTTGCAGAGGCGATTTTACTATAGCAGAGGCTTAATTGGGAAATTTTAGCATAATAGATTCTCTTTTTGGGTTTTCTGCCTAATTAGGTTTATCAAAGAAGTTTTGAGGCTTTAAAACTGGTCTAAGACAAAAAATACGGTTTTTATGAGTTTTTTGACTAAAAAATGGGGCTAAAATTCTTTTTGAAAAGATCACAGAATATTAGGGCACCTGCAGAGGATTTCTCGCCTATTTCAAAGCTTGAAATGGACTATTAAACTGTGAAAAATTGATAAATTTCCTTGAAAAAGCGTGCAGTAGACAAACAGATTTTCTGGGAAAAATTTGCCAGAGTTTGGCGTGTTTTTGGGACTTTTAAGAAGTTTTCTTTATCGATTTTTTAATTTAAATGTATTTTCTTTCTTTAAACAAGGTTTTTTCAAGTTGGTTGCAGCTTTAAATCTCAGAAAAATACTTGTTTTAATGCAGGTATCGGCTTTGAAAGGGTCTTTACAGTTTCCGTTCGAATTGATGGCTTCAGTAGTTTATGTGGAGCAAGGCGCAGCTCCTCAACAGTCTTCACGGGTGTACTTTGGTAAATTTCAGAGGTTTTGGGCATAAAAATGGCAACCAGGGGCTTTAACATAGTTTGTACAGTTGGGAGAAGAAATGCATTGGTTAAATGGGAAATATAAATGAATAAAATATTTACCAAAGGTTTTATCAAAACAAATCAATTGCATTGAATGCAGGTGTTTTCCAGCATGAGAGTGGTTTTGGAATGCAAAGGATTTTTAAAACCAGTGGTTATCACGCAGGCTTCTGGTGGTAAGTGGTTTAAACCTTAATGAATGCAATCCAACGAGGAGGGGCCACGTAGAGGAGAGAGGAAAGGGTGAAACCACCCATTTCATGTGGATATGGCGTTTGAAGGGTCAGGCATCTTTTTCACGCGATATCAAGTTCTGTCTGTGAGATCTAGAGGTTGAACGTGAATGACTGAGTTCATTTCGGGAGTTACATCGGAATGGGAAGGTGGGACCGGGCCCTTTGCCTAGGCGGAAGGGTTAAGATGTGGTGGGGGTTATATGGTTTAAAACATATATAAAGGGTTTTAATCAATACATATAGGTGCAGGCTTGATTTATTATATTATATAGTCTTAACCCTTTGAATGGCTTTAAAACTATAGGGGCAGGGTATTCGAATAATTATAGTTTTTAGACCAAAGGGTTTATAATTTAGGGGTTTTATTTGCGCACATGGGATAATAGACTTTGGTAAATGTTATAATAGTGGGTTTTTTGGGGTATTTTAAATACAAGTGAATTAATAACTACAGGAGGATACTTCTTGGGATTTAATAAAAAAATGTTAAAGGTTAATATGAAAGGGTAGTGTAATGAAAACAAAACACATATTATCTCTAAGTATGGTATAAAATCAAGCATTTCTTATCTTTATATTTCCTTCACTAATACTTAGGATCAATGTAATTTTGAGGGTTTTATGAATGCTTTTGAAGGGATGGAGTTAATTATTTTAGGGATACAATTTTACTAAGTAAAAATGTGCCCTTACTTAGGAAAAAGGGTTTTAATGTATTGAATGAAGGGTAAATGTTGATGAATGAGGGTTTAAGGTAGTAATGCAATATTTTTAACTTATCAGTCATAAAGACTTGGGTCTGATCCAAACAAAAGTCAAAGAAATGCTCTGAGCTTGTTTGACTGATAGCTTAGAATACTGAATACTCATAAGGGAGGGGAAATTAGTGATTTTTCCCAATCGTGTCTTATTTACATGATTGCACCACTACTTTCTACATACCCAACTTTATTTCTAACATTTTTTCTTCATTTTGTAGGTGCATTTAGACTTGCAACCTTAAAAAAGTTCTTTCAAAACATAAAACTATCTAAGGCTACCTTATTTCATCCAAGGGCTCATTAAATTGTTGAGCTCCTTATTATTCTCTACCTATCTACTGTTTTTTCAAGTCTAAACTGTTAAAATCTTTATTCTCTATCTAAAACATGAAATTGAAAACATGAAAAGTTAAGATTAAACTATTTAACTGATCATGGATTATGTCATTTATTGACACTCTGCACATAATCATTATTTTTGTAGTGAAAGTAAAAGTAGTGGCATTTGGATTTTCTCAATTTCAAGTCTTATTTTATCTTTTATCTTTTTTTGGGATCTATATTATTCTAAGTCCTTTCATCTTTATTTTAGGACTTTTAACCCTCTTTTTTCATTTTTTATTATTTTTCATTTTTTCAAGTATGGGAAAACAACTTCCAGAAAGCAAGGTATGTACATACTTACAAGAATATCAAAGTCAATTGAGAATTTTATGAACCCTATTATTATAGGACCCTAACAAGAGGGAGAGATGGTGGAACAAAGAGAGTGGGATAGAGATATCAGGTGACAAAGAGAGGTGGGAGAGAGGAGGAGTGAAAGAGGGAGAGGAGGTTGAATTACAAGAGTTCGAGGTGAGAGAGGGAGTGAGTGAGAGCTGGAGAGAAAGATAGAGGGGGAGAGCAAGTGAGTGAGTGGTGGAGAGAAAGATAGAGGGAGAGAGGGTTAAACTCGTTGCTAGTGTTAATGTAATTTTAGTAACACATCAATATCTAATTTACAAAATAAATTTATGAATGAATATTCTGTTATAATTGTGTTATTATTCTTAAATGGACCTAATTAATTCCCCATGGTGAGTAGAATAGATGGGGGTAGGTTGTATTTTTAAGGAACTCCATGATGTCAATATCACGATCTCAAACATAATATTTTAATATGAATATTCATAAATCTATTTTATTATAGTAAAATAAACATAATATTTTAATATGAATATTCATAAATCTATTTTATTATAGTAAAATTTTGAATGTTATTTTGATAGTAATTATAAAATTTTATAATAGCTCAATATAATTGGAAAAAATAATTAATATAAAGTAAATTTAATAATAAAATAAGGAAAATTAACTTCTCTCTAGGAAATATTTCTAATAATATTAAGTATACTCACATATTTGTTTTCACAAGATTCAATAACATTATTAAATTATTAGACATGGTAAAGGTTGATAGATTAAGCTTTGAAGATTCTTGATGACAGGAAATTGTTTTTTTTTGGTTATAGACATGGTAAAGGTTGATAGATTAAGTTTTGAAAGATTCTTGAAGTGATAGTATTTTTTTAATTTAATTATTTAAAATAGCTATAAAATTTTAGAATTATATTTTAAAATTATATTGTAAAATATAATAAATTTATAAAAAAACTATTAGATTTAAATTAAAAAATTAAATAATTATTACAAAATAAATTTAATAAATAAATAAATAAATAACTTTCATCCAGCAATATTTGTAAGAATATCAATTATATTGACATATTTGTTGCACAGGATTCATTAACTTTCATGAAATTATTAGCTATGTTCGGTTTTAGTAGATTAATTTTTGAGGATAAAAAATTTCTTTTGATTTAAAAACACAAGCAAATGTAAAATTTGTAGGTGTTATAATGTTTTTTAAAATAAGTATAAAGATTTAGAGTCGTCTAACTAGCCGCAGGAATTGTTTCGTACCATTAAAATTGGCTTTAATTCTGCCAATTTTTTAAAAATCTTGCGTAAAGAGTGTTTGAATCCTCGATTTTGACATTGAAATGGATTCAAGACTATCAAAACTCAGACGTACACCTAAAAATATTAAACTTTGATAGTTATAATACAGATTCAGAATCACGATTTTCTGAAATCTTATCAATTTCATGATTTTCAGTATGTATTCTGCATAGTTAGACTACGGCTAAAGATTATAAAATATGTTAAATAAAAAGTATTTTTATTTAATTTAATTTAATTAAATTAAAATTTTTAAAATAAATACAAAGAATTTAAAATATATTATAAAATATATTAAATAAAAAATATTTAATTTAATTTAAATTGAACGAAGCAAATGCAAACAATAAAAATGTTAAGAAAATATATATTTTATATTGAGAATAAAACTTAAAAAAATGTATTCACGGCGCATTCGAAATTTATATTTATTACGAGTTTAGCATATAACATTAAAAAAATTAATAATATCTTATTAATTATTTGAAATTTATTTATTAACCAAAAAAAATATTAAATTAGAAATCTATTAAAATAAGTTGCAAAATTAAACAAACCGTGAATATTACTATACGTAATTAAAAATTTTAATTTACTTAGATAACAAGTGTTTCATGGCCTAAGTGGTAAAAAAATCATGTAGTAGTCTACCCGTATAGCTTTTTATTTAATCCGGCAACTTAAATTCAAGAAATCAGCATTTGCAATGTTTGAAATCCATTTTGATGCTGAAAATGGATTCAGCACTACCAAAACTTTTAGGGTACTCAAAATACTTAAGTTTAACAATCAGAACATGATTCGGATGAAATCTTTGCCTATTTTTTAAAAATTTTGCCTGAGTCCGGCTAAAACGCTGCCTGGAAACGACAACCCCTAAAAATCATCACATTATAAAACTTGAATTAAAATCTTTATTCAAAAATATCCAGTGAGTTTGATTTTAAATGGGAAAATTAAACTTAACTTAAATCGGATTAATTATCTTTGATTAAATTATTAGACATGTTAAAAGGTTGGGAGGTTATGTTTTGAAAATAGGGAATTGTTTTTTGTTTAAAAATACTAGAAAATATAAGAATGGTAATAAAGAAAACTTTTTTTATTTTTATTTTGAATTTTTAAAATAAATGTAAATATTTATGGAAATTTTTTAGTTAAAATTATATGAGAATGAATTTTGTTGATGCATTTCAAACCAATAAGTGTGATTCATCTTGAAAACGAGTATAAAGATTTAAAAATATATTATAAAATATATTAAACAAAAAGTATATTTGAATTTATTTTTATTTAAATTAAAAATATATATAAATAATAGAAATAGTTTAATTTAATTTGATTTGAGTTAAATTTAAAAAATTAAATAAATATCGTAATAATTTTTTTTAAAATACAAATTTGAAAAATCTTTTAGGAAGAAATATTATAATGATTATTTTATAATATAATAGTAAAAGTATAGTGATTATGGATTTCTTTTAATATTTTTTAATTAATATAGCTTCCTGAAATTTCATAGTTTTAATGGATTTTAATTAGCATTATTATTAAAAATATATGGAGTAACTAAAACTTAAAGATTATTATTAAATGATATATTTTATATTCAAAATAAAACTTAAAATTGTATTCATAAAACATACCAAACTATATTTATTATGGATTCAACATATCATTTTAAAAAAATAACATTTTATTTAATTCTTAAAGAATTATTTATTGACATAAAACGATATTAAATTAGATATATTAAAATAAATTGTAAAATTAATAATTATATATAGTTAATGGTAAATATTATATTATTTAATTAAACATTTGATTTACTTAGATACCAATTACTTCATGGACTAAGTGGACCTAAAAATCATTATATTATATAACTTGAATTTAAATCGTTATTCAAAACTATGTAGTAAGTTTAATTTTAAATGGGAAGCATCATTTAATAATTCGAAACTCTAGTAGCTGATGGTTTTCTAAACCATAAATAAATGGTAATTAAACTGATTATCGAGGGTGATTATAAGAATGTCACCGTTGATTGCAAGAATGTCATGCAAGGGTTATGAGAGATAAGCGTTATCATTATAAGAATGAATGTCAAGGTTCTATTAGATAACTGTTGTGTTATAAGAATGGCACCGTTGATTACAATAACATCATCGAAGGGTTCTCACACCTTCTATTATAGAGGAATGCATTTTCTCGGACCAATTTGTTGGAATTTAATTCCAACTGCCCACAGTAGAAGAGGACGGCAAGTTTAAGGTCGAAGGTCTAATGGGATCGAAAGACAACAAATTAAATTTTGATGGGAGTTTGAAGGATGGTAGTAGCAAACTCCAATTCGGATTTTTCACGCAACCATTACATTCTTATTTGCAGCAACCACCTGCATTAAAACTCCACCAACAACATTTAACACAAAGGCGACAACATTCCGAAGTGGGTAACAACGCTTAAGCAGCAAGGGGGAAGGGAACTCCCGGAGGCGCTGACGTCAGTGCTCCACTGGACCCACCTCCTCACAAAGAAAAAGAGTTCCGGGAGGTGAGGGAACTCACGTAAATGAACTTCATGAAGGCCCCAGGAAAACATAAATGGGAAAGGTTTTAAACCTGAGCATAAGTTTAATGTTTTTGACTTAGTTTTATACCCCGGCATATTTTTTATTTTTACCGTGAGTTAATTGTTTTTACCACGGTACATGTTTCTCACATTGGTTAAAATTTTTATAATATATATTGTAAATATTTTATATTTAAAAAATATATAAATATTGTAATGTTTAATATAGATATGCTGTGAGAGCATTGTATTGTTGAGACAGAGTATTGTCATTTGCCCAAATGCTGGAAAAAGACACTGAGTTTTTTGCTGCTGTGTATTTTTTGTAATTTGCCTGAAAGGTTGAAAACAGAGAAAAGAAGTAAAGAGACAGAGTGGAATTTTTAAAGTGTTGTGTGTGTAATAGCCTGTAAATTTTTTTTCTTGTGAATCCAGAACTATGTTCTAAAGATTTTCATTTTGTAACATATTTTATTTTAATGAAATAAAAGTCTGCAATTTAATTTTAATTTTATCTCTGTGTTGTGGAAGAGGAATTTTTTTATTCCTCTGTCTGTATTAAGGAATTCTCTAGAAATTACAACATGGTATCAGAGCTAGTCAAGGCACTTAGTGAAAGAAGCAGAGATTGCTTTTCACTGCAGAAGTTGTAATAAGGTTATTGAAACTGATTTCTCCACCAGAGAAAGCTTCTGTTTGTTTACATAGTCAAAATGAGTTTGTTTTTTTTTTTTTACACAGTCAAGGAAATTGTTTGGTTTGCTCGGTTACAATGGCAGCAGTAGGCACCAGTCTGAAAAATCTCCAACTTTCATAGTTCGACAGGGAGAACCATGAATATTGAGCTATCACTATGAGAGCTATGTTTGCCTCATAGGACAGATGTGAGCTAGTTGAGAATGGCTACCTAGAACCAGCAGATGCAGCAGCGTTGGTTGCTTTGACAGCAACAGAAAGAGATTTGTTAAAATATAATAGGAATAAGGACTCCAAAGCCCTCTTCTATCTTTTTCAATCTGTACATGAGAATATTTTCCCAAGGATTGCAACAGCAACAAAGTCTCAAGAGCTATGGGATATTCTCAAAACCGCCTATCAAGGCATGGAGAAGGTGAAGACAGAAAGATGCAAATTTTGAGGAGATATTTTGAAACTCTCTGTATGAAGGAGTCATAAAATATAGACTCATTTTTCACTCATGTTATTGGGTTGGTTACCCAGATAAGGTCTCATGGAGAGACGCTTGAAAATAGAAGAATTGTGGAGAAAATCTTGAGAAGTCTACCCTCAAGATTTGATGCCATAGTAGTGGCAATAGAAGAAACAAAGGATCTCTCACAATTTACAGTGGATGAGTTGAGTGCATACCTAATGTCTCATGAACACAGACTGAACAGAGGAATAGATTCCTCATTGGAACAAGTTTTTAAGACTCAAATGTCTTTTGGCTGAAGCAGAGGTCAAGGTAGAGAAAACAACAGAGGAAGAGACTAAAGCCGAAACAGAGGGAGAAACAACCCTGCAAGTTCGAGTGGAAGGAGCAGCAATCAAAACCAGAATGAAGGCTCAAGCCAACATCAAGCTGATGGACAAAGGTATGATAAATCCCAAGTCTAATGTCATTATTGCAAGAAATATGGGCACTATGCCAATGAATGTAGAAAAAAGAAAAATGACATGAATAATAGGCAGAATTCTAATTTGGCAAAAGAAAATAAGAACCAAAGTAATGTGCTGTTAACATGTAATGTAGCACAAGATAGATAAGATAATGTATGGTTCTTAGACTCAGGTTGTAGTAACCATATGACTGGAAACATAACAATGTTTTCCAATCTGGATGAAAATGTTATATCTGAGGTAACAACAGGAACTGATAGTAAGATCTATGTCAAGGGAAAAGGCAGATTAAGTATCCTGGCAAGAAATGGAGAACAGAAGTTTGTGCTAGATGTATATAATGTACCTGGCTTGAAATTCAATCTTTTGAGCATTGGATAGCTCATTGACAAGGGCTACAATTTATTTTTTTAAGATTATGTGTGCACAATCATGGACATACCTCCAAGCAAGAAAGTCATTGCAGAGGTGCAGATGACAAGCAATAGGATGTTTCCTCTCAAGCTCAGAGTAGACTTGAAGGAAGGAAGAAATGTAGCAGTTGTAACACAAGAGGTCTTTGAAGAGGAAGTGAAAGATGAAAACTGGTTATGGCACTTGAGATTTGGACATCTCAATTTCGGAGGCCTGAACTTGTTGCACAGAAAGGGAATGGTATATGGATTAACATTGATTAAGAAACCGGACAACCTTTGTGAAGGCTACTTCTTGGGCAAACAACACAGAGAAATTTTTCCAGCAGGGAAGAGTATAAGGGCAAAGACACCCTTAGAAATTGTCCACTCTTATTTATGTAGACCACTGCAAGCGCCATCTTTAGTTGGCAACAAATATGTTTTGGCATTCATAGATGATTACAACAGAAAGACATGGGTGTATTTCTTGAATCAGAAGAGTGAAGTGTTTGAGAAGTTTCGCTACTTCAAAACTCTTGTTGAGAAGTAGAGTGGGCACTACATCAAAATGCTAAGAACTGACAGAGGTGGAGAATAAATCTCCAAAGAGTTTCTGCGTTTTTGCAGAGAGAACGACATACATAAGAAATTTACCATGAGGTACACATCTCAACAAAATAGTGTTGTAGAAAGGAAGAATAGGACCATCATGCACATGGTCATAAGTATGTTGAAAGCAAAAAATTTGCCAAATGAGTATTGGGCTGAAGCTGTAAATTGTGCAGCGTATATCTTGAATAGATGCCCAACCAAAGCTGTCATGAATAGACTACCGGAAGAAGCGTGGAGCGGCATGAAGTATTTTTTCACCCACATGAGAGTTTTCTGATGTGTGGCATATGCACATGTCCTAGATCAATTGAGAAATATTCTTGACAGTAAGGGGGTGAAATGTATCTTTGTTGGATACAGTGATGAGTCCAAGGCAGACAAACTCTATAATCCATCCACCAAGAAAGCTATAATAAGAAGAGATATGCAGTTTATTGAAGAAGAATCTTGGGATGGAAGCTTAGAGAAAATGGTGAATGTGAAGACATGTGTGTCTCACGAAGAACAAGAGGAAGGGACAACAACAAATAATCCCTCTTTGGTGGCTCCTCCACCACCGCAGGCACAACAAACCACACCACAAGCTGGAAATAGAACAGCCTTGAGAAATCAAGGAAGTGCTTCTTCAAGCACACCACAGGGAAGTGAAACTCCATTGAGTTCAAGTGGAACTCCAAGTACACCAAGAAGACCGAGATTTAGAGATCTGAGTGAGATTTATGAACAGTGAGAGGTAAATGATAATTTCGGTATGAACTCTTTATTTGCTTTGTATTGTCATGTTGATGACCCAATTCATTTTGAAGATGCTGTAAAGGAAGAAAAATGGATTGAAACAATGGATGAAGAAACTGGTGCAATAGAAAATAGTAATACATGGGAGTTAGTGGATCTCCATAAAGAAAAATAAGTGATTGGAGTTAAATGGGTCTATAAGACCAAGAGAAATGATGAACGGAGGATTGAAAGGCACAAGGCTAGATTGTTGTCAAAGGCTACAAGCAGCAACAAGGCAGATATTATGAAGAAACCTTTGCACTAGTTGAAAGGATGGAAATGTTGAGAATAGTCTTGTCCATAGTAGCACAACATAAATGGAAGGTTTATCAAATGGATGTTAAATATGCATTCCTGAAAGGAGTATTGAAAGAGGAGGTATATGTTGAACAACTTCTAGGCTATGAGACTGAAGGCCAAGAGCTTAAAGTATGCAAACTGAAGAAAGCTCTTTATGGGTTGAAGCAAGCACCAAGAGCATGGTACAGCAGAATATATGCTTACCTAATTGAAAATGGATTTGAGAAATGTGATGGAGAACCCACACTCTACATAAAAGAAAATGACGGTAAGATTCTTATTTTTGTTTTATATGTAGATGATTTAATTTTTAATGGCAATGAAGTATCTCTCATTGTGATTTTAAAGCAATCATAAAGAGTGAATTTGAAATGACTGATTTGGGTTTTTTGAGATATTTTCTTGGAATAGAAGTTGAACAAAATGAAAATGATATTTTCATTTCCCAAGCAAAATATGTTGAAGAAGTGTTGAAAAGGTTCAACATGCAGAACAACGAAGTAGTTGTAATTCCAATTGTCATGGGGTCGAAATTGAGCAAATAAGACAACAACAAGGATTTTAATCCAAAATTGTATAAAAGCATAGTTTTAAGCCTCATGTATTTGACTGCAACTAGGCTGGATATTATGCACGCTATAAGTTTAATCTCTAGATTTATGGAAAGGCCGAAAGAGACTCATTGACAGGTAGCCAAGAGAATTCTTAGGTATGTGAATGGAACAAAGGGGTACGGTATTTTCTACTTCTCATCTGAAAATTTTAAATTGACTAGTTACACTGACAGTGATTGGGATGGAAGTGTAGATGATAGGAAGAGAACAACTGGATATGTGTTTCATTTAGGATTGGGAGTTGTTTCTTGGAGCTGTTTCATGGGCTTGCAAGAAACAACCAATCATGGCTTTATCAAAAGTGGAGGCAGAATATGTGGCAACAACAGTAGTAGCATGCCAAGAAATATGGATCAGAAGAATGCTCAGAGATTTACGTCATGAGCAGGACAAAGGAACAACAATTTACTACGATAACAGCTTAGCGATAGCTTTATCAAAGAATTTTGTCTTCCATAAGAGAACAAATCATATTGATGCAAAATTTCATTTTATACAAGAACTGGTTAATAATGACGAAATTGTTTTGCAGCATTGTAGGATAGACAAACAATTTTCTGATATATTGAAAATTCCATTAATGCAGAAGAGTTTTAATTATTTCAGAAAATGCCTGGGTATGCAAGAAAACCCAGCAGTTGAAATTAACTGGGAGTGTTGGAATTTAATTCCAACTGCCCATAGTACAACAGGATGGCGAGTTTAAAGTCTGATGGGATCAAAAGAAAGAAAATTAAATTTTGATGGGAGTTTGAAGAATGGCGGCAATAAGCTCCAGTTCAGATTTTTCACGCAACCACTGCATTCTTATATGCAGCAACCACCTACATTAAAACTCCACCAATTGAATTTAACACAGAGGCGACAACATTCTGGAGGGGGCAGAAAATCTTAAGCAACAAGGGGGAAGGGAACTCCCAGAGGAGCTGACGTCAGTCCTCCACTCGACCCACCTTCTCACAAAACAAAAGGGTTCCGAGGGGTGAGGGAACTCACGTAAAGGAACTTCATGAAGGCCCCTGGAAAACATAAATGGGAAAGGTTTTAAACCTTAGGATAAGTTTAATGTTTTTGACTTAGTTTTATATTCCCACATATGTTTTATTTTTACTGTGAGTTAATTGTTTTTACCACGGTACATGTTTTTTTACTTTGGTTAAAAGTTTTATAATATATATTGTAAATATTTTATATTTAAAATATATATAAATATTGTAATGTTTAATATAAATATGCCATGAGAGCATTTTATTCTTGAGACAGAGTATTTTCATTTGCCCAAAGGCTAGAAAAAGACAGTGAGTTTTTTGTTGCTGTGTATTTTTTGTAATTTTCCCAAAAGGCTGAAAATAGAGAAAAGAAGTAGAGAGACGAAGTGGAATTTTTAAAGTGTTGTGTGTGTAACAACCAGTAAATTTTTCTTCTTGTGAATCCAGAACTATGTTCTGAAGATTTTCATTTTGTAACAGAACTTATTTTAATTAAATAGAAGTTTGCAATTTAATTTTAATTTTATCTCTATGTTGTGGAAGAGGAATTGTTTTATTCCTTTGTTTGTGTTAAGGAATTCTCTTGAAATTCCAACATAATTATAATAAGTGTCTCGAGAGTGCTCCAGCCAAAATGGTATAGGTATGGGGCAAATGTAAAAGATATATAGCTAGAATTTGAAAATCACAACGTTGGACATTCACCATCCATATATAGGTGGAATTTGAAAATCACAATGTTGGACATTACCGATTTTGCCCCATGCCTTCTTCAACATTTTGAATTATGGGAAGTGTGGGACATAGAATGAGTGAGATTGTTATTTTTTGGCATTGTCCTTGTTATCTGACCATGGCCATGGCTTTGAGGTCCAATAATAAGAGTATTTCACTGCAAGTGCAGTTCACTATGTATTATTATGTTCCTAATAATTGAAAGCTCTGTCAGGTATAATTAACATTCATTTCCCATAAATTGAGTCATGGCTTTTGCTCCAGTTTATCTAGCATTTCATTGAGAATTAGGCTTATGATGAGAACTGTAGTCTGTAATAGTTTAGATTTTCGTTTCTTTTATTTAAATTCTAAAAAAATTATGGCACATTTGTGTATCACAACCCATGTTTATGATAGAAAACTTAAACCATTTAGGTTTTTCTTCATTTTAGTTTAAATTAATAAAAATAAGAAAAAAAATGAAGAATAATTACTGAATATATTTTCTCTGGTTAAAAGACTAGAGAGTGTAGACTTCTTTCCTTTTTAATTTAATTCTTGAAGGTTGATGAGAAATTAATCTGTTAAAACCTATGTTTTGGTTGAAATGGGCTTGATTGACCGGATTTATTGAATTTGATAGCGTTGTTGTGGTAGAGGAGGATCTTGATTTAATTATAAATGCACAATCTCAACGGTTCTTGTAAACAATATGATCCCTGATTTTAATAAGTATTCTATTGCTTCGAACAAGGTTTGAAGTTAGTATTTATATTGTAATTTTTTATATAAGTATCTCTTAAATTTGTTCTCCAGCTTACCCTTCAAACTGTTATAGGAATTTCATACACTATATTTATAAAGAATACCCTTCTTCCTCAATTCTATAGATATAGATTCTGCTTCTATTATCAATATTAACATCGTATTATTTACAAACTGGTCACAAAAGAGTGGGTTGCATTTTGTTCCTTGACTCCTTAGCATGTTGATTAATGTGGTCTGGAATAAGACGATTGGTTTTGAGGGCTTCTTTGTCTTTTTTCTCTGGGAATCTTATCACAATATTTGGTCTTGTCCGATAACTCCTGAAAATTTTCAAACTTTCTTTTCAAATTAGCAAGCTAAACTTTTATATTACCTTTTTAAGCGTACTCGTCTTCTTCCATATTATCTTCAACTTGTTTACCCTGCAATGGCCTTCAAAGGAAACTCACTTCTCTCAGAGAATTTCTTGTTATTTGAAATTGGATGCTTCCTTTGTAAGTACTGGCCATCTCATCCTATGAAATAAGCATGAAAACCCATCGAATTGAATTTCTTCTTATTCACAATGAAAATCCGAAACAAAAAAAAATATTATGTAGGAACTATATTACATCAAATTTAAATTTGTGGTTCAGTTCATCTTAAAGAATTGGACTGAATCTGTCAAACTCATTCTAAGATGGTTCGTACACCGGTATTGGGAAAGGTGGAGTACCATAAATTCAGATATTTTAAATGGAGCCTATTACATTCCGTGCAAATATGTAAACGCATTTTCTTAGGAACCTTAACCACTTATATTATATATATATATATATATATATATATATATATATATATATATATATATATATATATATATATATATATATATATATATATATATATATATATATATATATATATAATTTAATTTGACATTCTTTAATTTTCTAATAATTAATGTTTTTCAGGTTTCTCTTTAATGCTTTTTAGTATGATGTAATTTGTTAATTAGTTTTAATTGTAATTCTTGTTTGGTTAATTGTGAACATATATATTTTAAATATATTGTTAGGAGTGTGTTCATTAGCTTTATGAGTTATTGAAGTTTGAATGTGCATATTTTTGGAGCCAAAATCTACTATATGGATAGATGAGGTTGATAACATTTAAAACATAATGAGGATAAATATTCATTCATTAAGAAATTATCTCATTAATTTTGTAGGGTAAAACTGGTTTATATGGATTTAAGATGGGTTAATGACATTTGAAAAGAGAATAAATTTTCATTCATTAAAGAAACTCAATGTTTGACCAATTTTATCATAATTTTTTATACTTAACTTTATTTATTTCTAAAATTATATAAATTTTTAATACTTGATATTATATTTATATATATATTTTTATATTATTAATAATATATATATATATATATATATATATATATATATATATATATATGAAGACACGGGGAAAATTTCTCTTCTGCGGTGCCGGTTCTGCGGTTCGCTGCCCCACGGGTTTTCTCCCCAATCCCTGATGTAATTTTTCTTGTCCCTCTCCGGGGTTGTGTAGTCTACTTCTGGAAGTTAGGGCGGGGTATTTAAAAAAAAATAAAAAATTGCCACGTTGCCCCGTAACCTCTCCCTCCTCCTTATCTCTTAATCATTATTCTTCATACCATGGACTTTGTTGATCATGATTTTTCCCTCAGTCCAGAGAGTGGAGAGGTCCTCCCAAGTCAGTTATATTTATGAAGCGAGTTGTGTGCACCGAGCCTCCACTCTAGTCACTGATAGCCTCTTCAGCCCCCTCCTCTCTCGATCATGATGAGCCCGTCGTCTGTCCGCCTAATAACCTGAACGACCAGCGTAAAGAGGATCTACAGCCCTCGTCCAAGCCCTCATCGGAGAGAAACAAGAGAATTCGGGTTAATAATTCTGTGAAAAAATTGGTGGTGGGAATTGATATTCCCTTTTCTAATATTCCTGGTTATCTAGACACTGCTTTGGTTGGAAGATTTTGTGGCAGAATGGAAACTAGAGAATCCATTCTAAGCTAGCTAGAGGAAAATTGGTTGCCTCTGCTAGGCTATATACCTGTCTTTCATCAATTATCTAGGGGTTGGATTCTCTTTAAATTCGTCTCTAGCGAAGAAAAGTTAAAACTCACTGACCAGGTCTAGTGCTGGGGACCAGCTAGTTTAATCCTTTAGAAATGGGATGTATCCTTCAATGAATATCATTCTCCCCAATTTCTACAAAGAATCTAGGTTATTCTTCTAGGATTGCCCCAATTTTTTTGGTAGAAGGGTATTCTGGAGGCCATAGGGAATAAATTTGGGTTTTTTGTTTCTCTTGAAGAAGATTGGGACACCAAATTTGACAGGAGATGTGCTAAAATTATGGTTGAACTAGATGCTAGAGAAGGTCTCTATGAAGGCCATTTTTTAGAGATGCATAACAGTAAATGGACTCATAAGTTGGATTATTGGAAGCTGTCCTTCTAGTGTTTTCTTTGCAGACAGGTTGGACATCTGGCTTAGGATTGTACTTCTCCTGATTTATCACGTCCAAGGTTCAAAAAGTTTTGGAAGAAAAAGGCATCCCAAGACAGTGTAAAGGCTTCCTCCTTAGAGCATCCTTCCTCCTTACGGTCGCTCCTTGATGAATCTCAACCTCCTCAATTTGATTGCCCGAAGGTGCTCTCTCCCATTATCATAGTTACTTCTCCTTCCCTTACTCCTTCTCCTTTTATCGATCCTCTGATTGATCCCATCTTAAATGCTTTGGATGATTATATTATCTCCCCTGTTTCTCCCATTGTTCCTTTCCCTAAAAATTATCACGACAAGGTAAATGATCCTTTGCCCCTCCCCCTGGGCTTGTTTTTCCATCTCCTCCCTGTTCTTCGACTGCCCGTGGCCCTTGGTCCTTTTCCCCTGTTTGCTCCTCTCCTAGTCCTTACAAGGAAAAACTTCATTCCTCTGTCCCCTCTTGCCTTAGCCCCAATCATGCTATTAAGGGTGGGTTGGAAATGGAGCCTCCGCCGAAAATTATTCTTAGCCGGAAATCAGCCTTATTAAAAGCCCAATCTCAGGCCTCTCTGGATGTGCATTCCGGAAAAAAAAACACCATTATGAGGTCTCTTAGAGCATCAAACATCCCTGAAAATGGCCTCATATGATGATCCTTTCATTCAACATTAGGGGTCTTGGGGGGGCCCCTGCTAAGCTAGCCTTCAAACACTTATGCCTGAATGTCTCTCGTGATGTTTTATTTATTCAAGAAACTAAATTACCTGGTGCTCAAGTGCAAGAGATCCTATCCTCATGGCTAAAGGAATGGTCTTTCTTCTTTATTGATGCCTCGGATCTAGCTGGGGGTCTTATTACCGCTATTAGCCCTTCCATCTCTGTCTTGTCTTCTTCATTTTCCCCGTCCTGCATAAAAACATCCATTCATGACCCTTGATCAGATTTCTCTTTCACTTTTCTCAATGTGTATGGTCCCTTTGTGAACAAGAGGATGTTCTGGAATAACTTATTTTCGGATTTTCGGGGCTCCCCTAATCTTATTTTGAGCGGTGATTTGAACTTTACCCTTTCTTTGAACGAAATATGGGGTCCTTTTTATAGATGAGATCCCCTTGCTCCCTTCCTCTTGTCTTAGATTGCATCTCTTGGTTTGTTTGATGTCCTCCCAAATAAGCTGGAACCTACTTGGAGAAACAACAGGAGAAATGATGAAGCTATTGCAAAAAGACTTGACCATTTTCTTATTTCGGATTCTTTTATGTCTTCGAAATTCTGTATAAACGCTCGAGTGCAATCAGTTGGCCTCTCAGATTATCGTCGTATTGTCTTATCTCTCCTCCTTCCTAAATTTAAGCCTCCTCCTCCCATGAAATTCATTCCCTCTTGGATTTTGGAGGATGAATATAGGTCTTTGGTTTACTCCAATTGGACCCATATTGATCCCTCCCTTCAGATTTCGGTCATGCAGTTATGGGCTGAAAATATTTCACAAATTAGAAAGGTCACTAAGGCATGGGCTAGAGTTTACGGAGCCAATCAACAATCATCCCTTAAATCAATGGAATATGAGATAGATGATATATTTATGAATAATTCCTTAGGTATCATATGTGATAGTGAGTTGGATACATTAAAAACTTTGAAAATAAAACATCAAGACCTTCTTTTCAAGGAGGAGCAATTATGGCGGCTACAAAGCAAGGCTTTATGGATCAAGGAGGGAGATAATAACACTAATTTTTTCCATCAATTTGCTGCACATCAAAGAACAAGAACACAATTTTGGAAATTAAATCTCCCTCAGGAGAGCAGGCTCGATATTTTGATGAAAAAGAAAATGTTGGTGTCTCACTTTTTAAAAATTTGTTTAATGTTCGGCTGGTTGCCCTATTCAGGATATATTGCTGGTTTTACAGTTATTTCCTCGGATGATTACAAATGAGATAAATGAATCCCTCACTAAGGAAGTTGATGGGAAAGAGTTGGATTTTATACTCAGAAGTTTTCAAAAGGGTAAAAGCTGAGGACCTGAAGGTCTCACTATCAAATTTTATATTGGTTTTTACGATTTAATTAAGGATGATCTGCTTTTATTAATCAAAGAATCTCAGAAATCTGGAAAAGTTCTGAGCTCTTTCAACTCTACTTTCATCTCTCTGATCCCTAAATCATCTTCACCCACAACTTTTGATGATTTTCGGCCTATCTCGTGTTGCAACCTGATATATAAGATAATTTCAAAAATAATTGCTCAACGTCTAAAGCCTACTTTAAGCTCCATCATTTCGAAATAATGGTTTGGATTTCTGTTTAAAAGACAAATTCATGATGTCGTTTCCTTGGCTCAGGAAGCTTTCCATTCTGTTCATCTTCACAAAAAGCCATCCTTTTCTTTAAATTTGGACCTTTCCAAAGCTTATGATAGAGTTAATTGGACCTTCTTAATACTTCTACTTATACAGATTGGTATCACTCTCGAAGTTGTTGAATGGATTATGGGGTACATTCAATCAGCATCCTTTGCTATCCTCATCAATGGTTCCCCTTCCTCCTTTTTTTGTGCATCTCGGGGTCTTCGTCAAGGCTGTCCCCTCTCTCCCTTTTTGTTCTTACTAGTCGTAGAAGCTTTAAGTAATTTATGCAATCAGGAAAAATCTAGAGGGGATCTTAAGGGAATATTCATTGATGATATTGAATCCTTATCTCACATCTTTTTTGTTGACGATATCCTCCTTTTTTGTGAAGCCTCTATGGAAAATTCCCTTTCCCTTCATCGAATTCTTTCTCTTTTCCAATCTGCAATAGGAACGATGATAAATGTTTCGAAATCATGTATGGTTCACAATGACATTCCAAATAACATAATTTCTTAGATCAAACTTGCTCTCCCTTTCCCCTCTACAGAATGGCATTTAGGTTTCAAATATCTGGGTTTTTCTTTAAAACCAAACTCGCGTACCTTCAAATATTGGCTGTGACTTTTTCAGAAAGTGGAAAAGCATATTTTTCATTGGAAAAACCAGTTTCTTTCTAAGGGAGGTCAGCTAGTCCTTCTTAAAGTTGTTCTCCAAAGCATTCCTATCTATTGGGCTACCATCGCTTCAATTCCCAAAGGTATCCTCCATAAAATTCGTAAGTTATGCTTTTCCTTCCTGTGGACTGCAAGCAAAAAAACTGAAGATATTTCCTTGGTTAAGTGGTCCTTGATTGCTCTTCCAAAGGAACTATGAGGACGGGGGATCAAAAATCTTCCTCTTTTTTGTCTCTCTCTTGCTGCAAAATCATTATGGAGGCTAATAGAGTGCCCAGATTCTCTCTAGGGTAGGATCATGTGAGCTAAATATATCCCAAGGTGAACCCTGGTCTCATGGTTCAGATCCCAAAACAAACCCTATAAAAATGCCTTTATTCGTTGGAAGGCAATGGTAATGACCTTTCCCTTCTAAGGTCATTGGACGGCTTGGAATATTGGGAATGGAAAACAAGTTCACATTGGATAGGACCCTTGGGTTGGAGATGGAGATGCTTTCCTTCTTTCTCAATAATTTCTTTCAGAGATACATAAACTAAACATATACACAATAGCTGATGCCATGACATCCTTTCCTCAGGTGGGGGGTACCTCAGGTTGGAATAATGCCTCGCTTTTGGGTCTTTCAAATTCTTATGCTTCAGAATGGAACTCTTACATTGCATTATTAGTTAATAATTTTATTTTATTAGACTCTGGGGAAGAAGATTCGATGGTTTGGACGTAGAACTCCTCAAACAATTCCTATTCAGCAAAGCTTGGTTATAAAGTCGAAATTCAATCCTCCTTCTCAGGAGAAGTTACTTCCTGGATGTTTCCTTTGTGGAAAGCTCCTAGTTCCTTAAGAGCCAAACTGGTCCTCTGGATGTCTCTAAAAAACAGACTGTTAACTTGGGATAATCTACAACTTCGTGGATGGAAAGGCCCCAAAAGATTTCCTCTTTGTGCTAATAATGCTGAATATGTTTCTCATCTATTTTTCCTTTCTTCTTATGCAGAGTCTGTTTGGAAACAAGCATCCTCCTCTTTCTATTCAGCCTCACAGCCTCCTGTAGACTCATATGATCAAAGACTTTCTCAGTGGTGGGAGGAGCCTATGGTAAGCTCTTATTTAGCATTCCCTACTTTTTTTCCTATGACATTTGGTGGGCTAGGAATATGGCCATTTTTAACGAAAAATTCATCCCCATTAAGCGGACTATGGCTATGATTATTCAGTGGGTATCTGAGCACAAATTCCCTCCAAAAGTAATAAAGGTGCGCTCTGTGGTCCCTCCTTCTATTAATACAAGAATCCCTTGGGTTTTCTTTGATGGGGTAAGTCAAGGTTCACCCCCTTTGGCAGGAGCAGGGGCTGTTCTACATCTCTCTCGAGAATCCAAAATCAACATTTTATATTCTCCTGGTCACGGTTCCAATAATAAAGCTGAGCTAGCGGCTTTCTGGATGGTACTTTATTTGGCTAAGAAAAATACTATCAAGTCCATTCAATGTTTCGGTGACTAAAAATTTGTAATAGACTGGGAAAAAAAAAAGACTCAGTACACTCTCCTCATCTGCAAGGCATTATCTGAACTATTCAAAAACTGATGGATGTTTTTCAGGACCTCTCTTTCAGTCATGTCTACCAAGAATTGAATATGGAAGCCGACGCTCTATCCAAATCAGCCCTCACTCTGTCTCCTGGCTCACTAAATATTTCAGATTGCTCCTCAAATACTGAGGAGCCCTTAATGATTTAGTTTTATGTTTTTTCTCAACCCTCGCCGTATGATAAACAAAATGACTTAGAAACAACTTTATTGAAGTTTTTCGAGGCCTAAAAGGAAAACACGGTTTAATTAATTGGACGCAAAATGAACATAGACAATGGTCGAAAATCAATTTTAAAGGCTGTTACGCTCCTGTTTCGGATGAAATGTGAATTTAGAAAAGGCAATGTTTTGTTGTTTTTGGAAAAACATACAAATATTGTTGATACATGCTTAAATACAGTGTGAGGAAGTCTATCTTCTCTCCCTATTTTAAAGATACATTATGAATATATACAGATCTAGGAGCCTTTGTAAAAAACCTCTTTTAAAGAGGTTTGTATATATATATATATATATATATATATATATATATATATAAATTTAAAAATAAAATATTTCATTTCCTTTCCCTTGAAAGGGAGAGAGAAACTATTAACATATTAAATGTCTCATATTTCATTTATTATGTTACTTACACATTATGATTTTTTTTTAATTTTTTTTAATGTTTAAAAATTTTATTCTATTTTGTAGTATGGTGTATAATAGATCTAATTTATTTTTGATTAAAAATTATAAATAAAATAAAAGGTATTTTTATGTGGGAGGTAATTTGATTATTCTAAAAGTTTTAAAGGAGATTCAACTGTATTTTTTCTTTAAATTATGTTTCCTTTGCTTGTAATTTTTTTTCTTTAAATTATGTTTCCTTTACTTGCAAGTTTTTTTTTACATTATATAATGAGTGAGAGTAAGAGAGTAGGGGAAGAGAGAGAGATTTGGGAGAGGAGAGGAGAGGAGAGGAGAGGAAAGGAGAGGAGAGGAGGATGGATGGATAAGGAGAGAAATGTGAGGGGAGAGAGTGAGTGAAAGGTTTGAGAAAGAGATGGAAGAGAGAGAGAAAAAAGGAGCTGAGAAAGTGTATAAGAGGGAGAGAGATAATAGGGAGGGAGAGGGAGAGTAGGAAAGAGTACAAATCGGAGATATGGAGATGGAGATGGAGAGGGAGAGGGAGAGGGGGGAGAGGGATAGATAGTGGGAGAGAGTGTGATAGGGAAGGAGGGAGGGAGAGGGAGACTTAGAGAGAGCACGAGAAGGGGGGTGGGAGAGAGAGAAAAATATAGCGAGAAGAGTGAGACATATTAGGGTAAGTGGGAGACAACATGTTCGGGTGAGAGGAAGAAAGAGAGAGATGGAGAGAGAGGCGACAAAGAGGCAGTGTAGATGATGGGAAGAGAGATAGAGTAGGGGGAAGGACAAAGAGATAGGGAGAGAGGGAGACAGTGTGAGAAAGAGAGTGGGGGGAGGGACATTGAGAGAGAGAGAGAGGGAGGGATAAAGGGAAGGGAGAGAGAGAAATATATCGGGAGAGATAAGGGAAGGGGAAAATAAAAATTGAGTGGTAGAGAGGGAGGAGAGAGAGAGAGAGAGAGAGAGTGGGAAGGGGAGAGACATGCAGGAAATTTGGGAGAGGGAGAGTGGGAGACACAGAGATAGAGGAAAGGATGAATAACAATGGAAGGAGGGAGAGAGATTAAGAAAGGGAGAGAGAGGAAGTGAGAGAGAAAGGGAAAGAGGGGGGGGGGGGGTAAAGGGAGTGAGTGAGGGAGATAGGGGAGGGACACAAATATAGAGCATTGGAGAGGGATAAATATATTTTCAATCAGAGGGAGAAAGAGGGAGAGAAAGTGGGGAGGGAGGAAAGGAAAAAGAGATAAGGAAAGTGTGGGGGAGGGATAAATAGATATATAAATAAAGGAAGAGGGAGAAAGAGATAGGGAGGGATATAGAGAGAGGAAGTGAGCATAGAGAGATTGAGTGAGAGGAATTGAGGAAGAGGGGAGAGGGAGGGAGAGAGAGAAATAGAGTGAGAAAGAAAAAGAGGGGGAATAGAGAGATGTAACTAGAGAGAGGATAAGTGAGATGAAGATAGAGGCAAGGAGATATTTTGATAGAAAGAGGTGGAGAAATTGGGGGAGAGGGAGAGGGGAAGGGATTAATTGAAGGAGAGAAATATAGAGAGTAATTGAGGGAGAGGAGAGAGGGAGGGAGAGAGAGAACTATCACTAAAAGGAAAAGACCCTCTAGTGGATGTTTTTGAGGAACCCCACAGAAAAATACCCGATACATCCATTTCTAGTGGAGGTTACTAAAGGAGGTTGGTGGGCAGAGGGTTTTGCAGATGGTTTCCTCTTGGTGCGCTTATCATTACACGTCGCCTCGGTGCTCTGGAACTGAGAAAGAACTGGTGCGGACTAAAACATTGGCACACCGGACATCGTGCACTCCATACACACTTGCCTGGTGTGTCTTATTATTCTATAGCATCGGTGAATCGCAGATCTTCCATGCCAGTGTATTATAAAACACCACGCCAAAACCGAAACCACCTGGTGCGGTAGAAAGAAACTGCACTGGTGCACCATAATACATTGCACCAAAACACAAACTAACCGATGCACCTATAAATAGCGCGCACCGGTAAAGGGTTAAATTAAAAAAAATTACAGCAAAATAACCTGGATTTTTCGGTTTTTCAGTGCTCCTGAGCTCTCAATTCCTGATGCGCGCCCTAACATAGAACACACCAATGTGCTCGAGACATTGGCACACCAGACAGCTTGCACAACATACACACACATCCGGGACCTCCTATTACTGTAACGCACCAGTGATTCACCACTCTTCCGTGTCGGTGCACCATAAAGCACCGCGCCAAAATAGAAACGCACCAGTGCGTTCTTATCAAAGAGCACCGGTGCATCGATAAACCGCATGCACTGAAATAACATTACATAAAAAATATTTTAAGGGAAAAAAATTGGTGCTTTACGACTATTCCACACCAGTGCTTTACAGATATTCCACCCCAGTGCATCATCAAAATTTCATGCCGAAACTGAAACATCCCGGTGCGGTGTTAGGGAACAACCTCGGTTCATTATAAAAAACGCGTCAAATTTGACAAAGCCTAGTGTGGTTGTAGGTAAGCATACCATTGCACCTATAAAACCCCGTGCACTGGAACAGGGTTAAAGAAAGAAAAATTATGGCAAAAAATGTTCATTTTTCACTTTCCTCAATGCTCCAGAGCTCTCAAGCATCGGTGCCATTTCCCATTGTCTGGGCTGCCCTGACATCGATGCTCTCATTGCACCCATTTGCATGCACTACTGCTCTGCATTGGCCACCAATCTCCAACTTGAATTTCGAAAAAAGGTGGGAAAATTTTCTTTCGCAAATTTTACAGCCAATATGCCTCCTTAACAACGAAATGTACAGGTATTTTTCTAGTTTTTCCATAATTAAGCCTTTTAGCGGATTATAAATTGCAATAACCTTAAAAATTACCATTAAGAAAGAAAAAAAATATTTTTCGCGCAGTGCGCCGGAGCTATTCGGCTCGCACCAGATAGCGGTGCTGCTTGTAAAATTTACAAGCCGCACCGCCACCGATGCTAATGGTATCCGCATTGTTTCCATGGCGGTACCAAAAGACACCCAAAATAATTTTAAAATAAAAAAATAAAATAAAAGGCGGTGCACTCATTTATCTAGGCACACCGTTGACCACGGGAATTAGAGTGCAGTGCGTTGACGAAATTATCCAGCCCGGTGTATGTCAGCGCACCGCATTCTGGATTCCGAGAGGGTCAATGGTGTGGTCAGGTAAAAGAACACACTATCGACTATGTAATTGTCATGAAGTTGGTGAGCTGACACAACTATATTTTCTAGGGCGTATATTTCAGTCATCGCACCTCTATTATGAACTTTTATGAAGTTAAAGATGCTTGAAAAATAGACAGCTGCACTGAGGCTAGTGCATTGTATTTCATTAGGGGCATTAGGACCGGTGCTCTAAATTCTTAAGACGCACCGCGACCGGTGCGTGACTATTTTTATGGTGCACTAACTTGTTTCTTTTTTTTTTCAAAAAAAAATATGTATGTATATTCCTAAATACATGTCTGTTTTAATAAAAAAATATTATTTAATATGGCAATGATTCAGAGAGAAGAGGAGGAATAGCAGCAACAACAGGCTGAATAGTATGACAAGATTCGCCAATGGGAGGCCCGCGAGAGGGAGAGAGATGGATACCCTCACCCTATTATAGCAGATACCCAGGAGATCCTTAGACAGGTAGGCCTCCTCAAGTTCTATGAGGAGGCTACTTCCCTAAAGGCCCACAGTGTGTTTTTGATATATCTTATCCACAATTGGAATGTCAACAGATAGGCTTTCAAGGTCGGTAATGACCAGTGGTACACACCCACTAAGAACATAATAGAAAAATTGAGGAACTCATAGGAAAATGTGCCAAATCATCGACCAAGCTTTCGAGTATTGAGGAACATCTCAAGTCCCTCACAAGGCCGCATGAGGAGTATAATTGGGAATCCCATAGTAGCGCTTTACATGAATACATAGATAAGGCTTGCAACATCCACAACCCACATTTATACATTAAGAAGAGCAGGGCAGATTTCTCCAAATACATCAGATTTGGTAACCAAGTAGAGCAACATGAATTGAGCATCGAACAACATCAACATAGTAGATTTGCAGATATTCATTCTTTCCCAAGTATGGATTGGCGAGAGATTATGAGTTGGTATTCTATTGATGGGTTGATTATTTGGAGGATACCTATAGTCAAGGAAAAATTATAGCTTGAACCACTTGGTGCAAACAACGATGGAGGGATGAAATGGTACCATAACCCACAGGTCCTAGGATTTAGGTGGCATTGGGATCCAAGAGAATCCATTGGGGAAAGGATTGTTTGGGATCCAGGTAAATCTATTGAGGGGAGGATTTGTCGGAGGATTGTTTTGGATCCAAGTATTGGAGGATCCATTTAGGACCATTCAACATGTAGGGCGCATTGGATTGTATGGGATCCTAGTATCAATGTACAAATTCTTCTCTTGTGGATAGAAGTGGATTGCCCGAGGACAAAAAATCTTTGGGCGGGAGGATTTGTAATATCCCATTTCTTGATCCATTCAAAGTGGATAGAATTGACCCATGGTATTTCTTGATGGTATTTTCCCATGGTATTGACCCATGGTATTTTTTGTTGGTATTGACCCATGGTATTGACCCATGGTATTTCTAAGTAGCCCGTCTATAAAAAGAGGAGGAGAAATGAGAGCAACTCATGGAAAAACAAATTGGGATCTTTCTTTGTGATATTTTTGAGGGCTCAGGTGAGTTTTCAAGAGAGGATTTCAGGTGAGATCCTTAGGCTTTCTTCGGTGAGATTCGAGAATCTCACCCTAGTAAGCAAACCCAACTTTGGTGGTTTCTCTAATAACCCTAGCTAGTTTAGCTTATTTTAATTCTTCAGTAAAAATAGAATTGTGCATCATTTTAATCTTCTGTGTTAATATCGTGCCAAGCTCATGATTCCACTTTACTGTGTGATTGCCCACCCTTCACGCATGGTCAAACTTCCTTGGGCTGAATAGTAATAAAGTATTCTCTTGAAGTCCATTTATTTGTATTTAAATGGAACTTCATAACACATTGTATCCACCTTTATTTTTATGGAGTTTATGGATATTTTAATCATGCACCTTTATGGATTTTATGGATTTGGGTATTATAATCAAGTTTATGCTCATATTATTTTATGGCATTCTTTCCATATATTAAGAAGTATGTTACTCTAGTTTGCCATTTTATCAAGCATCATTGCAAAAGGGTGTCATTTCTTTACTGAAGCATATTATAGCAGACGATGCCCAAGAGGGGAGACACTTTGCTTCTAGCCAAGATATCACATGATTCACTGGACTTACAAGCCAATGTTGATGGGTTGCATCCCTTCATTATGGTCCCATGTCCTTATGCTGGCTTAGATTTGCGAGGCTGTCGCAACATCCTCTTCACAACTGGTGAGCCACGAAATGATAAGGTAATATTACTATTTTATTTACATTTATTCTAACATGTTCTTAATTAACTTGTTTTTATTAAATTTTGTAATGAAATTGTCTAATTATTATTGTGTACTTGTATATATTTTGCAGACATTGGATCTTTTGATGGCGAGGAGATGTTGGGTCCACCACATGATCCAGGTGTGGATCTTGATGATGACGATGATAAGGATATGGTTGATGCTGACCATGATCATGATGAGGAGGAGGTCGGTGTAAAAAAGAGACATGCTCCTACTCATCATGGTGCATCAGTGTCGCCTTTTGCTAGGCGTGGTCGAGCTGAGACCAAATATAGGATGGAGTTGGCCAACCAACTCTGCGCATTGATTTTTGATGCGGGCATCAGACTTGCTCATTATAGAGACATAAAGGCCGATGATAGGTTGTTACGGTTGTGGAGAGGCATGCCTTGTGACATGTATGATCTGATGCGGCATGTCGTAGGAGCTACCACAACTGTTACACGACTGAGGAGGATTGTCCATAGCTATAGGCGTAGTCGAGCCGTGGCACGTGATGGACAGTCTACAAACATCAACTCACATGAATCTCATGATCGTTCACCTCACGGTGTGCCTGATGAGCATGACGCTCCACTAGAGGCATCTGACAGTTATCATGGAGATGAGGCTAGACCATCAGCGATGTCCAGTCATCAGCCTGCAACTACATCCATAAGTACCAGTCATGATCATGAGCAGGCTGGACCATCGACCGTCTAGGCTACACTATTAACTGAGCATGCCTCTACTACTACTGCTCATATTGATGCTGTACTACCACCAGTAGATGCATCCATCAGTACTAGTGATCATGAACATGAGCAGGCTCGACCATCGACTATCGAGGCCACACCCACATTTACTGAGTAGGGATCCACTTGTAGTACTGCTATTGATGTTTTTATACTACCACCAGTGCCTAATCCATGACATTTATAGTATATTTGTATATTTTTAACATTATTCGATTACACACACACAGATATATATATATATATATATATATATATATATATATATATGGTTCATGCATTTTATGTTGTGTTTTGATTGTACTTAATTTTGATGTTGGTGATCATCATGATGTGGTACATATTGTTAGGTCATGTTATATATGTTCATTCTGGGTTACACTTTTGTGAGAATCGGGGCCCGAAATTTTTTTCCAACAATAGTTCAGCCGAAAATTTTTACAAGTTCGGCCGAAATTTCCTATAAAGTTCGGCCGAACTCTAGATTCCGTTAACAATGACGGCACACTGACGGCGCTGGAAAACAAAATTTTTGCCGGAGTTTGGAAAACTGGCAATTAAAGTTCGGCCGAACTATTAGTTTGGCCAAACTTTTACTTTTAAAATAGTTCGGCTGAACTATTTTCTATAAATAAATCACCCGCGAATTTTTTCTGTTTACTATTTCATTGTTTGCGGGTTGTCTATCGTGTTCGCTCTGTTGCTGCTGTCGACGCTCTTGTGCTGCTGTCGCCACCCTGTTGCTCCTGCCATCCGCGTGGGTAAGGTTGGTCCTCTCAACTCTGGAATTGTATCGCTTAATAGGAAATTTCTTGCGGAGAAATGATGTAAATTGGAATTGGTCTCAGTTTTCAAGCTTAAAAGGAAATTTTCTTGCAGAGAAATGATGTAAAATGGATAGATAAATTACTTCTTATTTCTCTACATTATTTATATCTATACAAATTAAACAATGGCCTACCTCGAATTTAATTTAATAACCTGGTAAAAAAATCCATAAGCAGCGTTATTATCGTTCAATTCATCCAACAGATTGACTATTTTATTCACTTGGATGAAAACCTTCAGCTCCTGGAAGCTCAGTTAAATCAACATAATTTTACCTTCTACCAAACATTTTTATACCGAGAATTTTGGTCATAAATATCAGCAAAATTATTGTTTAAAAGACCATGACCACAACTACATTTTATGGAAAAAAGTAGCACTGTCAAATGTCAGTTGACTAACTGCCCATGGGCTTTCATGCGCATATTTCTCCCTGTTGTAGCCTTACTTCCCTGCTTTATATTCATACTTTTGTCCCATTGGCTGCTTTTATATTCAGTGTTTGGGCCACTCTAGATCTCCTTTCATATTCACAATCTCTGCTTTTATCCCATCTGTTTGTCACTCTAAAGTGACTAATCGAACAAGAAATGGATATTGTAACCAGAACCGCAAGGAACACCTTAAGCAGCGTTATTATTATGTGAGGATAGCATATTATTTTCATAATTAACTGACTGTAATAAAATCACATAATTATGTCTTGTGTATGCTTTGACAACTATGTCCCGACAGGGTTTACCTACTATGATAACACTATCATGTGTTTATGTTTTGGCATAACCTGGATACTACTAATCATCATGAAAAATAAAAATTTAGTTATAAGTAGCAGGTAATACCCACTAAGGGTAAAATCGTAACATATTCTCAACCAGGCTAACATACAGTCTATACCCACCTATTAATCTACATAGATTCATCATAATTTCATGACAGTTCATTTCTATTCAAACACGCTACTTGTAGCAAATAAATTCATAGTACCTTAACTGTGCTGATGAGGAAGGTACCTTCATCAAGCGTGCAACAACCTTAGAGATTTGAATGAAGTCAATTATGATAGCTGACTTTTGATTTATCCTCAGTAATTTTCAACTTTTAATATATAGGTTGAAATGTTTTTCATTCAATCAAAAGCTATCATAAAATTTGCTTGGATTATTTGAATTCCAATTTTATATATTTATTGCAGACTGAGTTTTGAATGTAGATATAATAGTTAGCAATTTTCATTCTTAGTTGACTGAAATATGTACGTTTCCCTAAGTAAATTTCAAGTCATTATGTTTTTAAATTTTTTTAATCTTTTATTAAACATTTAAAATTGTTTTAATTTTTTATTAAACATTAGTTTTAGTTTTCTTTTAGTTTTTTTAATATATTTATATTATATATAGTAATTTCTAATGTGGTGCTTTTCTAATCTTAGAGGAGTGTTACTTTTACTTCAAGTTCTTGAATAGAAAATAGATTCATAAATAATAGTGTTAGATTAAAAGATTTTGCAAGCTTATATATCTTGTTTTCTAATCTTAAATTTTTATCTTCTTTCTATGCCATAAAATGAGCAAGATCATCCCTCATAATATGTTGTAGTTTCAAGAGTCTAGAAGGTTCTACTTCTAAAACATTTATTTCACTATTTATTTGACACACTATTTTATTAGTTTTTATTTCAATATTTTCAAATTGCAATTTGTTAGTAGACTTATCATAATGGGTGTCATATATGGTTAAAGATTGATATTCAAATGAAATAGGCTCTTCAATAACCAATTCTTCAACAATTTTTTGGGTTTCAACCATTCATATAACTACTGATTCGGGAATACAATACTTTCTACATCTATGTTCATGGGTCCTCAATTTTTTTATTCTTTTTTACTTGATTTTTTTTTATTCTAGATATACCAAGTCACTAGAAATGATGAAAGTCTCAAGAAAGTATACCTTCAAGGTCAAGTCCCTGATTGGATTTAAATTCCATTTAAAATTTAAATCCCTGATTTGATTTAACTTCCATTTAAAATTTAAATTAAAAAATTCTTGAAAATGACAACAATTTCTTACTATAATCTCACCTATAGTAAAAAGAAGTGTGATAAATTTCCTTTTATTTTTCTTATCAATTAAAATAAGTCAATAGTGATATTGCCTAATAATTCAACAACAAAGTATCTAACAAGAACAAACATAGGAAGCAATAAGAGTTTTCCTTTTCCTTGATATTCAGATATTCATATAACTTACGAATATATAATCTTCTTGCTCTGCATATTTCCCTTTTCTGGTGAAACTTGATTTCTTCATATAAAATTGTTTTGGGCTCTTTTCTAGTCAACATAGAGTTGAAATCATACCCAAAATGATCCTAGACATTATAAAAATTAACCATGAAACATGGAAAACAAAGTGTACTTGGGGATATTAAACACATTATGTTTTAAAATTTCAAGTCATTTTAATACATTATATTTTAAAACTGTTTTAATTTTTTATTAAACATTAGTTTTAGTCTTTTAGTTGTTTTAATATATTTATATTCTATACATATGTAGAGTATATATAGATTAATTTCAAGTGTATCAAAAAAGAAATTAGAGTTTAATTAATTGTTCATAACATTTATATATAGTCAAGAGTGAAATTTTATAGAGGTTGTAGATACAAAGTTGCTTTGATTTGTTTAAGTTTTTTTTTGTCATAGGTAAGCCTTACTCGTGTCTCTAAACTGCACTAAAAGTGTTGATTTTTTTAAGAAAATATTCAACTCATTTTAATTAAATTTATAGATCTATTTACAAAAGCAATTAATTGTTTCTAGAAATTTGCCAACATTTTGTAATCTCAATCACTCATAATTTCCATCAAAAAAATGTGGTGCTTTTCTAATCCTAGAGGAATGTTACTTTTACTTCAAGTTCTTGAATAGAAAAATGGATTTATGAATTACGAGCTTTTGCAAGCTCATATGTCCTCTTTTCGAGTCCTAATCTTTTATCTTCTTTCTATGTTATAAAATGAGCAATAGCATCTCTCATAATATGATGTAGTTTAAAGGGTCTAGAAGGTTCTACTTCTAAAACATTTATTTCACTATTCATTTGACACACTACCTTCTTAGTTTTTACTTGAATATTTTCAAATTGCAATTTTTTAGTAGACTTATCATAATGGGTGTCATATATGGTTAAATATTGATATTCAAATGAAATAGGCTCCTCAATAGCCAATTCTTCAACAATTTTTTGGGCTTCAACCATTCATATAACTACTGATTCGGGAATACAATACTTTCTACCTCTATGTTCATGGGTCCTCGATTTTGTGATTCCTTTTTACTTGTTTTTATGATTTTGTATATGCCAAGTCACTAGAAAGGATGAAATTCTGAAGAAATGATACCTTCAAGGTCAAATCCTTGATTGGATTTAACTTCCACTAAATTTAAATCATTTTTTTTTTCCAAAATGCAAACAATTTCTTACTATAATCCCACCTATCGTGAAATGAAGTGTGATAAATTGCCTTTTATTTTTCTTATCAATTAAAATAAGTCGAGAGTGATATTGCCTACATAATTCAACAACAAAGTATATAATAGGAACAACCATAGGAAGCAATAAGATTTTTCTTATTGGGGAACTCATGACTTGTACTATATAAAAACATTTACCCTTACCAAAAAATATATGATAAAAATTGACAACCACATAAGCTTAAGCTTAAGGGGATATAATCCTTCTGCCTTCCCCACCCCCCCATATAGATATGAATGAAAAATGACTGTCTAATGCCTCATGTTGCTTCTCATGTTATTTATAAACCTTGATTGGAAAGAAAAATAGGAGGGCAGTAAACAAGAAATATAGAACACACCGGATTTAACACAAAATTTCAAACCAAGATTTTACCCTGCATCGGGAACCTCTACAAAGGTTCGATCTTTATCTTCCGGAAAAATAGTTTGTCTCAAAGCTTCAATTTGTTCAGTGTCCAACTTGGATAACCTATAGTTCAATATCCTTCTTTTCATTTTTTATATCCCCTCTTGGATAACCATAATATCTTGAAATGGAGCTAGCCAACTCAAATATAGTATTGCAAATCCCTTGCTAAGTTAGATGAGGATTACATATGGTCTTGAATGAGCATTTGGACTCTTTAGATATATATATAAAGAGTCCAAAAGCTCATTCACGACCATATGTAATACATAGCCTCCTCATCTAATATATAAAACTTTAATCCATGTGCTTAACCTTAACATTGACACAAATGGAATAAAATTTTACTCACTGCTTTATGATAGAAAAATATGCAGATGAATATTGCCCACATACCCGAAGTCAAAAGGGATAGATTAAAAAGGGATGCTCTATCACAAAAGTCCAAAGGTACAAGGTAATAGTGGTGATTTACATTGTGTTATAATTAGAGGATTTTCTAAAGCATATGGAATAGGCAGGTGCCTTGTCCACAATTTTTTCGGACAGGGCTATAAAGTTTTAGGGTTAGATATTAAAATTCTTGAAAATGGAACTCTGGAAGCTTGAAGTGATTTGAAAATCACATTTTCTTCTAATTTACTATTTGATTGCTTCCACTTTGGGTATGATGATATTAGTCATCTGGGAAAAATTAAGATTGTTGTCAAAGAACAATGGTTTGGTGGTTGTATCCATGTCTTGATTAATAACATTGCAAGAACAAATACCATTATGGATGATGAAGATCCAATGAAGGCATTTGCAGAGACAATTGATGCCAATTTGAATGGAGCTTACTATCTATCAGAAGTTGTATTACCATGCATGCCACTAGGCCTCTCTAGTATAACTAACATCTCAAGCACATGTTCATTGCAAAGTGAACAAAACATTGAAGCTTATAATGATTCCAAAGCAGGCTTCTGTGGACTTACACTTTCATAGGAAATAACATTGGCATTACCATGCATGCCACTAGGCCTCTCTAGTATAACTAACATCTCAAGCATATGTTCATTGAAAAGTGAACAAAACATTGCAGCTTATAATGATTCCAAAGCAGGCTTCTGTGGACTTACACTTTCATAGGAAATAACATTGGCAGGAAGATGGCTAGGAATCCAGTTAGATGAAGCTTTAATTAATGACCTATTGATTCCATCTTCATCAACAAAATCCATAGAGATATCCAAATGTTTCTACATGGAACATGCACATATGCCTATGGAAATCATCACTTCCTATATGCTTTCAACACTCATGCAGACTATATCTCATGCTCATGAGTTCAGAGTTAGAGGTAGAGATGGTTGGACATTACGGGATTATATAAAAAGAGAAATCTATGGGTAAGATGAAACAAAGTTCAAGTTTGTGATTCTCTTGCATTCGTGTACAATTCGAATGAAGACTTAGTACTTCAAGTAACTCACGAGGACTAGAAAAGTTGCTATGCATTAGAGCCCATAGTCTAGTAGGTTAATACCATCATGACATTGTGTGATCTCAAGTCAATAGTAGAGGATTAATGTCCATAGTCTAGTAGGTTAATACCATCATGACATTGTGTGATCTCAAGTCAATAGTAGAGGATTAATGTGAATCCTCTACTTTTCAAGTTTTAACAGAGGGACAAGGGGTGCATTTTTTATATCAATTTATAATTCTAAAACATTTTCATGAATATTATGCCATCACATGAAATTTTAATTAGAATAAAACTTTAGTCATCATTTTTTTATCTAATTCTAATTATCATTAAATGAAATCATTTTATTATTATTTTTTATAAAAAATATACATAAATTAAATCAACTTTTGATAATAAAAACTTTACTCCCAGATGCGGGTGTACGAGAAGAGATATAATTCGCTGACAAGGAGGTGGGTGGGCACGTGGTCTACCACCACCGCCACCCCCTCGCGCTCCGAGCTCACTTCATATGTGCCAGCCAACACAGTAAATGCTGCATTAATGCAGCTCCTTCCGCCTCGTTATCTCGACCTTCCCACTGCAATGGCGCCTATTCCTTCGGTGCTGTGTGTCTCTCCGTTGAGTTCCTGTTGTTCTCAGGTAGAATCCGAACCTTGTTCGCGCACCAGTAATGGAAAAAGGTGTCGTTTAAGCTACTGCATTGAACTCTCAGAAGGTTTTCACGTCTCTTTTGGTCAGTTCTGTAATTACAACTGCCCTTCTATTGGTTTAAATCAGTCTCTGAGCTCGCTCTCCATTCCTTACTTGATTTCTCGGCCAGATTTTCCTGTCAATCACACTATGCCTCGTCTGAGGCCAAGAATGATGAGCAGGAGAGGTTCATCTCGTGGGCAGGTTATTATGCCACCTGCGTTCCCCTCCTCTGCCTCCTCGTCGGATTCTGCTGACTCAGATGCTGGTCGAACCACTGCTCCCAAAAGAAGTCGAGGTCGTGGGCGTGGCAGACGCCCTTCTACCTCTGCTGCTCATGTTCGCCTCACCTCCAATGAGCACTTCCATTCAGCTCGCTTCAATTATCCCTGTTCCTTCAACAACCATGATTTCATTGCTTCGGTTTCCATCAAATTCAGGATCAATCCAACCGCCCAAGCTCCGCCTTCGGCTCCCTCCGGCATTGTTCAGGAATCTGAAGATGGAATACTGTTTTGCCCCCCGGGGGTCAGTCGGCAAAGTTTTCAGGGTATTACGGCCTCTCAGCCCGAGCTCCCGCAAGCCAGGTCATGCGCTCCTTCAGGCCAAGCTCCTTCGTCCCCTGCAGATGCTGAATTCAATCCGTATGCTTGCCCTGTGGTGGAAGTAGCGCCCTCGCCCACCAACGACGCTTAAATGGTTCTCGCTCATCAGTTTTTGCAATCAGGTACTCAGAAGGGGTTCTTCTCCCTTCTTCTTCACAGTTTTTGCAGGCATTATAGTGTAATTCTCCTTCGTCGAATAGCTGCTTCCCAAGCACTGTTATCCATGCTATCATGCTCAAGACAATGTTTCAGAGCATCCTTCTGTACGCTTGTAATTTTTGTCATGGACAATGTCTGTCTCGGTCTTATATGTTGTGGAGAGTCTTGTACTCCAATCATCATTTTGTTTTTCAGAATCAGCTGTTTAGGAAGTAGGACAAGGTCCTGGTCATCAAATTTTGTCTCAGATAGTCAACAGTTGTGGTCTTATGATATGAATGCCTCTTCTCTGGGCTAGCTTTGTGAGGCCTCTGCCTCTTTGTAACATATTTTTTTACTAATATAGAAGTAGACAGATTTACAAAAAAATAAAATAATAAAAACTTTACCTAAAATACAATTACCATATATCACTACCATTCCAACCAGATTAACAAAAATAACATTATCAACATTTTTAATTATTTTAATATATTTTTAGTAAAAATAATTAAAATTACCTCTCTCTACTCTATATATTACCTCTGCTATATATATATTGCTTATGATGTCAACAAACTAAAATCTAATATTATTATTGTGGTTATTAATCACTGTAATTAGGTTAACTCTAGTTAAGAGCCTAGTCATTTATCATATTGAGAAAAAAATCACTAAAATTATGATCATGAGATTTTGTGAAGCTTAATTGAGCCTGCACCTCTTTTGAGAAATTTAATTCCTACCACTTCACTTCCCTTCCTTAACGTCTCCCATGAAGATAGTTCTCCATTTTCTTAACAAAAATATTGCTATAAAAGCTTTTAGGAGATCACAACTAAAACTACTGGACTAGAGCTTGAGAGTCGAGATGTAAACCAAAAGAAATATGTGTCACACAAAACTACTTGAGTGGAGCTCGAGAGTCGAACCTTTAAACTAAAGAAAATACATGTCACACGCGCCCCCACACGAACCGTCCTAACCTTTGCCTGATTTCAAACCACAACCTCCCTCCTTCCCTTCCTTGTACACTACCTCATGTTTTGGGGGTCAAGCGGTTGTAACATGGAGACAATTATCACCAAATCCAACGCATTTAATATGTAAGATGGAGAATTTAGCGCTTTTCTCGTTAATATATTTAATAATCTCAATATTTATTTAGGCATCACAATAGTATTTCGACTATGAGATTTGAACAATGATGTCGTCCAACATTATCGACATTTTCAAATGTTAATGAGATTATTAAATATATTAACAAGGGAAAGCGCTAGAGATTCTCCATATGCATAATCGTACGTTGGATTTGGTGATAATTGTCTCAATATTTTGGCTTTCTGACCCGCAAAACATAATTATTTTACAAGGGAGGGAAGGAGGGAGGGAGTTGTGGTTTTCGAGGGGAGGAGTCATTCAAAGGTTATGAAAGTGTTTCATTAACGAAGGCACGTGTGACATGTATTTTCTTTAGTTTAAAGGTTCGACTCTCGAGCTCCACTAAAGTATTTTGTGTGACACGTATTTCTTTTGGTTTACATCTCGACTCTCGAGCTCCGGTCCAGTAGTTTTAGTTGTGATCTCCTAAAAGCTTTTATAGCAATATTTTTGTTAAGAAAATGGAGAACTATCTTCACGGGAGAGGTTAAGGAAGGGAAGTGAAGTGGTAGGAATTAAATTTCTCAAAAGAGGTGCAGGCTCAATTAAGCTTCACAAAATCTCCTGATCATAATTTTAGTGATTTTTTTCTCAATGTGATAAATGACTGGGCTCTTAACTAGAGTTAACCTAATTATAGTGATTAATAACCACAATAATAATATTATATTTTAGTTTGTTGACATCATAAGAAATATATATAGAGCAGAGGTAATAACAGCCCCAAAGTGGATTTTACTCTCAGGTACTGGAACCTCTACAAAGGTTTGACCTGGAAACATCGTTTTTCCTTAGGTTTCTCCACTGGTTCTATGTCCAACTTGGATAACCTAGAGTTCAATATCCTTCTTTTCATTTTTTATATCCCCTCTTGGATAACCATAATATATTGAAATGGAGCTAGCCAACTCAAATATAGTATTGCAAATCCATGGCTAAGTTAGATGAGGAAATTACATATGGTCTTGAATGAGAATTTGGACTCTTTAGATATGCATACCAATTATGTTCATATAACACAAAAAATAGATGATTCAATAAAAATGTCACATAGAAGTCATATTTATCTCATGGGCCTTCAACTTAAATTATATATCTAGCATAATACATTAAGCTATATATGAGATAAATCAAAGAAGCATTTGTTCATGTAAATTAAACATGTGCAATAATTATGTTCTCATTTAATATGTACAATATGTTTGGTTGAATCCACATGAAAAACAAGACTCCCAACTGTGAGAAGAGGAAATTACATCTTATTTCTCCCCCCTAGCACAATTACCAGTACAGTTAGAATTTAACAACCCCAAACTAGATTTTACTCTCAGGTATTGGAACCTCTACAAAGGTTCAACCTGGAAACATAGTTTTTCCTTAGGTTTCTCCACTGAAACTATGTCCAACTTGGATAACCTACAGTTCAATATCCTTCTTTTCATTTTTTATATCCCCTCTTGGATAACCATAATATCTTGAAATGGAGCTAGCCAACTCAAATATAGTATTGCAAATCCCTGGCTAAGTTAGATGAGGATTACATATGGTCTTGAATGAGCATTTGGACTCCTTAGATATATATCTAAAGAATCCAAATGCTCATTCAAGACCATATGTAATACATAGCTTCCTCATCTAATATATAAAACTTTAATCCATGTGCTTAACCTTAACATTGACACAAATGGAATACAATTTTACTCACTGCTTTATGATAGAAAAATATGCAGATGAATATTGCCCACATATCTGAAGTCAAAAGGGATAGATTAAAAAAGGATGCTCTGGTCATCTATAAAATATAAATTAAATAAGCATGACATATTAAAGTAATTCTCATTTTTCTCCTTTAAAGAAAAAAAATTCACATCATGTGAATATCTCCATGTACTCTTACATATTGGTGTACAAAACCATCAACCAAACACAAATTGACAAAACATGCCTCTTCAAACAACTGACTCTCAAGTCAAATAGTAGAGCTCAGGTACAAATTTCCATATTTGTTGCAATTAAGTGTGTCAACGTAACTCTACTTTCAACATCTTGCTTCATGCAACATGCACTATACTTTGAATTTGCAAAGAAATTCATGAAACATCAAAATACATTCAAGGCCTTAATTAGATAAGAAATCTAACCATTCAACTTAGTTCCCATTCAACTCCATCCACCAGGTTGTAGAGGATTCCAAGCCTAATTTCATAAAAATTAAGTTGGGGATGATCACATTAACTTGCTTGATGACATGTCTATGAAGATTAACTGCCTTGAACTATTTTTTTGCATAGGGAAAGAGACACATTCCCATGTCTGAGCATGAAAACGTTCTTTGATATTGTTAATGCCTCTAGTGTTTACTTCTACAAGTTCTATAGGCAGAGTCTGTAAAGGGCCAGGTAGCCTCTGGATCTCACCTTTTATGAAAGGTGACATATCTAGTAAATGCCCCTACAGTCAATCTCTGGAATGGATCTAAATAGAAGTTCTTCATTTTAATATTCGTAAAACACAACTACTTTAAGGTAAACTATGTACATGTGTCATTTCTTCCACAAACTAAAGTGTATAAGTAGGAAATTTTATACCAAGTGTGCTCCCACCATGTAAAGCGCAATTTGGTGAACTTATCATTTTTATAATATATTTTTCGATTAAATTTAGTTTCACACATGATCAATTATTGCTTTGAAAGTTGTGTTCTACCTAATTTGTGTATACTAAATTACAAATTGATTTTTTGAAATCTATTTTGTGAATGTCGACCAATAGATATATATCATGGAGGATGAAAGACGAAGATCAGTCGAATCCCATATGTAGGTTTAGGGATCGGAGGATGTTCACGGTATTTAAATATAATCTTAAATCTCCATACATGTGTGTACATATAGAATTGATTTTTTTATTAACTTTGTGAGTGAAATTAGTTGTTAATAAGTTTCATATTTTAATTTTTAGGAGGCAAGAGGAGAAGGGTTTCTACTCCATCCATGGAGCGTGTCCAAGGTTCAACCGGTCGAGGTATGAGTGGTAGCAGGTTGCGGGAAGGGGGTGATATTTATTCCCCCGAAGGCCAATCAACAGCTGCCAGTTCTCAATAGGGTCACTGTGGGTCTGGTTCTCAACAATGTCATTCTGGGGTTGGTTCTCAGCAGGGTCATGTTGGAGATGATGTTAACCAACAACATCAAGGTTGACATCAATTTCAATATTTTTTCATTAAATTTGTGAAAAAAAATTTACATGTATTTTTTCTAATATACGAAATTTTATATATATTGATGCAGAGGCTGAAAATGTTCGAGCCAGTGGTCAAAATAGATGCAGGGCAGCATGCTACATTCAAGAAGAAGGCTGTCAACCCAACACAACTTATCCGTCTAAGATTACTGATATACCATGGGAAACGAACATGGCGGAATGCACCTTACAAAGGTGTCAAAGCCTTCATGCCAAATTGAAAAGAGATCTCGAGGCTTTGTCTCTACCTGCTGAGAGTAGACAAAGCCTCGAAATAGTTACACATTCATTGGGTGAAATGGTAAAGGTGTACAAAAATTTGGGGCCAATGACTGATTCGTTTGTAGAACTGATGAGAAAGAGAAAAGAAATAGTGATAGGTCCCGATAAATGGCAGGACATAAAACAAAGAGTTACAAGAGCAGATGCCAAGTCAATGTTTAGTTATAAGGAAGGGCCAAAAAGAAAAATGTTGAAGGTGCAGTATTTCAAGCACCCAGACAAAGCTGCTTATTTGTATGATCGACATCTTGCAGCCTTTGGAAGGCTTCCATGGAACGATGAGGTTCCTGTTTATTTTGCACAAATGTTTTATGCAGAATTTTTTTTGGGTATGAAACCCGACTACAATGACCTTCCTTCAGAATTTTTTGGCCCGGGGAGAGGTCGATTATATCAACGTAAGGGCGCTAAGCAAGATGTGGAGTTGCCTCGCCCTGAGCCGCCATTGGTGAGTCGACCGTTTCGAGTCGAAACCCTGCAATCAGAGATGGATGCGACTTCTCAAATAAGTCGTGAAGCAAGAGATGTTATGATCGACAATGTTCATAGCGGATTGAGTGGAGTCGATATTTGTTTAAATCGACAAAGAGCACGTGAAAATGCACGTGCCAATTTTGTTTATCGTACAGATGAGGATATTTACAACATGAATGTTGAAGATCTCCGAACATATGCAATAAATTGTCGCAATGGTCTGCAAGAACTAATTTTTCATGAGGAAGAGGGCACCGGAACGGTATGTGTTAGTGACCTTAGGGTTTGAAATTATTTTTACATATACATGTGTACAATTTGTAATAAATACATGTGTATGTACATGTATACATTTATTTGTATGTGTACATTAATCTAACAAAAATGTATGATTATATGTTAAAACACTATTTGTAGTTCTTAGGCATGATGCGTGATGAAAATGTTAATATTACGTTCGGGACCTCCGGTTCAAACGATGCAGATGGGTCTGACCATCATGATATGTTGGCACATGTTAGTGTTTTTTAAGTGACTCTAAAATAAATAATTTTTGCCACACATGTACATGTATGTATATATATAATTTTATAAAATGTTTTAACAGGTACCGATTCCGTCTGATGTTTTTGGGATGGCGGTACCTTCTTCTTCCTTAGGAGATATACCTTCTACTTCATTGGGAGATGTACAAGTATGGACAATTTTTCACAAGTTCAAAATTTATGTTACCTCAAAAAGTTCCATTAAAAATTGAGATATATAGAGAGAGATCTATATTTTGAGTTATTTAAATTTTTTTGAATTTAGGTTCCTAGAGAAGATTTTTTTAATCTGGGGACTCTAGGGACGGAGATAGGAACATCCACAGCATTTGAACAAGTTGTCTTTAGTTCTTTTTTTTAATATTATTGAAAATAAGTTTATATATTTACACGTGCATTTTCATTTGAAATTTTTTAATATATATATATATATATAACTGTACATGTATATTGTACAGTTTACCAATGCAAATGTTTCTATGGCAGAACCTGTTCATCAAATGGAGAGGGAACCTTACAAGGTATTGCATGATTTTTTTGTTATATTTTGTTTTTTACATGAAGTTCTAGATATATATATTCTAATTCATTTTTAAAACTTCAAATTTTAATGTTCAAGTACATGTGCATTGTGTATGTAGGTTTTCTATTCACAGGATAGGGCATGGACTGAGACCCTAGTAGGGAAGACGCTAGATCCTCCATTTGATGGACATGATTTACAGTAGATTTGATTTCAAAATTTAGATGGTTTTAAAATTTGTTAAACTTGATACAGTTTGATACTCAAGTGAGATTTACAATTTTTGGACATATTTTATTACAATGTTATTATATAATTTGTTTTATTTAATTTTTGGATGGTTTTAGTACTTTTGGCATGTGAATGTGAAGTAATGTTGTCATCTGAATTACATTTGACATGTGATATTTAATGTTAAATGTTTTGTTGGATAGTTGAATTATAATTGGCATGGAATCTGAAGTTTTTAAAACTACATGAATGATAGAATGTGAACCTACATTTGCACATGTGGTAAATTGAAATGTTACTTGTAACAAGACAATCCCCATTGATTTCATTACAATATATGTTGATTTCTGATTTGATATAATTGCATGTATGATGGTACATTACTTGTAAAGTCATTGGATTAATAGTGTTCATTGATTTCAGTGTAAGCGTAAAAAATTATTGACAATGTAGAATGATTTTTGTGTTATAATAATTAAACCTAATAATATTGGAGAGAAAGAGAGACTTGAGGTATGGTGTTTACTACAAGAGTTCGAGCTAAATATTTAAATGGTTTACCTATGTGTTGATTTCTGATTTGATATAATTGCATGTATGATGGTACATTACTTGTAAAGTCATTGGATTAATAGTGTTCATTGATTTCAGTGTAAGCGCAAAAAATTATTGACAATGTAAAATGATTTTTGTGTTATAATAATTAAACCTAATAATATTGGAGAGCAAGAGAGACTTGAGGTATGGTGTTTACTACAAGAGTTTGAGCTAAATATTTAAATGGTTTATGATTTATGATTTTTACTTTCTTTTTAATATAATCGGTATGGAAAGATGACAAAACTAATAAGGGTGACAATAAGAATAGAAGTTCAGAAAATAGTTTAAGATTGATCACAAGAATTAAGAGAATGTCTCGGTCCATCATTGGTATGGCTTGTGCTGCAACCAAGAAGTCTTGTCCCAACACCATAGAATGATCATCCATGTCAATGAATCTTAAGTCTATCTTTCCAAACCATGAACCTACTCTCACATGTGTGCCTTTCATGACACCAGTCACTGCTTTCATCCTTGAATTGACTGCCTTGAAAGCACTCAACTCTTTCTCCATGCTAGCCTTCCTCTTTCTAAGAGATGAAGCTGCCTTTCGACTTAGGAAGCTATGGGTAGCCCCCGTGTCTATCAAAGCAGAGAACTTTTTCCCATGTATGGTTGTAGACACGAATCTCAAGTCCAAGGAACTTTCATCATCATTCCTCCTCCTTGTCTTGCGCCTTACTTCCTTAATCTTCTTCAACATTTCCTCTTCCAATATGTCTTTCGAACTAGCCGTTGGCTTAACAATCCTTTTCACATATCTCTTCTCATGAAGCTCCATAGAAAAATCCGATCTTGGGTCTTCTTGAATTGGTTCAAGCTCTTTCCTTTTCGAATTCTGTCTAATTGCTCCAATAAGACATATATTGACTCCTTCCAAACGAAGTGCACCAATCCTCACAGTGTGGTCTTCTTCTTTTCGAAGTGTGCCAACACATGCATTTTGTTTCTTCAAACCAATAGGTTTCGGATCAAGAAAGTCCCTCTTGATCTTATCTTCCATGTTCTTGACTTTAGCCTACAACGTGGTGATTCTTTCCTTCAAATGAGCCCTTTCCATAAAGAGTTCTTGAATTCTTTGTTCACCTTGTCATATCTCCATGTCAAGATTTTCAATTTTAGCAGTTTGTCCAGATAGTCCATCCTTGGAATTTCTTGGGTGAAAAAACAAGTAGGTTGAACCAACTTTGGTCTAGTGCATTGGAATTCATTGAAGAATTGGTCATTGGAGCTACTTCAAGCTAGGAGTGAGCATCATCACCAACCTACATTGAATATTTTACACTCCCTAGGGTGAATGATACTTTAAATTGATTGACAGTCTAAGACTTTCGAATTTTTCCGAATGCCAAATGATCTTACAAAGCTAGTAAGTTTATAATATCCTAGTAGGTCATTCGGTGACAACTTTTACCGGAAACTTGAAACAACTTTGGCATGTGATATTTAATTTGTTAAATGTTTTTGTTGGATAGTTGAATTATAATTGGCATGGCATGTGAAGTTTTTAAAACTCAAGTTTTGGATGGTTTCAATCTACATTTTTCATGTGATATTTAATGAACTTTAAATGTTTAATGTTTTAATGTTGCATAATATATAATCAAAAGGGTTTTAAAACTTAAAGTTTTGGATGGTTTCAACCTACATTTGCACATATGGTAAATTGAAATTATGTTACTTGTAACAAGACAATCCCCATTGATTTCATTGTATATGTTGATTTCTAATTTGATATAATTGCATGTATGATGGTACATTACATGTAAATTCATTGGATTAATACTGTTCATTGATTTCAGTGTAAGCGCAAAAAATTATTGACAATGTAGAACGATTTTTGTGTTATAATAATTAAACCTAATAATATTGGAGAGCAAGAGAGATAAGGTATGGTGTTTACTACAAGAGTTCGAGTAGGTCATTCGGTGACAACTTTTACTGGAAACTTGAAAAAAAGAGAATCTATCTTTGGCTAGGACATCATGTAAGATGTCTGACATAAACAGTAAAATTGTACTCATGTAAGTTTAAAAGCTGAGATTCGGGCAAGTGTGGACAACCACTTGTTATCTCGTCCCTTGGAGGCTAGGCCATATGGGGACCGAATTTGACCTTACAAAATAAAGTGAAATAATTTGTACCATATGGTCGGTTACTGATATACAAGAACAATTAGTTTCATTCTAGAATATATATATATATATATATATATATATATATATATATATATATGTCCAATACATATAACATTTTTCATCAATGCACATGTATAGAAAAACTACTTTCAGTTGATACTAGAGCACGTGCTTGTACCCAAACAATTTGTAACATGTGAAAAACACAAATAACATAAGCAGCTCAATTTTTAGTTGAGTACTGGAAGTTCTAAAACATATTTAATCCAAATATAATAAATTGTTGGACACTTCACTCAAAAAAATTCTAATGGAATTTCATCCTCAATAATCCGTTCATGATTGGATTTTGACATTTTCCATTTCTTAATTTTCAATTTTTTCTTTGATTGAACTTCTATCAACTTGATGCGTGTTGCACACACCAAGTGACTATATTGACAACTTATGGAATCAGGTTCATAGTCTTCAAAGTAAACAAAGTCTCCACTTTGACGAGTTTGTTTGAAAAAATAACCTTTCAGTATAATAGACCCTCTGTCATACTGAAATCCGTGATCATTATAGTCTTGTAATAATTTCATTTTTCGTTCAGTGCAACGCATCAAATAATAATTCACATTTTCATCATTGTCAATAGGTGCAATTATAGCAAAAACATCTCCTGTACAATAAAATAAATTTAACATTTAATTATGCATATTTAAATTTATTTCTAGATCTTTAAATCATTAGAAAGTAATTCAAATGTTACCTTCTCTAACAAGATCAGAAACTCGATCACCATCGGATGATATTGTAGTTTCCTCTGATTGCATTTCTTCAAACATTGCAACAGACATTTTGCCCTTTGTATTTAGCTTTGTATGTTTCCAATCGTTCACATACATTTTTTTTTCACAAACGTCATTGGATTTTGTGTTGTCTATGAAAACATCACAAAAACAAGAATATTTTCTTTTATCCAATGCAAACACATTTCTGGACAAATTTGTTTGAATTGAATGCAATTTTCGAGTCCCTTTTATTGTTTCAACGTCATTTCCAATTGATCTATCTACGTCTTCGATTCCAATATGCCAGAAAAACCTTTATATTGAAAATTAGAAAAAGAATTTGTAAATATGATATCAAAATAGAATTAAAAATAATCATTGCATGATAAATGTACAATGTTTAAAATTAGATTTCCAATATAAATTAAATTGAATGTACCTTCGCACTTCTCTTGATGGGTTAATCTCATGGCTTAGAGCATTTTTGCACCATTGAACAACTTCTTCAGCATTCACAAGTCGGCGTGCAGAGTGGTTCATTTGATATCTTCGAAGTACTCGTTTTATGCATGCTCCTGCACCGTCATGTTCTCCTTTTCCATGGCCAGTCTCAAAGAAATTCCAACAATGTTTAATGAAGGTTTTCTTATGAAGACAATACAACCAAAAAAATGATCGTGCAGATTTGAATTGACCTGCGCATCCTTCTGACCATATCCAATGTTCATTGAATGTTATTCCACGATTTTTCAATGAATCATAAATTCTTCCAAAACAATGTTGTACAAAACATGTATCATGTGTACGATCGTCACTGATATAAAAATGATATTCTTTAATGATATGTCGATTTTCACTCATGCTTTCTATATGATCGACATTTTGTTCAGCATGTCTATATAGAATATGGACGAGCATGGAGACTTCGTCAAAGTGATAGTATTCACTCTGAATTTCTTTTTGTGGAACAAATGTGTAGTTTTCTGCAAAATCAATCACTGAAAAAATGGTCCCTGGTGGAAAAACTTCACGAGATTTTTTGAATTGCAAGTCTTGCCATCGAGCTCTATGGGAAGGCTTGGTGTATTTGTAAATTTCTACCTCAAACTTTCTCAAAATGTCTATCAGAAAAATTTTGTCTTCTTGTAATTCGATTCTTTTAACACTATCTGCACCTTGAATCGATGTACCGATATATTCATATCTCTTCCATTTCACTTTCATGTTTCACAATGATTGATCATTTATATCAATACGATATTTGTTTTGAAATTTAGTCAAATTTCCACAATCATCGCATTTTTTACCACCAACACATTTCTTTTTGTAAAATAGTTCATCGCTTTCTCTTTCACATAGAATTTGAGATATGAATTCGCGGATAGTGGAAGGAGGAGGTGAATCCTTCCATAATGTTCTACCGAAATCAAGAAATGTGTCATAATATAACTCAAATTCCACATGATAACAGCAACAACAAGTGTCGCGTACGGTGATAGGTTTTACATACCATAGTTTTTGTTGAACAAAAGCACTAAGTGAAACATGAATTTGACAATTCTCTTCTTTGAACTTGTTGAATAACTCTATTTGAGTGGTTTCCAAGAGATGTTTTTCATGTTCTTCGTATTGATTTCATGCTATTCTTCTTCGCATCACATGTCTTGCAGTCGGTGAAACACGTGAATTGTTCTTCCAATATTCATATATTATTTTTTAACATCTTCTCCAAGTCTATCTTTGTATGGTTGCCTACAAATAGCTCTCCAACAAGCGAGTTCATCATTTACATCTATTTGCAGTCGAAATTTTCGATGTTTGTGCAGAGTTTTTCGCGAGGTTCCCAGCGCTCATGCCATAGATGTTATCAAACAATTCTCTTGAGTACTTGGCTAAACCATTTCCATCTGTATTCCTCTACGTATATTTGAAACATCTTTATCTCTAGATCTCTTAATTGAGTCTATAGCACTACTCATATTTTTTTATCACCTCTTCTTTCATTTTTTTTATCTTTGGTTGATTTTCGAATACCCAATAGTGTCGTCACTTCTTTTAATTTCCTTGATGATAGGAGACCTTTCAACATTTGAGCTTGAACTGTCAGTTGCTCATTTTTTAAATAATTTTCAAAAATTCTATCGACATGATATCGTATAACATGGTCAGGTTTTTTATCTCCATATGTGTGAGTGTCGACATTTTCTAACATCTCATTATCGATAGTGATTTCATCTGTACATATTCGAAAAAATAGTACATATTCAATAAATAAATTAATTAATAAATATGTCAATAAATATTAGGAAAATTTTAAATATATCAATAGATCATAATATTTACATTTACATACCCGATTCAATTTCTGCTTGAGGTTGATTTTCTTCTTCAATATTTTGAGGAGTATCTCTGTCTGCTTACATTAAACAAAATATTTTTCAAACTAGTTCATCAAATAAAAATTAAGCTTCACATTTTACATTGGGAAAACTTTAAAAATATATTAATAGATCATAATATTTACATTTACATACCTACTTCAATTTCTGCTTGAGGTTGATTTTCTTCTTCAATATTTTGAGGAATATCTCTGTCTGTTTACATCAAACAAAATATTTTTCAAACTAGTTCATCAAATAAAAATTAAGCTTCACATTTTACAGTAGGAAAATTTTAAATATATATCAATAGATCATAATATTTACATTTACATACCTGCTTCAATTTCTTCTTGAGGTTGATTTTCCTCTTCAATATTTTATAGGGCTTCTAACTTTCTTTTGCGATATTGTCTCATCTCTTCTCTACGTGCCTCAGGGTCTCTTTTTCGATTATATTTTCTCACACAAGTTCTTCGATTTCCCATGATAATAGGGTATGAAGTTCAAAAAATTTCCTTCAAAAAATTAGACAATAACTCAATTACAAAAAATATCACAAAAGATTTAATTTAAATTTTTTTTTTTTTAAATTAAGTTTAAATTTTTCGTAAAAAATACGTAATCCAATCCAAAACACACACTTTAAAAAACACAAAACACGTACATACCTCCAAGAAAAATCATGCCACCTCCAAGAAATGTCTTCCAAAAAAATTCTTTAAATCCAAAATTGTAAAATCAATTTGCTTCCAAGAAATACTCTTAAACCCAATTCTTTAAACCCAAACTTTGAAGAAAATTTTTTGAACAAAGAATCTCAAAATATTTATTTCAACACAAAACACGTACATACCTCCAAGAAAAATCATGCCGCCTCCAAAAAATGTCTTCCAAAAAATTTCTTTAAACCCAAACTTTGAAGAAAAATTTTTGAACCCAAACCAAGTCTTTGTAAAATGAGATGAAGTGCGAAATGTGCGAAAATTGTGAATCATTTCACGGCAATTTATATTGACGCGAAATGTGTTTTTTGTATGGGGCTCCACACAACTTTCCGGCCGACGGAGAGTTACAAAATAGTTCGGCCAAAATTTTTATGAAAAGTTCAGCCAAACTATTAAGACATTAGATTTAGCGACTCGTAAACGGAAAACATAGTTCGGCCGAACTTTGACTAAAAGTTCGGCCGAACTAACGCGTCACTGATTGCGCAAAAACCAGGCTCTGAAAAAGGTTCTGCAACTTTGGACTGATTAAACTCCTTGAAAGGTTGTTAATTAACTGTCGGAACTAAGACAAGCATTTTCAGAATTGAATCTACTTTCAGGAAATATAAATTTTATGGAATTTCGTAAACGTTTATTAATTTTAATTATTTTTCTAATAAAATGGGTGCAAACAATTTATGAGGGTCATTGTGATTCAGTGAAATCAAAATTTTGTATCTACCAAAATACATTGTAAAAAAAATTGAAAAATTTATCGGGCATTACACTGGTCTGTCGACTCTAATGGGTAGCCTTTAGATTTTTAGTTTATAACTTATATGTTAAGAAATTTATTGCCACGCGAAACATATCCAAAATACGCTGTTTTTCATATTGGACCACTTCAAAAAATTCTAGTAATTATGATATGCATCCACTGGCTTTGTAAATATGACGAAAACAAAGTAGACTCTGTCTAGATTGTTGTAACACATTTTGTTTTTTCAAAAACACAAATTTTCAATGAATACAGCATTGCGACATAACATGACTTCTTTTGAATCCTTCGATTGTTAAGAAACACACACTCAAAGAAACGCTAAGTTGACATATCAAATCTGCATAAAAAAATTTCAAAAAATAAGTAATAGAAATCTAACAAAATTTCTCACAACTTTTATTTTTATCGCAAAATGAAATTCTACACAGAAATTTTTTTATAGTTTGCAGAAAGTTGAAGAACCAAAAAAAATGAAATTTTTTTCTCGAAAAGGGCAAAAAGAGTAACCCAGCTTCACATTTTCACCCATATGTTCATTTAATGTTTAGCTTGCAGATATATGTGTATATTTCATAGCATGAGTTATTTGACATATTGAGATATATATTTGATGTTTGTGTTGTGATGATCTTAATATATAATATTAATTTGATGTTTGAATGTGTGTATTAGACGAATATGATGTTTGTACGATGGCTATCATGATCATCATGATGTTTATTAATTAATTTAATATTAAATGATGATGATATGTATTAAATATTATGTCATGATTGTAATTGTAATTTAAATTTTAATTGTGTGTAAAATTGTAAAATTGTATTTGTATTTGTACTTATTGTAATTTAAACTATAATTGTATGAAAAATATTTATTAATGTAAAATTTTAATTGTAATTGTAATATTTAATTTATTCTGAAATAATTTTAATTGTATATATGAAAATTTGTAAAATTGTAATTGTAAATGTAATTGTATGTAAAATTCTAAAATTGTAATTTTATTTGTAATTGTAATTTTAATTGAATTGTATGTAAATTATTTATAAAACTGTAATTGTAATTGTAAATGTAATTCTATGTAAAATTGTAAATATAATTGTATGTAAAATTCTAAAATTGTAATTGTATTTATAATCGTAATTTTAATTGAATTGTATGTAAAATATTTGTCAAATTGTAACTGTAATTTTAATTGTAAATGTAATTCTATGTAAAATTGTAAATGTAATTGTATGTAAAATTCTAATATTGTAATTGTATTTGTAATTGTAATTTTAATGAATTGTATGTAAAATATTTGTAAAATTGTAATTGTAATTGTACGTGTAATTCTATGTAAAATTGTAAATGTAATTCTAATCATAAAATTAAAATTGCAATTGTAATTCTAATCATAATTCATGTATGTGAAATTAATGTAAAATTGTAATTGTAATTTTAATTCTAATTGTAATTGTACTTTTAGTTGTAATTGTATGTAAAATATTTGTAAAGTTTTAATTCTATTAATGTGAAAATTTTAATTGTAATAATGTGAAATGATTTTATTAAAATATTTAAATTTATAAATTTGAAAATAATTGTAAAATAACAAATCTAGAATAATACAAATTTTTGTAACATAGTAAAGTTTAGAAAATAATGAAAATAAATTCATGTAATTTATAATTATCATTATTTTATTAGGATCTTACATACAAAAAAAAAAGAACTTTATACAGTCTGGTGCGCTTATCATCTTGACACGCACTGGTGCGTCGTATAAATAAGATGCACCGGTGCGTCACAACTCTTCCGCACTGATAATGAATAAACACAAATAAAAAAAACGCAACTCTTTTTTATTTAAGTGAAAAAAAGGAGGCAATTTGAAAAATGGGCGGCAAAATATTTTCAAAAATCTAATTTCATAAAATACTTCTTTAAATACTCAACACTTTTCATTATTTCACTATTTTTGCTAAATTTTTCAGCCAGATATTTGTAGGATAGAGACCTGGAGCAAGAGAGTAGGAGGGAACAGTTAGAAATATTTAATTCCTACTTGTCTATGGTTGTAATTCCCTATTTGAGGAGTTTGTCCCTACATAATAGGACGTAGCAAGAACTATATTTTTTCTAGTTTAGTGTGTGGTTGAGAGAATCCCTCAACCACATTATTGTACGTCCAAGATAGAATTCCTATCTTTAGAATATTTCCTGTATAAATATGTGTGTAACATCTTTGATTATATATATAGAATTTGAATAGAGTTTGCAGTGTGATATTTTATCTTGGTATCAGAGCCCGTAACGGCCTTTGGCCCTTCCTGTGCATAAGAAAAATAAATCACTGTATTTGTATAGTTTTATTAAATATTTTGTTTGTCCATCTAGCTAGTCACAGAGAAGGCCGAGCCTGAATCTGATTGGATCTGAATCTGATCGGATGCGTGGAGAGCAAAGCCTTCCTTCGTGCAACATTTTTTTTAACTAATCTACTTTGGTTACTTGCTGTATCTCAGAGGAGGTTGAACCTCAGAGAAGTGATTTGCTACATTTCAAGGAGGTCGAGCCTCAGAACATTGATCTGCTGTGTGGAGCGTTGACTACTTGCTTTCAGTGTTACACTTATTTCATTCCAGATGCGATTCTGTAGCGGAGGCGGCGTACAGATATATACACTGGAGGATCTGCTATGAAGGGCAGTGTTGGGATCACGTATAGAGCTATCAATACTGGTGGCAGTACAAATAGTTAGCCGTGGACATGGTTGGACAGCACCAGAGTTCATCCAATTGTGGATGACGTGAAAACAGTGTGAGCAGCCATGATATTGAGGATCATTTTTAATGGACCCTAATGCCATATTGAATGTCGATGCAACCACTACTTTGCAGAGGAAGAGAAGTGGTAAAGAAGAGTGCATTGTGTATGTTGTTGTGTGATAGATCATTGCTGGGACTGGCTATTTTTATAAACAAGGAGGAAAATTAATATATCTGAAGACAATATACCCGATTTGGACTGGCGGTTCCACGAGCCCTGCCCCTATCAGTACTTGATGTCTCTGCTCACTGGCCTCTCCACGCACACTCATTTTTTTTCTTTCATCCCTAATTCCATCACCATGCTCCGTCACAACTTGGTGGTGGCAGAAGGTCGTGAGGACGAATCCGTGTACTGGGTTCACGTCAGGATTCTAGACAATGCAGTGCTTATGGAGCTAAAAAATGGAGTTTAATGTGACTGACACTTCAGAGAACCATTCTTTTTTTTTTCCTTAGTATAATGGTGCCCATCGCTTTCATGTGGATGAACATGGAGAAAATTCTCATCTGCTATGACCAAACGAGGTTGTCGCTAGAATGGCTAGCATATACATGTTGTTTCTCACTTCCAGATCCGTGACAGGGGACTTCAAAGTGACAACCTTAGCGACCATGGTGTCAGACATTCTGACACCGGAGATTCATGACCCAGTGGATCACCGTGAGCTGTAGAAGTTGGGGCTGGATTCGATGTCGAGATTTATACTGGTCTCCCTCTCGGATCTGGATGAGACAGTGGGGGAATGTGTAAAAGTATCCCTGGAGGGTGCGGGAGGCCTGGGAATCGAACACTGGGTGAGTGAGGAGGCCCGCGATAGGCCCTTCCATAGCGCAGACAATTCCTTGTACCGAGCCCTGCTAGGCTTTGTCACATGGAACCGTGAAAAGTTAAAAATGTCATGTCTTTATCGATTGATATATTAAACGGTGGACAATCAACATGCTGTGTGTAGAGCAGCTAGGTGTAGAGTGATGTAGTTGTTGTTGTTACAGTGGTGAAATGTGGTGTGGAATATGAGTGAATACATACCCTGCCTAGATTATGTTGCTACAATCACCAAGCTTTTATCTATTGTGAGAGGGGAGAGGTTTGAACGGCTTTGCTCCGACAAAAAAATCCAGCTAAACTGTCTTGTTCCCACTCCAACGAAGTATGACGCTCACATTCCATGGCTGAGAAGCCGCGATGAGGTTTGGTACATGTGTTTTTTTGGCTGGTTACCTTATTTACACTATTGCAGTTGGTAGAGATGTATGAAATCGTCCATGGAAAGCACTTCGATCAATATCACGAGATAGAAAAACATGCGTTATGACTAATAGGATAATTTCAAGGGATTGACTGCCATCCTTTTTTTTTGGACCTAGAAATGAAGCTCTGCAATGACGAGATTTAGAACCCTTACAAAAAGCATCTACAGTAGAAAGTGTTATTCGATGTTTAAGCATGTTTGTAAATGAAGTGGCACTTCAAGTGGCGTTTCTAACTTTGCTGAAAGTGGATGGAGTGAGCTCATTTTTTTTATTGAGTCCAATTTGTGGCAGGACATGACAACAGAGGCCGATTTTCTATGGTGTTGATTGTGGAGACAGATCCGCATGATCAATTGCGAGGAAATTAGCTCGATAATGGGTATTAGTTGTTGCAGTATGTCAGCGAGCATGAGGAGGCATGCTTGGAAGCAGTTACCAAACCTTGATACTGTGAACACATGAATTTTTGGACGACGAGGATTGGACCGTGGAGTCCTAGCTCCGTCTGTGGGAAAATTGTGTCTCTTCCTGAGGCTATGAGTGCCTATGTCTGGATCATCAGTGGTAGAATGCACTGTATTGAGTCTAGTTGAAAAGTTGTCAATCTGGTTCTTCATCAGTGGACCCCTCAGTGGTATTGTTGGAGAAAAATGGTTGCTGTTATAATCATCTTTGGGTAGAGATAGAGAAATTAAATGTGAAGAGTTTATGCTTTATTTAGTTTCTTGGAATCACGTTTAAAGTTATTGAGCCTTATTAAGCCTAGCTAACTCAATGTAGGTAAATTTATTTTGTTAGAATTAGCTACTCTAACAAATGATAGGTGAAACGCGGAGTTCCAAGAATTTATTTGACAACGACAAAGATGGCCCTTATGTGAGCAACGAAAGAGGAGGTAATGAAGCAACAACAACTATTATGATGGACAACAAAGTAGATGTTTGTTTGAGTTAGTGTGGATTTGTGGAATAGACTCCCCAACATATTATAAGTAAGTCTAGATAGTTGTTGTAGTGGTCATTATATGTACCCAGAAACTCCAAAATGTTGAAGTATGGAATGTAAGCCTTGTGAAGGCATTTGAAAGTTTTTGGTGATATTAAAACCACTTTGTAATGGTTTATGGTCAGCCTGAAACCATATTTTGTCACTGTAAAGTGATGGTTTGTGGTAAGCTAGAAACCACATATATCGCCTTTATGGATGGTTTGTGGTGAGCCTGAAACCAGATATAGAGCCTTAGTGGCTGGATCACCTTTTTGGCTACGTGTACACGAGATATTTGTGCTCATAGGAGCAGGTGGAATAAGGTAACACCTGGCTCACGGTCTCAGATATTTGTGTCTCTGAGCACAAGAGGGTCGGCGCACTTTTCTATCTGACAGTTGAGTCGAAAGGCGCAATCAGTGCAACTGTTAGCGATTGTTATTTGGACATGAATATTTGGCTTAGAAAGGCATTGATCTCTCTTTTTTTTGGAGGTTATGCACATGCAATTCACCCGATGGTGGTGGATTTGTAGGTACATAGATGCAGTGATAATGGTTGACAGAATCATGTATGCGAAGGACATCCTACAGGACTAGCGATTGCAGCCGTTGGTACCCATGCATCCCAGTGGATGGTTGCTCCTTTATATGGATGTTGACATATTCTTTGTTATGTTTGATCACAACCATAATTTGTGAATTTCTATCATGACAAGTAGTCATTAAGGGGGGAGTTAGAAATATTTAATTCCTACTTGTCTATGGTTGTAATTCCCTATTTGAGGAGTTTGTTCCTACATAATAGGAAGTAGCTAGAACTATATTTTTTCTAGTTTAGTGTGTCACAGTTGAGATAATATCTCAACCACATTATTGTACGTCCAAGACAAAATTCCTATCTTGAGACTATTTCCTGTATAAATATGTGTGTAACATCTTTGATTATATATATAGAATTTGACTAGAGTTTGCAGTGTGATATTTTATATGAAACTGTGGAGAAGCGGAATACGTTCGAACAGAAGTATTCAAATAATTAGAAACCAAATCTCTGGTGATTCAAACTCTGTATCATAGAATTTGAAACCATCTCGTGATTAAATTTGATTATTTTTTTTTACCCTAAACCCTTCATTTTTTTATTTTTTCCCTTTCTTCTCCCTATTTCTGTGACTTCAGAATTAGGGTTTTTCATTTTAGATTGATGTCCAATCCACGAGATGACTTACATAGTCGGATTCCAATCCATTCGCCCATTGTGTGAATTTTTGAAAAAATGGATTTTTCTTTATCGGTGCACCCTGCGTAATATACCACACCGATGCTCTGTATTTTACAGCGCACAGTGAAAGTATTGTAGTAAAAAAATGAAAAAAAAAAATTTCTAAATCCGTGTGCCAAATCTGAAATAGGGCACCAGTGCTCCATTTAACTAGGAAATCATCGTACAGTGTATTACACCGTTTTTGCAGTGCGTTTATAATACCCCACGAACTGTTAGGTCTATTACACTATTTTTTGCAGCTTTTTTAGAATACCAAATGCACCATACATTTTATTATACTATTTTGCAGTGCATTGCTAATATCCGCACGCACCGGCGGCGGTGCAGACATCGTGAAAGGCGCACCGGTGTCTTGAGATTTATTTTCTACCTGAAAAGTTCATAATTTATTTATAAGTATATTAATGAATGATATGGTACAAGTTTCATATTGAAAAAGAAATGTTTAACAAGAGATCAAGTAACAAAAATACTCTTAACACATTATGAAAAGAAAAAAAGACAATTTCTTTGTAAATTCTTTATAAAAAATATTATTTTTGAACTATATGTAAGTTTAAATAATATGTATTGTTTGCTCTGTATCATGCAGAGCCACAAAATGACAAAGCTCGATATGATTATTTCTAATCTAGGACCAGAAGAGCGTAAAAGTTTAATGGAAAAGTTGCACAAGGATGAATCAGGTGAATGAAAAAATACTATCGATCCAATATGAGTTTCTTTTTTTAATTATCATTAATAATATACTTAAAATTATTAGATAACATGTGTCAAATAGTCTACTATTTTAGATCTGTTTAATGTTGTACTAGGACCAACAACTCAGAAAATGAATGTTGTTCTAAGAAAAGAAAAAAAATAGAACTTGCAAATGAAAATCTATTGCTCCTTAGCTCTTCTGGAGTGGTACTGGAAGTTAACGAAAGGGGAAAAACTTTTACAAAATTTTGAGGGATCTAGTGGAATGAATGTATAGATGTTCTTTCCAACAACAACAAGGTGCTTCAAATGTAATATGTAATCATTGAATTTTTTGATCATTAGGTACAATAAATAAACAATTTAGCATTAAATATTAATTTTCAAGAATTTTCTTGTAGAAAATAAAAGAAAATGGAACCCATTCAGCACATAAAACAGGATGACAAGGAAGAAAATGGTTGATCTCTAAGTTTGTGAGTAATTGTTACTTCCTTATAACAACTTAACTAGATTTCATTTTTGTATTTTTTAAGTTTTTTTACAAAAATCATCATTGAATGTCTTCAAACAGGTGCTAACATACAAAGAAGAACCATCATACGAATTGATTGAAATTGGGTTAAATATGGGTTTTGAGTATATGTTGGCATATCAGAATTTAATTTTGGAATTTGTAAGCATCTATCGATCTTGTTTTACTTATCTTCGTCTATAATTAATAGAACAAAAACATATTTTATATTAAATATACGATTTGTTATGGGCTATAAAACTTGCAGGAAACAAAGTATGGAACTGTGCCAGCAGATGAAATTTTGAAAGATGGCATGGTGTATGGTTTTGAAAGAATGTGTGTAGTTTATGAGTCAATTGTTGCTATGGCACGTCATTTTTATTTTCGATTTACATTGAGGTATATTATGTAATATTGCAATTTTCTTTATTCTTACCAATGTATATACACTCATTTCAGTTTATTTTTATGTTTGTAGATGGAAGGTGAGGAAGAAGAAACAATCAGCGCCATGAAAAAAACATTCCTAAAAATAACCCAAGCCATGAAAGAGCTCTAGCAGTGATAGCAGTTCAAGTGAAGAATGATGATCACTATGACAGTGTCCCAATTGATCATTTATCATTTTTTATCTTTACCAATAACTATCTCATTTTATATGACAAAGACTATTTTATATATATATATATATATATATATATATATATATATATATATATCATAAAATATGTTTTAATTTATTCTATTGCGTTTTCCATTGTCGTTCTCAAATGCACTAATAAAAATTTTATTCATATGAATATTTTTATAAGATATATACATGTCGAATTTTGATGAATAATGAATTTTAAAAAACCATAATAAATATGATATGATATAACAAATTAATTCAAACATCACATTCAAATGAATTAATAAAAATTTAATTAATATGAATATTGTTATAATATTTGTCGACTTTTGATGAATAATGAATTTAAAACAATCACAATATTTGCATTGTCATGGGTTGATGTTTCTAAAAAATACAAAATGAAAACTGGTACGTGTCAGTTACTATACACCGGTGCGTTTGTATTCCCAAGCACACCGGTGCATTCCTACGACCTATGGGCACCAAAAAAATACCAAAACCAATAAAAAATATCGGTGCATTTGTGCGGTGCGTTTATGTGACTATACGCATTGATGTCGTTGCACGACCTATGGGCACCGCACGAATAACGATACCAATTATAAATTTCAGTGCATTTATGTGATACTACGCACCGGGGTGTTTATGTGTCTATAAGCATCGGTGCATTTGTATGACCTATGGGCACTGCACGAATATCGATACTAATTATAAATCTCGGTGCATTTGTATGATACTAAGTACCTATGCATTTCTATAGGTCTACGCACTGGTGCATTAAAGCTAAAGTAGCACACTGATAAAAAAAAACATCCATAAGAACCTCTAAGTGCCTATTTTTTTGTGTTGAATTTCTGTTAAAATCTCTGCCAAAACCTACGTAACCATAAACAGATGTTGTAGAAAATGTTTTTTTGACAATTTTGGCCAATTTTATAACACTAAAAACCTCCTTTACAATCTCTGCTAGGGGGTCTTTTCCTTGTAGTGTATAGTGAGAGTGAGAGAGAGAGAGAGAGAGAGAGAGAGAGAGAGGGAGAGCTAGAGGTAGACAAAGAGGGAGTGGGAGAGAGAGAGGCCCATAGAGGTAGAAGAGAGATAGTAGGGAACAAAGAGAAGGGGAGAGACTTTGAGAGGGATAGGGGAAGACATTATGATAATGAGAGAGGTGAGAGAGAGATAAATATATATGTGGATAGGAAGAGAGAGAGAGAGAGGATGAATATATAGAGTGAGGGAGATGGGGAGAGAGAGAGAGGGAGAAAGAGGGATGGATAGAGTGTGGGACAGAGGTAGGGAGAGAGAGAGATAGAGAGAAAGAGAGGAATAGAGAGAGAGAGAGAGGGAGTGAGAGATGGGAGAGGGAGAAGGAGACAGAGATACCGAGAGAGGGATGTGGTGAAAGAGAGATAGGTGGAAGAGAGAGTGTAGGGAACAAAGAGAAGGGGAGAGTGAGTGAGAGGGAGAGGAAGAAGGGAAGATATTATGATAAGGAGAGGAGTGAAATAGAGAGAGAGGGAGGTAGAGAGGGAGGGAGAGAGAGAGGAATGGAAAGATGTAGATAGAGATATGGAGGGAGAGATAGATAGAGAGACAGAGGGAGGAAAAGAGGGAGAGAGAGGTAGAGGTAGAGGGAGAGGGAGGGAGAGAGGGAGAGAGAGAGATAAAGGGAGAGGGAGAGGGAGAGGGAGAGAGGGATAAGGAGAGAGAGAGAGAGAGAGAGAGAGAGGGAGAGAGGGAGAGAGAGAGAGGGAGAGATAGAGAGATATGGAAGAGGATGGATATATATATATATATATATATATATATATAGAGAGAGAGAGAGAGAGAGAGAGAGAGAGGAAAATGGAGAGGGAGAGAGAGAGAGAGAGAAATTTAGGTGAAGAGTTAAAGGGCGAGAGGGAGAGGGGGAGAGAGGGGGATGGAGGTAGAGGGTGAGAAGGAGAGAAGGAGGGAAAGGGAGAGAGAGATAGAAAGAGTCAGGGGGAGGGCGAGGGACAGGGATAGGGAAAGAGAGAGGCAGAGAGAGAGGGAGAGGGAGAGAGGGAGAGCAAGGGAGAGCGAGAGGGAGATGGATAGAGAGAGAGGGAGAGGGAGATGGGGAGGGGGAGAGGAAGAGATGGAGAGGGAGGGAGATCCAAAGGGATATGTAGGGAGAGAGATGGATGGAGAGACGAAGAGGGAGGGAGACAGGAGGAGAGGGAGAAGAAGATAGCGGATAGTGAGAGGGAGAGAGAGAGAGATACGGAAACGGATAGATAGAGAGATAGGGAGGGGGATACATATGTATAGAGAGAGCAAGAGGGAAAGAGAGAGGGATAGGGAGAGGGAGATGGAGATGGGGAGAGAGAGAGAGAGGGAGAGAGAGAGGGAGAGGGTGAGAGAGATAAGTATAGAGGGAGAGGGAGGGTGTGGGAGGGATAGGGGTAGAGAGAGAGGGAGGGTGAGAGAGAGGGAGAGATAGAGAGAGGGAGAGGGAGAGGGAGATATAGAGAGAGGGAGATGGAGAGGGATAGGGAGAGGGAGAGGGAGAGGCAGGGAGGGAGAAAGAGAGAGGGATATGGAGAGAGGGAGAGAGAGAGAGGGTGTGAGGGGGATAATATTACAAGAATCCACATGTTACATACAACATATGAAGGATTGTTTCTTGATCCATAATTTCATCAACATGTGGCCAATAGAGAAAACCCTTGGTCAGTTCATATAGAAAAAAGAGAAATGCAAGGACCATATAAACCTTCAAATAGGGGCCAAAGGATTTCTTATAGTAATTCTTGCAAATCTACAAAATTAGATAATTTTTTTTAAGAGTGGACCATATGTTTTCAATAGTGAAAGGTTTTCTAGGAAGTTTTGGGAAGATAAATATAGCGCAAAAAATGATAACTATCTGTTAGCCCCAAATAGGTTTAGGTCTTTCCCTCTTCTAAACAAATTCCAAGAAGAGGAAATATTGGAGGGAAATGGAAATGAAAAAGGAATTTTTGTGAGAATTTCATAGGTTATCAAATGAAGATGACACTCCTCTTATGCATAGATATTTATCTTCTTGATGTGGAATCGATAGAAATTTTTTACCAAGATGAGGCCTGGAAATATCAATTTCATTATGAGCATGTACTCTTTCATTTTCATAGATTCCATGAATATGGTCACTTAATTCGGGTTTTCCCTTGGTCCACTCGAAACAGACCAAGGAGTAATCTAAAAAAAAGCAACCAAGAGGGTTTTAGGGAAGAGCCAAATTGACAGAAAAATAAGAAATTTCAAGATTCCACTAGCAACCAAGGCGCCATTTCCACTACAAAGAAAAGACCCTCTAGCGGATGTTTGAGGAACCACAAAGAAAAGTACCCCATAAATCCGTCTCTAGTGGAGGTTACTAGAGGAGGTTTGTGGGCGGATGGTTTTGCAGATGTTTTCCTATCGGTGCTCTTATCATTAAAACTCGCCCCGGTGCTCTCAAAAAAAACAAGCACCGGTGTGGCCAAAATCATTGGCACACCAAACACCGTGCATTCCGTACACACATACCCAGTGCATCATAATATAATAGAGCATTGGTACCTCACAACTCGTCCGCGCCAGTGCATTATAAAACACAACGCCAACACTGAAACCACGTGGTGCGGTAGATAGAAACCACACCGGTGCATCATAAAAAGCGCGCCAAAACACAAACCGACCGGTGTGTTTGCAGAAAATAGTATCGGTGTGCCTATAAATAATTCACACTAGTAAAGGGTTAAATTAAACGACAAAAAACCCAGATTTTTTAGTTTCCCAGTGCGCAAACATTGGCACACCGGAAAGAGTGCACAAAGTACACACCGCCAGGGCATCCAATTATTGTAACGCACTGGGGAATCAATACTCTTCCCCACTGGTGCATCATAAAACATCGCGCCAAAACAGGAACGAACTGGTGCGTTCTTCTATAAGAGCATCGGTGCGCTAGAAACAACACACACTAGAATAGCATTATATAAAAGAAAATTTAAGCCCAAAAAACCAGTGCTTTGCGACTATTACACACCGGTTCTTTACCATTATGCCGCCCCAGTGCATCATCAAATTTTCGCGCCGAAGCTGAAACATCCCAGTGCACGGTCAAGGCAATGCCCCGGTGCGTTATAAACAATGTGGGAAATTTTATACTGCCCGGTGTGGTTTTATTTAACTGCACCGGTGCACTTATAAAACCCCATGCGCCGGAACAAGGTTAATAAAAAATAAATTACGGCCAAAAAACTTCATTATTCACTTTCTTCAATGCTCCAGAGCTCTCAAGCCCCGGTGCTATTTACTTATTTCTAAGCCGCCCTGCCATTGGTGCTCTCATTGCACCCATTGCATGCACTGCTACTCTGCACTGCTAACCAATCTGCAGCTTGCATTTTGAAAAATAGTGGGCAAATTTTATTTTCCAAATTTACAGCCAATATGCCTCCTCGACCGCGAAATGTACAAGTTTTTTTCTATTTTTTTTATAATTAAGCCTTTTACCGGATTAGATATTGAAATAAACTTAAAAATAACCATTAAAAAAAAAAAAAAATTCGTGCGATGCGTTCGAGCTATTCGGCTCGCACTAGTAGTGGTGCTACCTGTAAAATTTACAGGCAGCACCACTACCGGTGCTAACGGTAACCGCACCATTTCCAGGGGGATACCGGAAGGCGTCCAAAATAATTTTAAATTGAAAATAAAAAAGAAAAAGGCGGTGCGCTCATTTATCTAGGCACACTGTTGACCTCGGCAATCACAGTGCAGTGTGTTGACTACATTTTCCACCCCGATTTATGTCAGCACACTGCATTTTACATTCTGAGAGGGTTAATAGTGCGGTCGGGTAAAAGACCGCACTGTCAACTATGTCATTGTCATGAAGTCAGTGCACTGACGCGACTATATGCGCTGGGGCGTATATTTCAGTCAGCGCACCGCTATTCTGAATTATATACAGTCTATGGTTCTTGAAAAATAGACATCGGCACCGAAGCCGGTGCGGTCTGTTTCATTAGCAGCCCCGAGGACGGTGTGCTAAAATATTAGAATGCACCGGCACCGGTGCATGACTGTTTTTATGGAGCACTGACTTGTATGTATGTTTTTTTTTCAAAAAAAAATATATATGTATGTTTATAAATACATTTCTATTTTAAGAAAAAAAAATTATTTAATATTGCAATGATTCAAAGAGAACAGGAGCAACAACAACAATAACAACAAGCAGAATAGTATGACATGATTCGCCAATGGGAGGCGAGAGAGTGAGAGAGATGGACGCCCTCACCCTATTACTGTAGATACCAAGGATATCCTTAAGCAAGTAGGCCTCCTCAAGTTCTATGAGGAGGCTATTTTCGATCTAAAGGCCCATAGTGTGCTTTTGAGACATCTTATCGGCAGGTGGAATGCCCACCGATAGGCTTTTTAGGTTGTTCCTGACTAGTGGTACACACCCACTGAGGAGGACATTTATTTTATTATAGGACTATCGAGGAGAGGGGTGGATTTTCCCTCATTCCCAGACATGCCACCTCGCTATGTAGCAGGGAGTCAGTTAGTTTACACCAAGAGATACATTGGAGCACATGTATTGTCTCCTTCAGAGTTTCAGGTATCTGGAGGTCAGTTACATATAGGTGCTTTTGGTAGAGAGGATGTGCAGTGCCTCTCTATTATCGCTTCGATCATTTCACACAACTCTAGTGACGGGAAATGCATTAGTTGCTCACTTTTATATTACGTTTATTCGTTAGTACAGCAGCCATTACCTGTCATGTGGTATGCCATTTTTTTGTGATAGTTTTGTACGACCTTAGATAGATTTCGTGCTCATGCATAAGGGAGGGTCAAATTCCCTTTTTATTTAGAGCTGTTTTGTTTATTTTTTGAGAGGTTTCCAGAGATGAAACCTAGTTTTGTTCGACATCCTCATAGGCCAATGTTGCAGGTGCAGATGCGCATGTGGGGACAGATGATGCCCAAGAGGGGAGACACTATGTTTCCAGCGAGGATATCACATGATTCGCTGGACTTAATAGCCAGCGTTGGTGGGCTACATCCCTTCATTATGGTCCCATGTCCTTATGCTGGACTAGATTGGCGAGGGTGTCCCAACATCCTCTTTAGTCGTAATGAGCCGTCAGATGATAGAGGTAATATTACTGTTTTATTTATATTTATTCTAACATTTTCTTTAACTTATTTTTATTAAATTATGTAATGAAATTGTCTAATTATTTTTGTGTACTTGTATATATTTTGCAGACATTGGGTCTTTTGATGGTGATGAGATGCCAAATCCACCACATGATCCCGGTATCGATCCTAATGATTATGATCAGGAGATGGCTGATGCGCCAGATTAGGATGAGGCCGGTGGCGCAGTAGAGAGACGTGATGATCCTCATGTGCCTCATGGTGCACCTATACCGCCTTTTGCTAGGCGTGGTCGACCAGAGACCAGATACCAGATGGATTTGGGTAGCCAAATCTGTGGATTGATTTCAGATGCGAGCATCAGGCTCCCTCATTACAGAGAGATACATGGAAATGATATATTGATACGAATGTGGAGAGGCATGTCATGTGATATGTACAGCCTGATGCGGCATGTCGTAGGAGCTACGATATATGTTACGCGATTGAAGAGGATTTTCCGTAGCTATAGGCATAGTTGAGCTGCAGCACGTGATGATGGATAGTCTACCAGCAACCATTGAGATGCATCTTGTGATCATTCACATCGCGGCGCGCCTGATGATCATCATGAGGCTCCACTGCCAGCATCTAACACTAGTCATCATCGAGATGAGGCTCGACCATCGGCCATGTCCAGTCAGCAGCCTGCAGCATCCACCATGAGTACTAGTCACGATCATCATAAGCAGGCTGGACCATCGACCGCCGAGGCTACAATACTATTGACTGAGCAGGTCGCCTCCACTACTACTGTGCCTCATATTGATCATGTTGTACTACCACCAGTGGATGCATCCATCAGTACTAGTGATCATCATGATCATGAGAAGGCTAATTGACCATCGACAATTGAGGATGCACCCAACGCTACTAAGTAGGATGTATCGACTTCTACTAGTGTTATTGATGTTGTTATACTACCACCAGCGCTTGATCCATGACATGATTTATATTATAGTTTTATATTTTTAACATTATTCAGTTATATATATATATGGTTCATGTATTTTATGTTCATGTTGTAGTTGTACTTAATTTTCATGTTGATGATCATCATGATGTGGGGCATATTTTTAGTCATGTTAGATATGTTCATTTAATGATTTGCTTGTAGATAGATGTGTATATGTGATAGGCGCATGAGTTATTTGACATTATATTGAGATGTATATTTGATGTTTGTGTTGTGATGATGTTAATATATAATGTTAATTTGATGTTAATTGAATGTGTTTATTAGTCGAATATGATGTTTGTACGATGGTTATCATGATCATGATGATGTTAATTAATTAATTTAATATTATTAAATGACCATGATATTTATTAAATATTATGTCGTGAATGTAATTATATTTTAAATTTTAATTCTATGTAAAATTATAAAATTGTATTTGTATTTGTGCTAATTGTAATTTTAAGTGTAATTGTATGTGAAATATTTATTAATGTAACATTTTAATTGTAATTGTAATATTCAATTTATTGTGAAATGATTGTAATTCTATATATGAAAATTTGTAAAATTGTAATTGTAATTTTAATTTTAATTCTAATTCTAATTTTAATTAATGTAATTGTATGTAAAATTTTAATTTGTAAAATTTTAATTCTATTAATGTGAAAATTTTAATTGTATTAATGTGAAATGATTTTATTAAAATATTTAAATTTGTAAATTTGCAAATAATTCTAAGATAACAAATCTAGAATAATACGAATTTTTGTAACATAAAGTTTAGAAAATAATGAAAATAAATTCATGTACCTTATAATTATCATTACATTTTACGATCTTACATACAAAAAAAAACTTTAAAAATTCTGGTGCGCTTATTATCCTAATAGGCCCCGGTGCGTAGTATTAATAAAATGGACTGGTGTGTCACATTTACGCACACCGGAAATGAATAAACGCAAATAAAAAAACGCAACTCTATTTTTTTTAAGTTAAAAAAAAAGCGACAATTTGAAAAATGGGCAGAAAAATATTTTCGAAAATCTAATTTGATAAAATAATTCTTTAAATACTAAAGACTTTTCATTATTTCACTATTTTTGCTAAAAAATTTCAGTTAGATTTTTACAGGAGACAGACTTGGAGCAAGAGAGCAAGGGCACTGTGGATGGCGAAATACGTTCCAACAGAAGTATTCAGACAATCAGAAACTAAAACTTTAGCGATTCAAGTCCTTTATCATAGAATTTTAAACCATTTCGTGATTAAATTTAGTTCTTTTTTTTACTTTTTTCTGCAGTTTTTATTTTTTCCTGTAGTTTTATCCATTTTTACCCTGAACCCTTTATTTTTTTGTTTTTTCCCTTTCTTCTCCCTATTTCTGTGATTTCAGAATTATTTTTTTTCATTTTAGATTAACTTCCAACCCACAGGATGGCTTGCATAGTCGGATCCCAATCCATTCGACAATTGCGTGAATTTTTTTAACAAATGATTTTTCTTTATCAGTGCGCCCTCCATACTCCACCGCACCGGTGCTTTGTATTATTACAGTGCACCGCGAAATTTGTGTCATAAAAAATTGATTTTTTTTTAAATCAATGCGCCAAATCTGAAATAGGACACCGGTGCTCTCTTTAATTAGGAAAGCATTGTATGGTGTATTACACCATTTTTGCGGTGTGATTATAATACTCCATGCACAGTTAGGTTTATTACACTTTTTTTGCGCTGCATTTATAATACCAAACGCACCGTATGACGTATTATACCATTTGGTGGTGCGTTGTTAATATATCCATGCACCAGCGGCGGTGCAGATTTCATGAAAGGGGCACTGGTGTCTCGAGATTTATTTTCTAACTGAAAAGATGAGAATTTATTTATAAATATATCAATGAATGATATGCTATAGGTTTCAGATTGATAAAGAAATGACTGACAAGATATCAAGTAACAAAAATACTATTAACACATCAAGAAAAGAAAAAAAAGGCAAGTTCTTTGTAAATTCTTTATAAAAAATACTATTTTTGAAATATATGTAACTTTAGCTAATATGTATTGTTTATTGTGTGTCATGCAGAGCCACAAAATGATTAAGCTCGATATGATTATTTTTTATCTACGACCAGAAGAGCGTAAAAGTTTAATGGAAAAATTGCAAAAGGATGAATCAGGTGAATGAAACCATACTATCGATCCAATATGAGCTTCTTTGTTTAATTATCATTAATAATATACTTAAAATTATTAGATAACACATGTCAAACATTTTACTAATTGACATATGTTTAGTGTTCTACAGGGACCAACAATTCAGAAAAGGAATGGTGTTCTAAGAAAATAAAAAAAATAGAACATAAAAATGAAAATGAGTTGCTCCTTGGCTCATCTGGAGTGGTGCTGGAAGTTAATGAAAGGGGAAATTTTTTTTACAAAATTTTGAGGGATCTAGTGGAACAAATAGAACAACGCGCTTCAAATGTAATATGCAATCATTGAATTTTTTGATCATTAGGTACAATAAATAAAAAATTTAGAATTAAATATTAATTTTCAAGAATTTTCTTGCAGAAAGAAAAGAAAATGGAACCCATTCAGCACATCAAACAAGATGACAAGGAAGAAAAAGGTTGATCTCTAAGTTTGTGAGTAATTGTTACTTCCTTATAACAACTTAACTAGATTTCATTTTTGTATTTTTTAGGTTGTTTTACAAAAATCATCATTCAATGTCTTCAAATAGGTGCTAACATAAAAAGAAGAATAATCAAACGAATTGATTGAAATTGGGTTAAATATGGGTTGTGAGTATATGTTGACATATCAGAATTTAATTGTGGAATTTTTAAGCATCTATCGATCTTGTTTTAATTAGATCCGTCTATAATTAATAGAACAAAAACATATTTTATATTAAATATATGATTTGTTATGGGGTATAAAACTTGCAGGAAACAAAGTATGGAATTGCACCAACAAATGAAAATTTGAAAGATGGCATGGTACATGGTTTTGAAAGAATGTGTATAGTTTATGAGTCAATTGTTGCTATGCTACGCCATTTTTCTTTCCAATTTACATTGATGTATATTATTTAATATTGGAATTTTCATTATTCTCACCAATGTATATACACCTCATTTCGGTTTATTTTTATATTTGTAGATGGAAAATGAAAGAAGAAGAAAACAATCAATGCTGTGAACACAACATTCCTAATAATAGCAAGTCATGGAGTACTACTCGCGGTGACAACGATTGAACGAAAGAATGATGATCACTGTAATTTGGATATCAAAAACAAGGCATTTCATTTTTGAAATATGTGAAATCGGACATTTTGTTTAATGTAATGGACATAGTGTCCCAATTGAAAGACAAAGGGATACAAGTAATTGTCCCATTTTATTATATTAAAGACTATCTTATATATATATATATATATATATATATATATATATATATATATATATATATATATATATATATATATATATATATATATATATATAATTAATATTTTTTTTAATTTATTCTATTGCTTTCTCCATTGTCGTTTTCAAATGCACTAATAAAAATTTAATTCATATAAATATTGATATAATATTATATATATGTGTCGACTTTTGATAATACTGAATTTAAAAAAATCACAATAATTCTGATATGATATAACAAATTAATCGAAACAACACATTCAAATGCATTAATAAAATTGTAATTAATATAAATATTGTTATAAGATGTGTCGAATTTTGATGAATAATGAATTTAAAACAATCACAACAATTAGACTATCAGAGGTGGATGTTTCTAAAAAAAAACAAAATGAAACCCGGTGCGTTTATGTGTCTATACGCACCGGTGAATTTATGATTCTATGGGCACCACACTAATACTAATTCCAGTTATAAATATCAGTGCATTTGTGTGATACTGCACATCAGGGCGTTTATGTATCTATAAGCACCGTTGCATTTGTAGATGCCATGTGCACCACATGAATACCGATACCAATTATAAATGTCGGTTCCTTTTTGTGATACAGAGCATTGGTGCCTCATAAAGGTACGCGCACTAGTGCACTTATACGACCTATGGGCACCGCTCAAAACCCAAGACCAATTAGAACGGTATTATCTGTTGTATCACCAACACCAGGCTCGATGTTGTTGTTTTCCTTAACCACCCGATGTATTCTCCTTAGACCGCCACGGTGCGCTATCTACCGATACACACTGGTGCATTCAAACCTAATAAGAGCTCCAATGGAAAAACATCCGTACTAACCTCCGGCTGCCCATTTTTTTTTAGTTGTGTTGAATTTCCGTTAAAAGCTCCGCCAAAACCTCTGTTACCAGAAACGGATGTGGTAGCATATGTTTTTTTTGACAATTTTGGCCAAATTTGTAAGACTAAAAGCCTCCTTTATAACCTCTACTAGAGGTTCTTTTCCTTGTAGTGTTCTTTCCAAAATAAAAAGGAATTAAGATGAGAATAATAGAAATGAATGCAAAGGTCTAAAAATAAAAAAAAATAAAGAAACAATTGTGAAAAGGTGGAAGACACTAGAAGAGTCACATAACGATGAAAATGTATGAGAAATCAACATGGAATGTTATACTAAAACATGAATCAGTAAGGGACTCGAGGAGATGGACATGGATGAAATAGAACTATTGAAAGCAATAGAGGAACAAAAAGTGAAATACCAAGAATCAATAATTTTCAAACAAATTATTTTTTTCTACCTAAAATACTTACTGATTAGGAATCAATGAGGCTCAACAACAAATGTATGAGAGTCCTCCAATGAAAATCTAGGTCTTACAAACTTAGGTTTTTATAGACCTACACAAATAACCAAATGATGATAGTACAAGGGGAAGGAAAAAAATAGAGACCTTATTACTAAATTTACCATCTTAATGAGAACTATAACCTCAAAAAAATAAATCTATCCCAAAAAAATATATTTTTTCACAAAAAACATAAAAAAACCCTAAAAATGAAAACATCAACATAATTTTTTTTTTTCTTCAGGGTGAAAATTTAACATCTCTTAGAGAATGATAGTGAAATCCAATTTTTTTTGCACACAAATCATGAAAAGAAACCTTTAAAACGAAGAGTGTTGATGTTGCATTAACATTTATTTTCAAGTTAAAATTCCAAAATAATTTAGTAATGACATTACAGATAAATTATCGTGACACCAGAAAACCTTAAATTTCCAACAATTTTCAACCATGGCATTAATGATAAAATATCACGACTCTTAAAAACCTTAGATTTCGAATAATTTTTAGTCATGGTGTTAAAGTTAAGATATCATGACTCTGAAAAACCATAAAATTCTAATTATTTTCAACTATGGCATTAACTATAAAATATCATTAGTTAAAAGAACCTTAAATTTTGACAATTTTCAACCTTGGAATTAAATCCAAATATCATGATGAAAAAAACCTTAAGTTTTGACCATATTTAAACCATGGAATTATGACCCAAAAATTATGAATAAAATATTATAAGAATGAACACTGAAATCAACGAGTCGTTACAACAAGAGTAATTTTTATTTTAATGGCTCTTTTCAAATCTTAATGTGACACAAGTTCTCCCATTCCAATGAAACCTTAAAAATCAAAATTTCCTATATTCCCTTTTCCACGGGGCATTACATTGTTACATTTTTTAAACTATGGTATATCAAACCATAATAATAAATAACATCATGACAATATCACCATATAGTTTAAGAACTCAACATTAGTTCCTAGTATTTTATTACTTTGAATCAAAATATCAATACTACATTGAATGAACATAACATACATTATTTCTCAAATGTATTATTGCATTGTGGATATTTGAAACAAATGAATTATTCTTAATAAAAACATATAATCCAAAAAAAATACTCGTAACTTCATATAATATCATATGCAAGTTAATATAGTTATTTCACGCTACCATGAAAACATAATTTACATAAAATGTCTTAAATAATTACTCAAATTCAATCATAGATTTGGCACACCATCCTCGCCTTTTCCATTTCAAATCCTCCTTCGAAGGAAATCCTTCATTATCATTGTATGTTCTTTTGAAATCCTCACTTGGAGAAAATTCATCACCATTGTATGTGGTTTTGATATTCATACTTGAAGGAAATCCATCATTGTCATTGGCACTTTTTAAATCGTCATTACAATAAAATTCATCATTGTTATCACTACTTTTGAAATTATTTCTTCTAAGAACTCCTTCAATATCCTCATATGTTCCATTGAGATCGTTGTTCAAAGTAAAATCTTTACCATCCTCACCTATTACTTTGAAATTATCACTTGAGGAAATTGCTTATCATTGTTTTCACTTTTGAAATCCTCACTCAGAGAAATTCATCATCACCATCTATGCCTTTAAAGTATTTTCTTCGAGGAATTCATATTCATCATAAGCGCCTCTGAAATCCTAACATACAGAAAATGCATTATCCTCATTTGTGCCTCTAAAATTCCCGTTTGGAAGAAATTCTTCATCCTCCCCTTTGTTAGTCACACCTTTCTAATATTTAGCACTAGGAATTTATTCATCAACATTATCAATATCATTATTTTTACTTTCATCAAGCTCCTTATGAAGTTAAAAATTTGACTCTTATTCATAATGAAACCATTCATGTTAAAATCATTAATAGAAGTAAATTTCTTGTGTGAACAAGATGTCAATTGCACAAAAATAGAAGCTTCACTATCACATGAATCCATAACATTTCGTAGAATATGTTCAATGATAAAAGCACTCTCTCTCCCAATGACACTTTATAAGTCAAGTAATGAAAAATTCCCTCATCCTGAAAATTTATTCCCAAAACTGTTTCCTCTAAAACATTCATATGAAAATTATCCTCTAAAATTTATTCTACTAAAAAATTTCATTCAAAATTTCAACCCTACTTTCAACTCAATTTATCCACACAAAAGTTTCTTTAATACTTTCATTCAAAAATTAAATCAAACTTTTTTTTTTAATTATTTAACATTAACTAGGTAATTCAGTTAGTAATTAAAATTTTTATTTTTATGTTTTATCCCCCTATTTAACAAAATTTAATCTAAACACATAATCTTAACTATATATTAATTTCCTTTAAATTAATAGTTTGGAAATTTTTCTTATACTTTTGAAAAGAAATTATAAACTAAAAATGAACTATATATATATATATATATATATCTTTTAAATTTTATAATAATTTTTTAAAAACTAAATTTAAAAAAGAAAAAAGAAAATAAGGAATAGAAATTGAAAATACAATAAATAAATTTTAAAAATAGTAATTCACAACACACAAAATATATATATACATATATATATATCAAAACACACACATACACATATAAGAAAACGAAAAAAGAAAAAAGAAAGTATTAAAGTAAAAAAAATAATTTAAAAACCAACTCCAATGCTATAAGGTCACTGTAAAATCATAGCGGCATCGGGCCCCTTCACTCTAACCGTGTTGTGGCCTTTAGCACAAACAAGACAATATTTTTTTAATTATATTTATATTTTTTATTTTTTATTTTAGTTTTTAAATTTGAATATATTTTTTATTTTTTATAATTTTAAGTTTGATTATTTCACTTTTATTTTATTAATATTTTTTTTCAAAATTATATTATGAAATGTCCACGAGGCATGGAATAAAAAAAAATGGGGTGTACTATTGAGTCACTCTATGACGTGAAGGTTATTGGTTTGAAACTCTACGAGGGAAAATCCAGTGATGCTAAGGGTTGGTGTGGCTTAGGTCAAGTGCCATCCTTGGGTGATTTTGATGGCTTAGATGCCTAGGGGTCATAGTTTCTTAAGTCATAGGTCAAGCTTGATGTAATATCTGATAAACTTACACCACTTGACAAGAAAAATAGAATTATATAATTAAACATTTTGAATTTACAAAAAAATTAATGTTATTTTTTTTTATGTTGTTTTGAAGTAAAATTGTATATTTTTCAAGTTAAATATTTTGTTTTATTATTATTATTTTGGTATATTATATTATATATTTTATTTATATTTTCATATATGTTATAATGATTTTTTGTTAATTTTATTTATTTAATTACTAAAACATTTAATTCTTTTTAAATTTGTAGTGTAATGTTTTTTTAATATAATATAATTTTTTATAAACCCAGCAACTCACGTGATACATGATTGCTATTAAATCTATGTGGTCTATGGTGTGTCTTTCTCTCTGTAAAATGGGTTATGACTTGGGGATTTGAAATTTGGATATCATAGTTTTCACATTTTTTAATATAATATGGGTATAATTTTCTATAATAATATAATTCACACAGACACACACACACATATAAATTTAGGATAATCACATGAAAGAAAGTTTCTCTAACTGTTTCTAGATCAATGACAATAATTACAATATTTAAAATTTCAACTATACCCTCTCTGAATGATACTCAACAAAAAAAACTCACCCTTATGGTAAAATTCATGCAACTAACCCCTCAAAATCATTGAAGAATGTTAGAGCACGGATGATGGCACGAGAAGAAAATAAAATTTACTTTTAATGGTATATTATATATAGATAAGCAATGAAGGGGGACAATTATTTCTATATTCTGTTAATCTTTGATATTTCGGAAATTATGTGGTAGTTAGCAAGGTATTAGTTATATATTTGATGCCTCATACAAATATTTTTATGTTCTTATAAAACTTCAATATTTTCTTTTTATTTTATGTGTTAATTATAATTCACTTAATTATTCCTTTTGTACTTGATGATTAGGTACAATACTAGAATATTGCCTAGAAAAAGGAAGAAATTGTGTAGCCATTGAAAAGTACTCACTACAATGTAATTTTATTTAGCATAGAATTAATGTTATTAAAGTTCTTCTGGATGCAATGCAATTTTAATTGATAAAGGAGGATTTTATTGAATCATGTGTGGAAAAAAAGGAAAAGGAACTTCAACCATTGTTAGATGGAATGATTGGAAAGGGATACTTTGGGAGATTTGTAGACATCAAAGGTTAAAAATGGCCAGACTGAAGCACATAATTCTATTGAAGAAGACAATAATGGAAGAACTATTTGTTAGATATGCTTGTAATGTTCGAACTTTGATTTTTTATGATAAGAATAAGTATTCAATTATTGTTATATATTTAATGTTTTTATTATCTAAATTTCACTATAATTTTTATATGACTAATTACTTTTTGAAAAAAATTGCAATTTATTATTTTTCTACATAGCATTCAGAAAAATACTATTTTTTAAGCTTTTTGTTCAAAATTTCCAATAATTTTTTTTAATTTACATGTCATTTTTAGCAAAAAAATAAATAAATACCAAAGTGTGTTTTTTATTATATATACATTCAAATTATGTATTTTTTTTTGTCAAAAGTTTAAGCTTATTTTTCTTTAGTTACAAATATTTCATGCACATTGAAATATTAATTAATGATACATAAATATATAGAAAATCCCAGATTAAAAATAAGGCCCTTTTTTCTAGCAATACAAAAAAAATCATTACAAATCAATTGAAAAGAGAACAAAAAAAAAATAAAAGACTAAAAAATCCTTAAAAAAACTAAGATTTTAAGGAAGAATAAGAAGAATACTTCAAAAAAATTTAAACAACCAACATTTAAAAAATAACTATCCATATTGAATATATAAAAAAATATAAAGTGTCAAAACTAATCCTCTCCTAAAAATGGATTTGATGTTGCATCAATACTTTTCAAAATTGGCTTGAAAATCACTAATATTTAAAACAAATGTCTAGGCTTAAAATATAAGAAATTTAGAGTGTCAAAAATATGTTAAAGAAAGGTTAATGTTGAAAAAAAAATTCAAATTGATTATTTTTTTCAACCTTTTAAAAATGAATACTTTCTATAATTCCAGTTAAGTTAGTAACATTATTTATTTAGATAGTGTGAGAAAAATTCATCAAATTTGGTAAACATAATTTTATGGAATATACCAGGCCTAAATTTCCATGGAAACCGAGGTCTTATCAAATGTATAACTAGTAAGGATATCCCTAAAATGGTCATGTTTCCAGAAACAAAGTATTCAGGTAAAAATGGTCATAAAACTATAAAATGTTATTCGACACGACAAGCTAGAGGGTTCGCAATTCTGTGGAACACAAATGAGGTAGAGATTATATATTAGTTGTTAGTTGCGAGAATAATATTATGGAGTTTTCAATATGGTAGGATGTATTTGGACTATGTACACTTGAAATATGGTAGTAAGGAATGGGATATTCCTACATAATTTAGCTAATATCGATGAAATCCATTAATATGAAGTATTTATAGTAGGAAGTGACATTAATATGGTCAAATAATTGACTAAATAAAAGGGAGGCATTTAATTTATAGACTTATATTCTCATTAATTTATGAATAGGATTAAATAAATTTACATTGCATAAATGAATATTTTCAATTGAGTCCACACCTAGAACAATAGGGAAGGATGTAAGAATAAAATAACTTCTTGTTTAGATAGGATTCTAATATCAGAACCCCTTATGAAGAAGGATGTATTTTGGGAGGCATTCATCCTCCCACGTATATGTTTTGATTTGTAACTACTCTATCTAGAACAGGATATCAATGCAAGACCCAAAAATAGGCCTTTAAGGTTTTGATTATGGATCCACCTTTCCTAGGTAATGAAAAATTTTCGTGGGAAGTAACTCAAGTATTGTGAGTATCATGTATGGATCAATTTCATTAGGAATTCAGGATAGTATAATATATAAGAAATTCACAATATCTTTACACCTAAACAAGAATTTAAGAAGAAAATTGGAAAATTACAACAATAAATAATTGTAGAATGCATAATAAAGGAGCATGTTCTACATAAGGGATATCATCTAATTTTGATAAAAGAATGTAGGAAACAATAGGAAATCCTATGGAAGTAAAAAGTTTGAATTAAATATTTAAAGGAAAGGTAAATAAAAGCACAAAATCATTCCAAAAACCCATGTTGAAGCATAGGCACCATAACAAAATATTCTCTCTAAATGATGAAATATGGAGAAAAACTCATAAGCACAAGGATCTAGAGGAGTTTTTTGTGCTTTCTAGAGGTTAGTTTTGAAAGAGATTAACCTTTATAGATTGCAAGTAATTGAATATATCACAAAAAATATCATGCCTTTAATGACATAGTACCACAATACTAGACTAATGATGGATATATCCTTGATTGTTAAAATAAAAGTTGTTGAACCTCATGGCTTTATTACTCATTTATTTTAGGATTGTTGGTTCTTTTTAGGAAATGGAATTTATGCTCTAATGGAGGAATATGAAAATACCATATCTCTATTCCCTGTCTTGAATTCCATTCTTCTCACATTAGCTCCAAAATTTGATAGAACTCATGAACTAAGTGGTTCTAGGTTTTTCATTACGTAATGTAAGCTATAAATTCATATCTAAGGTAATTACAAATAAGCTAAAGCCCCCATTTCTAGAACTCATATTGACTAGGAAAACTAGATATGTGAGAAATCAAACACATTTTAGATGGAATTGTTGTAAATCAGAAATATTTTCAATCTTTAAAGAAAATTAGGAAATTTGGCCTGCTCATTAAGGTGGATCTCTCAAAATATTTCCACAATATAATATGGTCATGCCTTTAACACATAGTCAAATTTTTCAGGTTCTCAAATGAATCATGACTACTCGAGTTGGCTCTCTGGTCACCACCCATTTATTTTCTATCCTTCTCAGTGGAACTCCCTCCTCCACTATGAATTATTTTGGGGAATAAGGAAAGGATATCCCCTTTCTCTATTCTGTTTCATCCTGATAACAAAGGGGTTTGGGAAAACCTTTAAGGTAGTAGTTTCCCAAATAAATATGGATGGGATTCATTTATATGGAGGAGGCCTTATATCTCTCGCCAATAATTTTTTAATGACAAAATATTTATTGGAGTCCCAATATAGAGGGAAGAAATAACCTTAAAGTAGTTATTAGAAGATTTCATGGAATATTTAGGTGTGGATATCAATTCTGATAAGTCATTTTTTTTTTAATACTAACATGATGATACAGGAGAATCTAACAAAAAAATTGCGTTTTAAGTGCAGTGAGCTACATATATACATGATTGAGAATATTACTTGACATAATCTATAATCATTTTTCTTTATTTTTTCAATATTACATGCATGTATATATATATATATATATATATATATATATATATATATATATATATATATATATATATATATATATATATATATATATATATATATATATATATATATATATATATATATATATATATATATATATTAGAAGTAATTTTAATTGTAAATATATTTTTCCCTTACATCTAGAGGAAATAGAAATTGGGTTGGGCTTTTACTCGTGGTTGACAAGAGGTCAATTTTTGTTTCTACGAAGGATAGAGAGAGAGTGGAGGAGGGAGTGGGAGAGAGAGAGAGGGAGTATAGGAGAAAGGTGGGGGTGAGAGAGACGTAGGGACAAAGAGAGAAAGTGTGAGTGAGGGAGAGAGGGGGGAGAGAAGAAAAATAAGAAATATGAGGAGAGAGAAACTCATCAAGTAAGTGAGATAGTGTGGTGAGAGAGAGAGGGAGAGGGAGTCAAAGTGATTGAGTAATTGGGAGGATGACAGGGGGGTGTGATATTGAGGGGGGGAGAAATAAAGAAATAGTGAGTGATGGAAAGAGAGAGATCATGAAAGTGTGAGGAGTAAAGATAAAAAAATATAATTTTAGAGAGAGGTGACAGGGAGAAATGGAAAGAGAGAGAGTGGGGCAGAGAGTATGGGATAGAAAGAGGAAGAGGGTGATAGAGAGAGAAATATAGGGAGAGGGAGTGAGAGGAGGGTGGAGAGAACATGAGTGACTAGTAGTAGGATATATACAGATATCGAGGTAGACGGAGTTGAGGGTACAAGGATAGAGATATAAGAAGGTGGAGAATTAAGAAGGGGATATAATAGAAAAATAAGTGTGGGGGAGTAGTAGAGATTTTTTTTGGGAACTTTTCATATAGTTAGAGCTAGCGAGAGATATTTTTGGTAGAGAGACACAATATATATATATATATATATATATATATATATATATATATATATATATATATATATATATATATATATATATATATAGAGAGAGAGAGAGAGAGAGAGAGAGAGAGAGAGAGAGAGATGGGGAGTGAGATATAGAGAGTAATTTAATGAGAGAGTTGGAGGAAAATAGAGACGTATAGAGTGAGAGGTGATAGGTAGGTTATGATGGAAAGAAATTATCTAATTTAGGGGGGGGGGGGAGAGAAAGAGAGAGAGAGAGAGAGAGAGAGATTCGGGGACTAAGAGATAGAGAGGGAGTGAGATGTCAAAGGAAATATATATACACAAAGGGAGTTCGAGATTGAGAGATGGATAGTAAGTGAGATTAGAGGTTGAAGAGAGAGAGAGGTAGTGGTGTGATAGAGATAGAACTATTTGGGTGGCGAGGTTGTGGGGTAGTGAGAGAGGGAGAGTCATAGCACATGTAAGAGTAAGTGAAGGAGGTTTGGAAGGGGAACACAGATAGAGGGAGGGAGGGAGGGAGAAAGAGGGAGAGGAAATACTGTAAATATAAAAAATATAGGTCAAGAAATAAAATATAGATAAATCATTGTGAGATGCTAATAGAGAAAGAGGTTTTGATATAGGAAAAATGGGAGAGGGAGTGAGGGAGAAATATGGAGAGGGAATGGTGTAAATGACATAAAATATCGTGAAAAACCAAAGAAAAAAGAAATAGAGATAATTCATAACAATAATTTTAATAGGGAAAGAGAGATAGAGAGAGATATATATACACTATTAAAACTAAGTGGAATAGATATAATAAGGGAGGGAGGGATAAGGATGGACAAGGAAGGACAACAAGAGAGAGAGAGAGAGAGATATGAGGGAAGTTAGAGAGAGCGAGGGAAGGAGAGAGAGATAGAGTGATGGAGATAGATGAAGGAAGGGGGAGAATAAAAAGAATAGAAAGAGTAGTGCATTGTGTGATCTATGAGTTACCATACATATTCCACTACATATTTATTTACAACATAATTGATAAAAATATGGACACAAATGCATATTGTGAAAGTTAATTTAATTAGATTCTAGATTTATTAATTTGGTATAATAAATCAAATAACCAAAAATAGCATCTTCACATTATCCTATAATGTTTTTATTATTGAAGTTTTATTAATATTTAATAATGATTTAAATAATACAAATGACAATTTTTCAAATGAGGAAAAATCGTACTTAAATTAATCATCATATATAATATAATGTAGTATTGATGTAATTTTAGTAACATATAAAAGTGTAATTTACAAATTAAAGTACCAAGAGTTTTAAATACATATAATAATTACCTTTCTAACATAATTAATAAAGATGGTTAAAATTATAAACAAACTTAAACTTTTAATATGAATATCCTTAACTTTATTTTATCATAATGAGTATTATTTTGAAAGTGATATAAAATTTTATAATAATTTGATATAATTAAAAATACTATATTAATATAAAATAAATTTAGTTAAAAAAAAAAATTAACTTCTCCAAGACAATATCTCCGGCAATACAAAATATTAATATAATAATATATGTGTTGGCACAAAATTCATTAAATTTGATTAAATTTTTATACATGGTAAACGTTGTTGGATTATGTTTAGAAGATAGAAATTTGATTTTGTTTTAAAAACATAGTAAATGTAACAATTGTTTGACACATAACATCTTTTATTTAAAATAGATATTTCAATTTAACTATATTTTATTTAAATTATTTATATATATCTATATATATATATATATATATATATATATATATATATATATATATATATATATATATATAATTATTTCGATTTTAGATTTGGATTTTTAAGTAGACATTAGTCAAAAGGAAACACTAAAAAATGAAATAACAACACTATATATAGCCCTCCAAACAATTATGAAGGTGCCTAGAAGAGGAATAACAAGGTTAATATCCCTATTAATTGTAGGAATAATTCTGTTGTTTTTGTCAATGGAGTTGGTACATGGCCATGGGGCATATATCTCCCTAGCTCCGAGGCACTATTATCTTTTTTTCTGGAGCTGTTGTCAAGGGATCAAGAATTGTGTGGAGATCGTGGTTGTACGGGGGCCTTATTTATTTGTGTGTACACCACTTATCTCTCACATTCATGTCAGTCTTTGGGTACTCATATATCTCTCATAGATTGCATTATGTCCAATAATTGGACACTTTGATGATTTGGCATGTGTACACTAGTTTTATTAATATCAATCTGTTGTTGAAAAAAATATTATATATTTTACACACACACACACACACACACACACACATATTTGGTAAGTTAGGTTATTCTATTAATTCAAAAACAGATAAGTTACATATGCTACAGGATGGGTTGGAAAGTTGTGCTTAACCATTTCCAGCCTTAGTTACATGGTTTCAAGGCTACTTCAGAGGAGGAAACCAACCCGAAAAAAATTTAAAACACAAAATTACATTATGTGAAGTAGCGCTGGTGTATCTAAGTAGCACAAAATATGTGGTAGGAAAAACGAATTGATGGAAATATTGACAAAAAACATAGAAGAGTTGTGTCGCTGTGCAAGCCTCACTTTTGTCTTCATCATCACTATTGGGGACCTCCTCCTCAATTGGGAAAGTAAGTGTCTATGCAGTGGCTTCCTTCAGGTCTGCCACTATACGCCAGGGTTTGTGGACCAATGCGTAGAGGATGGGGGATTCTGGATCTACGTCGTCGGGGACAGATGTACAATTGCCATTAGAATCCATCACCCAGACGTCTGAATCATCATCTTCCTTCTCCTTAACCGATAATGGGTCAGTATTGCAGTGCTGGGGGTGCGTCTGGGGAGTGATGATGGACATCCTCTGGCCATGACTTCCCCTCTGTGTATCCTGCCTAGGGGCTACTTCATCCTGCTCAGGGTTGGGGCTCTGACGCACGAAATTATTGGAGGAGGAGCCTTCAATCGACTCTAGTCGATTGTCTTCTCCACGGTGACAGCAACCAAGGAAAGCCCCTCTTTGACCGCCTCAAATAGTTATCTGGCGAAGTCTGGGGACCATTGCATGAAGAGGTAAGGGGGAAGTGTTCAGGGAGGGATAGACAGAAGGGCCAGTAACCCTGGGGCTCAAGGGGCTGGATTAGTAAGGGGAGGTGCGCAGGAAGGGATGCAGCAACCCAGAAGGGACTACGCAGCGCAGTGCTCAGAAAAGGGCTTCGCAACCTTCTGAAAATAGGGATATGCTAGAGAAGAGGTAGACAAGTGAAAGGCAGAGAAAAATGTTGTGGCTTGAAAGTGGTTGAGAGATCATCTTTTTAAAGGGGCTAGGATGTGTGCGAGGAGGATAAAAATGAGTAGGCTTCACACGCAGCTGCATGCCATGATCGATCCCCTGAGCATGTTGGAGGATGAATAAATTTTATCTCTACAAATTATTACTATCTCTCAATTTGACATAGCTCCAACATTCTAGCTGAAATGGAGATGTGAAAGCCATATAGGTGAAGTTTGAAAATAGCATCATTTACCACCAATTTAATTGAAGAGCATTTTCACCCATTTCGAATTATGATTATAAGAATGACACCCTTTTATTACAAGAATTTCATCTAAAGGTTATGATAGATAATTGTTGGAGGATAAACAATTGTTAATTATAAATATCTCTCAATCCAATGGTGCTCTAGCCGAAAACATCTGGGTTGTTGGGAATTTAAGACAATAAAGAAGCTCAAAAGAATAAGTAAATCCTTTCCCACAACACACAGTTTACACAGTTTGTGTGGAAATTCAAAAATAAATAATGACAACACAGTTTTCACATAAAAAACATAGAGCCACGCAGAGACAAAAGCAGAGAAAATTCTATAATGTTCTTCTACTTTAGCAGCCTTTTCTAGAACATCATTCTAACTATATAAAACATATCAAAACAAACCGCTTGATAAAAAATGCGGAGCTAACAAATTAATTGGTGAATCAATGCTAGATGGGACAGATAGCTCCTAAATCGTCCTTTTTCTATGTTTTACGATTTCTTCATGAAACAAATTTTAGTGTCTGGTACGTCGAACTTAAGATATTTTAGGTTTCATCTATAAACAATATCGCATCCATGCCTATATCGCAGATCATACTTTAGCGAAGTCATTACTTAACCCACCGAAACATAATGAAAAAATTTAAAATTTTGCGATTGCGATGTGCGGTGGCACTATCGCAACTTAAAACAAACATATTGTGAAGTGTTGAAACCTAAACTTGTGACTTGCCAATTTGCGATGTGCGATGGTGATATCGCATCACACCATCGGGAGGTTTCGGTAATGCATTAAGATGAAAGGGTTGAACATTGTGAAGTGTTGTGTGTGGTAAAGGATGTAGGTGAATATGGATGGAAAGGACTTAAATGCAGAATGATGGGCGGTACTCTATTTTCTGAATATTTATGAAAAAATTTGTATGAAGTAGTAGTTGAAGATATGAGCTTTTGTACTTCTTCTGCAAAAAAATAAATTGTAATTATGGCTGCTACCTGTTTTATTCATGGTGGTGGTTGGGAGTTAAATTCCAAAACTCCCCCTTAATCACAACTGCCACCATTGACCATTCAAAAACATTCTCTGAGATTAAAAAAAAAAACAATTGTGCCAATGGCTTTGTGAAGATGTCTGCAAATTGTTCCCCTGACCTGCAATGTTGTAACACAATTCCACTGTTGGTAACTAATTCTCTTATGAAATGACATTTAACATCAATCTTGTTTGTCCTCTTGTGGAAAACATAATTCTTTGATAGTGTGATTGCTAAACTGTTATAACAGAAAATTGTAGTTCATTTTTATTGTTCATGACATAAATCCCCCAACATCCTTGTCATCCAAACAGCTTGACATGCTGATGTCATTGTTGCTACATACTCAACTTCTTTTGTTGATAATGAAACGATTGCCTGCTTCTTGGAAACCTGTGAAATGGCTCCCAAACCCAAATGAGAAACATATCCTGATGTGATCTTTCTGTCATCAACACTTCCAGCCCAATCATTGTGAGTATAACCAATGAGCCTAAAATCATCAGTTGTGGAGTATATAACACCATACTCCTTCATCCCATTTACATACTTTAAAATTCTTTTCATTTCATGCTAATGTGTCTCCTTGGGTCTCTCCATGAACCTTGACACCAAAATTATTGCATAAATTATATCAGGCCTAGTTGCATTCAAATACATTAGGCTACTAACCATGCTTTTGTGTAATGCTGGATTGACATTGTTGTTGCAACCTTCCTTGCTCAACTTCAACCCCATGACAGTTGGAGTTGGAGATGAATTGTTGTTATGCATATGAAACCTCTTTAAAATCTATGCAACGTACTTTTCTTGAGAGATAAAAATTCTATTTTCTGGTTTCTTCACTTCTATTCCCCAAAAAAATCTTAAACAACCACAAGTCAGTCATTTCAAACTCACTTTTCATGACTTCTTTAAAATCAACGATGAGAGAATCATCACTGCCTATAAAAATCAAATCATCTACATACAAAACAACAATAAGAATCTTACCGTCATTGTCTTTGATGTAGAGAGTAGGTTCACCATAACATTTGTTGAACTCACTGTCCATCAGGTAAGCATCTATCCTGCTATACCATGAACGTGGTGCTTGCTTCAACCCATAAAGAGCTTTATGCAATTTACACACCTTGTGTTCTTGGCCTTCTTCCTCATATCCAGGAGGTTTCTCAACATACACCTCCTCTTTCAGCACTCCATTCAAGAATGCTAACTTCACGTCCATTTGGTACACTTTCCATTTTTGTTGTGTTGTTATTTAAAATATTGTCCACACTGTCTCCATCCTTGCAACTAGGGAAAAGGTTTCCTCATAGTCTCTTCCATGTTGATACTTGCAGCCTTTGACAACTAGCCTTGATTTGTGCATTTATATCTTGCGTTCAATGTTTCTCTTGGTCTTATATACCCATTTCACTCTAGTGACCTCGTTTCCTTGTGGAAGGTCCAATAACTCCCATGTGTCATTCCTTTCTATTGCTCTTATTTATTCATTCATTGATTCAACCCATTTATCTTATTTGACTGCATCTTCAAGATGTATTGGATCATCAACATGAAAAAATAATGTAAATAAAGAATTCATACCACCACTATATCAAGTTCTTCTTGTTCATAAATTTCACTTAAATTTTTGAATTTTTGTCTTCTTATACTTGCTAAAGATGAGCTTCATTTTGAGCTTGATATAGATGGATTTGTGGAGCTTTGTGGTGTGCTTGGAGAAGCACTTACTTGATTGTGCAAATTTTTCCTATTACTTGCTTGTGGTGTGCATTATTGAGCTTGTGTGGATGGAGGAGGAGCCACCATTGAGGAATTACTTGCTGCAGTCAATTCCTCTTTGTCTTCTTGTGACATACATGTATTTACATTGACTGTATTCTCTAAACTTCCATCCCATGCTTCCTCTTCTATGAACCGAACATTCTGCAAATTATTACCTTCTTGTTTAATGGATTGTAGAGCTTGTATGCCTTGGATTCATCACTGTATCCAAGAAATATAAATTTCTCCACCTTGTTGTCCAACTTCTTCCTCAATTGATCTGGGACATGTGCATAGGCCACACATCTAAACACTCTCATGTGAGTGAAAAATAGCTTTATTCCACTCCATGCTTCTTCAGGAACTCTATTCATTACACTTTTGGTTTGGCATCTATTAATGATATACGCTACACAAGAGACAACTTCAACCCAATAATCATTTGGAAAATTCTTTTCCTTCAACATACTCCTTGCCATCTCCATGATGGTCCTGTTCTTTCTTTCTGCAACACGATTTTGATGAGGTGTATACCTTGTTGTAAACTTCTTGTGAATTCCATGCTCCATGCAAAAATGTAGGAAGTCACTTTAAATATATTCGCCACCTGTATCAGTCCTCAACACTTTTATGTAGTGTCCTCTTTGCTTGTCAACGAGAGCTTTGTAGTGGCGGAAGCAGTCAAATACTTCACTTTTCTGTTTTAGAAAATAGACCCATGTCTTCCTTGTCTAGTCATCTATGAATTTCAAAATATATTGGTTGCCAGCAAGTGATGGTGTTTGCATTGGTCCACATAAATCTGAGTGGACAATCTCCAAAGGTGCCTTTGCCCTTATTGACTTTCTTGCTGGAAATTATTCTCTTTGTTGTTTGCCGAAGATGCAGCCTTCATATAGGCTATCTGGTTTCTTTATGAGTGGTAGTCCTTTCACCATGCATTTTCTATGCAACAAATTCAAACCTCCGAAGTCGAGATGATCAAATCTCAAATGCCATAACCAATTCTCATCCTTGACTTCTTCTTGAAAGTTTTCTTGTGTGATAGCGTCTATAACACCTTCTTCCTTCAAGTCTGATCTCATCTTGAGAGGAAACATTCTATTGTTTGTCATATGCACTTTTGCAACGATGTGTCTACTTGGAGGCTTGTCTAAGATTGTGCACACGTCATCTTTAAAAGATACATTGTAGCCCTTTTGCATGATTTGTCCAATGCTTAGGAGGTTATGTTTCAAGCCAGTGACATAATACACATCTGGCATGAACTTCTTCTCTCCCTTCTTTGTTAGTATGTCTACTCTTCCTTTTCCCATGACAGAGACCTTGCTATCATTCCCCGTTGTCACTTCAGATCTTACACTTTCATCTAGATTGGAAAACATTTCCATTCATGTGTTTGCTACACCCTCAATCTAAGAACCATGAATCCCCTTGTTTTTCTTGTGCTACATTACAAGCTAAAAAAAACTATCATGGTTATGATTTTCCTTTATGAAATTTTCATTTGGTTTGCTACCCATGTCATATTCCTTCTTTCTACATTCATTTGCATAATGATCATGCTTATTACAATAATGACATGGAACATGAGATTATCATACCTTTAACCTTGTGCTTGATTCTGGCTTGAGCCTTGACTTGGATTTTGATGGCTGCCTCTTCCACTTGACCTTGAAGGGCTACTTCTTCCACCTCGATGTGGGTTTCTTACTCTTCCTCGGTAGTTTGATCTTCCTCGACCTCTACCTTGACCAAAAGACACTTGTGCCTTGAATGCATGCTCCAATGAGGCGTTTCTTGCTCTGCTCAATCTGTTCTCATGATACATCAATGATGCATGAATCTCATCCACTGAAAAATGGTATAGATCATTTGTCTATTCTATGGCCACATCTATGGAATCAAATCTTGATGCGAGACTTCTTAAAACATTCTCAACTATTCTTCTTTCCTCAAGTGACTCACCATGAGACATGATTTCGGTAACAAAACCAATCACATGAGTAAATAATGAGTCTATATTATCCAACTCTTTCATTCATAATGTTTCAAAATCTCTTCTCAGCATTTGTAGTTTTGTTGTCTTCACCTTTTCCATGCCTTGGTAGGTTATCTGGAGTGTATCCCATGCCTCCTCAGACTTTGTTGTTGTTGCAACCCTTGGGAAAATACTTTCATGCACTGCTTGGAAAATATAGAAGAGAGCTTTGGAGTCCTTCTTCTTATTGTCTCTCAACAAATCTCTTCCTGCTTGTGTCAAGAATTATATGTTGTTGCATGTGATGGTTCTTGGAAACCATTCTCCACCAGCACCCAAATATCTTGTGAGGAGAACAGGGCCTTCGTTGTAATCGCCCAATAATCATAATTCTTGCCATTGAACTGTGTTATTTGTGGATTTGTCAATATTTTGCTTGTTGCTACCATTTTCACTGCGTAAACAAAAAACCTTTCAACTCTTCAGTAAAGACACTTTATTTCACTAAGAGTCTAAACCTGATCTGATACCATGTTGGCAATTTAAGACAACGGAGAAGCTCAAAAGAAAAATGGAAATGATTTCCCACAACACAGTTTACACATTTTATGATGAAAATAAAAAATAAACAATGACAACACAGTTTTCTCACAAAACACACAGAACAATGCAGAGACAAAACCAAAGAAAATTCTATAATGTTCTTTTGCTTCAGTAGCTTTTTCTACAACATCATTGTAACTATATAAAACACATGGAAACAATGCGATTAATACAAAATGTGGAGCTCACAAATTAATTGGTGATTCAATGCTGGACGGGACGGACAACTGCTAAATCATCCTTCTGCTATGTTTTACGATTTCTTCATGAAACATCGTTCAAAGTCTTGTACGCCAGACTTAATATATTTTAGGTTTCAACTATGAACGATGTCGCATCAATGTCGATATCGCAAATCATACTTCGGTGAAGTCATTACTTAATCTGCAGCAACATAATGAAAATTTTTAAAATCTTGTGATTGTGATGTGTGTTGGCACTATGAGAACTTAAAACAAACATATTGCGAAGTGTTGAAACTTAAACATGTGATTTGCCAATTTGCGGTGTGTGATGGCGATATTGCATCACACCATCTCAAGGTTTCGGTAATGTGTTAAGATGAAATGGTTAAACATTGCGAAATGTTGTGTGTGGTAAAGGAAGTAGGTGAATACATCATGAAAGGACTTAAATGTAGAGTGATGGCTGGTACTCTATTTTCTCAATGTTTATGAAAAAAAAATTGCGTGAAATAGTAGCTACAAATATAGACTTTTATACTTATTCTGCAAAAGACATTAAACTGTAAGAATGGTTGTTGCCTATTTTATTCATGGTAGTGGTTGGGAGTTAAATTCCAACATGGGCATGTGGATAGATGTGAGATATATAAGTGGAGTTTGAACATCACAACCTGCCATATTTAGAACCAATTAAATGGAAGATCCTTTTCACCCATTTTTATTTATGATTATAAGAATGACACCTTTATTACAAGTAGGGTTCTGAGATGAGAGATAGTTGTTGGAGGAAAATAACTTTATTGGCACATATTATAACCATCTCTCCATCCCACGACCCTCGAACATTCTAGTCGAAATGGTATGGGTATGGGACAAATGTCACAGATATTTAGGTGGAGTTTGAAAATCATAAATTGCCTCATCTACCACCCGTTGAATGGAGGAGCCCCTTCACTAGTCTAGCTCCATCCCTTCTTCAGCGTTCCAAGTTATGAGAAGTGTAGGGTAGGGAGTGGAATAGATCAGTATTTTCTGGCGGTATTCCTCTGATCCGACCATGGCAAAGTTCTATTCGGTGATGGACTACTTCCTCTGATCTGACCATGGAAAATTTATATTCGATGATGGACTACTTCTACCCCCATATTGTCTCTGGTACCTTGCTTTCTACCATTTTTCTTCTCTGTTTGCCTTATTGGCGTATAGGAAAATTTACTTCTATAGGCTTGTATTTGAAAATTTACAACATGTATTCAATTAGAGGGAAAATTGGAGTACTTCCTTATCTTGATTCTTCTTGTTCGTTCTTTCTTTCACAGACACTGTAATGCAGAGTTGTGTTGTGGAGGCCAGTCTGTCTGTACTGCATTCTATTGTTTCCATGTCGAGTTTGTCCTCATGTGTATGTGTGTTGTTTCCATTTGTTGTCTGTCCTGGTCTATGTCTATTCATGTTGTGCATTCTATGTTTCAGTGTGTAATATCTCCGAGACAGGGGAGAGGGACTGGGGACGGGGACACACTTGATTTCCAGAGGAAGATATGAGATGGTATTGGCCATTTGCTTGTCCTCTTGACTACGAGATGAGGCAAATACGTTAGCTTTGGGCCAGCTAAAGACTGCTGCTACAAGCATCAACACCTGCAATTTCGTTCGACTTGCACATGTGTTGGAATTTAATTCCAACTGCAACATAAACAGCTGGACAAAATCTGATTGCCGCAGATATTTTAGCAAGGCAGATGGCTGAAAGTCAAGCAATAAATTTGCAGGTGGTGATATTAGCTCAGATACCTCGATTTTATACGTGTTAACCCAAAGACGTTATCTCCCATCGCTTCTATCTCAGATTCTAATACGCAGATATGCATCGAAGATATTTTGTATTTTTTATATTATAAGTCAAAAAAATGTTTTTTACTTATAAATATGATGAATGCTAGCTCATTTTAAGGTTAAGAAATAGAAGAATTTGTTTTGAGAGTTCACAGAAATAGACAGAGTAAGAAGAAATGTTAAGAAAACAAAGAGTCGTCAGTTTTTGGAGCAAGATGCATTCTACAAAGCCGTTTTCAAAGACTGTATCTATGTTTCTCAAGAATCGTCGACTATTTGCTAAACACGCAGCCAAAGAATCGTCTCAAACACAACGTGTTAAAAACAGAGTATGGAGTTTTTAGTTATTCCAGAACTGTAGTTCTGAAGAAGTTTGTAATTTTTATTGTCATTTTTATGGTTAATGAAAACAGAGCTTTTCTCCATATCCTCTTTGTCCAAATTTCTCATTTCTTTGTGTTGAGTTGAGGAACTTTGCTTCCTCTGTTTTGTTCGAAATTATCAGAAATTTCCATCATGGTATCGGAGCTGGTCTAGGCACTTAGTGAGTCAAAAACAGAGTTTGTTTTTCCACTGCAGGAGCTGTAAGAAGCTTAATTGAGCAGATTTTCTCCAGCAGAGAAAGTTCTTGCTTGTTTTTTATTATACAGTCAGTATCTTTTCTTTTCTTTTACAGCGAAGATGGCAGATGCTGGAACTGGTTTGACAAATTCCCAACTGCCACAGTTTAATGGGAAAAATCACAGTTATTGGTCCATAACAATGAAAGCATTGTTTGCTTCTCAAGGAATATGGGAGCTGGTTGAAACTGGTTATGCTGAACCTGCAGATGTAGCAGCGTTGGCTGCTTTGACAGTAGCACAAAGAGACCAGTTGAAGAATTACAGGAAGAAGGATGCCAAAGCCCTCTTTTTTCTCTTCCAATCAGTGCATGAAAGTGTTTTTCCACGGATTTCAGCAGCAACAAAATCCAAGGAAGCATGGGATATTCTCAAAACTGCTTATCAAGGCATGGAGAAGGTGAAGACTGCAAAGTTGCAGATGTTGAGGAGAGACTTTGAAACACTCAGCATGAAGGAATCTGATACAGTAGATTCATTCTTCACTCAGGTTATTGGGTTGATAACTCAGATAAGATCTCATGGTGAAATTCTTGAAGAAAGAAGGATTGTAGAGAAGATCTTGAGAAGTTTACCCTCAAGGTTTGAAGCTGTTGTGGTAGAAATAGAAGAAACAAAGGATCTCTCACAGTTCACAGTAGATGAACTGAGTGCTTCTCTTATGTCTCATGAACACAGACTGAGTAGAGGAACAGATTCCTCTTTTGAGCAAGCATTCAAGACTCAGATGTCTTTCGGCCAAGGAAAAGGTCGAGGCATAGCAAATAACAGAGGTCGTGGAAGAAGCCAAAACAAAGGCAGAAATAATCCTGCAAGCACAAGCGGAAGGAGCTGCAATCAGAACCAAGATGAAGGTTCAAGCAAAGAGCAAGCTCATGGAAAAAGGTATGACAAATCCCAAGTCCAGTGTCATTATTGTAAGAAATATGGGCACTATGCCAATGAATGTAGAAAAAAGAAAAATGACATGAATAGTAGGCAGAATGCTAATTTTGCAAATGAAGAAGATAAGAATCCAAAGATTGTGCTGTTAGCATGTAACATTGCACAAGACAAACAAGATGATTTTTGGTTCTTAGACTCAGGTTGTAGTAATCACATGACTAGAAATATTACAATGTTTGCCAATCTGGATGAAAATGTGAAATCTGAGGTAACAACAGGAACTGATAGTAAGATATCTGTCAAGGGTAAGGGCAGAGTCAGTATCCGAGCAAGAAATGGAGAACAGATGATTGTGCCAGAGGTATACTATGTACCTGGTCTAAAATGTAATCTTTTGAGCATTGGACAGCTCATTGACAAAGGTTACAATGTGTTCTTCAAAGATGATATGTGTACAATCAGAGACATACCTCCAAGTAAGAAGATCATTGCACAGGTGCAGATGACCAGCAATAGGATGTTTCCTCTCAAACTCAGGGCAGATTTGAAGGAAGGTAGAACTATTGCAGCTGTAACTCAAGAAGTCTTTCAAGAACAAGTGAAAGATGAAAATTGGTTGTGGCACTTGAGATTTGGACATCTCAATTTCGGAGGCTTGAATCTATTGCACAGAAAGGGAATGGTAAAGGGATTGCCATTGATCGAGAAACCAGACAGCCTTTGTGAAGGCTGCATCTTGGGCAAGAAACACAAAGAAAGCTTTCCAGCAGGAAAGATTATAAGGGCAAAAGCACCATTGGAAATTGTTCACTCTGATGTGTGTGGACCGATACAAATACCATCATTTTCCGGAAATAAATATGCTTTAACTTTCATTGATGATTACACCAGAAAGACATGGGTGTATATGCTGAAACAGAAGAGTGAAGTGTTTGAGAAATTCCGCCACTTCAAAACTCTTGTTGAAAAACAGTGTGGGAATTATATCAAAGTGCTCAGAACAGATAGAGGTGGAGAGTACATCTCCAAAGACTTTCCTCGTTTTTGCAGAGAGAATGGCATACAAAAGCAGTTCACCGCGAGGTACACACCTCAGCAAAAAGGTGTTGCTGAAAGGAAGAATAGGACCATTCTGGACATGGTCAGGAGTATGCTGAAGGCAAAACACTTGCCGCATGAGTATTGGGCAGAAGCTGTCACTTGTGCAGTTTACATCTTGAATAGATGCCCAACTAAAGCTGTCATGAACAAAATACCAGAAGAAGCATGGAGTGGTCAAAAGCAAACCGTCACTCACATGAGAGTATTCGGCTGTGTAGCATATGCACATGTACCGGATCAGCTAAGGAAGAAGCTTGAAAATAAGGGGGAGAAGTGTGTCTTTATTGGCTATTGTGATGAGTCAAAAGCATACAAACTCTATAATCCATTGACCAAGAAGTTGATAGTAAGCAGAGATGTGCAGTTCATTGAAGATGAAGCTTGGGATGGAAGCTTAGAGAAGACGGTGAATGTGAAGACAATTGTGTCTCATGAAGAAGAAGAGGAAGGGACAACAGCAAATAACCCTTCTTTGGTGGGTCCTCGTCCACCACAACAAGTACAAAAAACCACACCACAAGCTGGAATTCGAACAGCCTTGAGAAGTCAAGGAAGTGCTTCTCCAAGCACACCACAGGGATCAGAAATACCCTCAAGTTCGGATGAAACTCCAAGCACACCAAGAAGACCAAGATTTAGAAATCTGAATGAGATTTATGAACAAGGAGAGGTAAGTAACAATACCGGTCTAAATTCATTATTCGCTTTGTATTGTCATGTTGATGACCCAATTCATTTTGAAGATGCTGTAAATGAAGATAAATGGATTGAAGAAATGAATGAAGAAATTGGTGCAATTGAGAAGAGTAACACATGGGAGTTAGTGGACCTCCCTGAAGGCAAAGATGTCATTGGAGTTAAGTGGGTCCATAAGACCAAAAGCAATGCTGAAGGCAAGATTGACAGGCATAAAGCAAGACTTGTTGTGAAAGGCTACAAGCAGCAACAAGGCAAAGACTATGATGAAACCTTTCCACCAGTAGCAAGGATGGAAACAGTTAGAACAATGCTGTCTATTGCGGCACAACACAAATGGAAGATTTATCAGATGGATGTTAAATCTGCATTCCTAAATGGAGTGTTAAAAGAAGAGGTTTATGTTGAACAACCTCCAGGCTATGAAGTTGAAGGCCAAGAGCATAAAGTCTGTAAACTGAAGAAGGCTCTTTATGGGCTCAAGCAAGCTCCAAGAGCATGGTACAGCAGAATAGATGCTTATCTGATTGAGAATGGGTTTGAGAAGTGTGATGGTGAACCCACACTCTACATAAAGGAGAATGACGGTAAGATACTTATTGTTGTTTTATATGTAGATGATTTAATCTTTACTGGCAATGATGCTTCTCTCATTGCTGATTTTAAAGCAGTCATGAAAAGTGAATTTGAAATGACTGACTTGGGCTTCTTAAGATATTTTCTTGGAATTGAAGTAGATCAAAGTGAAAATGGTGTTTTCATTTCCCAAGGTAAATATGTAGAAGCAGTATTGAAGAGATTTAACATGCAGAACAGCAAGGCAGCTGTGAATCCAACTGTAATGGGGTTGAAATTGACCAAAGAAGACAGCAGCAAGGATTTTGATCCAAAGTTGTACAAGAGCATAGTTGGCAGCCTCATGTACTTGACTGCAACTAGGCCGGACATTATGCATGCAGTGAGTTTAATCTCCAGATTCATGGAAAGACCGAAAGAGACTCATTGGCAGGCAACCAAGAGGATTCTAAGGTATGTGAATGGAACGAAGGGGTTTGGTATACTTTACTCCTCTTCTGAAAGTTTCATGTTGATAGGTTACACTGACAGTGATTGGGCTGGAAGTGTTGATGATAGGAAAAGCACATCGGGATATGTGTTTCATATGGGATCGGGAGCCATCTCATGGGCTTCCAAGAAGCAACCAATTGTGGCTTTATCAACAGCAGAGGCAGAGTACGTGGCAGCAACAGCAGCAGCATGCCAAGCAGTGTGGTTGAGAAGAGTTCTCAAAGATTTGTGTCATGAACAAGAAAGGGGCACAACCATTTACTGTGACAATAGCTCGGCAATAGCATTGTCAAAGAATTCTGTTTTTCATAAAAGGACAAAGCATATAGACACCAAATTTTACTTCATACGTGAATTGATTAACAATGGTGAGATTGTTTTGCAGCACTGCAGAACAGAGGATCAGCTAGCTGACATCTTGACAAAACCATTGGCAAAGAAAAGTTTTGATCATTTCAGAGAATGCCTGGGTATGGTGAAAAAACCCAGCAGTTGAAATTAAGGGGGAGTGTTGGAATTTAATTCCAACTGCAACATAAACAGCTGGACAAAATCTGATTGCCGCAGATATTTTAGCAAGGCAGATGGCTGAAAGTCAAGCAATAAATTTGCAGAATTTATTGAGCCTGCAGACAGCCAATTTTATTTACCAAAACCCAGCACGTTAACTCCCATCGCCGATCTGCATTCAATACGCAGATATGCATCAGAAGATATTTTGTATTTTTTATATTATAAGTCAAAAATGTTTTTTACTTATAAATATGATGAACAACAGTTCATTTTAAGGTTAGAAGAAATAGAAGAATTTGTTTTGAGAGTTTGAAGGCAGAGAAATAGATAGAGCAGAAGAAACAGCAAGAAAACAGAGTCGTTGTGTTTTTGGAGTAGCATGCATTCTACACGCTGTTTCAGCAACTGTCTGACTGTTGCTGAAACACGTGTTTCAGCAACTGTCTGAAACACAAATCTGTGTTAAAAAAAACAGAGTTTGTAAAAATAGAGTATGGAGTTTTTAGTTATTCCAGAACTGTAGTTGTGAAGAAGTTTGTAATTTTTATTGTCATTTTTATGGTTAATAGAAACATAGCTTTTCTCCATATCCTCCTTGTCCAAATTTCTCATTTATTTGTGTTGAGTTGAGGAACTTTTCTTACTATGTTTTGTTCGAAATTATCAGAAATTTCCATCAACATGTACACTTAGACCGTGTTCTTGCCATGATCTTGTGTAAATGGTTCTTGTATATGTACGGTTTCATATGCTGTTGTGTTAAGATTTGTACACATTTGCGCCACTTAGCCATGTTCCTGAAAAAGCCTAGGTTAGTTTTAGGTTAAGTGCTTCAAAATTTAGCTGTTTTTTTCTTTTTAAAACTTGAGGTTTACACTCAGAATTATTCTCGTAGTTTCAAGTGAATTCTTGAAAATAAAACGAAGTTTATGATGAGAAGTGAAGTAGTTTACATTTTGGTTTCCTTTAGTTAAATTCACGTTTTTGTTTTAAAGTCCATGTCTCTAAAACTTAAAAGCATGTAGATTTTCCTCCTCTTTACTTTAAATTCCCGGAAAAAGAAAACAAATCCTTAAATGATGTTTAGAATACCAGAGAGGATTTCCCTCCGATAATTAATCCTAATTTTTGAATATTGATGAGAAATTAATCTCTTAAAACCTGCGTTTGGGCTGGAATGACTTCATTGACGAGTTTTATTGAATTTGATAGCGTCGTTGTGGTAGAAGAGGATATATGATGCCTGATTTAAATCGATCTAGTGCGTCACACAGGGTTTCAAATTAGTATGTATATCGTCATCTTTTTTCGTACTCTTTAAACTGATAAACGATATTCATACAATAGAAACCTAAATACCACCCTTGTTCGTCAATTTCTATAGATATAGATTGTGGTTTTCTTATGAATATTAATATCGGTTTATTTAGAAACTGGTCACAACAAAACACGCTGCACTGTATTCCTTGATCCCTTAAGATGCCTGCTAAGGTGTTCTGAAATAAGTAGATTCGTTTTGAGGGATTGATTGTTTTTTTTTTTTTTTTTAAACTTTTTATTTCCATTAAAACAAAAAGTGAGTACATTTTCTGATTTTTGTCATGTTCTAGTTCGAAACGCACTATTCTTTGCGACAGTATCTATTTCCCTTTCCCTATTACATTTTGTATCTAAATCTCATTTTAACTATAAAGTCTGGACTGGTGTCGTCAATACAACTTTAAAATAAAAACAAAAACTGTCTATAACTATGTCTATAACTATCCTTCAAATCTGAATGAATGATTGTCTTTTGTCTCTCTACATTTTTAAAACAAAAACAAAAACGATCCATGACTATCCTTCAAATTTGAACGAATGATTGTCTTTCGTTTCTCTTCGGCATCTTATCACAATTACAATGAACCTTTAATGGAGCTCTAATGGCTATTTTAACTTGAATTCTTGAAAATGATCAGACACTGTCTAAACCTACTCGCCTTCTATCTTATCTTCCACTTATCTACCCTTTTTTTTTTCACTCTTTTTTTACTCCATTTTCCACTTATCTACCCTGTATAGCCTTGAAAGGCAATTCACGTCTCTGCATATATAGCTTTGCCCGCACATCTCATGCATTATTTTGTATTATTTGAATTTTTTTATTACTTGACATTGCCTGCTGCCTTTGGAATCACCAGCCATTTCAGCCTATGGAATATGCATGAAAAGCCATGCAATCAAATTTCCTCTTATTTACAATGAAAATCGGAAACCCAAAAAATTGATTTGCAGCGAAGATCTTATATCAAATTTGTCGTTGAACATATCTTAACCATTCAAAAAAAAAATTAACAAATTGAATTTGAGTTGATTGTAGACCGGTATTTACAAAAGGTGGAGCTACCATAAATCGAGATTTTCCATCCAAATATATAAACGTATTTAACATTTCTCCGGAATATATATATATATATATATATATATATATATATATATATATATATATATATATATATATGAATGAAATTACAACTTTAAATTTAATTTTCCATTAATGTTTAAATAATCGACCAATTCGTTCGTTAGACTTAATTCTAATTCTACTAATTATCAACAAATATATTTATTTTTAAAAGATTGTGGGGGAATTGTTCATTACTTTTCTGAATTAATGACTTTCATTTAAGAGGTTAATGAGATTTAAAACGTAACGAGGATTGAATTTTTGTTTATTATATAGGAATTGATTTTTTTATAAATTTTATCATAATTTTTTATATTTAATTTTAGTTATTTTTAAAATTCTATAAATTTTTATATTTAATATTATATATTCATATAAATTCCCAAAATTTTATTATGTTATTATTAATTTTAATACATTTACATTTAAAAATAACATATTTCCTTTCCTCTCTACAAAGGAGAAGAGACAGATATTATCATACTTTATGGCCATTTTGTCATATTCAATTGTATCCCACTTAATAAATTTTTTATTTTTAACTATATTGGATAATAGATGAAAACAATTTTTTTTAATTAATAAAAAAAATTATATGGGAGGAAATTTATTTCTTCATAAATTTAATTGTTTGTAAGTTTTTTCTATCTTTACATAATGAGGAAGAGTGAGAGACTTAGGGGGAAGAGAGTTGGAGGGAGAGAGAGAAGGAGCAAAGGGGAATAGAGAGGGAAAGAAATGAGGGAGAGATATCCATAGAGAGAAGGGATAGAGGGAGGGAGGAAGATAAAGATAGGGGCATGGAGAGAGAGAGGAGGGAGGGAGCGATGGGGAGAGGGGAGGAATTATATGAGAGAGGGGGAAGGAGGGGGGAGCGAATGAGAGGGAGGGAGAGAGATAGAGAGTGAGGGGGTGGGAGATTGGGGGGGAGACGGGATGGATAAGAGGGATAGAGGGAGATAGAGGTGGTGGAGAGATGGTGGAGTGGTGAGAGAGTGAGGGTGAGAGAAGAGGGGGAGAGAGAGTGGGAGAGAGTGCGATAGGGAGAGGGAGATTGTGTAAAAGGGAGAAAGAGAGAGGGTAGGGAGAGAAGGGTATAGGGAAAGATAAGGGTAGAAATTGTGACAGGGTTATATTGTGTGTGTGTGTGTGTGTGTGTGTGTGTGTGAGAGAGAGAGAGAGAGAGAGAGAGTGCAAGCGAGGGGGGGAGAGGGAGGGGAGAGAGTTGGTGAAGGGGAAGGAGAGTGAGGAGAGAGAGTGAAAGAAATGGGGAAAGGGAGGGGAGAGAGTTGGTGAAGGGGAAGGAGAGAGAGGGAGAGAGAAACAAGGGAGAAGGAGAGAGAGCATCTTGGGGAGGGAGATGGTGGTTGAGAGAGGGGGAAAGGGAGAGAGAGTGGGGGGGAGAGGGGGTGCAGAAAGAAATTAATTGAGGTAGAGAGGGTGAGGGAGAGAAATATTGGGTGAGAGGATGGGAGAGAGTGTGGTGGAGGGGGAGGGGTCAGTGTTAGGGAAATATAGGAGGGAGAGAAAGGCAGGAAAGAGGGAAATAGAGAGAGGGAGAGGGAGAGACAAGGATAGATAGGGAGAGAGTGATATGAAGGGAGAGAGAGGGAGAGAGTGAGAAAGTGAGGGGGAGAGAGACAGTGGGAGAGATTGTGACAAAGAGAGAGAAGGGAGGGGGGGGGATGGCGGGAGAGTGTGAAAGGGAGAAAGAGAGGGGAAGGGAGGGACAAAGTGTGAAAGGGAGAAAGATAGGGGGAGGGAGATAGAATGGTGGAGGGAGAGATAAAGGGACGTAATTTATGTGCTTGTGTGTGATATATAGAGAGAAAGAAGGAAACCGGGACAAAGAGAGGGGGAGGGAGAGTGGAAGGAAATGGAGAGAGAGAGGGAGAGAGACAAATTAGGGTGAGGGAGCGAGCGCAATTTGGGGAGAGAGAGGTTGGTTGTAAGAGAGAGAGAGAGATATATATATATATATATATATATATATAGAGAGAGAGAGAGAGAGGGGAAGATGAGGGGGAGGGAGGGGAAGGAAAGTGGGGTAGAGAAGGATAGGGAGAGAGAGGGAGGAGGGTTGTAGAGGGAGTGGGGGGAGGAGGGGAGAGAGAGAGAGAGAGAGAGAGAGAGAGAGGAGGGGGGAGAGTGTCGTGGAAAGAGAGGATGGAGAGAGAGGTAGGGATAGAAAGGAAAGAGAGAGGGAAATAAAGAGGGGGAGAGGGAGAGAAAATTACATAGGGAAGAAGATATATGAAGGGAGAGGGAGAGAGTAAGGGATTGAGAGAGTGAGGGAGAGTGAGAGAAAGTGGGAAGAGGGAGAGATAAAGAGAGGCAGAGATGGAGAAAATGTGGGAAAGAGGAAAAGGGAGAGGGATATAAAGAGAGGGATGGAAGGAGGGAGAGTGGGGGGAATAGAGAGAGGGGGATGGGAAGTGACGTAGGGATGGATGGATGGATCAAGAGAAAGTTAGGGAGAGAGGGGAGAGGGAGGTACAGATATATAAAGAGAGGGAGTATGAAATATAGGTGGGGAGGGAGTGAGAGAGACAGATAGAGGACGAGAGGGAGGGAGAGAGAGAAAGTGGGGAGAGAGAGAGAGAGAGAGAGAGAGAGAGTAAGATGGAGGGAGAGATGGAGAGAGAGAGATAGGGAGAGACTAGGGGAGATAAGAAAGAGAAATAATAGGGGAGAGAGATAGAGGGATAAGAAGAGAGGAGAGGGGGCGAGAGAGAGTGAAACAAGGAGAGAGAAATATGGAGGGAGAGGGAGAGGGAGTGATATAAATGGGTGAGGGAGAAATAGAGAGATATTCAAACGTATAAAGAGAGGGAGAGGGAGTTAAGGTGACAGAAAGGTAGTAGTGGGAGAGAGATTTCAGGTGACAAAGAGAGGAGGGAAAGAGGAAGAGTGCAAGAGGGGGAGGGGGTTGGATTACAAGAGTAAGAGGCGAGAGAGGGAGTTAGAGAGAGGTGGAGTGAAAGATAGAGGGAGAGAGGGGTGATAGAGAGGTGGAGAGAAATATAGAGGGAGAGAGAGGGAGAAACTCATGTGTAGTGTTAATGTAATTTTAGTAGCACATCAATATCTAATTTACAAAATAAATATATGAATGAATAATTTTAGATAAATATATCGAATTATGTTACTACTCATAAATGAACATAATTAATGCCCATATGGAGTAGAATATATGGTGGTGGGGTATATTGTTAAGACACTCCATGTGAATATCACCAATTCAAAACTCTATGAAAATCCATCCATATTAAATACTCACACCACTTAACAAACAAAAATAAAAATAATTAAAATTATAAATAAAGTTAATTTTTTAATATGAATATTCATAACTTTATTTTATTATAGTAAACATTAAATTCTATTTTTATAAAAATTATAAAAAATTCTAATAAGTCAATATAATTGATATAAAATAAATTTGATAATAAAATAAGGAAAATTAACTTCTCCTTACACAATATTTGTAATAATGATGATGATGATGGTTATCGTCAGCTAACACCAATGCAGTCTATCAGAACTTAAGAGAGGAGAAATAATATAAGTTTAATTCTTTAAAATCTTGTTTCTATGGTCAAAGAGAAGGGAAATAAGTGCTCCTAGATCGCTATAGGTGGGTTGGCTTAATAGGTCAAGAAGATTGGAAGTGTGGTAGATGGTTGGGAATTGAGAGAGGATGTGAGTAAGAGTCGGGTAGTCTGAAAGGAAGTGTTTTTCATATTCCACTAGCTTAGAATCTCAAATTTGACAGATTCTATCGTTCCAAGAGATCTTGGGAATATACCACCACCCGATATCACTCTGAAACTCATGGGAGTTAGTTCTTATCTTAGCGATGTTCATTTTTTTGTATTACTGGACAACATAGAGATATAATTCTGGTTATCAAATGTGGGGTTGATTACTTCCTTATAGTATCATAGATTCCTTTTTCCCTCCATCTCGTAATCCTCGCATAGCTTGTCCTTCAACTTGGATGTGATAGTATTTTTTATATTATCTTTGCTTCCGATATTTAGCTCATCTGTAATTCCCCAATAGTTGAGCCCGGACTAGGCATCCTTATGCCACCCCCACTTGAAGTGAAGCTGAGGGTTTTGACTACAATTCTAAGAAATTTTAGGGAGCCTTTTTTATTCCATGTTGTCAAGCTTCTTCTTATATATCATAAATATAAACATAGCCATACATTCAATGGGGGATAAACCATATTCAATCAAGAGGATAGGATAGGGAGTATTTCCCTTGATCTTAAGGTTGTAGGTTCTGAATTTCTTTTCAATCATTTCAATATTCCTCCATGACTCTCTTGATCTATTGCAACCCCAAACTTCACATCTGTATAAGACAACATGGGTGACAAAGATCTCAAAGAGGAACCCAATATTTAATCCAAATGTAAAGATCAACTAACTTACAGTTATTTTCAATCTCATAATAAGCTTTCCAACCCCCAATAATCCTTTTCTCAATGTTGTAATTCCAGTTGAGATGATGAGGTAAGTCAATGCCCAAATACTTATAAGAAGAAACATGCTCTAAGCACTGGTTATTATACATGAAACTACCATGGGTGATATTTTTGGATTTAACGATCATGAAATTAGTCTTGTCTGTATTAAATGTCATACCCATCTTGGAGCAGTAGTCATGAATAATATGGAGCTTCTTGTCAAGGTCATCATGGATTTTTGCAAGAGGAACAATATCATCAAGATAGAGGAGAAGATTAATGAGAACACCAGCAAGTTCGGTGCCCTTGCACCCCGTAGAATATAGACACTCCTCTAAATTATCGATGTATATGCCAAAAAGGGCAGGGGATAGGGGACACCCTTGCTTTACTCAAATATTGCACTTAATGTCCTTAGGCCATCCCTTGTTCATCTTAAGCCTGGCAGTGACGGTCTCGAAGAGATGGATCATAGCAATCCTCAACTCAGGAGGGACTCTGATCTCTTAAGTATCTCCCAAATATTATCTCAAGGAACAGTGTCAAAATAGTTTCTAAAGTATACAAAGCAATAGAAGAGATCGGCTTGATGATTGTGACATTCCTCCACAATTATTCTTAGAGTGACCATTTGGTTAATAGTCGAGTGATGTCTCCTAAAACTAGTTTGTCCTTTAGCTCTTTTTCCCTAGATTTCAAGCCAAAGGCTAATATTCTTCTCCAAAATGAGCCCATAAATCTTTCCCAGGATATGGCTAACCATAATGGTCTTGTAGTTGGATGGACCACTCTTGTCCCCTTTTTTAAATATAGGTACAATAAGGCTCTGCATCCAAAGCCGAGGGAAGCCATGCGTTACAACCAAATTGAGAAGCTTGTGGAGATAAGGAATGCGGGTAGATATTCCCATTTTAAGGATTTCAGCTTGGTATCCTTCAATATCTTTAGCTTTCCCATTAGTGAGCTTATTAATACCAGACTCAATGTCATCAAGAGAGAATACATCCTCCTTAATTGGAGTGATTAAGGTGGTGCCCGTTGTGTCTACAGAGTCATACAAATTCTTAAGATAGTTGTCCTACTTTTCTAAGGGGATAGAATGGTTATATTTGGTTTTATGAACAAGAACATTACGCCAAAATTTTTTGGGCGCGACTTTGGAAATGTGGAGAAGATAATATTTTATCTTATTAATATCTGATATTTTCTTCCTCTTGATGATATATTGATATTCTGCAGCTTAATTATTTCATCAGGAGTGACTCTAATCGCTTTCCTGGCAATTTACAATCTTTTCCACACCATGGATTGGAATTTATATTACATTTCTTAAAATAAACCTCAATAGAAAATTTTCTAATCGTGTTGGAGAGGATAGTATAGAAATGGTAGTAAATTTGATCAATGTTATTATTATAATTCATGGGGCATAAATCCCTCTCTAAATCTATTAAGAAGTGGTTGGTTTTACTTCTATCGAAGAGAATGTGTCTTTTTCTTTCATTGGTCTGCTGCATGTGGGTGGTATGCATAGAAACATTGAGTGATAGAGATAGAGGTCTGTGGTCAGAGTCAGGCTCAAATCCATTAAAAAGCAAAAAGTTTGTAATATGGTTGAGGATGAGGATGTCAGAAATTTCATAATCCACGAAATTACTACCCAGCGCATGGAAACATGTTATCTGACCGGAGAGGGGCCACTTGTTAATACCATTACGAATAATTAGGTCCAGGAACTGCAAAGTTTTAGGAGCTCAGTGCTGAATAACTTCTCGATAATGTCTTCATATTTTTTCTTGAATTTATTAGTTAAGGGCTTTGTTAGTAGCAGTCACAGCATCAAATTCTCCTTGTAAAAGTATATTTCTGTCATTTCTCAGGTTGAAGATGTCTTTTTCTAAAGAATTGAAAGGATAGTTCTTATCTAGGTTGTTCTTCTTACAGGATGTAGAGTTCATAGGAGAGAAATAGAAGATTGCAAGAAAGATCCTATTGGTGGTAGAATCAAATATTTCAATCCAAATGTATTAATTGAAGGGGTCTATTTTATGAAGTCGGATGTGAGAGGAAAAAATGTTCCTTATATAGTAGGATATACCACCAAAACCCCTTCAAGAGGATTTATTATTCCAACCAGACCAAAGAGTGAAACCGTCGAGGTGAGGGACCCTATATTTATCATGCTCTCATATTTCAAATAAGAGAATAAGGTCAATATCACTCAGGATCAAACTTAACATAGGACCTTTACACCATGGAATCCATGACAGTTCCATAAGAGGATCCAAAGATGCAAATCCCTATTTATCACTCGTGCTTGAGACTTTATCTCTAATAATATCTTTCCTATTCCTAATGATTACCCATTTCCCGGAATTTCTTGCATCCTTGAAGTTTTGGAATTCTTTCCTAAGTTCTGCTTGGTCTTCTGGAATGAGATATTCATTTATAAAGATTCATGATCCTTTTAGGCTTGGGGATTTCCTGAGTAGATCCAATTTATGTTCATGACAACTGACCTTGAAACGGATGAGTCTGTGCTTATGCTCAAGTATATTTTCAATCCTTGTTCCTTCCATGAGATAGGTTGCTTCAATTTATATATATTTTTTAATTTTTCTTTAACCATTTCTAATGTGTTCTCATTGTTTTGTTCTTCTATACCCGCAACTATAAGATTTAAGGCTTGTTTCTGGCACTCATGTTCGAGAAAAATTAATTTATTAATTTCCTCTTTGATGGGTTTAATATCTAAGTCATTTTCTGTGTTATTTACGGTTATGTTATTATGTAGTTGTTATTTTAAAATTTTAATCTTGCTTTTCATGGTGTCATTTTGTTCTACCATTGTTTGTTTACTATGTTGTAGTTCTTGAATTTTACCTTTCATTTCTTGGATTTCAATTTTGAGTGTGGTTATTTTATTTTCCAATAATTTTTTGTTGTTATCAAGCATTGTTGTTAGTTGTAATTTAAAATGATTTTCTCTTCTTTCTCTAAAGACTCAATGTACTCATAGAGACTAAATAATGTAATTTTACTTTGTCTTCCTTCACTAGATGGTGGCTTAGAATATGGGGGGAAGTATTCATAGTGTAATAAAATAAAACTTAACACGAGGAGTATAAGTGCGAACTCGTGCCAGTGTAAAGAAAAACTAATGTGAGTTTGTCACCACACCTTGGAGGTTGAGTCTTTGGCAGATATAAATCTTGCTCCTGTTGTCCCATAATTGAAGTTCGGAAAATCTTGTTGTTAGCCAGAATTAGATTTAATAGACGATTTAAGATTTAGTGATCCACAAGGTTGGTATGTAGCAATTTAGGGTTTAGCGATCCACCAAACTTGGTATGCAACAATTTATGGTTTTAGTGATCCACCATATTTTGGTATGCAGCTATGAGGCTGAGAGAATGAGCCATGCACTGTTGAGACCCGCAACAAAAAAACCACCGAGCTCAATTGCAGAGACCCACACCGAAGAGAACAATAACATCAATACACAAGACCATTGAGGTATTTACACTGCAGATGCAAGACCTTAACACATACCCAAGACTTCACCACAGACTTCACTAGAGGGTATTTATGAACCAAAAAGGTCTAGATAGATGTATAACGAAGGCTGCAGGGCAAAGATTATCGCAAAGTCTCAGCCACAGATGCCACAACACAGAGATTATATGCAAGTCCATCCAAGTATTTACACCACAAGATTCATCAACTCTGATTAAATTATTAGACATGCTAGATATGTGTAGATTAAGTTTTGAATATTCTTGAAGATAGGGAACTTGATTTTGTTTAAAAATTATAACCAATGTAAGAATCGTAAGAGTAATAATTGTTTTTTTTTTTAAATTTAATTATTTGAGAAAAAATATAAATTTTTTAAAATATATTAAATAAAAAAAACTATTTTATTTAAATTAAAAAATTGTAAATCATTAATACAAAATAAATTCAATAAATAAAAAAGGAAAATTAAATTTTCTCACAATATTTGTAATAACATCGAAATGAAATATTTGTTTGCATAAAATTCATTAACTCATTAATTTATGAACCTAGGGAAAAAAATCTCAAGAAACTAAACAGCCAACAAACACAATATATATTTGATATTAACGTAAAAAATACACTTGTTATTCCAAAATTATATTTATTATGATTTTAACATATAGCCTTAAAAAAAATTAATAACAGCTTAATTTATCTATCTAAAAGTTAGTTATTTGCCCAAAAATTAAATTAAATTAAAAATATATTAAAATAAAATATTATATTAACCATTACAAAGAATAAATATTGCTTTATCTAATAACACATTTTAATTTACTTAGATACCATTTATTTCATGGTCTAAATTATCAAAATAAGCATCACATTATATAACTTGAATTTAAATATTTATTAAAAAAGATATAGTAGGTTTAATTTTAAATATATAGTAAGAAAATTAAACTTAAATTTCACAAGGTTCATTATTTTTCATTAAATTATTATATATATATTCTAAATCTATATTTATTATAAGTTTAACATGATGATGATGATGATGATGGTTAACGTCTACTAAGACCAAAATTTGGTTTATCGAATCTAAAGAAAAGAATTATTTAGTTTGTTTTAAGATTGTAATCTTATGCTCAAAGAGCTTGGGGAGAAGCGTCCCGAGCTCACTATAATTTTGACATGTTAAAAGGTTAGGAAGGTCGTTATTGCAACAAAGATGATGAAATTGAGATTTAATGTTGGTGTACACAAGACACTCTAAGAGGAAGTGATTTTCATCCTAAATGTTCATCTTCTCACAGAGATGGCAGATCCTTTGCACCCATGGTGTTTTAGGAACTACCCAATGATCTGTTTCACTATGGAGCTCATGAGAGTTTGTTATTATTTTGGCTATCTTAATTTTTTTCTTTGATCTAGTTAAAACAAAGAGTTACTTTTGATCTTCTAGAGCAAGGTTGATGACCTCCTTATAATATCTTAATTTTATTTTAGCCTATAATTCTTTCTCACACCACGTTTTCTCTTTAAACTTAGAAGTAACAATATTTTTAATATTTTTAATATTTTGCAATGCAACATTTTCTTCGATCTCCCAATAGTTTAACCAGGCCCTAATATCTGTATACCAACCTCATTTTAGGCTTAGGTGGTTTTGGCTGGAATTTAAAGCTATCTTAGGAAGCCTATGATCTCCCATGTTATTGATTTTGTGTTTGTCCAACAAGAGCCTAGTAATAGGGGAAAGCCTCACTTCTATAAGGAGAATAGGATAGGGTGTATTTCTTTTAATTTTGAGGTTATATGTTATAAAATGCTTCTAGATTTTCTCAATATGTCTCCAAGATTCTCTAGAGATGTTGCAACCCAAAATCTCACATCCATAAAAGATAAGAGGAGGGAGTAAAGTTTCAAAGAGGAGCTTATTTTTATCCCACATTACAAGGTTTGCTGATTTACAATTATTTTCAAGACCAAAATAAGCTTTCTACCCTCCATTAATCCTTTTCTCAATGCTATAGTTCCAGTTGAGCTTGTGATGAATTTCAATTCCTAGGTACTTGTAAGAAGAAACTTCCTCCAAGTTGCTATTTTCATACACAAAATTAGTGTAATTTTCCTTCTTTGATTTGATAATGATAACTTTTGTTTTGTCAGTGTTAACAGTCATGCCCGTGGTAGAGCAGAAATCCTTAAGAAGTCTTAGATTATTATCAAGATCAGAATGGAACCTTTCCAAAAGAACAATATTGTCAGCATAGAGAAGAAGGATGATGACTCTTGTAGCTAAGATCGTGCCAACACAGCTTTCTTCCTCTAAACAAACTTCTAGCTTATTGATGTAAATGCCAAATAGGGTAGGGGAGAGGGGGCATCCTTGTTTAACTCTGATATTACACTTAATATCTTTCGACCACCCCTCATTGCTCCTAAACTTGGAAATTACATTCTCGTATAACCTTATAGCAGTAGCTCTTAACTCGGAAGGAGCCTTTAGCTCTTCTAATCTATTCCATAGGTTATTTCTAGGTACCATATCGAAAGTCTTTCTAAAGTCCACAAAGAAACAAAATATATTAGATTTATCATTGCGACATTCCTCCACAATCATCCTAAGCGTAACAAGGTGGTCCATTATTGAGTGTTGCCTTCCAAAACCCGCTTGGCCTTTAGCCTGCTTACCTTCACTTTCAAGCCATATGCTCATCTTCTTTTCCAAAATAATGCCATGGAACTTGGCTAAGAGAGGGATAATCATCATTGTCGAATAATAGAGGGGTTATTTGTATCCACGCTTTTAAAAATAAAAATAATAAAGCTCTGAGTCCATGGTTTAGGGAACCCTTGCTTGACTAGTTGATTAGAAAGCTTATGGATGTGAGGGATGAGGACAAGACCTCCAATTTTGAAGATTTCTTCCTGGTAACTTTCAACGTCCTTAGCTTTTCCATATAACCTTTCTAAAAAATTAATAAGAATTTACTTGTTTTTTTTAATTTATTTTATTGACAAAAAAGCATTATATTAAAAACATATTAAAATGAATTATTAAAATAACCATTACAAAGAGTAAATATTACTATATCTAATTAAATATTTTAATTTACTTAGATACCAATTATGTCTTGGTCTACTTGGTCAAAAAGAAAATCATGATATTAAAAAATATATAGTAAGTTTAATTATAAATAGGAAAATGAAACTTAACTTTGACTAGATTCATTAACTTTAATTAAATTATTAGATATGTTAAAGGTTAGGAGATTAAGTTTTGAAGATAGGGATTTTTTTTTTTTAAATATTAGCAAATATAAGCTCAATAGCATAGGGGACCATAGACTTCCTAAGCTAGCTTTAAATTTCAGCCAAAACCACCTAAAGCTTAAATGAGGTTGGTATAAAGACACCAAGGCCTGGTTAAACCATTGGGAGATTGATGAGAATGTTGCATTGCAAAACGTTAATAACATTAAAATAAAAAAAAAATGTTACTTCTAAGTTCAAAGAAAAAATGTGGTGTGAGAAAGATCTAGGAGTTAAAATAAAATTAATATATTATAAGGAGGTCATCAACCCCACCATAAAAGATCAAAAGTATCTTTATATTTTAACTAGCTCAAAGAAGAAAACTAATATAGCCAAGATTAGAACGAACTCTCATGAGCTCCATAGTGAAATTGGTCGATGGACAGTTCCTAAAACACCATGGATGAAAAGGATTTGCCATCTCTGTGGGAATATGACATCGAAGATGAAAATCACTTCTTCTTAGAGTGCCCCGGGTACAACCACATTAGAGCTCAATTTCATAATATTTGTTGCAATACTGACCTTCCTAGCCTTTTAAGATGTCAAAATTATAGTGAGCTCGGGAGGTTTCTCTCCAAGCTTTTTAAGCATAGGAATAAAATCTTAAATGAAACTAAATAACTCTACTCTTAGGTCCGATAAACCAAAGATTGGTTTCAGTGGACGTTAACCACCACCATCATCATCATCATCAAGAATTATAAGAATGATAATGTTTTTTCTATTTTGAATTTTTAAAATAAGTATCAAAGTTTAAAAATATATTTAAAAATATGTGAAATAAAAAATATATTTTAATTATATTTTATTTTATTTAAATTAAGAAAATATAAGTAATAAAAATTATTTAATTTAATTTAATTTGAATTACATTAAGAAAACGTGAATATTTTTCATAATATTTTTTTTAAATACAAATATCAAGAATATTTTAAGAATAAATATTATAATAATTATTTTATATAATAAAATTTCTCCAATTATTTAGTAAAACTATGACAATTTTATAACTCTTTTAATTGTATAGAATTCTTTCGGTAATAATCACATTCAAATGAACTTTGTCAAGGCATTTCGAACCAACCAGTGTCATTCATCATCATGAATAGGTGAGGTTCATAATTAGGACTAGGTGAGAGATCAGATCTAGACGTTTTTGTTTTTTTAGTAAATTATTTAATTATTTAATGATGATGATGATGGTGGTTAACGTCCACTGAGACCAATCATCATCATCATATTTTTATTTAATTTAATCTAATTATTATTTTTATTTTATTCTTTATTACCTATTCTATTCTATTATATTTATTTAATTATTAATATTAATTTCCTTTCTTAAAAATAATAATAACAATAATAATAATAATAATAAATAAATAAATAAAATACAATTATATATATAATCAACCCATTAAACTAATTTTCTATAAAATAAAATAAATAATATATATATATATATATAACCAGACCACTAAGAATATAGAGCAAGGATTCAACACCTGCTTATATTCCAGTGGATATCTTTATTGAGATTTATGGGTAATTTTTCAATTTCTAAGGCCTCTCTCAACTTACGATGATGTAAATGGTCAATCCTAGCTATGACCCTCGCCTCTTCAATGCAAATATGATGGGAAAGGTGTCATCTTAAGTTGAGAGAGGCCTTAGAAATTGAAAAAAGACCCATAAATCTCAATAGAGATGACGGGTAGAATATAAGCAGGTGTTGGACCCCTGCTCTATATTCTTAGTGGTCAGGTTTTTTCTTTTTCTTTTTATACAAAATTAGTTTTATTGGTTAATTTATTTCTTTATTTATTTTAAAAAGGAAATTAATATTAATAATTAAATAAATAGAATAGAATAGAATAGGTAATAAAGAATATAATAATAATAATAATAATAATAAAAAGATCTATCTATTGTATTAAATAATTAAATAATTTACTAATTAAATAAAATTAGCTGCTATTAATCTATTTGATTTTTTAAAGTCAAACTAGTCGTTATCCTAACGATTAGTTTAGCCTTTTCTGCATATTTTTAAACTCAAAGTCTAGATGTGATCTCTCATCTAGTCCTAATGATGAACCACATTGGTTGGTTCGAAACACTTCGACAAACTTCATTTAAATGTGATTATTACCGAAATAATTCTATACAATTTTACGATAGATCATAAAAGCCAAAATTCAAAAAACTCTTTTAATATTTTTTGATTAAGTTTTTTGCGGCTTAAGATTCCACTGTTTTAATGGATGACAATCAGCGTTATTATTAAAAAAATTATATATATCAAAAAAACTAAACAACAAACCATTATATCATATATTTTATATTCAGAATAAAAAATAAAAATTTGTATTCATAAAGCATTCCAAATCTCTATTTATATTTATTATGAGTTGAAGATATAATATTAAAAGAAAAAAAAATAATTTGTTTATTAATATAAGAAATATTAAATTAGAAATATATTAAAATAAGTTATAGCATGGAAAATTATATATAATTAATAATAAATATTATTCTATTTAATTAAACATATTAATTTACTTAGATACCAATTACCTCACCGTCTAAGTGGACCTAAAAAATCATCATATTATATAACATGAATTTAAATATTTATTCAAAACTATGAAGTAAGTTCAATTTAAAATGGGAAGCATCATTTAAAAATTCGAAACTCAAAACTGTAGTAGGTGATGGTTTTCTAAACCATAAATAAATTCTAATAACACTAACTATGGAGAGTAATTATAAGAATGGCACGGTTGATTGCAAGAACGTCATCGAAGGGTTCTGACAGATAACCGTTGTGATAACAAGAATGAATTTCATCCAAGGGTTCTGACAGATAACCATTGTCATTATAAGAATGGCACCATTGATTAGAGGAACGTCATCCAAGGGTTTTGACAGATAACCGTTGGAGGAATACATTTTTCCGGACTAATTATAATAAGTGTGTGGAGGGCACCCCGGCCGAAATGGTATAGGTATGGGACATAGGAGACGGACGCAGTTGATTCACAGATGAAGATATGGCCTGGTATTCGCAGCTTATTTGTCATTTTCCTATCCTCCTGACTGGTCAAGGCTGGTTAGTTTTGGTCCAGCTAAATACAAGCATGCGTGCAATTGCTTGCGACTCATCATCAACGATTTCTTTGGCTTCCCCATAAATCGAGTCGTGGCGTTCACTCCCATTGGACTTGCAGAGGTACAAGGAAACCATGTTCTTTTGATTCTCTTGTGTAAATGTTTCTTTTACATATTGTCTTATATGGATATAGATTGTGCTTCTATTATGAATATTAACATCGGATTGTTTAAAAACTGGTCACAAAAGAGTGGGTTTCATTGTGTTCCTTGATTCCTTACCATGTTGATTAAGGTGGTCTGGAATAAGACGATTGGTTTTGAGGGTTTGATTGTCATTTGTCTCCGGGCATCTTATCACAATATTGGGTCTGATGTCTGATAATTCCTGAAAATTATGGCTTTTCAAAATAACAGGCTAAACTTGTATATTACCTTGTTAAGCCTACTGGTGGCCTTCTATTTTATCTTCAACTTCTCTACCCTACCATAGGCTCGAAAGGAAACTCACTTCTCTGAATATATATATCACAGAAATTTCTTGTTATTTGAAATTGGATGCTCCCTTTTAATTACCATCCATCTTCTCATCCTATCAAATATGCATGAAAACCCATCTAATCGAATTTCCTCTTATTCACAATGAAAATCGGAAACGCAAAAAAATCATTATGTAGGAAGTGTATTACGTCAAATTTAAATTTGTGGTTGAGCCCATCTTAAGGAATTGGACTCAATCTGCCAAACTCAATCTCAGATGGGTCATACACCGGTATTGGGAAAGATGGAAGTACCATAAATCCATAATTTTTAAACGGAGTCTATTACATTCGTGTAACATCTTACCATAAAACTCTTTACTTTACATTAAAAGAGAAAAACTAAAACAAAAGACTTCTAGCATTAATCCCTAAGTTAATATTTAGAATGAAAAACATATGTATACTCTTAATGAAATCATATATATATACTCTCTAGGTTTTAACTATATGATGTAACATTAATAAGTAATTCCTATCATAGTCATTATTATAAACTAAAACATTTCCACATATTTATCGAAAAACCTTTTAAACAATATACTATATTCATGTTCGAAATATAAGTTGAGCAAATGTGTTTTACACCTTGGAACAAGGCGATGTTGTTTATAGCATGCTCTTAACCTAAGGTTCGAGCTGATACAATACATAGCTTATAAAGTTTACATGTCTACTAAATTATAGAAATGATTTTTCTAATAGTAATAGGGTATAATTATACCCGTATCACTTTGTACCCTTGCTACTTATTAATTGGAGATTATTTAATTTATAATATCGATCCTCCGTAGTCTTGAGAATTAGTTTTCATTTATGATGAGGACATCTCCAAACTTTGCCACCAATGATGGGTTTTCTCTTGATCAACGACTATGATGGATTCTTGGGTGGTTAAGCTAATGCCCTACCCCCCCAAACCCTAACTAATTGTTCATTTGGTGTTGTTGTTGGGCAGCCACACTCTGCAACTCCTACACTATGCAACCTTTAGCTTTGGCATTCTGCCTACTCCTATAAATTTCGACACCCCCTTCTTAAACATGCTTCTCTATGTGAATACATTACACCTACATGTCTAGTTATATTTGCTATCTGGGGTTTTAAAGGTGCAATTTTGCTTCTCTTCACAAACTTTCTTTACCTGTGCTAAATTATCTATTGTGGGGTCTATGTGTTCATCGAACTGCATCTGTTTCGCAAAGGATTCGTGGCATCCCATAAGGTTTTGTCTTGACCATGGAGTCACAACCTATGCGGATGAAGCAGGTATATAGGTTAATTTTTCCTTGATTAAATGAATGTATTACACCAAATTTTTTTATTTTATTTTTATTAATCTTCTCTTACCAGTTTTGCGAAGCTCATCTTCTTCAACGATAGAAACTAAGAAAATTGTCATTACACTGTTTAAATTCTCATTCTCAATGATGAGTATATTTACTATATTTCCCGAGAGCTAACAATGATTTTCTCTCGCATCCAGGTACCTCTGAAAACCCACAATACCTTCATCGTTTCCATCAATATGGTTGCATTCCCGGTTTAATGCCTTTCGTATCTCTCTACAGGTATTCTGAAGTCCTCCTAGGTAGCTAGTTTTTCTCGTTTCCATTTTGGATTGCTCTTAAATTTTCGGAAAAGGGTTTTTGCCTATCTATGCGAGCATAAAGCTCCATGTTTCAGATTTGGTTCTAGAAGAACAACCCTTCGAGGGCTTAATGTACATATTTAAGTTATATTATCCCTTCTCTTTTGTTTTGGACTGCGCGCTGTGATCACTTACCAGTAGCACAGCTAAAACTTGTTTTCCATGATGGTTATTCATTGATGAGGTTTTTTTTTGGAAAAAATTCATTGTTCCATCTCTTTTCCAATTTTCTCAGTAATTGTTAAACTGGACTTAAATGTGGAAGTTTTGAAACTATTCACGTTATGAACTCTCTATATTTGTATTGTTCTTGTTAATTAATTAGGGCATTGGATATATATTTAGACATGTGGGTTCGTCTTATCCAATACTTAATTTATCACACCGAATATTGTCAATGAATGACTCTTATTTGCTTGAGTATTTTGAAAAATTCATTATTGTTCTCTGGTCTACCATTCATGCTCATCCTGTCTTTGTTTTTAAGTTAATGAACACTAGTTTTATATAATTTTATCATAGTATTTTGCTTCTCCCCATAAGGGACACTGTTGTATCTATATTATTTGTCTATCTCTTACTTTTTAGTGTTAGACGTTCACTGATTCTCTATTTATTAAATAAATGTTTATTGTATTCACACTTAACTCATTTTTCAAACTATTCTACAGTTTATATTTCTATTCAATTTCTTTCCCTGTTTTTTACTTCAATACTTTCTTTCATAGTAGGAGAAAATAGATAGGTGGTCAGACCATCTCTAAAGGGTTTATTATTCAATCCTTGGTCCGTGTATTTGTTTTTTTTTGTTTTATTTAATGGATATACTGTCCAATTTGGAGAATTCCTCCCTAAATGGACTAACTTGTTGGAAATACTGAGAGGGGAGTGAATAGGTATTTCTTTTCAATTGTTATTTTTATGAGTTAGATTACTTATATTTCGAACAAAAAATGAACAATATGAATAAATATTTTTATTAATTTATTATTTACAATAAATCAAGTACAATATATGTAGGGCTCCAACCCTAGATGAAGACACCGATCTTCAATCTCCCAGGCTCCAACCTGTATTTTCCAAGCACTGAGTTTGACTTCCAAGGCTCCAACATTGTCAATTCCGAGGTGCCAACCTCAAGGGCTCCAACCCTATATCTAGTAGAGGCTCCAACCTAGTTTCTTGAGGACTCCTATCCTCTAAAGCTCCAACCCTTTTCTTTGATTCTTCAAGATAAGATCAATAATTCTTCATGGCTCCCAATATCTTCTGCAACGAGCCCTGACAATCTCTTAGCCAACACTACCTTCTCCAAATTGTTCATCAAAGACAATCGTGTCTTCTCATAAGGTGTCACCGCTGCTCTTCATATTACCCAAAATAGATATCTACGTTCACCTCATGATGACTTTAAACACATCATGGTCTCCAAGGATTTCCATGAATCTTTAAAGTCAGCTCCAAGGCCAATGATGTATACTCTAGGACTGCTCCAACAAATATCTACAAGAGGGCTTCAATTATGTATCACTAGGTCAACCAATGTCTTTGATAATGCCTCTGATAGTGTTTTAGACAACCCTCGAAGGTATCCTCGAGATCATCTCCAACTCCTCTTCAATATCTTCCTAGATCAACTTTAACTTCTCTTCAATGTCTTCCAATGTATGCTTAAGGATCTGCTTCACAAGGTGTCTTCAACGGTGCTCCAAAATTATCACCTCAGTGTTCTTCGCTCCAATGTTCACCTCTTCATACACATGACATGTAATAAAAAAAACACCTTTAGGTTTGTTCCACAATTGTCTTCAAAGGATGATGTTGTAAGAACACTTCAAGACTGCTAATGCATCATTGTGTTAAGTAATTCACCAAAAACTCCACAAACATATCAAGGTCTTCCACAAATGAGATAAATAAAATCAAATCATTATTCTGAGCTTATTCCTCCATCATTGTCATAAGACTGAATTCTGTCAACACTTCCTGTTATTGGTCAAAGGGTATGTAAGATCTCTGTTACTGTCCTAAGTTCTTTGTGACACAGGTCGAGCTCTTCCAGCTGATGTAATTCACCCAAACACTATTTCTCAATTTATTTTTTTAGCTCCACCAAGTATTCTTCACGCTCCTTTTATTCTCAAGTAGAAAAGAAATGAGGCTACGTGGGTAAGTATAAGGTTGTAATCAATTATGTGATGTCCAAGTCTTGTGGTGTTTGTTTCCTATAGTCTTCGAGCTCTGTGAGTAGCCTTTATGTGATGATGTTCGAATCCTAAAAGATTGCAGAGGGTATTACAGAGGGTATTTTAATGCTTACATGTATCTTCCTGCAAGAAATTCGACCCCAAAACATAGTTCTGTCCACAAATTTGAGCTCCTACAGTGGTATTTTTTCTGGCCTTGAATAATAATTCAATCACAGAAAATTACCCCAACTTTCTAAAATTATCTCAAACTTCTTTTGTTGGCCTCCTATTGTTGTTCCTTGTCTTCTAAGATATCTTCATCGAAAATTCTTGGTCAAATTATTCAACACTCCTTTTTATATTGCTCATACATTGGTAGTTATTATGATCTTGAATAATAATTCAATCACAAAAAATTACCCCAACCTTATAAAATCATCCCAAACTTATTTTCTCGGCCTCTTGTTGTTGTTCCTTGTCTTCTAAGATATATTCACCCAAAATTCTTGGTCAAATGAATGATTCAAAACTCCCTTTTATATGAGTTTTACGTTGAACTGAAGGGACACGTCTTTCTGGAGGTAGGCTGACATGAAACTGTGAGCGTAGGTTGGCTAGATAAAAAATATATTTTTCTAAACTTAAAAATTCAATATCTTACAACCTACTAGGATTTTCGGGACAAGTAAAGGCTCATTAGAAAGAGGAAAAAATCCTCTTTAATATGTTCTAGGTCCCATGTTGAGAGATTGCCTCTAATTTGGGAAAATTTATTTTTCTTTGTGACTGTCCTTAACTTTTATGCATAAAAAATTTGGGACAACATGAGGAATGTTTGGGAGAGCGTGGCTTCTTCATTTTTATCAATGATATCATAGGATCATAGAGTCGTTATGTAGGAGTGAAACATTCATGTAGCATCATGTAACAATAATGTCATCATATACTAGCACAGTGATATGTCATAGGTAGGCTTCATTAGTTTGTCAAAAGCTCCAAAGCAGTCTTCCAATTATGTCAAAGTGTGGTCATTGTTCAAGAGTATGACATCATCATGTGTATGATTTCATCAATTATAGTCGTCCACTTCAAACGCTTGTATATTGGCACCTAAGATTTAGATCACCAGTCAAGGAACATGATTGGCACTTGGTAACATTATAGTTAGTTCAAGGACTTGCTCAGGCAAGCCTTATTCATTAGTGGATTGACATATCCATGGCTCGAAATCTTCATTGATGGTAACCTAGTCAACCAACGGTTATGTCATCATCATCTGGCAATATTATTTTCCTTCCAACATTCTCTCCCCCTTTGACATCAATGGAAAACATGGTTCCCAAGTACTCCCCCTGTCAGCCTACTTCTTTTCTTCATGAATAGTAGTCCTTCATAGGTATGTTACTCTCCCTGTCATGGTGCTATTCCTTCTAGAAATGTGTTCCATGATATTCTTCCATTTCTTCATGTGTTGAACCAACTTCTCTTGCCCGTATAAACTCTTCTAGCTCAATAAAAGTTGCTTCCTTACAAACAAGTAAAATAAAACTAGTTGAACAGATGAATAAGGGGTCATGTTATTTAATGAATTTTATCCCAAGAGACAATCTACCAAAGGATGTTTATCCATGTCTGACTCATCAAGGATTTCATAGGGCCCATCCATACATAGCTTCTGCAAGAATTCTTAAGAATCATAAGCTCAAGAGTCACAAATAGTCCCCTAACTGCATGGTCTCTTTTTGGTAGATTCTCACCATAAAATACTTGGAATATCAAGGATGAATTCATCAACTCAACAACATTTGTTTTGGCTGGAATCTTTAAGGGACTTTCAGACCCAATTTACTTCCTTCTCCATACTTGTGTAACTTTCTTCTTTTTCTTGGTTGTCATGGTTTTAGAGACCCAATTCAAGTTGCACTCACATGACATATGACCAATGTTATGTCAATGGAATCACTCCATATTGTTCATGAATGAGTGATCATGGCTTGTTCTTGCAAAATTTCTTCTAGAAGATTGATGGGTACCATTATATTTATCTTTGTGATATTCCTTACAATCTTTTTCCATATGCCAAAAATATGTACAAGAATAGCAATAACCAAGAAATATACTTTGGTACCTGCGAGATGGAGATTTCCTTGATGTACTTTTGAATTCTTTTTTCCTTGGAATTCTTTCATGATATCCATTTCCTCTTTCATCCTTGACACCTTCTGTAGAGTATTTCTTTGATGTACTTTTAAGGTCATTTTTCCTGAAAAACCTTTTGTCAAATTTATTTCCTATTGCATCCTTGACACAATCTACAAGTCTTCTTGGAGTAGGATTTCTTCCAAATTCATCTTGACTCTTGCTATAACTCAAAGCATCAAAATTTGTTCCAATATTTTTCCACACATTTGTTGTTTGGAGCATTATGGTTTGCATCATCCTTACTTGAGGGCTTACCTACATAGCCAAAACCTGATTTATCAAGGGGGGGTCTTTGATGACTTGTGACATCATCTAGGGTTTGAGAAATCTTCAAGTTCTTATTCAACAAGTCAACTTCCTTTTTAAAAGAGATAATTTCTCCCTTCAACTTTTCACAATCTTCATCTTTGATAGTTAGTTTCTTCTTCATTTGTTTCATCATCCTTGTTACTTCATGTGTTTCAATTTTTTGAGAGATGACATTTGATTTTAGAAGGAAAATATATTCATCCTTTTCTTTTAGTTGACATGCCATAGCATTTCTTCCGTTTTATGCTTCATCTATTTGTCCTTTTATCAATGCCAAAGCTTCCATCACCTTCTCAGATTGTTGTGCTTGTTTGCTTCTTCTTGTTAATATCTAAGACAAGAGACATGTTCCTTGTATTGATCAATCTCTTCTTCAATATTTTTCAAGATCTTAAGTCTTTGTTCAAGGTGGCTTGACAAAGTTTCTTTCCTTCTCTTTTCCTTATCCAATTGATTTGTCATAGATATGATTTCTTCATAATGATTTCTCTTGTTTTGATGAAATTCCTCCTTAAGTTTGGTGAGCTCTTTGTCTCTTTCTTGTACTTGAATATTGAAAATGTCAACTTACTTCCTTGCCTTGTCTTGGTTTCTATCTCATGCTTTCTTCTTAAGTTCCTCATTTTCCTTTTTCTAACTGTTATTCTCTTCCATGGAATCTATAGGATTAGTGTTAATTTTTTACAACTAGGTCCAACCTCCATGTTGTGATGCTCAGATGAAGATTTAAATATTTTTATTAGACTCCTCTTTTAGAGAGGTGCAAGATCGATATAAATATCATCTTGATCTGATGAGCAGAACATTCATTTTGAATTTATTCAAAATATGTGCAGGTCAGCCTGAAGGGTTGGAGCCCCAGCAGTTGTGTCACACATCATCATTGATGGATAGAAATTGGTCAATGCTGGAGGACATTTTCACTCATCCATCACATCACATTCTCTCTCCTCATCTGATTGGTTCGATCACCTTGGAGGCTCTTCTTCATCCACACGTGGGAAATGCAAAAAAGAGATTTTTGTTTCTTGACCTAGGGTTTTTGAGTGCAGATTTGACAAGAATTGACTTTTGTCAACGCTTGGTCAAACTGACCCAAAACATGGTGAAAATTTAGATTTCCTTAATCTGCATTTTTTGGCACAAATCCTGAGGCTAGACGTTGACTTTGACTTGGTTGCATTGAATTTTCTTCTACTGTTTTCGCTGACTGTTGACTTTGAAAGCATTGACTTTTGTTGACTTTTGGGGTTGACTGATCTGGTTGTGCTGGAGGGTTGTGTGAAACTTCTGGTTGTCTGGCCATATTGAGACATTGCTGGTTGAAGCATTCTGCTAACCGTTGTAACACAACAACACACTTATATATTTTTACTTGTCTTCTGTCGATCTACTGGTATTTTCTATCAGCATTTTACTTTATTGTTTATGTGATTGCTAACTGATATTGAGATAAAAATTAAATTTGCACCAATAATATAAAATCTGCAAAAATTTACACTTAGTCAGGAGATTTTCTTCAAAGTCTTCTTTAATTTCTTCTTCTTCTAGGTCTTCTTTGGCCTTGATGTCATCATTCTTATTTTCAACTTCCTTGATGGGTTCTGGATTTCCTTCTTTCTTTCCATCATCTTCTTTACTATAGGTCATGATCAATACTCCTTTTAAGTGAATATCATAAAGTTTTTCCCATATGCTTTTTGTTGATGAAATTTTTTCCAAATTGGCCTTCATAGAATCGGGTAGCCCATTCAAGATTGTTTTCATTGTCTTGTATTATACTCCTTGGATTATCCTTCCATCATGCTATCAGTAATCACATATTTCCATACTTCAATGCCTTTATTCTTTAATAAATTCTTCATTCTTGCCTCCCATATATCAAAGTTTCCATTGTACAATGGAGACTTTGCAAATTTATTGACTTCAATTTCGATGATTGAGGAAGAAGCGTCTTTAGGAGGATTGGAGACATTCTTCCTTGGCTTTGCCATTTGTGTTCTAAGGATCAACCTTCAAGTTGTTAGGCTTCGAGTGAAGGTACTGGCTCTGATTCCAATGGTTGGAAATACTGATAGGGACGTGAATCAGTATTTATTTTCAATTGTTATTTTTACCAGTTAGATCACTTATATTTAGAAAACAAAATGACCAATAAGAATAAATTTTTTTATTGATTTATTCTTTACTATAAATCAAGTACAATATATGTAGGAATCAAACCCTAGATGAAGACACCAATATTCAATCTCCTAGGCTCCAACTTGTATTTTCCAAGCACCGACTTGGACTTCCAAGTCTCCAACCTTGTCAAATATGAGGCACCAACTTCAAGGGCTCCAACCCTATATCTATTATAGGATCCAACCTAGTTTCTTGAGGACTGCTATCCTCTAAGGCTCCAACCCTTTGCTTTGATTCTTCAAGATAAGATCAATGATTGTTCACGAATCCCAATATATTCTGGAATGAGCCGTGACAATATCTTAGCCAACCTTCCCTTCTCCAAATCACTTAATCAATGAAAACCGTGTTTTCTCAGAAGGTGTCACCATTTCTCTTGATATTACCCCATATAGATCTCTAAGTTAACCTCATGATGCTTTCAATGCATCATGGTATCCAAGGTTTTTTAGAAATCTTCAAAGTCAGCTCCAAGGCCAAGGATGTATACTCTAGGATTGCTCCAACAAATATCTCCAAGAGAGATTCAATTATGTATCAAGAGGTCAACCAATGTCTTCAATATTTCTTCTGATAGAATTCTAGAAAACTTTGAAAGGTATGCTCAAGATCAACTCAAGCTTCTCTTCAAGATCTTAAAGATCAACTTTAACTTATCTTCAAGATCATCCAAGGTATGCTCAAGGATCTTCTTCAGAAGGTGTTTACAACGATGCTCCAAAATGATCACTTCATTGTTCTTGGCTCCAATGTTCAACTCTTCGTACACATGATCACTAATTAAAAAAAAACCTTTAGTTCTGTTCGACAACTGTCTTCAAAGGATGATCATGTAACAACACTTCAAGACTACTAATGCATCACTGTGTTAAGTACTTCACCAAAATATCCACAAACATATCAAGGTCTTGCACAAATTTGATAAATCAAATCAAGTCATTATTCTGAGCTTATTCTAACATTATTGTCATAGGACCGAATTCTGTTAAGACATTTTGTTATTCTTCAAAAGGTATGGAACATATCTATTACTATCCTAAGTTCTTTGTGACATATTCTTAGCTCTTCAAGCTGATGTAATTCATCCAATTAATGTTTCTAAATTTAATTTTTTAACTCCAGCAAGTATTCTTCATGCTCCTTTTATTCTTAAGCACAAAAGAGGCAAGGCTTTGTGGGTAACATGCTTTGTGGGTAACTATAAGGCTGTAATCAATTATGTGATGTAAAATTCCTCTGGTGTCTATTTCCTATAGTTTTCAAGCTTTGTGAGAAACCTTTATGTGATGATGTATAAATCCTGAAAGATTACAGAGTGTACTACAGAGGGTATTGTAATGGTGGCTACCTGCCTGTATCTCCTTGCAAGAAACTCAACCACAAAAAATTATTTTGTCCACAAATACTGCTCCTACAGTGGTAGTTGTTCTGGTCTTCAATAATATTCCAATCACAGAAAATTACCCCAACTTTCGAAAATCAGCCCAAACTTCTTTTCCGTGCCTCCTGTTGTTGTTCCTTGTCTTCTGAGATATATTCACTGAAAATTATTGGTCAAATGAATGATTCAAAACTCCCTTTTATATGATTTTGACATTGAACTGAAGGGGCACATCTTTCTAGAGGTAGCTCAACATGAAACTGTGAGTGAAGGTTGGCTAGATAAAAAATATATTTTTCTAAAATTAAAAAGTCAAAATCTCACAAAATACTAGGAGTTTCTGGACAAGTAAGGACTCATTAGAAAGAGGAAAAAATCCTCTTTAATATGCTCTAGGTCCCATGTTGAAATATTTCCTCTAAGGTTGAAAAATTTATTTTTCTTTGTGACTTTCCTTAAATTTTATGCGTAAAAAGTTTGGGACAACATGAGGAATGTTTGGGACAATGTGGCTTCTTCATTCTTTTGCTTCTTCATTTTTATCAATGTCATCATAGGATCATAGAGTCATTATGTAGGAGTGCAACATTCATGTAGCATCACGTAACAACAATGTCATCATATACTAGTGCAGTGATATGTCATAGGCAACCTTCATTAATTTGTCAAAATCTCCAAAGCAGTCTTCCAATTATGTCAAAGTGTGGTCATTCTTCAAGATTATGACATCGTCACATCTATGACTTGATCAATTATATTCCTCCACTTCAAAGGCTTATAGATTGTCACCTAAGGTGTAGATCAGAAATCAAGCAACATGATTGGCACTCAACAACATTATATTTAGTTCAAGGACTTGTTCGAGCAAGACTTATTCATTAGTGGCTTGACATCTTCATTAATAGTAACCTAGTCAAGCAAGGGTTATGGCATCATCATCTGGAACCAAGCATCTCAATAATATTGACATCAATGATAACCTTGATTAACATAACTCTACATCTTGTCATATGTTTTCTATAGGATTTTCCACTATTGTTCTGCTAGATATAATTAAAATCTTCAATCTCTTATCCTTTCCAATAGAATTAAACATCCATTAGATTTATCATACCGCAAAACTTCTCTAGCAATTTTTTTAAACAACATTCAGAATCTAAGTATTTATCCACGTCTATTTAGCCTTTCAAATCATACAATAGCATAAATAACCTCTACTTTTATGTAACCCAAAATTTCACATTGAACAGAAACACTATTTACAGAGATTAACATATTTATAAATACTTTATGATAACTCATTATTCCATTCCATTCCAATCTTGTGATAATTATCTCATATAAGTAAAGTTGATGGCATCCACCCAACCATGAGGGAGACAATTACGTCCTTAGCTAGCCTAGTGCTCCTCACCATATTAGGATTGTGTAGCATTTCTCCTAGAGTTACACCTCAAGACCTCTATCAAGTCTCTCCTCCAATGTCAGGTAGCAGAGTTCCATTGGTTTCTACCAGCTCTAGACACTCTCTCCTCTTAGATCTCTAGATCTTTCTTTCATCTTGAACAAAACCCCTTTTTTTCTCTAGGATTTTCCTTTTATCCTCAGAGGAAAGGTAAATCCTAATAACTTCTTAATCCAACTACTCTGGAATCTTGGAAAATTTTTACCATCAGTTTATGGAAACACACCATAATTAAATCTTTTATTCAAAGAAAATAGACCTTGCTCATAAATTTATTAACATGCTTGTTAATCCTATTTAACTTTAAAATAAATTCTAATGTCAAATTTAAAATTTCATTAAGGAAATTAAATCTAGGTGTTACATATTTCCCCAATTAAGGTAACCATCATCCTCAGTGTTTATTCCATTCTAGTGCATAGTTTTGGATAAGCTTCCCATACAAAGCTTTCATATTCCCGAGTTGCCTCTTCCAGGACAAAGTGCCTTCATTGCTCTTTAACTCGGGTGATGGCTTGCCTCCAGAGAATTTTTTCTCTCTGATCGGGAATACATTGAGGTCCTACCACAAATTCACTGTTTGGTTCAACTTGAAACTAGCATAAATTTTAATTAATAAATAATTATTTATCTCCCCATAGAGATCTTAATTCCCATTTCACTACTACTTGAATATTCTTCCAGTGTATTACATGTTTTGGGTCATATACATATCTTTTTAAAACAAACACACAGAACACATTGTGCACTCGTAGGTGTCCCGGTAAAGCTAGTTGATAGACTACCGGCCCGACCTTTTACAATATTTGGAAAGGTCCACATAATCGGGGAGCCAACTTGGCATAGGTAGTCCACCTTAAAGTGCTCTTCTTGTGTCTAACTCTAACATAAAAATGAGTACCCACTTTAATTCTAGATATGTCCTCTTTCGATCCGTATATAATTTATGCTTGTCCTCGGCAACTTCTAGATTTTGTCAGATCTTCTTTACTTATTTCTCCATGTTAGCCAACATTTCTAGTCCAAGCATTATTTTGGTTTCTGGACTACTCCAATTGATCGAAGTTCTGAATTGTCTTCCATATAAGGCTTCAAAAGGAATCATCTTGAGGGATTCCTGGTATCCATTATTGTAAGCAAATTCTACCAAATGTAGATAATCTTCCCATTTCATTGGTTGATGCATTATATAAATTTGTAGCATGTATTCTAGTACCTAATTCACCTGCTCCATCTACCCATCCATCGGAGGATGATATGCTATGATAAATTGGATTTGTTTTCCTAATATGGTGAACAGTGCCTTCCAAAAGGTTGAAGTTAAATTTACATCTTTGTCTTAGATGACTGTTTTCAGAATGCCATGTAATCTAAATACCTCCCTCATGAAGATGTCAACAATTTTCACATGTTTAAAATTGGACTGTACAGGAACAAAATGAGTTTCTTTCCTCAGCTGATCAACTACTATCATTATAGAGTAATTTTTTCTCTTTGATCTTGGTAAGTCTGTAATAAAATCCAATGATATAACTTCCCACTTCCATTTTGGTATGGGTATTGGTTGAAGTAAAAATGCTTGGCGTTGATGTTATACCTTAACCTGTTGACATTCCAAACATTTGGTCAAGTATTCAGTGATTTTTTTGCGCATTCTAGGCCAAAAGAAATATTTTCTAATGGATTTTAACATTTTCTGGTAACTAGGGTGTCCATAGTAAGAGCTTCGATGGTAGTCATGTAGGATTAGCTCTTTTAAACTCATTTGATTAGGAATGTATATATTTCCTTGGAAAATTAATAGTCATTCATTATTGATCATGTAATTTGATTTTTTTCCTTGATTTTCTGTTTTTTATGTTTGTCGCCATAAAAACAGATATTCAGGAGCTTTTTTCACAGCCACTTTCACCTGTTCCTAGAACTTGTATTCCACATGGTGAAAGTATAACTCATACACATAATGAAATTTCCTACTTAATGCATCGGCGAAACGATTTTATTTTACTTTAACGTGCTACATTTCAAAATAAAACTTGCTCAGGAATGCATTCCACTTGGCCTAGAAGGCATTCAAGTCAGCTTGTTTAAAATAGCTAGTCAAGCTATTATGATATGTTTTCAACACAAACCTTTTTCCCAATAACTAGTGCCTCCATACTTTGAGTGCATGCACCACTATGGTTAACTCTATATCATACGTGGAATATGGTTGCTCATGATATTTCCACTTCCTAGACTCATATGCCACAACGTTTCCATATTGTGACAAAAATACTCCCACTCCTTGCTTGCAAGTGTCAGTACAAACCTAAAATTATATTTTTGGAACTAGCACCTTCAATATAAGAATTTTAGTAAACAATAGTTTTAACATTTCAAAACTAGTCTGGCATTCGCTAGTCCAATTAAACACTCGCTCTTTCCACTGCAAGGAGGTTATGGGAAATGCATCTTTAGAGAATCCTTTCATAAAAATTCAATAATAGCCAGCTAATCCCATAAAATATTGTATTTTTTCTACGTTTTTGGGTAGCCTCCATTCCATAATAGTCTTAATATTTTTAGGGTCTACTACTATACCTTCGGTAGAAATAACATGGCCTAAATATTGGATTTATTCTTTGTAAAAATCACACTTAATGAATTTTTCATTAAGTTAATGGTCTCTCAACATTTTTAGCACCATATGTAAATGTTCCTTATGTTCCTCCATACTCCTTGAGTATATTAGTATATCATCAACAAAAATCATAACAAATTTATCCACAAATGAATGAAATATGCCATGCATCAAACTCATGAATGTTGTTGGTGCATTGGTTAATCCAAACGGTAAAACCACAAATTCATAATGCCCATATTGTGTATGGAAATTTGTTTTATAGATGTATTCATATTTTATTCGTATTTGACAATACCTAGACCTTATATCTATTTTTGAAAAGACAATTTCCCCCTTTACTTAATTGAAAAGATCATCTATCTGTGGCAATGGGTGTTTTTTCTTAATATTTATTTTTTTAAGCTTTTTGTAATCTATACACATTTGCATCATATCATCCTTATTTTTTACGAACAATACTGGTGTCCCTAGGGTGACACACTAGCACAAATATATCCCTTATCGAGAAATTACTGTAATTTCATTTTCAACTCAGTGAGTTCAGGCATACTCATTCGATATGGTGCTCGTGATACCATTGCTGCCCCTAGCATTAATTCAATGGTAAAATCGATATCTTGTTTTGGAGGTAGTCCCAGTATGTTTTCCAGAAACACGTCCATAAATTCTTGCACCACTAGTATGTTTTCCGAAAACACGTCCATAAATTATTGCACCACCAGTATGTTTTCCATCACAGGAGTCTTATCTTTAGAATTGGCAAAGTCCACTTGAATATAATAAATTTAGCATCCTTATCTGATGCATTTTCCTAGCTGAGATGTAGTAATAGGATGCAAATGAAGTGGGTTTTTAATCCCTTGCAATTCTTGGCGAGTTCCATCTTCAGCTTTATAATAAATGATTTTCTCCTTGCAGTCTACTAGTGACCAATAAACTTCCAACCAATCCATTCCCAATAATATATCATAGGAGCCTAAAGGTAGAATATTCAATTCAACCTTTATATGTTGGTTTCCAACTTCTAGGGGATAGTTGGAAACTTTAGCATTAACTCTTCTCTTTGGCCCAATGGCTAATTCTACTAGCCAAGTATTTTTAAATTTCTGGCTCTACAAGTCACATTTTTTCTCTATCCAGGGATTTACATAGATTAAACTAGCACCAGGATTAAGCTTGGATTTGTTCGATTTATTTATTCTTCTGATCCACCAAGACCTCAGCTCTGTGGTCAGTTTGCACCTTTTCTATCCTAACTGACTCTAGCTCTTGTTCCAACTCAGTAATCTTGACGTTTAACATCTTTGGATCCTCTGACTCATAATTTTTTGTGAAACCAAGGGCTTGGTCAATCATAGTCGTATACTCAACCAAGAGTTTTAGATGTTGTTCATGATTCTCATGAGACTACACTCTTAGTAGCTCTAGCTTTTTGAAAGTATCATGTCACTCTTCTTTTCTGAGTCACAACGCAACTTCCATTTTCTGGAGGCCATATTCAACCTCTTATTTTCTTTCAAAATCCTTTATCAAGACGCGAGTTTCATGATCAGGGATCTTACTGATTTCTTGCAGTGCTTTTATCTTTTTATCCTTATATTCTAATAACTTCTTAAGTGGGGCGGTATTCTTAGGATGTTTGGATTAGCGCACAACAATATCTTCCAACTCTTTAATTTGATTTGTCTTGGTAAACAGAGCTACACAAACTATGTATAACTGTTCATACACGTTATCGTACATCTCCTACATTTTCATGTTCCCCATTAGAGAATCAAGTGGTATTTGTGCTACCATCTTGTGTGCCTGTCCATGTAAATTTATTACACCGATATCTAATATTGTAACCATGTTGATTTCCAGAAAGGAGGTCCTAGATCCCACCATTTTTTGATTCTCCCCTATCTCAGTCTAGACTACTGTAAGATTTAAGACATTTTCCTCAAAACTGGTATTCAAGATAAAATAGGGCCCGATAGTATAAAGCACCTCCTTAAGTTTTGAAGTGTCCATTGAATGTGACTATTCCAGAATTATGGAAAGGTCCACGCCGATCGGTACCATTTCCTTATGTTCAATGAAATAATGTTTAATGTCCAGAGCTTTTTTCCCTGAATCTTTGGGTCTGATGCTTTTCCAATTGTTCGACCTATCTCTCAAACACGTCTTTTATCTATGTCATATTCCTTCGTCTTCACCCCCTGAACTACTTCTAGCCAAGTCGAGCCCTCTGATTTTCACTGGAGTGTCAGAGTAGAAGAAGAAGAAGTTGTAGGTTCCACATCTCCATCATGTACCTAAATTTCGGAGCTATTTGATTCAACTTGGGAAAATTCCTTCATCGTTCTTGTAGACACTATTGACTATGAGATCTCCTCACTTAAAACTGACATATTTTCCAAATTTTCTAGCTCAGGTCTTTTCTTGTGAATGTAGTCCGATAATCCAGGTTGATTTTTGTGTTATGAGATGACTCCTAAAGGTTCATAATTCGATCAATCATCTTGCATAAACACAAAATATGATATCTCTTTTTCCAAAGTGTCAATTGACTTTATTTTTCTGATTAAGGTATAAATGGTCGATCGATAACTAAACAAATCTCCTTTATTTCTAGAAAAAAATGAGATTCATGGACTATTACCTTTTTCTTAAAACTTCATATGCAAAAATTAATGGCGTCACATGCTTAGGTAACCGAGAAGGTTTCTTGTTAAATGCATAGAGACAAATCACTGTATAGTCAGGGAATAAAAAATGACTCATAATACTTTCCTTCTTAGTTAACCTTAAAATTTTGGCTTGTTCCTCAGGTTAGGATATTTTGACACAAAGGAAATAGTTAAGAATAACTTAGTCTAGTGTAGAGTATGGTAAAGTGTGTTTCTTCACTATGTACATTTGTAACTTATAATCCGACAGTCACGATTTATAGAAATCTGAAGGTTCACTCTCTCCTTTCTATTAACGACACTTGGTCCGTGGCTTAGCACCCGATTAGTCCATGATCTCTATTTAAAGAGCATGAAGGGTCATTTCTTCGATAACCGTTTATGAGAGAAACATATGTAATCTTTCTTTTTATATTAATAAATTGTCTGAAGTGGCTGCATTGGCTCAGGCCATGGACTGTTTCCCTCTTCGAGGGTTTTAACCATTTGATATATTGGTGTAGTGATTTGTGATATATTTTTGAGTGGTGACCTTTGGTTTTTGATCTAAGGAACTTACCCTGTAAATTATTGCATGTTATTATAGCTTGGACAATACTGCACTTCAAGAACATGATCATGAATGGTATTTCTTATGAAGTGTATGTGGAGCTCAATGATCAAGTAGCTGATATCTTTACAAAGGCTCTCACATAAGTGAAGTTTACCAAACTTTGATCCAGGCTTGGAGTTTAGGAAAGTTATCATTAATGGGGGATAGGCTCTAATGCCTCCTTCCTTCTCCTATTGTGTCACCTTTGTAAATCCTTCAATCCTATCCCAATTTTTTCTTAAGGGGGGATGTTAGGATATTTAGACACATAGGAAATAGGCTCCTTTTGTGTCACCTTTGTAAATCCTTCAATCCTATCCCAATTTGTTCTTAAGGGGGGATTTTAGGATATTTCAACACATAGGAAATATTTAAGAATAACTTACTCTAGTGTAGAGTTAGGTAAAGTGTGCTTCTTTACTATGTACATTTGTAACTTATAATCCGGTAGTCACGATTTGTATTGATCCGATAGTTCACTCTCTCCTTGGTATTAATGACACTTGATCCGTGGCATAACACCCAATTGGTCCATGATCTATATTTTAAGAGCATGGGGGGCCATTTGTCCGGTAACCGTTTATGAGAGAAACATATGTAATCTTTCTTTTTATATTAATAAATTTCCTGAAGTGGTCGCGTTGGCTTAGGTCATGGATTGTTTCCCACTTGGAGGGTTTTAACCACGTGATATACTGGTGTACTAATTTGTGATCTATTTGTGAGCATTGACCTTTGGTTTTTTATCTAAGGAACCTACCCTATAAATTACTACACCTAAGAGATCCAAGCTACCCTTGCTTATGTTATTTTATATTTCAAAGGATAAGAAAAACAATCAATGTAATGAGAATATGAAAATGGAATACACTAAGGGTAAAGAGATTTAGACCAAGGGAAAACTTCTTTTTCTTTATTTTCAGTATCAATGGTGCCTAGAGGAAGCTCAAAAACTATAAAATACAAAGGAAAATTGTAAAGAACTAAATGAATTGAGTAGGAAAAGTGAAAACACGAGATAAAAGGTCTAATAGTGGATATATCCATTATAAGGCATTGCCCAAGTATGTATGGAAATTTATGGTTTGCTAGACTAGCTAAAGGGTGATGAGATGAATTTCCAAGAAAACCAATTCATCTATCATAGAATCACTAGCGAGGCCAAAAAAAATGGAGAGAAGGGATGTCAAGGTCTAGTAAAATGTTTTAAGGGATTGAGTAGCAATAGGGAAAATAAATTTCAATTCTACGTCAGGGCTTTTGAAGAAGGTCTTGAGAAACTCAAGCTTATCCCATTTTTCCCACGTAATGAACTCGCTATCCAGCCCCTTGTCTATGATATTGATGCCTTGGGTTGGGATAGTGAACATTTTAGCTAATACTCCCTCATCTAGCTTCAAGAACAAAGTATGACTAGTCCTAAAATACAATTCTTTTGTTTTAGGTTGTAATGTTCAACCAATAGTAAAATTGACTCATGATGAAAGTGATCAGAGGGCAGGGATGTATGTATGATAGTCTTCAATAAGCATAAATCGTCAGTCATAGTGGAAGTATAAAGTGAAAGAATTATTTTGTGGGTGAGGATGTTGGTCAAGCACACCTTGGTATCATGAATCGCAGCCGTATCATTTACGAGGGACTCTTTACATGATGGCTCAGAAATATTCATTTAAAACGAACAAATCAAAATCACGATGAGAAGAAGGAGAAGGGGTGAGAGGATGGAACCAATGGAGCATATGGTAGTAGGTATCTCGATGATCAAAGGTCAGATATGGATGAAACAATTAGATGCAGCATATTATTGGACACTGTAGATAGGAGAGGTGGTAGACACAGGTATCATTCTAGTTTTGGTTTTGATAGGCATCATGATCATCATCATTATCATTCTTACAAGAGGAGTGACAGGTGCTATTTTCTGAATGAGTTTAAGAAGGAAAAACCACCTACATTTTATGAAGAGATGAACACACTACAGGATGTAAAGGCATGGTTTCTTTGTATGAATAAATTTTTCAGGTTGCATGATTACTTGAAAAATATGAAAGCTAGGATAGTGAAATTCATCCTTAGAGGTAGAGAAAACATTTTTTGGGAATATGTGAAGAACCTCTGAGATATTTCTGAGGAGGATTTGACTTTGAGTGAGTTCAAGAGGCTATTCAACAATAAGTATCTATCACAAAGGTACTATTATGAAAGGGAAGAAGTGTTTTTTGAGTTGAGTATGGTTTCTATGATATATGAGGAGTATATTAGCAGGTTCTTAGAGTTACTGAGATATGTGCCTTATCTGAAGGAGGAGAAAGCCAAGTTTCAGATATTTATTAATGGGTTGCCAATAGCATTCAGATATAGGATTTGGTTTGATAATTCTTGTTCATTGGGGAAGGAAATTGTGAAACTCAAGAATTTTTATGAGAAATCGAAGTGTAGATCGGAGGCAAAGAAAGATTAGAAAGGTAATGAGAACAAATGAAAATGGTAAAACGAGTGAGAAATACCTCAAAAAACAGGTAAAGGGGAGAATTTTTCCCCACCTAAGAATTTCAATGCATCTGGTAGAGGACAGGGATTCCAATTTGAGGAGAAAAACAAGGATGAAGGTTGGAAGCTTATATAGTGTTCGACTTGTGGAAAATATCATCATAGGAGAGATGTTACAGAACATCAGGGTGGTAGGCCATAGATCTACAATGTACAAGAGGAAAAGATAGTGGGAGATGTTGGGTGTAACATTCCTTGAATTTATGTAGTTGTGAACAGCATGCAGATAGATCATAAAGCTTCTATCATTCATATGGATGGTAAGATTTGTGATCAAGTTTTTTATATTTTGATTGGCCCTATATCTAACTATATTTATATTAATCCTGACATGGTGGATGAGTGTGGTTTGAGTAAGGAAATGCATGCATAATATTAGTTAGTGCAATTTTCCATACGTACAAAGAAAATAGTTCACCATGGGTAAGAGCATGTGAATTTGAGTTAAATGCCATGCGTACAACAATGTACTTATACATATTTCCATTAGGTTCATAAATTATTCTACTGGGTATGGACTGGTTATACCTTCATAGGACCAAGGTATATTTATATGAAAAAGCTATTGAATGCTTATATGGAAATGGGAAACCAAGAGTCTTACGGGGAAAGAATAAAGTCACATAAGTTAGGACGGTGACAACCATGCACGCCAAGCATGATGGTAGGAAATGGTGTGTAATATTTGAAGTTGATATCTCTAGTGACAAGGGTAAGGGAGTTGAGAATGCGGATCTGTTGAACATGAATCTAGTTTTATAGCATTTTCAGGATGTCTTTGTTGCAGTGATTTCAAAGTTTCCACTTCACAGGGAAGTAAAATTTTCCATTGAGTTGATTCCAGGGGAGGCTCTAACATCAAAGGAACCTTAAAATATGAGCACACCTAAGTTGGTAGAATTAAAGTTGCAGCTAAAATAGATGCTTGAAAAAGGGCACGGTTAGGCCAAGTGTATTTACATGGGGCACACCATTGTTTTTCATGAAGAAGAAAGATGGAACTCTAATATTATGCATTGACTACAGGCAGTTGAACAAAGTGGCCATCAATAACATGTACCCATTATTGAGGATTGATGTTTTTTTCGATTAGCTAAAGGGAACAACAGTGCTCTCGAAGAGCTGCTTGAGATCGGGTTGTCATGAGCTACACATAAAAGAGTGGGACATCTACAAGACTGCATTTAGGACCATGTACAGGAATTATGAGTTTATTGTAGTGACATCTAGTTTGAATAATGCCCTAGCTACATCTATGTGTCTACTGAGCAGTGCATTGTGTCCTTATTTGGAAAAGTTTTTTATTGTGTTCATTGATGAAATATTGGTATATTCTAAAATTGAGGAAGAGCATGGCAAACATTTAGCTGGAGTGTTAAGGTTGTTGAGAGAGAATCAGTTGTATGGTAAGCTTAGCAAATGTAGTTTCTTCTAGACTGAGGTACACTACTTGGGACATCTTGTCTCCAAGGAGGGAGTTGCAGTAAATCTAGAAAAGGAGCTCCTAAGAATGTACATGAGGTGAGATAATTCATGGGATTGGCAGGTTATTAGAGGTTCATTGAGACCTTCTCATAGATTTCTTATCCTATTACATCATTGCATAGGAAATGTAAGAAGTTTTATTGGATAGAGGAGTGTGGGGATAGTTTTTAGTAGCTTAAGTAGTCGTTGACACATGATCCAGTGTTAAAGATTTTGGATCTGGAGAATCAGTTTGTATTATGTATAGATGAATAGGTGGTTCCTATGACTCACGAAAATTTAATGAGCACAAGAAAAACTACCTGACACATGATATTGAGCTAGCAATGATAATACATGCACTGAAGATATCGAGGCACTATCTTCTTGGCAGGAGGTTTGTATTGATGAGTTACCACATTGGGATTAGGTACTTGTTTGACCATCCAAATATGAATGCCAAGAAGGCTAGATGGTTGGCCATGATCAATGAATTTTACTTTGAGATCAGTTACATAAAGGGAAATGGGAACAAGGTTGAATATGGTTTTATTAGGCATGTACGCGTAAATCACATAGCATCTATGAGCTCCTATGGGAAAAACTTACAAGATTGAATCTTGTAGGCATGTCACTATGATCACAAGTATATGGAGATTTTTCACAGGTTGCAACAGAGGACATGTACATGTACATGTGTTAGCACATGTATAGGTATAGGTGTTGGTAGATGTATAGGTGGTAGTACATATACAACTATAGTTGTTGGTACACGTACATGTGGTAATATAGGTATAGGTATAGGTGGTAGTATAAGTGTAGGTATAAGTATTGGTAGAGGTGTAGGTGTATAGGATTTGGACTACTATCTCACAACAGATTGATTGATTAGATTTAGGGACATGATATATGTGCCATATAGCAGTTAGCTCAAGAAGGTCATCTTGAGGGAGTTTCATGTGAAACCATATTTGGGTCACCTAGGCTACCAAAAGGCATTGAATGTAATGAAGATTTTTTATTATTAGCCAAATCTAAGGAAATATGTGGCAGATTTTGTAGCGAGATGTTTGGAATTTTAGATGATTAAGGTAGAGTGTAAGCATCCAAGTGGACTGCTACAAATGATTGTGATTCTTGAGTGGAAATGGGAGGTCATTTCCATGCATTTCATCACAGGCTCTCCTAGGACATCTAGACAACATGATTTTGTCATGGTTGTTGTGGAAAAGTTGAGAAAGGTTGCACATTTCATTCCAGTGAAGACTACATACTCAACTAGCGATGTAGCATAGGTGTTCATAAGAGAAATAGTCATATTTCATGGTGTTCCAAAGAATATTGTATTGACATGGATGCAAATTTCACTTCCAAATTTTGGAAGGAGTTGTTTCTGGGTTTGGGAATCGAGTTGGCCTTCAACACAACTTATCATATATATGGACAGACTGACTGGGTCAAAGGGATATTCAAGGATATGTTTAGGATGTGTGTGATGCATCAGTGGTGCAACTGGGCAAAGTATATTCCAATAGTATAATTCCCCTACTATTGGGCATGTCCGAACTTGGTCAGATTTTGATTCAAAGACACTGCATTTTGAGGAAGTGGAGTGTGCGGTCCAACAAGGATGAATCTACCACGGGGAGGTTTGGGGATTTGGGGCAAGTTGAAGCCCCTTTTTTGTAGTGTTCGAGTTTATTTGTTAGTTTTTATCCACTCATTATATGTGAACCATGGTATTGTATGTATGCAAAGGTTGTATAAACAAATGTAATATTGTTTCGAAGTAGTAATCCATGAATTATTGATGAGCACAAGTTTTTGAGTATCTATATTTCTATTTGTTGGGCCAAGGGAAGGCACCGTAGTTGTGTGAGTGAAGGCCTTGAAGAATCTGCAACTTTGTGCATAGACCACCTGTATTTGTGTGCACAGGTCGAAGAATATTATGTACTTAAGAGCTTTATCATAATAAAAGAAGGATATTTTTGGAACCATTGTTGTTTTTATCTGTGTATTTTGTTATTATCTACATTGCAAATACATTTGTATGTTTTATGTTGTTTTTTCACGATAAAGGTGCATTGTGTAATAGTATTAATTGATGAATGAAGTATAAACGGTTAAAGTAGATATATGCATCCACGAAGTTTAAAATAAGAATAAATAGAAGTTTTGTAGTAGATCCACACTCCATTATCCCTCTGGATGCAGAAACTTGGCTCTGACATCCCCAAATATTGCCTTAAGTAAGACTGCGATCTTCATTGTAGGTTGTTGTCGAAAGGGCTAGTAATAAAGGGTTTTATTGGTGCAAAGATAAATTTGTACCTGGGTCGAGACCCCAAATGAGAAAAAAATTTGTTTCGTTGCCGAGACTGGGACCTAATTGAGGGATATGTGGATGTGGCATTTGACAAGCAAGAAAATACAAGATTGGGTAGATATGAAAGGAAGAGATTTTGCAGTTCAAAAAAACAAAAATTTGTGAGTGTTGACTAAAGCTTAGTTACAGAGGTATCTTTGCATAGAAAAATTTGAGATTTTCTTTGCGACATTTGCTAAATAAATACATGAATGGTTATCAAGGTTGACTAAGAACAAGACATATTTTAAGAATGAGGAGGTTACTGTGTGGAGCCCTGAATCGTTAGAGTGACTCAAGTAGACTGATAAAAACATATCAAGAGTTGTTGTGTTAGGTCCCTATATCACTAGTATAGTCCCTTATTTTTGTTAGTGTAACCCCTTTATTGTTATTCTTTTACCCATATAACCCCAATATTGTTATTATTGTGCCCTTATATTATTATTGTTAGGTCGCCTAGGATTATATTGTGACCCCATGGACTCCTATATATAGAAAGAAGTTTGGTTATTTGTTTCATCCAATATTTGTTCATTTATGTAATGTATTGGAGGTTTCCCCCTCTAAGTGGATATTTCTAAGGTGTTTATCTCTCTTTTCTTCTATTTTTTGAGCTGGTTTCATAACATTTGGTATCAGAGCTTTGGATTCTAGGGTTTCGCTACTCCAAATAGGTCATCATGTAATTTTAGCTATAATTTTGTTTCTAAGAAGTTTTAGAAGCTGAAATGTTTACAGAGTGAAGCCAAAATCCTGAGGAACGTCCTGTAAATAATTAAGATCTTGGTTTGCAATATTTTTAGAGATATGATCTGTGGATGTTAAGGTTTCTTCAGGCTCCTGAATTTCACCTAAAACAGGTCATCATGGAATTTGCGCTATAACACTTTTTCTTCGAATTTTAAGAAGGTAAAAATTTTACAGAGAGAAACCAAAATCCTAAGGGACTTTCTATAAAAATTTTAGAACTTGGTTCGCAATATTTTGGTAGATATGATTTATGGAAGTTAGGGTTTTTCTAAGCTCCCGAATTTCATCTAAAAGAGGTGACCATGGGAAAATTGTCATAACTATCTCTCTGAGTGTCAGATTGAAATTATGTAAAAATTATCCTCAAGTACATGGAATTTAGTTTCCTATGTATCAATTTGAAAGCCAAAGGAGTAAAAAATGACACGTGGAACGTCGTACAAGTTTTATATACTGAAAGATTCCATAATTAGGTCATTGTGGAAGATTGGGCATAAGTTTGTTTGGAAGAATCAAAATCTGGTTAGACCTATGGCATTCACAAGAAGATTCAGAGGGCTACTATAGGGCTGAATTTTCAGATATTTAAGATCTGAAATCACAGAGAGAATTCAATTTCAATATCAAGCTACTCAAAAGCAAGAAAAATGTGTGTATTATTTTTTTGAATTGCATAAGTCTTGTGTGAAAAATCAGTGTGAAGTGATTTGAAGGGCATATTGAGGCATAGATATCAGTATTGGATTCTGAAATGGCACCTAAAAAGAATTCAAGACCCATTAATCCTTCAGAAGGCTCTATTATGACTCATGAAGAGGAATAAGCGTAACATGACATATCAAAATTACAAGACCAAGTGCACCAAATTTTTCTCTCGCAAAGAGAAACAAAAAATGAAATTTAAGTTTTGAAGAAAGGCGTGGAATTTAAGATGGATGGTTTGATGAAAGGCATGGATTGTTTGAAGAATGGCATGGAAGCTAAGATGGATGACATGGGAGCTAAGATGGATGACATGGAAGCTAAGATCAATGAAAAAATGAAATACAACATGGAAGACATGAAGAATGATCTAAAAGCAGACATGGAAGGTTTGATGACAAGGTTAACACAAGAAATGATTCCTAATGGCAGAAATATAGTAGGGGAAACTCATGATGAGAACAAAATAAAATTTAATCATTATTTCATAAACTCTAATGTTGGATTGAAGAACCACCCTATTCTAAATATGGATATGAGGAAGCTTGATGGCAAGGATCTTGTAACATGGATACTATAGACGGAGAAATATTTTGATCTCAATAATGTGCAAAAAACACAAAATGTATGCATTGAAACTTTACATTTAGAACAAAATACATTTGTATGGTATCGATGGCTTTTCTCCCGTAAAAAAATTGTCACTTGGTCAATTTTTATGGAGGAAATGATAGCATGTTATAAGGATAAAAATAGAAACACCTTCTTTAGCCAATCGACCAATCTCAAACAAAAGGGTTCAGTGGTGGAGAACATTGAGGACTTCCAAAAATTGAATATAAGGGTAATAGATATTCCAGAGGAACACAAGATTGATGTCTTCATAGGGACTTTAAAAGATAACATCCAACATGAAGTTCACGATTGGGAACCTGATTCATTGGAGAAGGCATTCAAGATGGAAAGAAAAATTCAATGTAAAATTATGATGAAAAGGAAGCCTACCACTCACATTTATAAATATGGAAATGTTGCTACTCCTAGACTTCCACAACCTACAAGGTTGACACCACAACAATTGGAAGAAAAAGGAGCAAAAGGGCTTTGATAAAGTTGTGATAAAAAATACACTCAAGGTCATAAGTGTGTTGAGAAGAAATTATTTTACATAGATTGTGAAGAGGAGGAAGAAAATGAACAAGAAACTTCAAAAGAAGAGGATATACACCAGGAACCAACCCTAGAAGAAGAATAAATGAGTCCGGCCATATCGTGTAATTCATTGGTAGGAATTACCACTCCTGAAACTCTCAAGATAGAAGGACATATCAAGAAGAAAAAGGTAATAGTGTTGATTGATTCGGGTAGTACCCATAATTTTATTCGTTGTAAGGTAGCCAGTGAATTGAATTGTTTCCTATACCTAGCACTAGAATATCAAGTGATGGTTGAAAATGGAGGAAATATAAATTTCTCTAGAAAATTCCATAATATCAAGCTAACCATGGGGGAATATATATTTAATAGTCCAATGCTTTCCATTCCAATGGGAGGTTTTGATGTTGTACTAGGAGTACAATGGTTACAATCTTTGGGGATGGTAGCTTTTAATTTTGAAGAAATTTCCTTGAAATTTTTTTTAGAAGGAAAGGAAATCGAATTACAGGGTATCGCAGGGAAGCCAAGAAAGATAATGAGCTCTAATTTCATGAAAAAAAAATTGAAGAAAGAACAACTAGGCATGATTACACAATTATGCTCACTAGAATTTCCAACATCATAATCATCTAGTTCTCTAGATCTCCAAAAAGTCTTGGAAAATCATTCCAAGGTGTTTGAAAATCCGAAAGGATTCCCACCAATTCATGATCATGATCATGGTATTCATTGGATTCCAGGAAGTGTTCCTCCAAACATTAGGCCTTACAGATATCCTTATGTCGAAAAGAGAAAAATTGAACGTATGCTTGTAGAAATGTTAGAAGCTTATATAATTCAACCTACTCAAAGATATTTCTCTTCTCTGGTAGTATTGGTGCATAAGAAGGATTCATCATGGTGCATGTGTCTAGATTATAGGGATCTCAATAAGATCACTATTAAAGATAAATTTCCCATTCTTATGATTGATGAATTATTGGATGAATTACATAGAGAAATTTATTTTACCAACTTGGATCTTAATTAGGGATATCATCAAATTAGAATTAAGATTAAAGATATTCTGAAAACAACATTTCGAACTAATGATGGTCATTATGAATTTTTGGTCATGCCTTTTGGCCTTACCAATGCACCTTCTACATTTCAAGGGTTGATGAATTCCATTTTCAAACCCTTCCTTAGAAAAAATTTTCTATTATTTTTTGATGACATACTAATCTACAACAGGTCTTGGAAGGATCATTTTCAACATGTTGATAGGGTGTTCAAAATGTTGGAGGAGAAACAACTATATGCAAAAACATCCAAATGTTTCTTTGGAGTACAAGAGGTGGAATATCTGGGTCGTATTGTATCTCATGAGGGTTTTAAGGTAGACCCTCACAAAATTAAATCCATTAAGGAATGGAAAGTCCCCACAACCATAAATCAGTTACGAGGATTTCTCGGGTTAACATGGTATTATCACAAGTTTTTAAGAATTATGGCAGAAGAGCAACACCTATAACAAAATTATTGAAGAAAGATTCATTTTCATGGACTCCTGAAGCAACTATGGCCTTTGAAAATCTTAAAGAGGCAATGTCCCTAACATCAGTCTCAGCTACGCTAGACTTCATAAAAACCTTTATTGTGGAATGTGATGCCTCAGGAAATGGAATTGGTGTTGTTTTAATGCAAGAAGGAAGACCCATTTCTTTTGAAAGTCATCCAATCAAAGGAAAGTATTTACATAAAGCTATTTATGAGAAGGAAATATTGGCAAAACTGCATGCACTAAATAAATGGCGACCTTACCTAATGGGAAGACACTTTAGGGTAAAAATTGATCATGATAGTCTTAAACATTTTTTGGAACAAATATTATCTTTAGAAGAGTAGAAAAAATGGGTCACAAAGATGCTGGGTTATGAATTTAAAATCATATACAAAATAGGGAAGCTAAATGTTGTTGCAGATGCACTCTCAAGAAAGGATGAAGAGGTAGAAGCATTTCTTTGTGCCATTTCTATTATCAAACCAGATTGGATAACCAAAGCAAGGGATGAATGGAAGAAGGACGAAGAAGTGTGGACACTCATTCAAAAGTTGCAGCAAGATCCTAGTCTGATACATTTATTTGGAAAAATGATTCCTTATGGTACAATGATCGCTTATATATTTGCAATAATTCCCAACTAAAACAAAAGATTCTTTTGGAATTGCACACTTATCCTTTAGGAGGACACTCGGGATTTTTAAAAACATACCACAGGGTGAAGAATTTTTCTTTTTGGGATGGCCTTAAGTCTGATATTCAAATTTTTTTGGCGGAATATTTGGTTTTCCAGCAAAATAAAGTTGAGAGAATTAAGACCCCGGGGATTCTACAACCTTTATCCATTCCAATTCAACGTTGGGAAGAGATTTCAATGGATTTTATCACAGGTTTACTAAGTCTGAAGGAAAGAGTGTCATCATTGTGGTAGTTGATAGAATAACCAAGTATGCACACTTTTGTCCATTATATCATCCATTTAAAGAAAGTAAAATTGCTACTACATTTATGGAAACAATTCAAAAGCTACATGGAAACCCAAAGATTATTGTAAGTGACAGAGATCCCATTTTTACTGTAAATTTTTGGACATAATTATTTTCTTTTTTGGGTACTCAACTAGCTCATCTTATCATCCTTAATTTGATGGTCAAACTGAGATAGTGAATAAATTTTTGGAAGGATATCATCGTTGTTTTGTATCTGATAAGAAAAGACAATGGGTAAAGTGGTTACCTCTAGTTGAATGGTGGTATAACACTTCCTTCCATACTTTACCAAAAATTACCCCATTTATGGCACTTTATGGATATCATCCACCGTCCATCACATCTTATTTAAGAGAAAATATAAGGTTCAAGTAGTGGAAGATCACATCGAACAAAAACAAGAAGTTCTCCAACTCTTAAAGGATAACCTAAATTTTTCACAAAATCGATTGAAACAATAGGCAGATCAACATTGCAGCGATAGAATTTTTGATGTAGGAGACTGGGTATTTTTACGGCTACAACCATACAAAAAAACTTCCCTCAAGCAAGCTAAGAAGGATAATAAATAATCACCAAAATACTATGGTACTTACAAGGTGTTGCAAAAGATAGGTACTATGGCATACAAATTGGAGCTTCCTACTTCTTCATGAGTGCATTATGTTTTCCATGCTTCATGCATAAAGAAGGTTATAGGGGACAAAATTCCAGTTCAAACAATATTTCCAAATCTTGATGAGGAATGGAAAATCATATTATATCCTAAAGCATTCATGGAAACAAGAACTCTACAGCTACGAAATCATTCAATTTCAAAGTATCTAATAAAATGGAGGAACTTACCCACTAAAGATTCTACATAAGAGGATGAGAATTTTATACAGAAGCATTTGGAGCTACTCAAGCGTTGAGAAGAACACTCTTTTGAAGGAGAGGGGCATGTTAGGTCCCTATATTACTAGTATAGTCGCTTATTGTTGTTAGTGTAACCTCCTTATTGTTATTATTGTACCCCTGTAACTGCAATATTGTTATTATTGTGCCCTTATATTATTATTGTTAGGTCGGCTAGGATTATATTATGACCTGATGGACTCCTATATATAGAAAGAGGTTTGGTCATTTGTATCATCCAAGATTTTTTCATTTACGTAATGTATTGGAGGTTTCCTCCTCGAAGTGGCTATTTTTAAGGCGTTTATCTCTCTTTTCTTCTATTTTTGGAGCTAGTTTCATAACATGTTGATTTCTAGGTTGGCAATATTCTCAGAGGATTTATTACTGAGTTAGAAATAGACACATATGTATCTTACAATGAAGCTGAGTGAATATTTTTCAAGGTTCCATGAGGTAAGTATATAAATTATCTGAAGTTGTCCTTTAAAATTATTTTATGTGAAAAGGGCATACTATGGATGCAGTCAGATTGATTTTTGGGAAAATTAATTCTGGGTCTACGCAAAGTGGAAAGAGATAGAAGGTAGATCATGAAAACTTCATTGATGTTGATTACAGTTCATTTTTGAGTGAATACATAAGTGAAGGAAAAAGAAGTAACCCTGCAACCCCTAGAGGTCCATCACAATTAGGAGGTTATAATAATCAGGGCACCTCTAGGATTCCCCATCACGCTACTCCCCTCACCCCACATCCACCTCCCTATACTTTCCCTCCACCTCCACCTCCACCTCCACCACCGTAAGAAAACATGGCCAATGATATCAAGCTACTGATATTTATAGGAATCAGATCAGAGGATCGTGAGAAAATTTGGTTTGTAGTTGACGTTATATGGAAAGTGAGTCAGATCACTAACAAAGATATAAAAAAGGCACATATTTTCACAGTGCTACAAGAAATAGGACTTACATGGTACATAAATTATTGTACGATGAATCAACAAGTTCCACTAGATGATACAAAGAAAGAATTGACTATATAATTTAAGAAGCCAAAATTGCAATCGTAGTGCATTACTGAACTAAAGTAGATCAAGAAATTGGTAAATGAGTTTGTTTTGGAATTAGATAAAAGGTTCATAATGATAATGGAACAAGTAAGGTTCATAATGATAATGGTTTCTAGCTACATTATTACCACATCTAAGGATACCTTTGACGCAAGAGAAGATATCAACAAGGACAAAAGCTCTGGAAATTGCAATTGGACACTTTGCTAATGGGAGATACTCATATATGAGTATAGCATATTCAGACATAGCTCACACACCTGACCTTGGAACTGTAAGACCTGAACAAGGGTAAGGAAGCCAGGTCGTGAATTCGATCAAAGGTATGGTGCATAAACTGTAATGTAGAAGGCTGTTATAAGGATCAATGCCCTATGTTCATAGAATACATCAATAGTGGAGCACCTAATCCATTGAACCCAGGATCAAGTGCAAGGTGTGACATATGTAAAATTGCATATCGACATCGCATGGAATAATGTTATTTGTTGCATATGTATGTGCAAATGATAAACAACTCTTTTGTAACATTTGTAGCTTGGTGGGGCATGATGAGAATAAAAGGAGATGAATCATGTTTTATAAGGGTGATCTGAGGTTCATTGTTCCTCTAGATGCATTAGAAGGAGTGCGTATATAGAGCCTATCCGCAATGAGTAATACGACACATATATTGATAATACCTACAAGATAACAAAAAAGGAGTAATATTGGATAAATTGCACTGTATATGGAAGGCTAATATGGGGACATGATATTTCATGTATTTATAACTCTGACGAAGAACTAGAAATTTGGTAGAACAGGTTGCATGAAGTCTCTGCAAGATGATGTAAAAAATTTACAAGATCACTTCGCTACATAACTTCAAAGGTACATAATTTTCCTTATTATGATGGGATATGATATGTCATTTTTTTCTTGATGAATTTGAAAAAAAATATAGAATAATAGAGGTTCCAAGCATTGGATGTAGCCCTAATGTCCAAACCTGCTATAAGGTGGGGTAATCATGAAGAAAATATCAAAAGTTCGAAAGAGTATCACAGATTGATAAAGATCATATTTTTCCAATTAAATACCAGAATCAAAGTAAAACATGATGGAAATGATAACCCCCTGGATAATATTTTCAATTGGACTTCGGTTTGGGGTAAATATCCAGACCTAGAGTGGGTACATATGTTTTTACACACATTGAACCTGATACCTATGAATTGGTATCTTGAGACAGACCTGCGACATGGAATGAGGAACTAGACAAATTTGGTTGAAGGGTTCCTCCTGATATTTGTTTTTGAATATTATTTTCCACGCATAGATGAAGCCCTTCAGGAAGTTAGAGCAGTTATTTTTAAGACTAAAAATGCGCCAACTTGGATGCAACCCGATTGGACCATATAATTGCAACACACGATGGAATGCTATAATGTGATTGTGGAAGAGAATGATGAGGATCCATGCAGTATTTATAGCCCATAGTTAGAAGTAAATCATGAGGTTACTAGACCAAAACCTGAAATCCCCAACATAACACAACCCGTGAATACCAAGAAGGTGAATATTGGGTCAAAATAAGAACCAAAATTTGCACTGATCGAAGATTATTGGGATGAAGACATAGTTAGAAAAGTTGTAGAGCTATTGCATGAGTATCAAGAGCTCTTCCCCATGAAGTTTTGTGAATTGAAAGGTATAGTAGGAAACCTAGGAGTTATGAAGATCACTCTAAAACATGACATGAAGCCAGTAAAACAAAGACCTTATAGGTTGAATATGAAACAAAAGGAAAAAGTGAAGGCATAGTTAAAACATATGATCAAGATAGGGATCATTGAACTTGTCTAAGGATATGAATGGGTAAGTATTATGTTACTACATGAAAATAATACAAAGGGCGAAATGATGATATCTGTTACCTGAGGAAATTGAATGATGCATGTGTGCATGACCCCTTTCCCACACCATTCACGGATGAGGTATTTGACAATGTAGGAGAATAGGAAGCTTATTATTTCACTAATGTATTTTCAGGTTACCATCAGATCATAATTGTGCCGAATGATAGACATAAGACAAATTTTTCCACAGAATGGGGTTGTTACTAGTACACTTTGATGCCTTTTGGTTTGAATATTTCTCTTTCCATATTTTCTAAAGTTGTAGTCGTAGATTTGAAGGAGTACATACCAAAATTTTTCGAGGTTTACTTTCATGATTGGAGATTCTTTGGGCTATTGAAGAAGCATGTTTCCATCTTGAGAGTGATGTTGGACACTTGTAGACAATATCAAATATCATTGAATCTGAAGAACTAAATCTTTTGTGTACTTTTTGGTATATTTTTGGGGCATGTTGTTTGTAAGCAGGCATTGATGGTAGACCCTGGGAATTTTTCTTCTATTGTTAACCTGGAGCCACCTAAGATAGTGAAACAACTGCACATGACACTTATACACAATGGGTACTATAGAAATTTTATAAAGGCTTATACGTAGATAATTGCGTAGATAGAGAAGCTATTGAAGAAATATGTTACATCTTTCTTGGATGAAGAATGCAAAAATAACCTCGACATACTAAACGAAAAGATGGTGACTGCACCTATTATAGTTTTACCAGACTGGAATAAGGAATTCCAAGTACATGTTGATGCTTCTTGCATAGCTTTGGGTACAGTATTGGCATAGCCAGGAAAAGGATAAATTGATCACCCCATGGATTTTGCAAGCAGAAAAATGTCCAAGGCAGAGAAGAACTATTCTATGATAGAAAGAGAAGGGTTGGTTATGGTTTATGAATTACATAAGTTTAGGCATTATTTGTTGGGAGCGCACTTCAATATGATCACTCATCACTCCACTCTTAAGTATTTGGTAAATAAGCCTATTTTTAGAGGAAATATCTATCAATGGTTATTGTTATTTTAGGAGTATGAATTTGAAGTTATAGTCATGCCAGGGATATTGAAAGTTGGACCTAATCATCTGTCAAGGATAATAAATGTGAAGAACCCACGAGCCTTGAGGAGAACCTACATGATGCGTATCTATTCACAATCAGGGTTGCAGATGATCACTTCACACATATTGTTTATTTTTTGGCTATAGGGATGGAACCCGCATGAGTATGTTACGCAACGAAAGAATGCACTCGTATTCAAAGATGATGATTTTTCATTGATTGTAGGACATTTTTATAATATGGGAATAGATGAAATATTGTGTAGATATGTCTTTGAGCACGAAAAGAAGCATATTTTAGAGAAATATCATGGAGGGGTTGCATGAGGACAATATGCAGGAAAGGCCAATGTGCAAAAGATTTTGAGACCTGGGTTATGGTGGCCAATATTGCATAAGGATGCAAAGGATCTTTGTCGAGCTTGTGATCCATGCAAAAGAACAACAAGACCCTCTATGACAAATGAAATTCCATTGAATCTGCAGGTGACGTTGCAAGCATTTGATAAGTGGGATATCGACTTTGTTGGACCTATTAACCCACCAAGAAAGAATATTGGTGCAAGGTATATAATCACTGCAACATATTAATTGACGAGGAGGGCCAAGGTAAAGCCAATAAATCATTTTAGTGTATATACTGCCGCCAAATTTTGATTTGAGTATATTTTGTCTAGATTCAGGTGTCCAAATATGTTGATGAGGTACAGGGATTTGCATTTATTACATACGACTATTGGGGTGCTAACTAAATATTTTCAAGTGTACCATAAAAAAATTACACCATATCATCCTCACGAAAATTGAATAGTCGAAGATTCCAATACTATTCTAGAGATTGCACTCACAAAAGTATGCTATGTGAACATAAATGATTGGTATTTGAGAATTCCAATGGTGTTATGGGCGTACAGGATAACATGCAAGAATATTACATGAAATACACTTTTAGGTTGGTCTATGGACAAGAATTCATCATGCCTATGGAATATATAGTGCCAAGTTTGAGAATTGCAGCATTCACACACATGGTGAACCATGATACGATGGAAGAAAGGATGGAGAAATTGTTTTCTCTTGAAGAAGAAAATTTTATTGCAGGTTATCATCAGAAAGTAAAAAAAGAAAGGGAGAAATATTGACATGAAAGGCACATCAAGAAGAAGACATTCAATGATGGAAACCTTCTAGTATTTTATGATACCAAGTTCGTGAAGTTCCTAGGAAAGTTTAAAACACATTATCTAGGACCATATATCATCAGGCACGTCTTTGAGCGAGGCACATTTCAACTTGTGAAGTTGTATGGTTATTTGATGCTAAGACGAGTGAATTGTAGTAGACTGAATATATATAGGGATGAATTTGTCCCTAGAGCCTCTCACTGAAGAATGAAAGGGGAAAGTCCTAGTTCCACATGTAGTTGAAAATGGGCACTGCACTATAAACTACTCTACAAAAAAGGGCTTCATTGAAGGAAGAGTATTGCGTGATAGAAATGAGTATAGGGATGTTAGGAAGAGTTGTGTTGAAGGATGATCATTGTGCGATACTTAGCATTGTGTCAAAGTCTGAAGGAACTATCACGAGGGAGGGATTGTTGTGACACAAGGGAGGGTCATCAAAGTTCACCAAAAATATGGTCATTGGAAGGAAAAATTTGACGTGAAATGGAAGCACATGTGAAAAGGAATGGGGGAAGTGAATTTATTCAACACAATTGGTTGAATCTAGTGCCATATCTCCATTAAATGTGCCAGATCTGAAGAAAATCATGGGGTTCGAGAATCAAATTTATTATAAAATAAATTAGATCTCACTCCACATTTTCACACTTTGGTGCCCAAGAATTCTAATTGTGAATTTATGCCTAGGTGAGAACAGAGCCATTTTTTGCTTATTTGTCAAGAGCTAGGAATAACTTTCCTGAGAATTGGTATGAAGGGGCTTCATAGGAATCATGATAGTGACACCAACAGCTAAGGAGTAGTAGGCTAAGTAGAAACAAGACATTTCATTAAGCATGGTTGGTGTTGATCATTGCAATGATGGCTTGTAAGGAACTATAAGAGTCATGGTTCCCTATTGTGGATCTAGATGTATGTGAAGTTGCGATGTATGCCTCACTCTAGTTTACTAAGGAACCAAAAAATTCCATGGAGAACAAAATGTTTTGGATGTTAACGGATATGGATATACACAAATTTTTAATTCAGATTCCTAGGCTATCACCTCTTTGTTTGAATATTACAGGATAGTTATAGATTTCCAAGCTAATTTTCATAGGGTATACATCAATGCATGACAGGATCTAGAAGAAGCATGGTACCCTTTGACATACTTGGTTACCGAACCTGACATTGTGCATGTCACAAGGAACTATCCAATAGACTGGCTCTCTCTACCCACTAGAGGCACTAAGAGAGGACATGAAGGAACCAACGCCAAAGATACACAGACTGGAAAAGATGCTAAAAAGGAAATAGAGAAGGATGAGAAAGAAACTGGATGCAGAGAGTACGGTGGCCAAGACCCTCCAAGCAATAGAGAACATGAGGATTACCAATTTATTGTTAAGATAAGGGTCCATACAAAATATATGCCATCTTCACATAAGAATCACAAGGAAGATAGATCTGCGCATGCAGATCCACTGACCCTCACTAAAGGGGACATCATTGAAATCAGAGAGATGGTGCTGCATATTAGAGAAGACACAGGGAACATGATTGAAGATCACTATAAAAGTAGTACTGAAATAGGTGCAACAAGGAATGAAATATCTTAAGGTGTTGGGAGAAAGAAGATGAGAGGAACAACTAGCAATTCAATCATCACAAGTGAGCCAGCAGGTGCAGCTAGAGCGCCTATTGGAAAAAAATGTTAGTGTTCGGATTTTTCAAGTACACGAAGGAGCACTTCAGTTCGACGTAAAAAATACACGGAACATGCCAAAGGGTGGGAAAGAACATAAATGAACCTCGTGATGCTACCCACCACAAATTACATGAATTTCATCAGGAGATCATCAAAGAACTGAAAGGACAAGAACAACGCATGTTTTCAGCCACAAACGAAGTGAAGCAAGACAATAAAAATATAATGAAGGAACTTGATCACATAATCAAGGAGAGGGATGAGGAGTGACAACAACACAAGCAACTGGAGGATGCCATAGGAAATACTATGACCAAAATTCCAAATATCAAGGTCCATGAGGAAGAAGACCAAGCCAAAAAGGTTGCAAAACTCACCCTTGTGATCAAGGAGTCCAAAAACATTGAGAAGTTCAAGTTTGAGTGACAGATGTAGATCACTGGACTACAAATAAGGGTAGAGCCAAAAACGCCACTGGAGTTACACGAGCTAAGGGAATCAGATGTCAAAGCCGCATTGGAAGGTATCTCCACGACAATAAAGGAATATGTAAAATTGTTAGAAGATACAATGGATATTTGGACCTCACTAGAGGAGGATTGAAACATTCAAGAAATTGAAAATGAGGTACAGGAATAAAAGAAGTAGTTGGACAAGATCTAGGTCGTCGTGAGGAATTTAGCACCCACGCAACATCTCACTTGGATCACTGAAGGAAAAAATATATAGAGAAAGATCGAGGATATGTGAAGGAAAGAGTACTTGATCATCGCGAGGACTCAACTATGGTGGGTAGAGGTCATCCAACTATCTTAGAAAACAGATGGAAAGATTAAAGAGATTTGATAGAAGTAGAAAGATGTGCTTTAGAGCAAAAATGAGTTAGCAATAGAGAAGCTACTCAAACAGGTTCACCAGGAAGAGAACCAGTTTACATATATGATTCAAACACTTAAAGTCGCTTATACAAGCATTGAAGATAAGGTTCGGGATGCACCAGCTGAGTGAATATGGATAAGTGACATGTGAGTGTTGGGGGCCTGTTGGGCATGGCCCAAATTGGTCCGATTTTCAGTCAAAGAATCTCTATTTGAGGAAGCAGAGTGCACATTCCAGCGAATATGAATATACCATGCAGATGTTTAGGACTTCAAGGTGGGTCAAAGCCCCTCTTTTTGTAAAGCATTCGGGTTTATTTTTTAGTTTTTTTCTGACAATGGTATGTGCACCAGGGAATTGCATGTATGCAAAGGATATAAAAACATGTAATATTGTGTTTAAGTAGTAATCCATGAATTTTTCATTAGCACGAACTCTTGAGTATCTATATTTCTGTGTGTTGGGCCAAGGGAACACTCTGCAGCTGTGTGCGCAGAGCCCTTGAAGAGTATGTAGTTTTGTGCACAGACCACCTTTAGCTGTGTGCACAGGTCAAAGAATATTATGTACTGAAGATATTTATCATAATAAAAGAAGAAGTGTTTTGGAAGCATCATTTTTTTATCTATTTATTTTCTTATTATTTGCATAGAAAATTTATTTGTATGATTTATGTTGTGTTTTGACGATAAAGGCGTAGTGCGTAGTGGTATTAATTGATGAATGAAGTAGAAAATATTAAACTAGATAGATGCATCCGCGCAGTTCCAATTAAGAATAATAGAATTTTAGCAATAAATACATACTCCATTATCCCTCTGGATACAAAAACCTATTTCTGACATCCCCCAATATTGCCTCGGGTAAGACTGCAATCTACTCTGCAGGTCATTGTCGAAAGTGCTGGTAATAAATGATTTTTTTGGTGCACATCTAACGCTAAACCTAAGTCAATACCCCTATTATCCAACAATTCCAAAGGGTCTTCATGATGTCATGATTTAAAAAATGGGCTTTATTGAAAATATGAAGTTGCAACATTTGATTCTTCACATACAAAAGGTGACAGATAATACCAATTGTGAAGAATGGGTTCTTCCTTATCTTATTTCAATATAAAATTAGTGCACCACCACTCTTGAATGAAATTTAAATAATTATCATTGAGATAAAAATCATGCAGAGATGAAAGTGTGGTGATAGATTCATTAAACATGTGACAAAAGAGAATGAATGGTGAAGAAGAAAAGGAACGATCAAGTGGGGAATCATCTTGAATAAAATATTCTTGTTCATAGTCAGAATCCCACATATAATCATAATGAAAGGTATCTTGAATATCTTGATCTTCATTAACACCATCTTTAACTTGATCCTCATGGGATTCAAGAGAAGTTGATATAACCGATTGATCCATTGAACCAAGATAAAGAGGATCAAAATGAGTGAATGAAAAAGTGTAAGTGATATATCTAGAAGAACTAATTTCATTGATCAATTTAGATTCAAGATTGAAACATAAGTTCAAATCCTAATCAAGAGGGGAAGGAGAACATGGGATGGTATCAACAATATGATCTTCAAGTTTTCGAACCTTAACATTGGTACATGGAGCTATTTCACTTGGTAAAGAAATGAATCCCAAGTGAAGAGTCATAAGAGATATTAGGTTCTTCCTTTGAAAATTTAAGATATCCATGACCAAGAACAACTGGGAGACTTGTAAGAGATTGAGGTTTAGGGGGATTGAAAGAAATATGAAAAGAATATTGAAATTTATCTTTAATCCCAGTGTATGTCATCCTATGAAAATTCATAAGAAAAGTGAAGAAAGAGATCAAGAAATTATTCCACAGATTCATCATATTTCATTCAAATACAAATAATTTTATTATAAACACTTTGATAATCATACGTGTAAAAGGCTTGCTAAATATCCATGGCAAGTTTTTGAAAAGAGTTGATATAAGTTGCCGACAATGTATAACACCATTGTTTAACACGACACTTGAATGTGAGAATGAACAACCTGTAAGAAACATCCTCATAATTATCTTCATAAGAATCACTAAACTAAATAAACTGAAGGGGTTCTCAAGTATGGTTGTTTCACCCTCACCATTTAATTTCAAATTTGACATGTTATGTATTATTACCACATGAAATTTTAGGTTTGTAACTCTAGAAAAACATTGTGGGGTTATGATATGGTAAAAGGCCATTCAAGATAAAAAATTGAAATTGTACTTCACAGGCTGAACTTATCATATATTCCTCCTTCTAGTGCCAAATCATGTTGGTGGTTTTCGATACCGAAAATAGGGAAGGGGCTCTCCATGCTATGAAGTCCCAATTACACCTCACATCATTTGAAGTAGGAGCCACAATAAAAATACGGATAATTCTCAAACAGTTGATCTCAAAGATGTGCCTTGGATGAAATTAACACATAAGATGATGTAGACAAAGGTTTGGTGATAGAAAGTGTGTGAACATTGTGAGATATTCATTGTAATGTATAAAAGGTTCTTTCACACCAAAGGCGAAAGAGCGAGCCCCTAGAAATAAATTAATAGTACTATCTTACAAGAGACACACAAGAACATGTAGAAGAATCATTAGTTAAGCTAGAAAATAGTTCACAAGATAACAACAATCATGATAGAATGTACAACACACATCCAAGAAAATACATAATAAATTAAATGAAATAGTTCACTAAATTTAACGTAAATGAAATAACATACAATACAAACATATTAAGAATAATCTTACTACATTCACGCTATATGTATGAAAGTGTGTTGGCTCTGAGAGCTTCTGATCATTAAGTGAAACTCCCAAGACTAATGATATGACACTAGCGTGGATAGTGGAACATGAGACCACCACTTGATTCTCCAAAGAATGATATTCTTCCTATGCTAAACTAGAGAAACTAAGGCTCGAAATCCCAAGTTCCAATCTCCCATTTTTGCATTATGAGGGTTTATTTAAAACAAATGAGATGACTCTACATCTCCCATTGTGACCATTGAGCTTCCCTCATGACTCTTGGACTTATTTTGTCTTTTCTCTAACTAATTTATCTTCATCTTCCACATTTAACTTCTAGTCTTCCACTTAGATTTACACTTTATTGTTTTCTAAATACAATAAGAAAAAATCCCATATAGGAAAAAAATCGCTAGAGCCTAATACGAAAAAACTTGAGACATTAAGCTTCAGTTTGAGGAAACTCTAGCTCAAAAACTTCAAATTTTAATTTTTTAGTAACATATCAATGCCAAGCTATATACTGTGCAACTATTTCCTCAAACTTGGAAATAATATTTGAAAAATATATAATTTTTGCCTCCATAGCATCTGGGTAAGTGGTTTTAGAGCTTGTTTTTTCTTCATTCCATAATAAGAATAATTTCATATTATCTTTAGTAGGTCTAGGTACATACTTCTGCATGTTTTTTATGTTGATCTATACATATTCTCTAGTAGTGACCTTCCTCATACTGTTCAAGTATTCTTAGATCTCATACCTGATGATGTTTCAACCCTTTGTCTCTAAAAATGGTCCCATTGAAGGAATCTTGTGTGTCTTAACCAAGAAAACAAAACCATTGTATAATATTTCATATGCAGTTATGATGTTTGTCACATAAGTGGTGAGTTTCTCATTAATTTTTATGAGTATTCTAACTTCGACCTTATCCAATTATTATTCTTGCTTGGTTTTCTTGAAAATCTCTCCAAATGCATCCTTGTAATTTTTTCCCCATTATTAGATCATGCTAATGGTTGCATGGATTACTTTCATAGCTTTCACATTTTATCATGAACTCTTCTACATGTCATGTAATGACACTATTTCCTTGTTCAAAGTGATCATCTCTTCATAAAGTTACCTCATGGTGTCTCCCAATGCTTGGATTTCACCAAGTATCATTACTTGAAGCTCTTTCAAGTGAGAAATGGATGAAAAAAATATATGGTTCTTAGCTTGGATATGACCTATTTTTTGTCTTGCAACAATGATCTAGATCTTTTTCCAATAGTTTTTTTTCTTCCATTAATAAGTCAGTGTTTTCTTTTGTAGCTTTTGCAAAGGTCAGGTTTGTTGCTGCAATTTTCTTTGGATTGTTTCTAGTATCAGTCACAATCACCTTCTCTATGTAGATGAAAGTAGGATGAACTAGATCATTATGGAAATATTCCTCGTTTCCTATACTATCTTTTCTTGAGTTGATCAAAGGTCATTTTGGAAATATCCATGATATTATCATTTTCTAGAGGAGAGATTCTCATCTCCTCACTTCGGATGTGGCCACCTGTGAGGGGAGGTTAAGGCTCACTATTTTCATGTTATTCAATAAGAATGATCTTTACCTCTTTTCTCTACTCTACCTGCTTGATCTCCATGTCTTGGGCTAGTATCCACTCCTTAATTTCTTGTATAAACTCATGATCCTTCTTTTTCCTATTTTATTCATCTTCTATTTTTTTTTTGCGTTCTTCTTCTAATTATTTCTTTCTGGAATTTTCTTCTTTCCTCTTCCTTAGTTCTTCTTGTTCCTACATTTATTCCCTTTCTATCCTTTCTTTCTATCCTTTATGTATCCATTCTTTATCTCACTTTTGTTCTTCCTCCTACCTCTTCTTTGTTTCCTGTTGTTTCTTCCTTCTTTCTACTACTATGAACACTTCCATTGTGATTGGACCTTCTTTTAACTTATTAATTTTCTCCTCTAATGAATTATGAGAAACCTTCCTCTTATACCTAATGCTCACTAGAGTGCACCCTTCCTATGAATTTCCTTCCTGGGTAACACTCTACCTAGGTATTTCACTAGAAGGGCCTACCTCTTTTCATGGTGCATGTGATTGGGTGGAATAATAGAAATTCTCAATATTCTCTTCCTTTGGTCTAGCATAAGTCTCATACAAATAGTGAAAGTGAAACTTAGCACAGTGTCTCTTACAAACTCATCTCGGATCGTATCTATGAACGTCCATTGTATCAAACATAAGGCTTTCAAGTTGTTTCACTTATTGTTATAAAGCCTATAAGCTCTTGACCTCATAGGATCCCACATCGAAAGGAAAGGAAGGCCAAGGTTACTTATTTTTTCTCTACAACACTGAAGATAGACATATGACTTCATGGTAGGGAGCCTCTTGCATGACCACTTTATCCATGACATACCTCAAAAAAAGATGAGGTTGTCTCTAAAAACCAAACACTCATAGGTATATACCATATGGTGAGTAAAACCATTATGCTACTTCTGCTATAGTCTTCATTTCCTCATGAAAAATGCAAGGGGCCTTTTATTCAAAGAAAATCTGTTATAATACCTTGAATAAGTGCTCAAAAATTCCTCCATATACTCCTAGACAACTGCATTCTACTAAAAATTTGTAGTAGATGGTTATAGGGGTCTCTTTAGGTGTCCATTTCCACTTGATACGAAGGAATTTATTACAAGCCCATATTCCACCTAGCAAGTAAGAAAACATGTAAAAAGATATTTTTCTTTCCTTGCAGTGTGTTTTTTTCCCTGTTCATATTAATATCAAGTTTCTAGAACAATAGATGAGACTAGTTGAATATTTTCCTTTTTTCATAATCAGATATAACATGTAGACCCATCCTTCAAGGAATATTTAGTACTCCTTTGTCCATAGACTCGAAAACACATAACCATAATGTACTGATATACCATCCTGTAGGTAATATTAATATTTTAGTGAAAGTTGGTTGGTTCTTTCCACCATGAATAAATCAACTATTGAATTTTTAGATAGTATGAACTTGCATAAAATTATGAATCACGGTGCAAGTCAGGCCCAAGGAAGTTGTATATGAATTTAATTTGATGTGATCGATAGGAGGTAAGCTACTACCCACTAGAATTGTTCAATGCCATGCTCTTTGTATCTAGGCCCTACAAAATACATTTTATAACATATGCACATGGTAGAAATGGAAATCTGTAGGAAACCTTATGAAATCCTAATCACTGGATATTCAAAGAGACCAACCTATCCTCTAGATCTTCCTTGAACTCTATTGTAGGGAATACATCCTTGATGGTAAGCCAAGTGACAATAGACTCCTTATTGATATAACATTGTGTATTTGATAGAATAGGGATTCTATTTGAGGTATTCTGAATGGTTTCCTCGGTTATGATCTATGTGACCTCCTTTGATGTAGATTTATTGAGAGGCATGACGCTACCTAACGATGAAAAAGTGGTGCATTCAGTACTTAAAGTACCATTTTTAACATATGCAGTCATGGTGATGACATGTTAGTTCAAGAGAGATAAACTACATTGTCAAAATTAAAGAAAAAAATTAGTCATTGAAGGAAAATATTGCAGAATTTTAGCGTGAAAGGAGGTAGATTGAGTCCTTCAAATGTGCACTGTGTAGCTTTTAAGTTAGGTTTCATAGTTCTAAGTTACAAGGATCTTAGCTTGTGGAATAGAAATGGACAATGTATAGTATTGTATCGAAGTGAGGGAGAAAGTACTAAAGAGTGCGCAATTTTAGTGGCCAAGGAGGACCACTATTGGTTGTCATTGCACATTATACAACTCAATAAGTCCGCTAACTATGCAATTCACAATTTTATATAGCAAGGCAAGGGCCTTCCTACCTATGATTGTGCAGTGGACAGTTGGAGCGGCCAACAAGGCTTGAGGATTGCACAATTTCTTCCGGGAGAGACGAAAAATCCAAATATGTGACTAAAGAGGGGAAGTACACTTGCATTTATCAAATAATCCTATGCAAATGGAAGAACATGTGTGCATAAATAGACCTAGCAATCATAACTATTAGTAGGCGAAAAGACAATAAATGCTTGGTGACACTTGTAAAGAAGATCAAAATACTGAAACAACAGTTGTAAAAGCTAATAATAATAGAGATGCCAATTTTTCCAAGAATAATCAGGAAAAAATACATTTTCAAATGTAGAAGCAGCAAAAATGATGGAAAAAACAACAAAAAATGACACTTGAAAAATTTAGCCAGAAAAGTGACTAAAATTGAATCCAAAGCTCCTTCAACTCATGAATATGGTTTGAGTTGTAATTCCAAATGTTATAATAGGCACTATGTGCCTCTCTTATGTATATTTTCTCTCACGAGATTAAGTTTAGGGTTTTTGACGCACATGCCTAAAATCAGGAAGAAACTGAGACTTGTCTATAGATCGGAAATAGAAACTCATGACACACTGTCAAATAAGAATCCACACATCCTATTTTCTAGAAGTTTTAAACTAGATTATCCAAGGGACTATGCAATTCATTGAAAGAAGAGACTGCTCAATTACCAGTGACAATGGATTGCACAGTTTTCTAGAAAAATTAGTTGCACAATTCTATCTCACAGTGGTGATTGCACAATTTCCTTTCTTACTGGCTACTTGTTAATATTACACAGTTTTGTTTCACAAGGTGTTATGCAATTCCAAATGACAGAGGATTGTGGAGTTCCCAGTGATAATACATGTAACCAATGCTAGATCATAATAAGTCTTGGCTTGTGTTTGAGAGGGTCTTTTCTTGTATTCAAAAGTTGTGCAACTATCATTGACAAGGCGTAGTCATTGTCATTACAACACAATTAAGACATCACAAGACTTTCATGAAATAATAAGTCATTTTGACACTAAATAAAGAACAAGAACAATTAACACCAGTTAAGGCTATAGGTTCTTTTGAATAAAGGTAGACTCCAAAATAAAAGCGTAGGAAAAACTTTGGAGGTGGGTTGTAGTAGCTAGAATAGGTTACAATACCAATTTCACGGTCATAATTCAATTGATATTTCATGTTAATGGACTAACACAGTCATTGGAACTGACCCCGACCTATTTGACCAAATCAACTCTATCCATGTCAACTACCTCGACACTGAGCTGGTTGATTGGCATGACTCCTACTATAATTCAGTTTTGGTTTTCTTCCAAGCCTAAACCTGGTTGAGTATCCCAACACCTCACTTGCAGGTCGACCCAACCTACTAAGTGAAAACTCATATTAGGGCATAATTCCATGTAAATTTTGGCTTTCGGACTAACTAACCCAACCTCGTACCTCATCAATTGATAGGTGCCATACAAATCATTTAATTATTATTTTCTAAATAACTAGAAAATTTACAACATTCTTGTGAAGTTTTCTTATGCCAAAGCCTTCTTGACTCGACTACTTATTAAAGATCAAACCAGAGTGAAAATATAGGATCCATTTCTTTTTAACACTAATATAATATGACATTGGCAGTTCCTACATTTTAACATTAACATAGTTAAAATTTAGAAAATAGGAACAACGATTAGACACATCATAAACATAAAGAAATAAATGGGAGTTCATATTTATCCATATTATAATATGCCTATTTACATCATAGGGAGTGTTAAATTCAAGGTCTATAATTGATTCCTATAACAACACCCAGCTACACATCCCTATCCTAATATCTTAGGATGTTACCTTATTTCCATGTGAGTGTGTTCAGTACGAAGCTAAAATAAAGTAAGATATTGTAATATTCCTAAATTAGCCATGAGATAGTTGCAATATTAAATTTTGTTTTTTCTTCTTTGTTTGATGAATAAGGGGATATGGAGATCCATAAATCTCCCTAATATGAATAAAATCAATGCCAATGTGAAAGGAGGACATCTTGGTAGCTTAATTGGTTACCCTTGTGTGTGAAGAGGGGTTGGAACACCAAGACTAGGTCAACTTTGACCAAATCAATAGCGTTATCATGGAGTAGTGGGATTCATTGAGGGACAATGCACTTTTAGTTGGAGACTCTTTGCATGGAATTAGGTTTTAACCATGAACATAAATTATCTACACACGAATCTTATAACAGAAAATAAACAATAGCGAGAGCATAAAACATAAAACAGATAAACACAGAGATTTTCCCCTGGATCCCAAATCGGGACGACCAGCTTGATTTTTCATTATATTCCTTTTAGTGTTACAACATATATATATACATGCCGAAGCATACATAAACCCCAATCCATTAACCCTGGATTAGAACATAACCGTAGTTCCCTTGACCGGATCTACAAAATACCAGGGGCTAAAAACCATCGTACCCCAAAACCATGTGCAAACTTATGCACAAAACATGGGTGGGTCCACCTATGAGTGGGTCTGCACACCAAAAAAAAAATTATTTGGAAGTGTTGCCCTGAGCCCCGGCAGGCGCTGCCCCCTACGGCTTACACTTTGCGCCGTCGTTATACAACACGTGGGCCTATTCATGGAAAGAATATAACACATACCCAACATTCTCCCACTTGTTTTCTTTCCACAGGGGGCCACAGGAGAGCTTAGTCATTGGCCCAATTCTTCAACACCCATTGTTTCTCTACACCAAGAGAACTTCTGAGTGCTCACAGACTTCGTCAATGCATCTGCAACATTCTTCAAAGTGTCCACCTTTACCAGCAACACCCTTTTAGCCTCAACCATATCTCTAACAAAGTGATATTGAACATTAATGTGCTTTGTCTTTGAATGATAAGCAGGGTTCTTAGCCAAGAAAATTGCACTTTGGCTATCACAGTCTATCCTTATAGCTTGTTGTACCAACCCCATACTTGAACACAATCTTTGCAACCAAACTGCTTCCTTGCTTGCATGAGTGGCTGCTATCTATTCTGCCTCTGTAGTTGAAAGAGCCACTACAGACTGTCTTTTACTCATCCAACTGACTGCGCCTCCAAATAGGCTAAACACATACCCACTTGTAGATCTTATTTGGTCCAGATCTCCAGCCCAGTCTGCATCAACAAAACCACGAATGTCCAACATTCTTTCCAATCCTGGTCTTCCTTGGTAGCACAAGCCATAATCACTAGTGCCACGTAAATATCTGAAAACCCGCTTCACTACTGTCCAATGCTCCTTCCCTGGGTTTGACATAAACCTGATCAATACTCCCACTGCATGTGCAATGTCTGGTCTAGTACAAACCATTGCATACATCAGGCTACCCACTGCACTTGCATATGGAACACGGGACATATCCTCCTCTTCTTCTTGTGTCTTGGGACACTGTTCAGCAGACAGCTTTGCACCTACAGGAATAGGAACACTCACCGGTTTACTATCCTGCATATTGAACCTCTGCAATATAGTCTCGACATACTTCCTCTGGTTTAACCAGAGCTTCCTCTTTGCCCGATCTCTCTTAATTTCCATGCCCAAAATATAGTTTGCAGCACCAAGATCCTTCATGTCGAATTTGGAGAATAGTTGGGTCTTCAAATCTTGGATAATTTCTTTGTCATTTTCAATCAACAACATATCATCCACATACAAGACCAAATAAATAACATGGTCACCAATTAATTTAAAATAAACACAGTGATCCTCCTTGCTTCTGGTGAAGCCAAGTCCCCGTATATAGGTATCAAATTTCTGATACCACATCCTTGGTGACTATTTTAACCCATAGAGAGACTTCTTCAACCTGCATACTAGTTCTTTCGTACCCTTCACCATAAAGCCTTCAGGTTGCTTCATGTAGATCTCCTCTTCTAGATCCCCGTGAAGAAATGGTGTCTTCACATCCATCTGTTCTATCTCAAAATCAAATGCAGCAGCAACAGATAGAAGTAATCTAATAGAAGTAACCTTGGCAACAGGAGAAAAAATATCACCAAAATCAATTCCCGGCACCTGGGAATAACCTTTCGCTACCAACCGAGCTTTGTATTTCTCCACCTTGCCTTCTACATTCATCTTCTTCTTAAACACCCATTTGCTCCCAATGGGCTTCCTTCCAGCCGGCAACTCCACCAGATCCCATGCATCATTTTTTTGCAAGGATGCCATTTCATCAACCATGGCCTCCTTCCAGAGTTTTCCATCCTCTGAATCTACTGCCTCCCTGACAGTTCTGGGTTCATCATCAGTTATAGTTAAGGCAAAACCTGAACAGAAAGCAGATGGACTATACCTTTCTGGTTGCCTTCTTCCCCGAACTGATCTTCTCAAAGCTGGAGTTTGTGGCTCTTCATCTTCTGAGTCTTCTTCTGTTGTAGAGTCTGATTCATCCTCCTTTAGCTCAAACTCTATCTTCTCGGGTTCCTTTGGTAGGACTTCATGTTTAACAACATCTTTCACTTCTCTAAACACCACATCTCGGCTGTACACAACCTTCCTTGTTTCTGGGTTCCAAAGCTTGTAACCCTTTAAACCATCCTTATACCCAATAAAGATGCACCTTTCAGATTTATTATCCAACTTGGTCCTTTTCTCCTTTGAAACATGTACATATGCATCACATCCAAATACCCTTAGATGTGAAAGAGAGGGTTTCTTACCAGTCCATACCTCATGTGGGGTCTTATCCTCCAACATTGATGAAGGTGATCTGTTAACTAAGTAACATGCAGTCTCCACTGCCTCTGCCCAGAATTCTTGTCCTAACCCGGTACCACTGAGCATGCTTCTTGCCTTTTCCATCAATGTTCTATTCATTCTTTCTGCAACTCCATTTTGCTGAGGTGTGTATGGAGTAGTCTTCTGCCGTGCTATACCACACTTCTTACAGAACTCTTCAAATTCCTTCTTACAGAACTCCCCACCATTATCTGTCCTCAATGCCTTTATCTTCTTCTCTGTCTGGTTTTCCACCAGAGCCTTAAATTCTTTAAATTTGTCAAAGACTTCAGATTTCTTCCTCAAGAAATATATCCATGTATTCCTTGAGAAGTCATCTATGAATGAAACATAGTACACAGACTTTCCCAGTGATGGAACTGACACAGGCCCAAACACATCATTGTGCACAAGTTCTAATATCTTGTTTTCCCTCTTAGCACCAGAAGGTAAACTCACCCGATTCTGCTCCCCATATACACAATGTTCACAGAAATCGAAATCCAGAGAACAATTAGACATACCTTCTACCATACCATCTCTATGCAGTATCCGAAGGCCCTTCTCTCCAATATGTCCAAGCCTTTGATGCCATAGCATGGTCTTTTCTCCAGAGACAGCTAGATTTTCCATCCCAGTTTCAGGAACCATAGAACTGTTACACCCATCAATAACAGTGCTACCTTGTAGCTTGTACAGAGTTCCAGTTCGAACTCCCCACATTAATACCAGTGCTCCCCGAACCATCTTGTAGGCATCTTTCTCGAACACTGTTTTTACACCTGCATCATCCATCTTGCTTACAGAAATCAGATTTCTGGCCAATGCAGGAATATGCAGAACACCAGGAAGTTTTCTAATCCTTCCACCTTGTAGCTTCAGCTTGACCTTTCCATGTCCGACGATTTTGGCCTTCCTATCATCCCCTAGGAAGACATCACCATCATATTTCTCATACTCGCAGAACCACTCCCTATGGGGAGTGAAGTGAAAGGATGCACCTGAGTCAATCAACCATGACTCATGATCTACATGTGTATTTGAAGAAGAAGCCAAATACACATCCCCACCTTCATCCGAGGTGGTTTTTGCCTCTGCAGAAGGAGAATCATCAGATCCCTTTCCTTTCTCGGGAGCTTTATATCTGCATTCCTTTTTGTAGTTTCCTTCCTTTCCGCATTTCCAGCACACCTTTACAAACTTTCCAGGAGATTTAGATCTCCCTCTAGATTTAGATCTCCCACTCGAAACCTTATTCTTGTTTTTGTTCTGGGACCTTCCTCATACAGATAAGGCATCTCCATTCCGACCCTCCATATTTCTCCGTCTCATTTCCTCCGACAGCAAGGCTGAGACAATGTCATCAAAATTCAAGGTAGTTGTATTGCTACCTATTGCAATAACCAGACTGTCCCACGAGTCTGGTAGAGAGCACAACAAACTGATGCACTTATCTTCATCTGAGATTTTAATATCAACAGACGATAGCTGACTTACCACAGTATTGAAGGCGTTTAGATGCTCTGTCACCGAGTCTCCATCCTTCATCCTCAGGTTATACAGCTTTTTCCGCAGGGACAACTTATTCACGAGAGACTTAGATTGGTACAAAGTCCCAAGTTTTTCCCACAAATTCTTCGACGTAGCTTCCCCAGATACATTCAACAATACTGAATCTGACACACACAACCGTATTGTGCTCTTAGCCTTCCGATCCAGTTTCTTCCAGTCTTCATCTGACATTGCCATTGGTTTAGTACCTAGATCTACCGCAATCCACTGATCTTTATCCACCAGCAGATCCTCCATCTTGAGCTTCCACAACTCAAAACTCTGACCATTAAATTTCTCGATCTCTATCTTTCCACCGCTCACCATATTCTTTCACCGCAAGAATCGATCTCGCAGATCTCCCCTTTGAAACGGGAGGATGCCACAGGCAGGAGCAAAAAACCGTCAACAACAAGGATTTCCCTTGAAGCAGGCAACTCAGTACCAAATGTAGGTTTAACCCTGAACGAAATTTATCTACCTACACCAGATCTTATAACATAAAATAAACAATAGCGAGCATAAAACATAAAACAAATAAACACAGAGATTTTCCCCTGGATCCCAAATCGGGATGATCAGCTTGATTTTTCATTATATTCCTTTTAGTGTTACAACACATATATATACATGCCGAAGCATACATAAACCCCAATCCATTAACCCTGGATTAGAACATAACCGTAGTTCCCTTGACCGGATCTAGAAAATACCGGGGCTACAAAATACCGGGGTCGAAAACCATCGTACCCCAAAACCATGTGCAAACTCATGCACAAAAACACATGGGTGGGTCCGCATATGAGTGGGACGCTTAATATAACATACCCAACATGGAATTAGTGTCCTAAATTAGTGGGGCCTAGGGTTAGAAATCTCATTGCTTATATAAGGAAGAGGATGGAAGCCATATTCATTCATGTTTATGTATTTTATATTTCTGAATATATCGTCTGTTTACACATATAGCTTTCTTCAACTGTTTAGCTAAGATTGTAGTGTTGTTTAGCATAGGGTGTTCCCAAGAGGGAATCCCACCTCTATCCTTGAGGAGCCTCAAAGGAATAATTTTGCATTATATTTCCACATCAGGCATCAGGCCAAAGCTTCAGATTTATGGTACAATGTAGTTCTTGTTGAGGTTGTGTTGTGTTGCAGGGAAGAAGTTGTAGAGGGTTGATTTGGGTGATTTCTGAGCTAGATCTCATTGGAGGAAGGTTCCTTTCTCTTTGCAGGATAGTAAAGAATGCCCTGGAGCATTATTGATACATATGGCATCAGGACATGGTGTTTTTATCCCCTACAATGCAGTATCATTCTGGATCTGTGTTATTTTAGGGAGAAGTTGCAGGGGTATTTGCAGTAGGTGATTTTAGGAGTGATTTCTTCAGTGAAGGGGCCAAACTTTCATCTAGAGGATCCATTGGAGGAGAGTTTTCTTATTTTCATACCATCATTATCCATTATCTTCAGTTACTTTGTTGCAACATACTTTCAGCCCTAGGGCTGCAACTCATAATGTATTATTGGGTTTTTTTCCTGGAGACCCTCTTGGGTTCTTTTCTGGAGGTTGTATAGGGCCTTGATCTTCATTGTACATTATCTTTGAGGAATATATCAGCCCTTATCTTTTGTGTAATCATTTTCTGTAGCAGTTCTTCTATGACTATGTTGTACGGGCATCACCGGCATTTTGATATAGTAGCAGCACCTCATTATTGAGGGTTTAGTCTATTGGAAGCTTGTTCTATCTTGTTATATAATTTTTTCCCATTATTTTATACATATATTCTATTGTTATGATGAGTGGTAAGGCTCCATATTGGTCTCATTTTTTTATGTCATGATTTACACTGATATTCAAGCATTTTGTTTTATATGCCTGCTTTTCCCATTTGGGAATATTACAGTGGTTTCAGAGCATAATCCTGGCTCAGCCTGTGCATCTTAAGCCAATATTTCACCAGAAGAAGTATATCCTCTCACAGATAGAGAGAAGAGGTATCTCAGAATAAACAGGAAGTATGATTATATATATGATAAAGAAGACAAGGGTGAAACCCCTTTATCAAGAGGAATGGAAGGGGAGTTCTCAAGACTTATTTTCCAAACTATGCAAAGCATTAACAAAGACATCATAGAAATTAGGATGGAGAGATATAGAGATTCTCCAAGAGAGCTTGTGCATAAAGAAATGTCCATATTTTCACATTATGGGTGTCATCATTCTGCCACACCATCAGATCTACAATGTGGTACCATGCCTACATTCTTAGCAAGAGAAGAATATGGCAGAGGAAAACCAAAGGAGGAGACCTTGGTGACTATCTCCAAGAGTGTGAATCTCAGTTTGGAAGATTAAGAGAGCATCTAAAATTCCAAGGGTTTTGTCAAATCAAATAATATAGAAGACCTAGTAACCACAATAGAAGAAGAGGATGCATGCAACACACTTTGGGTAGATTATTTCTACCTACTTTTGATGGGTCACCCAAGAGCACAACCAAGGCTTGGGTAAAGAAGCTAGACACATATTTTCAGCTACATCAAGTTTCAGAAGAGGAGACCATTAGAGTAGCAGTGCTGCATATTGAAGGTAAGGCTTATGCCTAGTGGTTTTATGGATCTTCTTCATTAAATAATGCAAATATATCTACTTATGCAAATTTCACTAGGAAATTAGTGAAAATGTTTGATCAAATACATTATGTAACTTCTTTTGGTGATCTAGCAAAACCCAAGAAATTTGAACCTTTGGATCAGTTGAAAGGATCCATGAGACCAAATCCATTTTAGAACATTTTTGAGGGGGTTAAAGATCTGCAACATAATTTTTCAAGGTAAAAAGCCCCACTTTAGCAAGAAATTTCTTCTCGAGAAGAATACATGAGGATTACTCTTTCAAAAGGAGATCAAGACAAATGGTCTCTTAATGATGAGATATTTTCCACTGATGAGGAGAAGGAAGAGGAAGAGCTGGAAAGATCCCCCAGGGTTGTGAGAATAGGAGGAGATATACTTACATTTGGAGATGGAGATGAAGAAATTGCTTCAACTAGAGGATCTCTTGTATCTTTGCAAGAAGTTAAAAAGGATCATACATATGAAGATCAGGAGCATCATGTGTCTATGTCAATAGGCAGTGAGATAAAACATTGGAGGAAGTGTGTTCCAACATTGAATAAAATCTTACAGACACACACTATGATAGATCATCCCTTGTCATCAAAATTTTTGACACCAGTGAGATATTGGGTGTACATGGATTGATTACATTTGAAGAAGACACCTTATACTGTGAGATCTTGCAGAAGGTAGGAGAAGATGAGAAGGAGGGCCAGCATCAAGTGATTGGGAACATACACACCCATCCTTTTTAGGAGGTTTATGCACAGAAGTAGGAGGATTATTTGTGCAATGAGGGCAGGGAAAAATTATTCCACTCACATATGCAGCTTGCTCTAGGCCTTGATGTTTCATTACATGGAGGAAATCCACCAGGGAGACTCCCAGATTGGGAGATAATCAAAGATTTCTCTCAACATGTTGTACCACTCATAGATCCAAGAGGAGTGGGAGCATTGGGAGGTCATGGTACAATGTTGAGAGCCTTGGGTAGACTCAAGGAGGAGGGAGACATTCTCCCAACATCATCATTACCCACTCTCATCTCAGATATTGTGCTTAGAGAGGAGAAAAATATAGGTGATAGCAGCATCCCAGTATGTGACTTTGGCATGGGAGGTTTCAAAGAGGAGGAAATCCATATGAAAGATGTTCTTTATGATAGATCATCAATGCTGTCACTTTGAAGGATAGATCCATATTGGAAATCCCTTCTTTTGGTGGATTATTCCAAGGATCTTTTCACTTGTATGATACTTGATGACCAACTACAAGAGGAGGGATTTTCAGTCAGAGATGAGGTCATCTACTATCACGGTAGGATCTTCTTATCTAGAGCTTCCAATCTCAAGGAGAAGTTGCTACATGCAACACATGAGGATTTTCTCTTCAACCATACTTATTACATGAGAGCCTACAACACCATCATGGAGGGTTATACTTGGGAAGGCCTTGAAGAGGAGATATATCAGCATTTGAGGAGATGCATGGATCATGTGGAGATGGAGGAGATACATAAATCTTTGATGGAGTTATCACAGCCACCTCTTTCCTCTTAGGGATGAGAGGGGATCTATCTATGAGCCACTCCATTTATGTGAGTAGAGCATATGGTAAAGATCTTATTTTTATGCATGGTGATTTATATTATGAATATTTACATTCATTTACCATACATGTGTAGGCCATTGTTCCATGGGGGAGCATTATTGCTTATAAACTTTTGTTGATATTCAATAAGATGATGAGCTTAGTGAAAAGAGTCGCCTTCACTAAGTTGGCCCGCAGGCTATTTTTGGCGCAAGTCTATTTTTAGACATGGTGATCATATTTCAAAAGTTACTGGATGATATTTGTGGATGGTTGGTCAAGATGGAAAAATAGATGAAATTCTATTTTTAGAATATTGGGCGAAGTCTATTTATAGATCATCAATCTAAAAATAGAAGTGTCGATTATTATTAGATCTTAATAATAATCCGACAATAAACAACAACTTATTCTCTTATAGCACTTAATTTTAGTGCACAGATTTGGAAAATCAATGGGATAAAGGAATTACACAATTCCTAGGGTTTACTAGTGGTTCATGCATGGAGGACTCAGTTAGAACTGAAGTGGCAAAGTTATGATAGAGTTGGAAGATTAGTTCATGGAGTTGTTATTCAGTTTAACTCAATTAATGGAGTTAAACTCACTTGAGCTACGTGTATCTAGTTTAACTGAATGATACACTAGTGAGAGTGGAGTGAATTAATTCAAAAATAATAATTCATTAATCAACTGAACAATACAATAATTAACTACAGTGCATGTCAGTTCCAGTGGAGACCCAGTTGAGAGATATGTGAAAGGGAAATATGGACTATCTGTTGTGACTATAGTGATGCACTGATTGCACCACACACACATTGGAGTTTCCAATGAGGATTTTGCAGTCAAGGAAAGGGTAATTCCAATTCATTCAGAGCTATTCTTCAGTAGGGATTGCGCAGTGGAGGCAGGCTAGTAAGTGTCAAGAAATCGGTGCATGGATATCCAGATTTCTTTTGAGCAGTGTGTGACGATTGATTATACTGAGAGCTTGATGTACTAAGTTTTGTATGAGATTGTTACCTAATATTCATGATAAATAATATATGATATTTGGGGTTTTCAGCTTTAGGCCTTCCCGTTAAAAAAATATGTTATGTGCGATTGTTTTTATTGCTTCATGTGTTTGCAATTGATTTTAATTTCTGAAAAAGATTAACAATGGAAGGATTATGTATTTATAAAGAAGATAAATATTTTTAGATCAGGAGAATATGGATATATACATGCATCTTATATATAATTTCTATATGGTATCAGAGCAGTGTTAATTCTTGAAGATTGCAATTGTGAAGAATTTTTGAGTTTGTGCTGGTGGACAATTCGAATTTGTTGCAGAAAATTCTTGGTGCGACAGTTGAGTATACATTGAAATGTCTTTCAACGAGTTGTGATTGGAGTATGCCCTTTATGGGAGCTTGAATCACATAGCTTGGAGGGATAGGATGGGGGTGGTGCTGGAGGATAATGGACTAAAGGAGTTCATCAATAGCGATGTTCCTAAGTCGATATCTAGCAATGCTGCATTACTTGACACATGGAAAAAGAAGATAGAAAAGACAAGAAGAATTCTGTTGGAAGGTGTGAAGGACCATATTATGTCCAGCCTTCACAGGAAAGCCACTCCATTCTTAATGTGGAAGGCTTTGACAAAATTTTTCCAAAGCAGCAGCGACCAGAGGAAGTTGGTGCTGAAAGACAAGCTCAGAAAAATAAAAATGGAGAAGGGCGACAATATTCCAAAATATCTCACGAATTTTGTCCAGTATAGAGTTGAACTGGGAAGTGTGGGGATTACCGTTGATGATGAAGACTTGGTGAGCTTGGCTCTTCTTGGGCTTCCAAAGAGTTGGAATAGCTATGAAGACTCTGTCAATGGATGAGAGAAATTGTCGGGATGGGAGCGGCTTCGGTCGGATCTCGTGCAGGAGGAGATAAGGCGAGGTACCAGGGATGGCTCTTCATCGAAGAATTAAGATGAATAGAATTTTTCTTTGGATTCCAAAGCAAGGAAAGGGAAGGGGAATAAATTTCCTTCAAAATCTAAAGCTAAAGGCAAGAACCAGGATTTTTCCAAGCTGAAGTGTTTTCACTGTCACGAACATGGGCATTTCGCCACTAACTGCCCACAAAAGAAGAAGAACAAGAAGGTTGCTGGAGCTGCAGCTAGAGAGGCCTTAGCCTTGCAATTTGAACTTGATTTATCTTTGATCGCATGCTTGGTTTCAAGCTATATGGTATTGGTGTGGTATCTTGATAGTGTTGCGTCTTTCCATATGAAGGGAGATAAGGAGTTGTTTAGTGACTTGGAGGAGAAGGACCTTCGAATGCATATAGAAATGGGAAACGATGGTTGATACAATGTGAATGGAATTGGTATCATTACCTTTGAGAGGGAGTCTGGTAATCCATTCTTGTTGAAATATGTTATGCATGTTCCAGGTCTGAAGAAGAACTTAATCTCGGTCGCAATGTTGGGAGATAAAGGCTATGAAGTTATTTTTAGCGATGGAAAGCCTTTCCTGTGACATAAAACGACGGGTCAAACCAAGATGATAGGGATTCAAGTTACAAATATCTACAAGCTGGAGGTAGATGGCTACGCTGCAATGGTGGGAAAATTAGAAGAAATGGTGAGCTGGGATGAGGGTGAATTATGGCATAGGATATCGAGCCATCTTCACCATGGCGCTTTGAAGATTTTGCAGCAGATTTCTATTGGACTTCCCAAGGGTACTCTTACACAGTCAGATAAGTGCAAGGGATGTACTATGGGAAATTTTGTGAAGACCACCTTTCATGAGAAGGAGAACCGTGCTTCGGTGATCCTTGAGAGAATCCAGGCAGACATGTGTGGACCTTTCTCGGTTGCTTCAATAGAAAAACATAGGTATTATGTTATATTTGTTGATGACTATTCTCGTAGATGCTGGATCTTCTTCATGCAGAAGAAGAGTGAAACATTCTCAAAGTTATGTGAGTTTAAAGCATTGGTGGGGAAGGAGTTGGGGAAGTAAGTGAAGGCTCTACGGAGCGATAATGGTGGTGAATACATCTCGGGAAAATTCAAAGAATTCTGTAGCAAAGAAGGAATTCGAAGAGAACTCATAGCGCCTCATAACCCATAGCAGAACGGGGTCGTGGAGAGGAAGAAAAAAATGATTGTGGGTGCTGCACGAGATATGCTTAAGAGGGAGCTAGACTTGCATGCATTGGAGGAACTACTAGTTCTGAGAGATGAGCCTCTAGATGTGGATCAGCCATAGGAGGAAGTTCATAGAGTGGTGGAGTCCACTCATGTAGATCCAAACATCATAGTTAGAAGAAAGCGTACATAGAAATTGAGAGACTGAAGCTTGATGCAACACAGAATGTAGGATTCCTTACATCACAGCACAGACAGAGACAGTCACCTGACCGATTTACTGGATACATGGCTCTTATGAGCAAGTGTATCGTGACAGAGCCATCTTATTTTGAAGAAGCAATGCAGGAGCCCACATGGGTAGATGCCATGGTGGATGAGTATGATTCCATTGTCAAAAACAGTGGTTGGGAGATTGTTCCAAGGCCGGTGGGTAAATCAGTTGTAGGATCAAGATGGATCTACAAGGTAAAGCAAGCTTTTGATGGGAGCTTCAAGAAGTATAAGGCAATATTTGTTGCCCAGGGCTTCTCACAGATCGAGGGGATTGATTATTAAGAAACCTTTGCACCTTTCGCATGGTATTATTCCATAAGGACCATCCTTGCTCTCTCAGCGCAGATGGGTTGGCACATTCATCAGATGGATGTGAAGACTATGTTCCTTAATGGGATCATTGAGGAAGAAGTGTACATTGAGCAACCTGAAGGATTCAAAATATTCTGCAACGAGTCGCATGAGTGCAGGCTCAAAAGAGTGTTGTAGGGGCTGAAGTAAGCACCTCGTGCTTGGTACACTCAGATCAACAGCTATTTCACTAGACTTGGCTTCACCAAGAGTGACGTGGATGCAAACCTGTATGAAATTGTAGTGGAGGGTAAGCTTTTAATCATTCTTCTTTATGTTGATGATTTAATACTAACGGGTGATGAGCAGTTGATACACTCATGCAAGGAAGATCTTGCAAAGGAGTTTGAGATGAAGGATTTGGGCCTTCTTTATTATTTCCTTAGATTGGAAATATGGCAGCGGGAAGGTGAACTATTTGTGTCTCAAGGAAAGTATTCCCGGGAGATACTGGAGAAGTTTCACATGCAAGGCTGCAAGACTATCGACACTCCTCTTCGAGGAAATTGGAGGAAATAGGATGCTACATCGGCAGAGGTAGTGGATGCCACTGTTTATTGACAGTTGGTGGGTTTGCTCATTTATTTAGTTAATACAAGACCGAAAATATGCTATGTGGTGAACCAGCTTTCACAAGCAATGGTTAAGCCTACCAAGCTCTTTTCGAAGGTCGACAAGCATGTCCTGAGGTATCTCAGGGGCACATATGAGTATGGCTTATGGTACAGATAGATGGATGAGGTGAATTTGCATGGATTCACGGATGTTGATTGGGTAGGCAACTCAACAGACAGAAAGAGCACATCATGAGGGATTTTCAGTATCGGATCTATGACAGTTCATGGTACAACAATAAATGAAGATCTGTGGCACTCAGTTTAGCAGAAGCAAAATACATGGCATCAAGTCAATCTGCATGTGAGATTATCTGGATGAGTAAGATCCTAGTTGTTTTGTTCAGTTCACATTTAGATCCTACAGTGATACATTGTGATAATCAAAGTTGCATTAAACTCTTGATCAATCCTGTGTTTCATGATAGATCTAAACATATTGATATCCAGCATCATCATATCAGAGATTGTGTGCAGCGAAAGATCATGTTGCTTTAGTACATTCCTACGAAGCATCAGGATGCAGATATTCTGATGAAGGTGCTCACCAAGAGCAAATTTGAATACCATAGAGGTAGGATAGGAGTGAACGATAATCCCTATCTTGTTGAGAGGAAGTGTTGAGATTCAACAAGATGTTGAGCTTAGTGAAAAGAGTCGCCTTCACTAAGTGGACCTGTAGGTTATTTTTGGCGCAAGTCTATTCTTAGACTATGTATATTTTTAGACATGGTGATCATATTTCAGAAGTTGCAGGATGGTATTTGTGGATGGTTGTTCAAGTTGTAAAAATAGATGAAATTTTATTTTTATAATATTGAGTGAAGTCTATTTATATATCGTCGATCTAAAAATAGAAGTGTCGATTATTATTAGCTCTTAATAATAATCCAACAATAAACAGTAACTTATTCTCTTGGAGCACTTAATTTCAGTGCACAGATTTAGAAAATCAGTGGCCTGAAGGAATTACGCAATTCATAGGTTTTACTGGTGGTTCATGCATGGAGGACTCAATTAGAACTGAAGTGGAAAAGTTATGACAGAGTTGGAAGAGTAGTTCATGGAGTTGTTATTCAGTGTAACTAGATTAATGGAGTTAAACTCAGTTGAGCTAGTTGTATCTAGTCTAATTGAATGATACGCTAGTGAGAGTGGAGTGAATTAATTCAAAAATAATAACTCAGTAATTAAATGAACAATACAGCAGTTAACTACAGTGCATGTCAGTTCAAGTGGAGACCCTGTGGGGAGATAGGTTAAAGGGAAAGATGGACTATCTGTTGTGACTATAGTGATGCATTGATTGCACCACACACACATTGGAGTTTCCAATGAGGATTGCGTAGTCGAGAAAGCGAGGTAATTCGAATTCATTGAGAGCTATTCTTCGGCGGGGATTGCGCAGTGGAGGTAGGCTAGTAGGTGGCAAGAAATCAGTGCATGGATTTGCAGATTTCTTCTGATTAGTGTGTGATGATTGATTGTACTGAGAGCTTGATGTACTAAGCTTTGTATGAGATTGTTACATGATCTCCATGATACATAATATATGATAGTTGGGGTTTTCAGCTTCAAGATTTCCCGTTAAAAAACTATGCTATGTGTGATTGTTTTTATTACTTCACGTGTTTGCAATCGATTTTAATTTCCGCAAAAGATTAGCAATGGAAGGATTATGTATTTAGTAAGAAAATAAATATTGTTAGATCAGGAGAATCGGGATATATACATGCATCTTGTATATAATTTCTACAACTTCATGGTAAATTTTAGGCCATAAAATATGTTGCGCAGGGCCACTCCCTAGGAGGATATAGGGAGATGGTATATCATTCCGGGTGTGCACCAAAGGCACCAAACATAACTCACCTTCTCAAAGCATGTGAGAGGAACATGGCAGAAAGTAACTGGCGGGGAAAACACTTACCATATCATGATCTGAGTTAGTTAGGAGATATAATGCGCTGGTTCCACATGTGGGACTATGATCCACCTCCATTATTGCATTTGGTTGTTTATTTACCACTGTTTTTGACCCCATATATTGATGATGTCCTTATTATTTTTATGGGAGTGATTGGAGGTAGGATGGAGACATTGGATGTGCCTTTTGGGAGAGATATTATCCATGTTTCTTATGATTCATATTTCTGGGAGAGCATTGGACCATCCATGACTGATACATTGGGTCTATTGTTTCCTTATGGGATGAGCCATTTGGGTAACTTGAGCACTTGGGAGATGCCTCTCATGAGTAGATGGGAGGAGTTTCTCTATGAATTACCACTTTGGCGGGTGATTCATTTTTTATGGATGATAGCTTGGATATTAGAGCTCCATATGAGAATAAATTTTCCCCACATTTTCAGTTCTTTCCTTGTAGTTGCTTGGGGACAAGCAACACTTGGGAGGGGAGGATTGTAATATTCCTAAATTAGCCATGAGCTAGTTGGAATATTAATTATTATTTTTTCTTCTTTTTTTGATGAATAAGAGGGTATGGATATCTATGAATCTCCTTAATATGAATAAAATCAATGCCAATGTGAAAGGATGACATCTTGGTAGCTTAATTGATCACCCTTGTGTGTGAAGAGGGGATGGAACACAAAGACTGGGTCAACTTTAACCAAATCAATAGCATTGTCATGGAGTAGTGGCATTCATTGAGGGATAATGCACTTTTAGTTGGAGACTCTTTGCATGGACTTATTGTCTTAAATGAGTGGGGCCTAGGGTTAGAAAGCACATCATTTATGTAAGGAAGAGGATGGTAGCCATATTCATTCATGTTTATGTATTTTATATTTCTGAATATATGGTATGTTTAGACATATAGCTTTCTTCAGATGTTTAACTAAGATTGTAGTGTTGTTTATCACAGGGTGTTACCGAGTGGGAATCCCACCTCTATCCTTGAGGATCCTCAAAGGAAGAGTTTTGCACTATATTTTCACATCAGACATCAGGCCAAAGCTTCAGATTTATGGAACAACGTAGTTCCTGTTGAGGTTGTGTTGTGTTGCAAGGCAAAAGTTGTGGAGGTTGATTTGGGTAATTTCTAAGCCAGACCTCATTGGAGGAAGGTTAATTTCTCTTGGGAGGGTAGTAAAGAAGTCCTCAGAGCATTATTGATACATTTGGAATTAGGCCACAACTTCTTTATCCCCTAAAACGCAGTATCAGTCTGGATCTGCGTTATTTTAGGGACAAGTTGTAGGGGTATTTGTAGTAGGTGATTTTAGGAGTGATTTATTCAGTGAAGGGGAAAAAATTTCATCAGAAGGATTCATTAGAGGAGAGAATTCTTATTTTCATACCAGTTTCAACCATTCCCTTCAGTTACTTTGTTGTAGCATACTTTGAGCCCTAGAGCTGCAGCTCATATTGTATTATTGGGTGTTTTTCTCGGAGACCCTCTTGGGTTCTTTTCTAGAGGTTGTATAGGGCCTTTATCTTCATTGTAGATTATCTTTGAGGCATATATCAGCCCTTATATTTTTTTTTCTCATTTCCTTTAGCAGTGCTTCTATGACTGTGCTGTAGCAGTGTCTCTCGCATTTTGATATAGTAGCAGCACCTCATTCTTGAGGGTTTAGTCTATTGGAGTCTTTTTGTATCTTGTTATATACTTTATGGCCGATTATTTTATACATATATGCTATTTCTATGATGAATGGAAAGGCTCCATATTGGTCTCATGTTTTTATGTGATGATTTACACTTCTATTCAAACATTTTCTTATATATTCCTGCTTTTCCCATTTGGGAATATTACAAATATTAACATATGAATATACAATAAACTATATCATTTCATAAGGAATGTAAAAGTGCAACAATAATAGCCTTAATAATCATCACGGCTTACATTTTTAAGAAAACATCAAGAATCCATTCAGTAAGGAGAAAAAATATTATTCATGTTTACTTTAAATTAACATTACAAGCATTGATTTTGTTAGTGTAAATATTTTGGAAAATTGTACCAAAAATTATTTACTTAATTCAATTGTGAAAAGTGACTGTAACAACAAGATGTGGACGATTTTATTTTTACTTGAAAACATGATAAAAGCTTGTAAGAAAATATATGATGCAAGCCAGAAACATATAGAAATAGTAAAAAAAATCCAATAACCCAATAGAAGGAATTAAAATGAATAATATTTTATTAAAAAACCAGTTGAGGAAGATTTACAACATGGGTCTATAGATCTCCCTCTATGGAATGGGTCCTTTTTCTTCAACAATATTTTTCTTCTCTCTCAAATATGAAAAAAACCCAAACGTAAAGTGGAACTGAAGTGGGAGATGAAATTTTGTGAGATGATAATGGTGACGATGATAATAATCATGGTGAATAATGAATGAAAAACCCTCTTATTTATAATAAAGTATTGAGCTAAATTAGGAAATGGAAAATAATAAATATTATTGACCAAATCAAAATCTAACTGGTAGAAATCCTATACTATATTTTTTGGAGAGGGAAAAGATATTCAAAATGGTAAAATATGTTTATTTATAAAATGGTTGAAGTAATTAAAATATAAAATGACGTATTAATCACTTTTTGAAGATTAAGAAAAATGTGAGTTTGAAATAATTATTAAATAATGGTTTAAAAATTATTCCAAAAATAAGAATATTAAAGAATAAAAAAATAGTGATTTATTTAATTATTCCAAGGAGATTTAGTCAAATGTGTTAAGAAATAGTTATCAAATAATGATTTAATAGTTATTTATAGAGAAAAATAAATAAATAAATATTTATTCAATTATTTTCATGGGGTTTTTAAATTTTAAACAGAAATAATTTAATAAAAAAGGTTTACTAAATTATTTCTTATGGTGCAAGTGATTTTACTATGGTAGAAATCATAATACATGGTGTATTTTTGTATAACTAGTTAGAAATGGCCAGGTGATCAATTTGAAGTGGTGAGAAACCCCCCCCGCCCAACCCAACGTATGAGCGGCAAGAGAAAATCAATGACCGAAATACATTGTAGGTTACACTTCCACGAGACACCAAAGGAGGGGGTGGGGGGAGAAAGAGAGAGAGAGAGAGAGAGAGAAAGAGAGAGAGTTGAAGAAATACAAGGAAAAATAAAAGGATAGGGTGAGAGCTACTAATCCGATATAATTCTCCTTTTATTTTGGAGTAAATTATCTCAAATGAGGTGGGGGAGGCATACCCATATCCATTGAGATAACTGAGTAAAAATAATAATGGTGTTCCCAGAAATGTGGGACTGAGCTACAAAGTACATAATACATGATACATGGTACACTGGCATCCATGGGCCATAATATGATACAATAATACAATGAATTATATACATAATGTGCCTAGAAAACATAAGATAGGACTGAATACAACAAAATCTAAGTACATGAGACATGATGCCCCTCGAGCTGGCATGGTGAGGGGGGATAACAACCAAAGAATCCCTACTGAACATGAAAGGGTAATGAGTACTTGAATGGATTATTTGATTGAGCCATGGTTGTTATGGGCACTGTAAGTGGCAGGAACTGAGCCAGTCAAATCTACGTAACTACATCTGAGGATGGATCATAATCTATTTTCATATGGGCATGTGGGGGGCTACGTGAAGGTCCACCCCCTCATGAGGTGTGGAATATCTTAGACACACTGGGAAAATGTTGGTACAATCTTTTTCATCACTGGACCATCAAGTGTATGATTCTCGATCGTGTGATAAAGAGTTGGAGTTGAGCATGCGAGAAAAAACCAATTCAAAGGGAAATGATGATACCATTTTCTTGGTTTAAGTCACCAGATAATTATCAAGGTTGGAACCAAGGTGCACCACCCTCTTGACCACTCTCCTGGAATAAATGTCGTAAAGTGGACATAATAAGGCCCACCAGAGGTGATCCAATGAGGATTCCTCAATAAAGGCAAGAGGATCATAGTATTGTGGATGATGTATTGAAGCTAGGGATGATGAAAAAAGGATACAATATGGGAGATGGAATTTAAATTTCCCTTTTCAGAGCATGATATGAATGGTTGACCTGGTAGTGACTAACTCGATTCGATAGGGGATGGTTAATTACTCAGACATGAGCTTTTGAAATACGGGGTTGTATAGATAGAGGAAAAATATGAGAAAAATGGGATGAATGTGACACAAAGATGGACGATATATTGTAATATGACTCAAGGGGATTGAAATAGACTCCATGTATACAAGGGATACTCATCTCTGGTTCTATGAGCAAGGGTGAATTGATAATTCTTCCACATGGGAGAGGCTTGAAGGGGACCATAAAAACATGAGTAAAAAATCATTACTCGTGACGAAAATCGACATGTGAGTCACTAGTGAAAAGGTAAAGTGGTACTAGAGTACATGTGACTTATAGGAAGAAAATCGATTTTAATAGGTGGCAAAGTGAGACCTCATGAAAAAATGGTTCCTCATGAACTTTCAAATTTCCAAAATCAAGAAGAGACCTGTTATAGAAATTGGTGAGATGTTTTGAATAGTGCTAAAGGTTCCTCAAACCAAGCTACGGTTTGGTCACAATGGTCGAAAAAAAAATTAAGGTTTTTCCTACAAAAGGGCTGCTTTCCCCCAAATCCAATTCACTTACATAGTGAGATGTTGCATGATTTGGAGAGGAGGAGAATTCCCTAAACCTTCAGGATATCATATTGAACAAAATAATTGTTGGAATTTGGACACGTGACTTTCACGTAGGTGGCCTTACTTGTCTAAGAACGATGTTAGTGCTTCTTGTAAGGATGGTTCTTGATGAAGAATCAAGCTAAGAAAGGAATACATAAATGAACTACTAGAGAATTTCTAGGGTCATCCCCTCCCACCAAGTAAACCATGGGGACTGGGTGGTAAGTTTGGTATCATATAAAATAGAATATTTGAATATATGGTATCAAGAATATATGATTTGTAATGTGTATATGGTTCGTCAGACAGGCCATTAGGGAAAAAAATCCAAGGAATGAAATGATAATCGACCATACTTATAACATTGGGATCTAAGCCAATGTTATTGTGAATTAAGTGATAAGGTGGTCATGGGTGCCATCATATCCCCAGGAATGAGATATTCCCCCCAACATATAATGATGGAGGGGAATTATTAGGTATGCAAAGGCGGGAATGATTCCTCTACCTAGATGAGTTTTTGGAGTTCCATTGTGTTCTGAGTGCTTGAATAAATGCTTCCATCATCCAAACCTAATGGCACAAGATCCTTTAGAGTATTATGAGTAAATGGAGGTCCATGTGTGCTCCTTTATTTTTTATGGGTGGATGTAGCATGATATGTACATGCCAAATGTATTTACAAAAGTGAACTCTAAACACATTTTGATAATGTGGTTCATCATTCATTTTTTTATTTTTCTATTATTTTGGTAAAAATATAAATATGTGGTAAGAGAAAAAAAATGGTGGATTACCAATATCATTTGGAATTGCATATAGGAGTCAAATGGATAGAATTCATGGGTTTTCATACATGGTGTCACCATACATGAGAGTTTCTTCAGATATAATGAATTGATGATCACCTAAATGACATGATGGTTGAACAACAATAATGTCAAAAGGAAAGGTTTTTTAATATAAGATTAAGGAATGATTTAATGGATCAACCCTAGGGTAATCTAGAGTGGTATGGGACTATATAGGTTCTTCAAGGTGGGGAAGAATAATGGTACCAGACTCGACACTTCTAGATGCACTAGGAGGGTTGGAGAGAATTGATTCTCTTGGAATCTAAAAAGTGGAATCCCCCTTACCTAAATTTTGAGTATCAACGTAATGGTCACAAGGTGGATGTGGTTCAAATATATGGGTTCTATGTAAGGGGTTATTGAACTAATCAACCTCACCATGGATGAAATGCTTGGATTCCACAACATATTGATCATTGGTTTTCAATGGAAGGAATTACATATGATGGTACATATCATCCCAAGGATAATCAAGGGTGGTCATGGCTTCCATAATGTATTCATCGGAATTAAAAATGGGAAGATGGGAGGAAGAGGACGACATGATGAAGAGGAACTACCTCAGGAATATTTATGGGAGACAAGGTTCACATGTGCATCGTAAAAAAGGTTGGATGGATTACTACTAGATGTAACATCTACAGATGTTGATACAAAAGTTTCCTTTAAAAAGGGTTCAAAATAAGCACAATAAGAGACTCATAAAGAGTCTGAAATGATCGATCACATGGATGAAAATAGGTAGAGAATATGGGAATAATTATGTGTCATCTCAATATCAGGAGGGGTAATCACTATGGTGGGTTGAGAAACCTCATGTCCTAGCGAATCATTGGAGTGAGGACCCACAAGTGGAGTAGAGGTGTAAACACTACAATATGCATCTAACTCATGAATCACTTGAAGTGTATCGAATTTTTTTTTGATAACAAGACATTGATGGGAATAATGGCCATAGTTATCACACAAAGCACAAGGGTGATTCATGCGTAAGGATTTGTCCTGTTTGGGAGAATCAAGTAAGGTGATATGGACCTCAATAATGTTAGAGTCTGGGAATGTATCAGAGATTATATTCTTAGTATGAGGAAGCTAAAGACAATTACTGGTGGCATTCCCAACAGCATCAGACAAAGGCCATTGTAGAGAAGTCTTTGGCGGTTTAGGAGGAGTTAGAGTTTCTTGGGGTGCCTTGTATTTGGGTCCATTTTTATAAACTTTTCCACCCTCACCATATGCTTTCACAACAGGATTTTCTTCCTATTGATGTTGTTGTGGAACTAAAGAAAAGGAAGTGGTAGGAGCAAGATGTTTAACCAGGGTCGAATATATGTAAGGTTTGAGCTGATTAAGAGGAGTGTTTGTAGGAGGATCAAGGTACCATACTGTGATCCCTAAGGTAATGTTAGGTAGACTCAATTTAGCCATAATAGGGGTACAAAAGTGTCATGGTAATGGGAATAAGTCAGGTAAGTGACCTGAGGGGTAATAAATTACGGTAACCGCTCCTTGATGGTTAAGACTAGGGAGAACAGTTCTAGGTTGAAAAAGACCGGGAGAGATACTAGTAGAAAGAAATGGGCTTGGAGGAATTGTACCTCAAGGCTAGGTTGAGTTGGGAGTAGGAGGTTGTGGAGGGAGTGGTTGTTGTTAAGGCATACCAGACCATTTTTTGGCAATATGTGATGCTTGACGCATGCAAACACTAGACGAGCTAGGCTCAGAAGCCATACAAGGTGGGTCATAAGAAGCTGCAGGAACTGTTGAATATTTATAGACTCCAGGAGACACATCAGTAAAGGTAGGGACAATCTCATTTCTGGTCATATATTAAATAATGGTCTGAGGAGAGATCTAAGAATAAGGGTCATAGTAAGTCAACTGATCAATAGTGATGATATTTTCAATGTGAGGAAAGAATATATTGTGAAATACAAAGGATGTGATAGAAGCCATTCCATAGGTGTAGCTATGACCCAAATATATGTTATAATATAAGGGGCATCAATGAATTTAATATCAATCGATATTTTCTTACTAGTGACAGTGAGAGGAAAATTTTGATATAAACTGAGGGGTTGTGAGGGATGACCGTTCCAAGCACGAAGAGTGAGAGTGGATTGGGATAGGTTAGGGGAACCAATTTTCTCCAAACACTAGCGACCATCACACAGGTGGAGGCACCTTCATTTATGATACACTATTGGACCGTGGCGTTCTTTATGGAGAATGGTATTTGAAAGGAAATTGATGAAGGAAGGGGGGAATGTTACACTTTGTCAATGTCAAAGACAATAAAACAATTGTTAGGGGGATCAACATCATCTAAAATATATAGTAGATACTTCTGTTGGGATGGGTATGCCTCGAGGACTTCCATCATTGACATGGGAGAAGGAGAATGCTCCAATTCATCTACTATGTTTTAGGTATTCGCAGATTTAGAGGAAATAACATTTTGATGTAATGGACCTTTGGGGATATTTGGGGGATCCTAGACTTTAGGTAAATGGATCTGTAACATGTCATTTGGTGATGATAGAGGCGCAGTTAAAACCTTTGGTTGGGAATTAGTCGATAAATTTGCATGGGGCTTGTCATATTGGCCCAATTGAGTATGGAGGTTATCTTGTTTAGTGTTGACCTCTTCTAAATTCATCATGAGGATTTGATGATTGTTTTAGCTAGATTTTGAAGGTTGAGGTGCTACACTAGCTTGTGTGGGTTGGGAATGTACATATCCTTGATTGGGAAAAGCATTTTTAAGCAGAACTAGTTTTCATGAAGCAGGAGGGAGAGGAGGTGGAAAAATGGGCTAAGGTCCTCTAGAAGTAGTTTCTTGAGCTTCCCATGCTTTTCACAACTGAGGTAAAATGGCACATTGGTGAGTATAATGGAAAAATACTCTGCAATATGAACATTTGTTTTCATTCGAAGAGCCTTGTTTTGCTTGGGTTGTTCATCCTATTGCCATGTTTCGGGATTACATTGGTCACCCTCAGGGGCATTAGGTGGAGGAAATTGGTTTCCTTAGTTACCTTGAGATGGTTGGTTCCAGTTACACTTCCCCTTATTCCTTCTCTTGGTATTGGGGGGGATTGGTTGTAATCTACTGGGAATATACTTGACCTTGAGGGGCTGGTTTCTGTTCTGATAGAGGTGGAGGAGGCATGGGAGGTTGGGGAATTAGTGCCAGTGGGGCTGGAGGGCTACTGGAAATAAAATGCTAAAAAATGTAAATAATGCTAAAAACTAGAGAGTAAAATTAATAGAAAATGAAAGCACAAAACCCCCCCACCCAAGAAGGCTATCAAACAAAAAATAAATAGATGGAATACTAGCTACTCAAAGACACACTTATGGCCGAAATATATACAGTCAAAGGGATTAGGATCTAAATGATTTTTTTTCCTATAAATGGGACATAAAACCAACAAAAATTAGAGGCGAAAGGGATTGAAAAGGATAGGCAAGAAGTTCCAAAACCAAGGATGAAAAATTGATTCCTAAGTGGTGAATGCAACACTAAAATCTAAAGGGGTAAAATTATGAATATACTATAAAAAAGGGTTATAAAACAATAAAAAAGCCATAGAAATTAGTGGCTAAAAGTGCTCTACCCTAGAATCCTCAAATCAATAAGTCTCTTTCTAAATGATGGAGGTGTAATCTAAACCTTTGGGGGATTTTTCCTTCCTCAATGAAAAATTAGTAAGAGATTATAGGCCTAGCGGTGACTCAAGAAATAGCATAAAACCTTTTCGACACAAACACAATGCAGTCAGAAAATCTAGAAAGATCTGAAAATATTTTTGAAAAATGATCTAATGTAGAAACTGACTTGAAAAGTGTGTTCGGACACGGAAAATGGGCTGAAAAGTGAATTGGGATGCAAGAAAGAGGATGAAAACTATTTTCTATTCTTGTAACTCTCGCTCGACAAATCTCACCCAGATTGTGTCGTCTCATGCTCAACTGGTACTTGTGACCTGTGGAAAGATGTGGAACAACAACATAAACCAAAAATATTCTAGAAAACAAATGAGATCTAAAAATAGAAATTGAGAGGCTAAAAATAACTGAAAAAAAAAAATGAAGAGCGTTGAAACAAAAGTCACAAATATTTTTAATTACTACAATAGTGCATTCGTCATTTTTTGACGACTATGTAGCTAATTCACAAGTGAAGTTTCCATTTTTTAGTGTAAATATTTTGAAAAAGTCTACCAAAAACTCTTCACTTAATTCAGTAGTGACAAGTGACCCTAAAAACAATATCTGGTTTCTTTTATGTTTTATATCTGCAATAAAATGTGATAAAAATATACAAGAAAATATATGATGCAAGCCGAAAACATATAGCAACAATAAAGAAAAGTGAATAACCTAATAAAAGGACTTCAAATGAATAATATTTTATTGAAACACCTGGAGATGAAACAGCATGGGTATGTATATCCCCCTCCGTGAGATGGGTCCTTTTGAGTTCCTTGTGCTTCAATGGTATTTTTCTTCTCTCTCAAATATATAGAAAACCAAAAAGAAAGATGGAACTCAAGTGGGAGATAGTGGTGAGGATGATAATGATCATGGTGAAGAATGAATGGAAAACCCTCTTGTTTATAATAAATTAATGAGTTAAATTAGGAAATGTAAATTAATAGAATATTTTTGAACAAATAAAAATCTAACCATTAGGAATACTTTATTATAATTTTATTAGAGGGAAAAGATATTCAAAATGGTAAAATATATTTATTGAGAAAATGGGATTTATTAATCACTTTGTGAGGATTAACAAAAGTGTGAATTTGAGATAATTATTAAATAATGGTTTAACAATTATTCCAAAAATAATAATAAGGAATAATAAATAAATGGTGATTTATTTAATTATTCCAACATGATTTAGTCAAATGTCTTAAGAAATAATGATCAAATAATGATTTAATAGTTATTTCTAGAGAAAATTAAATAAATACTGATTTATTCAATTATTCTCTTGGTTTTTCTTTTTTAATTTTAAACATAAATATTTTAATAAAAATGGTTTACTAAATTATTTTCTATGGTGAAAATTATTTTACTATGGTAAAATTAATCCTACATGTTGTAGTTAGAAATGGCTAGGTGATAATTTTTTAGGTGATAACAAATTCCACCAAATGCATAATCATGATAAAATACCTATCTTAATGTGTAGTTGGGAAAATGAGTTTGGGACAACAACTCTCTACCCAACCTTGGTTTGGGATGCATTGTGGCATTTCCTGTAGCCAATCAACACTGAGCTCTAGATTTCAGATATTGAGGAGGTTTTCTCAAGGGATAAAACCAATATCGCTAGCTGAATGAATAGAGACTCGAGAGGCCCAAGCACCTCCACCCACAATAATCAGGGAATATATAGACTCAAGTCTCCACCCTCAAGTAAGAAAGGGAATCGAGAGGTTTATACCTCCACCCTTAAATTAATTATACAAAAAAATTTCACCCAATCCTGGGAATCCATAACTTACTGCCAAAAAACCAAGATAAAAAGTAGAGGATAGATAGAAAGTCTACTTACTAGGAATCCAAGGAACATGCTTCCACCCCAACTATCGAAGGAAATTAGAGAAATCCTATCTCCACCCTCCACTTAAACAGGGAATCCAGATAATATTGTTCCTCACTTAAGATAGATTCTTCCAGTTTGCTAATTCTCAAATGAAATTTCCTTCATTCTTTTTTCTATAGCAATGTATGACTTCTATCTTCTCCCATCCCTACTATGCTCAACAATTCTCTATTCTTACTCGTATGCACCCTATGATCCCACACATTTTTTTCTCTTCTCCCCATTTTTAATTCTCTAGTAGTTTTTTCTTTCTCTATATGTTACTTGTTCTCTACTCTCTTTGTCTCAACATAATTACGTTGTGCACAATCTTCCTCATATTCCTCTTTTGTATTTTCCTTTTCTTCCATATTTCTTGCACAATTTTTTTTTTATTTTTTTATTTTGGCACCATTTCCCCTGTCTAGTGGAGTGATGCCACCTAGGCTCTTCTCTCCCTTTGACCCTTTTCCTTGATGTTGTTTGTTACAATATATGGTCATTACTTCTCTATGTGCTCTCAACCATGACTAGAACTTGCAACAACAAGGTCACTTCCTTCTTTTAAATTTCATCTTTCTTTCTTGTATATTGTAGCAAGGATTATCTTCCTAGCCCTTCTTTTCCTATAGGTTAATTTTTAAGCCCTTCCCCTTGAACACACTTTGAAATATACAATGGATATCATTTAATTAGCTTAGACCCTTGAAATTCGCATGCAATTTCCCTCCTCAACTCTAGATATATGTGTCCCAATACCTCAATTTGTTTTTAACATTAGCAAATTAATTACAATAATTAAAAATAAGTGGATAAGGATCCATAGGTTATCACAAACACATAGCCCTTGGGGAAACATGATCCTCGGTGATCTATAACTAGATATAAAAGAAAAATATGCTTAAAAATCAACCAGAATTGTTTTTGGATATTTATATTCATAACTCTATAAAATGTTTACAATTTATTTACATTTGCTTCAACCAAAAAACAAAAAAAGGATACATTTCTTTCATTTTATCTACGATTCCCCAAGTTCATTCCTCAAGCCCAAATACTATGGTTGTACCTCTCCCTCTAGTTCCATCTATAGCACAAACTAACCAATCACATTATTATGGTCGTAATTTTTTAAGCAAAGAAACATGGAAAGCGTCATGGAATTTTACTAACGGGGGTGAGACCATCCTGTAGACCATTGACCCTATCTTTTCTAGAACATCAAAATTCCCACAAAACCATGGTTCCAACTTGGCACATGACCCAATATTTAAAGAAGTCTTCTTGGGATTAATGCAAAAATATACATTTTTCCCTACTTGGAACTCTTTGTGGACTCTATGCAACTCTGCATAGATATTTTATTTTTCATGTGCCACCTTTAAGTTCCTTCTCATGGTTTTTATTTCTTGTTCCATATCTTTCAACATATCAGTACCAATGAGTACTCCATTCAATGGATCACTCTAGTTGATTGGAGTATTGCAACTCCTCCCATAAAGAGCTTCAAATGGACTCATTTTCAGGGAGTCTTGGTACCCATTACTATATGAAAATTCTACAAGTGAAAGATATTCCTCCCACTTCATTGGTGCATTACATACATTCTAAACATTTATTAATATTTCTATTTTTCCTCTCTATTTTCCCATCAATTTTTGCATGGTAAATTGTGCTAAGAGCCAACTCTATTCATAAGCATGCAAACAATTCTTTCCAAAACCTTGAAGTACATTTTTCATCTCTATCTGAGATGATATTATTGGGAACTACATGCAATCTCATGATCTCCTTTATGAAAATTTTATCCCCATCACTTTCCAAATTAGTAGACTTGAATGCTACAAAGTGGGCCACTTTTCTCAATTTTTCAACCATGACAATGATTGCATCAAGTTGTTTGGAATTTTTGGTAGCCTTGCAATGAAGTCCATAGAAATTACCTCCAATTTCCATTCTACAATGGGATTGGTCTGCAATAAACCATTTGGGTACTTGTACTCGACCTTTACTTGCTAGCATTCCATGCACTTAGAAATTAAATCAACCACCTCTCTTTTTAGATCAGGCGAATAATAGAATTCAATGATGATTCTAAGTGTCTTATGATATCCTATATGGTGGGAGTACGGCTTCGCATGAAATAATTTTAGTATTATATTTTTTAGATCACTATAATTTGAAACGTATATTTGATGTTTGAATCTAATTAGCCAATTATTTGTAGGGAAATATTCCTTATCCTTTCCACCCTGACATACTTGTTTATAATTTCCTTTATCAATTGATATTTTTCATCATGTTTCCCTACATTTTTATTTATTTCTTCAAGTTCTGTTCCATATGAGCTTATGGTTGTTATATGAATTAAGTGCAACCTCTTATTGAGTGCATAAACAAATCAGTTTACCTTGGCCTTTATGTACCTGATTTCAAAATAAATTTGTTGAGTGTGCCAACCATATAACTTGCCTTACATTTAATATGGGGTATTCAAAAAAATACATGACCCCTCAATGATCGATAATTAGAGTAAATTGTTTTCCGAGGAGGTAGTGCCTCAAAATTTTCAATGCGTGGACGATGTCAGCCAATTCCACATCATGAGTTAAGTAATTTTTCTAATGTTCACTCATTTTTTTGATTCATTGTAGACAACCTATCATTCTTGCAGTAATAATCTTTCGATTCTTCTCTTCGAGGCATCCACACATACTAGAAAATCCTTCTTTGGGTCTACCATTCCTAATATTGGTGCATTGGAGAGTGTTTCCTTCATCTGATTAAAACTTTCCACACATTCAGGTATCCATTTGAAATTCTTGCATTTCAAGTATGAGGGGTTTCTGCATTGCATTACATTAGATATCATTTTTGGGATTCAACTACGTTAATTAAGTCATTCATCTATGACCATTTTCATGAGAGGTAGTCATAACTGACTAATTTCTGATGATTTTTGAATAATCCACTTAGCACTCATTGCATCGGGTGATGCTCACAGGGGTGAAGAAGTGGGATTAAAACTAGTGAAATGAATCAAATAGCATCAATCATCACTTCCAGGGCTTGCACTCGGTAACTAGGAATTCCCGGGAGGTCAACTATTCTTGCATTTCATTTGCAATGCAGTAACTGGGTGACTATTTTTGGAGAATTTTTTTATAAATCTTCTATAGAATCTTGACAATCACTTAAATGACCTAATTTCAAGCACATTCCTTGGTTTTTTCCATTCCATGATGTTTTTTATCTTCATCAAATCAATAAATACTCCCTCCTTTGGGATAATGTGTCCTAGATAATGGATTTGTGAATGAAAGAATTCCCATTTACTAATATTTGCATAAATATAATGTTCTCTTAGAAGCTATAGCACTGCAACTAAATTTTCTTCATGTTTCTCCTTGGACTTTGAATAGAGAAAAATTTCATAAAAAAAATTCTACAAACTTATCCAAGTAATGGAAAAAATCATTGTTCATAAGGCATGAATGTTGTAGGGGAATTAGTAAGCATAAAGGGAACTACCACAAACTCGTAAAGTTCATACCTCAATTTGAAGGTTTATATATATATATATATATATATATATTCATCTTTAATGCACACTTGATTATGGCTCGATCTCATATCAATATTGGAGAATACTATTTCTCGCCTTAACTGATGAAATAGATCATTAGTACTATGATTTATTTGCAATTTTTACGAATTAAAACTTTAACAGTGAAGCACACACACTAATTAGTAGAAACTCATTAAAAATTTGCAGATCTATGCATAAATCATAAGCAAAAAATAAACCATATGAGAAAATTAACCATGAACAAGAAAACGCGATATCATCAACACGTGAGACACAAAATATCTCGTGGAAAACTATTCAATAGGAAAAAAACCACCCTTCTTGTTCTTGCACCTCTTTGAATATTCTATTAAGAAAGTTATGTCTTTTACATAGATTTGTTGACTCCCATCAACAAGGAGAATTGAACTCATATACAAGAGGCCAACATCAATCAACTAGGAGACTTGATTCTATTGATCAACTTGGAATACTATGTTCTCACATTGATCTAAAAACTACTATCTACTAAAAGCCACCACGATAAATGATTCTTGCCTAACTATGATTGTACTATCCAACTCTGATTGGATGGATAAATTTTTCCTTTCAATGAAACTTCACAATCACTGCTCCAAACCCATGAAGTCAATGCTCCTCTACTATATGAATACCTCGTTTAATATATTTTCACACTCGATCCCAAGAATTTATGCTCAAATCAATTCAGCTCTGTAATATTATCTCCAAAAACAACACAACATCAGCAAATCAAATCAAATTACCACAATGATAATCTCTCCACACTAGAAAAATAGTGGCCACAATGCATACATCAAATCTAAAATATCATAACCAACCAATAGAAAAAAAATAACTCATACTTAGCCATAATATCAAACCCTCACTGTAAAATATAATTACTACATAATACAATTATCAACATACAACACAATGGCTATGTGCCAAAGGCACTGGAAACACACTAAAGCATCTATGCTCACAACTAGGACTAAAGCATACTTCCCCTATGTAGGCTTGTCTAACTCACTCTCACACTCCATTAACCATCAGTCAAATCCAAAGTGAATAATAGAAAATTTGTAGGGAGAATTGCACTTTTAGACTGGGATAAAAGATGCACCAAGTTGACGAAATAAATCCACTATCACAAATACTTGTGCACTAAAGGTGTTCACATCATTGGAGGATATTTTTAAACCATTTATGACTTTTACAACTTATTCTAAAAGCCTCTAGGAATTTACATTCCAAATTACATCTTATTTTCATGAGGAATCCAAAGAAATTTTCATGAAACTTCAACCTCACATAGAAAACTAGTTGATCTAGGTTCCAACCATATGCACAAGCTCGTCTTCCAGCGGTTGGAGCATTTCAATGACATGCACAAGCTTGCACAGATACATTTCGGGACATACCTAAGGAAAACCATACAAATTTAGTCTGAAACCTTTGCCAGTTATTTGGTCACCTTATCCAGCTTCTTAACATGCCTCCAAACCTCGATCATAGCCATTGAAGCCTCTACAATTGGATAAAAAAATATCATGTGTCACTCCCAAATTGAACTAAATTTCCAAAAAAGAAAAGTTGGCATGAGTGCCAATAAGTCCTCAACTCTTCTCAACCACTTGTACAAGTTGCAACACCTTTGAACATACTATGTGTCACCTCTACAAACTCATCATCATATCAACACACTGCTGCAATAATTTATAACAATCCTACGAATCTCATCAACACAATAACATCTCCATCACCTGTAGCAGTATCTCCAATGATTCCAACTCTTGTAGAAGCATCTGCAACTCTTGTAGTAGCAAATCCATCATCACCATATGTCCAACACTCCACTAAGATAAGCCATGAGCATGAAGGTGAACATGAATACCTATACTTCCCATAGTCCTCAATGTGGACAACATCAACATCACTAACACCTACGAAAGGTTTACATCAATGCCAACATAACCATCTCAATTTCAACACTATCAGTTGTAACCATAGTACAAGGTGGGTATTAATACATCGACCACTCCACATAGGATTGAAATCAATTCCAAGATGAGCTAGCTATCATCATGAACTAATTTTAACATTAGCTAGCTAGAACCATGCACACTATAATGCCAAAAATATGCCCCTTTGGAGTTGATGGAAACCACACACAAACTCCATACCATCATCCTCTATCAATTCCCATTTGACATCAATTGCAAAGGGTCAACTCCATATGATAAGGAAATAATAAATGAAGCACAAACATTGGAGTAACTAATCTATACAAGCCTAAAAAGTAATGCATATCAAGCAACATCCATGCCTCTCATATCGGTAACAAAAAAAAACACATATCACCAAAAACCATTCCAATCAACATATCCAATCAAAAACCTCTAGTAGAAACAATAATATGGAAACATGAGCCAGCCATACAAGAATAAATGAGAAACAATAAATAAACAATAATATGCAACAATATCCACATGAAGCACCAAAAAACAATTCTCCATAACAACTACATAGTATCAACACCAATATCCATCAACCATCATAACATAGCATGAGTCACACCATGAACATGTCCAAGCAGATCATAATATCAAAAATTGTTGGTTTCAGTAAACAAGAGAACATAATTCCCCCCCTAAACATGTGACATCTCTAACATTATCTCCATCTTGAAGTGAAATGCTTCTGCTACAACATTGTTTCCTTGTCAAGAAAGAAGCACCATATGTACCAAGACTCCACATGTCCATGACTCAAATGACGAATACATGACAAATACATGGTTGTATCAAAAACATATTACTTCATATATAATGTTCATATGACCATTACATGACCTCATAAATCACTTTTACATGAATTCCCAACTCTAGGACTAAACCAGTAGAAGACCCAATGATAAAACAATACAAATAGCAGAAATTATGAGAATTTTAAATTGATATATCAATAAGTACAGACTCTTATGATCATATCCTATGAACCAATGAATCAAATACATGACACATCAATACTATTACATCAACATTATTCCGTACTTGTGGCTGCAAAATGACTCCATAAGACTCCTCCATAACATGCCTATCACCATGACGACTCAACTTAGTAATGACCAGAACTAATACCAATTTCAAATGATGAAACAATGGTAAATATATGGTTTTATTAAACTACATATAGTAACCTATATTGTACCATCTTTTCAACCAAAATTTTAGTGAAATAAAGTATATATATGGCTAAAAAATATACTATTTTCACTCAAAAACCATATGTAATGAAGCTACAATTAAATGAATGAAAAAATATGAGCGAAATGACAAATAAGTCATGTAAATATCATACCATACATAGATTCCCTTGATCTCAATATATCTTGAACAAATAGGACAATGTTGTGGACGTGAATGTGCATGAGTCTCAAAGGAACTTATCTTATGTTGATGCATCAACTTATACTCATCAAACTATCACTTTTCTACTGTATGCTCCCCTTGATATTATGCACCTACCATGAACTCTAGAGTCCTCTATAAATATGAAAGAAATAATTATGGACTACGGGAGGGGTTTCTCTTCAGTACTTGAAGTGTTGATGCTCCTTCTCTATCCACACGGTCCTTGGTGGCTTATTTTTTTACTTCATTGGTTTTCTACTATGTACTCTCTATTTTTATTGTTCTTACAGATTTTTCCTTCAATAATGACTCGAAATTTAGTATCTTTCCATATGGCCAAATTTATGACATGTGTATCTCCCCATGTGGCCAATATATGAAGCAAGATGATCAAATCTCCTGCTTCTCATACTAGATATATACCTTGCTTCCAATGTGCTTATCCTCCATTGGTTAGACCTAAAATCAGATGTTTTATGGAAAAAAAAGTTACATGAATATAAATAACCATAAAATACATGAGTATACCTGCTCACAAATTTCCTTGGATGATAATATTGTTGTAAGCTCCATTTATTAGATCTATACATTCTACTTTTGCAGTAAGCTACAACATGCACAAACTTGTGACAGTTGTAACATTCTAGTTAATGCACTAAAGGAACAAAAATAGTTCGGTTCCTTTGAAATTTTACATATCTACCACGATCTTATCGAGGAGAAAAATATCTTATGAAAATAGGATCTCCTTGAGGTTTTCTTCTTTTCATCTATTGGTTCTTCTGCTAGTTATGATTCTTGTTTCCTTGGTTTCCTAGTAGGTCCCTCTACTACTAATGTATCCCCTTAATTTTATTCTTAGTGTAGCCCCCTTATTGTTATTTTTGTTCCCATGTATTCCCCATATTGTTGTTATTGTACCGCATAGAATCCCATTAATTTTTTTTTTTTCCCTTACATTATTATTATTATGAAGGCTCTAATTATATTGTGACCCCATAAAATACAATATATAGAAACGAAGTATTTTCATTTGTATCATCTAATAATTGTTCAGTTATGTAATGTAAAGGAGGTTTTCCTTGCAAAGAGGCTAATTTTTAAGTCGTTGATCTATGTTTTCTTATATTTTTTGAGTTGATTGTATAACATTTGGTATTAGAGCTTTGGATTTTAGGGTTTCGCTGCTTCAAATAGGTCATATTTATATTTTCACTATAAATTGGTTTCTATGAAGCTTACAAAGCTGGAATTTTGTCCACATGGAGCTGAAATCATGGTGAATATTGTGTAAAAAATTCAGAGTTTGGTTCCCTACATTTTCATAGATATCATCTAGGGAATCTAGGGTTTTTGTAGGATATATAATTCAATCTCAAACAGGTGAACTATGAAAAATCATCATAACTTTCTCTCGGAGCATAGGATTTGAATTTAGTAAAAAGTGACTAAAATTACATAGACTATAGTTTCTTGTGTATCATTTCCAGGGCCACAGGTCGAAATAGTGACATGTGGAACTCTGTATAAGTTCACTCTACTAAACTATTCAATAATCAGGTCATCGTGGGAGATATGGAATAACTGTTTCTTGAAGAATCCAATCTTAGTTTGACTTGTGGGGTTGGAAAGAAGACTTAGAGTGCTACCCGATCTAAGTCCGTCAGCTATCAGATTTATCCATGATCTTTTAGTTTTGTGATGTTGTTTTAATTTTATTTTAAAAGAGAATAAAATAAAAAATGTGCATGTTGTAAAAAATGGAAACAAGACAACCATCAACAACTTAATAACATGATACGTTAATAACAGAGTTCACCCAGTGTGGGCTACGTCTCCAGGCATGGTGTCAAAATGGGGCAGGCCGCTTCATATAGTGCTCAAAATGGGAAGATGTACATGGATGATGTTCATAAAAGGATGTGACCCCAACATGAGTCGCTTGTCTCTCCATGAGACGTTTTGCTACAAGAACTATGACTCAGAATGGACCTCCTATCAGCATGATATAATCTCACAAGAAGAAAAAAAAGATCCCACAACATGCATCAAGCAGGGATCTAGAAATAATAATACATCTCACATCAAAAAGAGGCACATGATCAAACTACATATACCTTAACCCGTGAAGTTGGCTGAAGAAGAAGATGCTCAACTTCTGAATCTAGATGCACCATCGAATTCGTGGCATCGAGGGGCATAGAATCGACTCTTCACACATGAGAATCAAACACCATCACTTCAATCTAGAAAATGGCCAAAATATGGGATGCTCTATCGTTGAAAGGGACCTCACCATTGATTTTTTGTCACTAAGAGGTGTAAAATCAACATAAAATTTGTCAAAAATGGACTCCAGAAAGTTTTGGGCCTCAAGGAATTTTTTTGATTCCCTCAAGATTCCCTAAGATTATTTTGTGTAGGGAATCTAAAAATCTCATACTCGATGTCCATTCCAGATTTACCATGATGTTCCCTGTGAAATTCTGCTTAAGATGACTGTAAACTTCATATCATTCTGACAAAATGAGAATTTACCACCCCATGGAATATTTCAAGAATCAAATTATATTCTCTGCAAAATATTTTGTCTCGAAAAGTGTGCCATCATGGTTCTACCTCTTTGGATGTGCTTATGTTTCCACCATAGTTTGGGCTTAGTGTTCCACTACTCAACCTCCGATTTCCACCATAACATGACTCTTCAAATCTACTTTGCTCCTCCCTTGCTCCTTCGTTGGTAGAATGACATGGAAAAGGGGTTTAAATATTATTTTGTAGATGGAGTTTTCCAAGAGAAGCCCGCAGGGCATTGGTAAAGTGTTGTAATAATAGGGATAGGGTCAGGAGATCAAATCCCACCCATGCAAAAATTTAGTGTCGATTTTTTGTTGTACATTGTTAGAAATATTTAAATATGGGTTGGTGTTAAGTATTGTTGCATTTAATTTTGGATTGTTATATATGGTTATTGTTTGTTGGCACATTTTAATGCATTGACCCCATTTTTATGGGGATTCCCATTTGGGGCTGACCCATGTGGGCCAAGCGGGTTCAATTCCCATTGGCTCCACCCTTGTTATTAACACATGGCTTGTTGGGTGGGAGGGGTCGACAACCCATGACCCCGATCCAACCTGTTGTTTATATATATATATATATATATATATATATATATATATATATATATATATAGTGTGTGTGTGTGGTGTTATGGAGGTTACCATAGGGTTTGGCGGGGGTCATGGACCACTGAACCACAATGTTTTAATAATTTATATTGTGACATCGGTCCGATAGGGGTGGCGGGGGTCATGGCTCGCCACCCTTAATTTAATATTTTTTGTGTTTCTTTGAAACAAATAGTCATTTTCAATTTTAACAAAAATAAGGTTCAATGGGAGAATTAACGAGGCCATAATTTCACCCATTTTAGGGAACTTCCGGTTGACTGTGAATTTGTGGGACACTTAAACATGGCCCAGTGCCCAACTTTGACAAAAAATTTGACTTTCTCTAACTTCTATATACGGGCTTGGATTGGAGATCTGTTTGCACCATTGGAATCACGAAGATGAGTCGCACATGTCCTAAAAGGCCACCCTTCATTATCCTTCACCTTTTTCCTTCAGAGCCATAAGTGATGAGCCAAAACCTACATCCTCTGAAAACTTGTAGTACAATATTTTGCAAATTACATGCTTTAACCTTTGTCCTTCGGAGCCATAAGCGATGAGCCGACACCTACATCCTCTGAAAACTTGTAGTACAATATTTTGCAAATTACATGCTTAACTAAGTGACCAAATAGGACCTAAGCATTTCGCACACTTACCACAAGTTTATAACCATACTCTATGGTCAAGTTTACATCATTTGGAATCATTACCCCAGCTATAAATACAAGGCCAAAAAAGATCATTGTTTCTTCACAATTGTCAGAAAACACATCATCACTTTTACATTTTGACATGCAACACATGATTTACAAAATAATGCCATGACACTCTACCACACCTAGAAAAACCATATATCTCTTATCAAAGTGAATGGTTTATCTCTTTGTGGTGCATTTGCTTGTCGAACAATTGTTTCAACTAGTCCATGCATGGACACCTGGTCCTTGAGATGCTGCTCTGGATGGAGCCTCCAAAATGTGCCTCTTTGATGGCCACTTTTATCGCAATGACTACAATGAGTCTTCTTCCTCTAGGCTTGATTTAACTTCTTGTTTTCCAGTGACGGGGAAGGCCTTTCATACCTCATCCTCTTTTGGGCTACCATTCTTTTCCAACACTTAGAGAAGACATGGTTATTTAATCTAGAAAAACTACATGTTTTTCGATGCCATGTCTTATGTTCATTATTAGTGGCATGCTTGTAATAAAAATGAACACTATAATATCGATACTTGTTATACCTTTCTCGACTATCTGTGGTGCAATCATGGTGACGATAGCTTGCCTGAACTCTCTCTCTCTCTCTACAATGCGCATTGTCATAGGATGATGGTGAAGTGTTCCCATCATTCTCTTTCCCTAATGGTTTCAACCATGCATTGGAAGATTCTTACACCTTTCAGCATTGTCCTTCAGTGTATCCTAAATCTATGAATTGAGGTCTCTGCACAACCTCCAATGGCTGAGTTATGCCTTGTCCATTAACACCAACTCATCCTCCTTTATACCTCATTTTGGTAAGGAGTCTCATGCCAGTTCCTGTAATGGGTATCTCCACGTTTCCAATAGAAATAATAGCATGTCAAGATAATACTGAAGATAAATCAATGTTTTTTACCTGAACTGTCGATTCAGGAACAAGTGGTGATGGATTCTATAAGCCTTTTCTGCCCTTCATTTCCTCCAAAGCATCTTCCGCGAGTCGCAATTGAAGCTGCAATTTATGCTTCTCCTCTTTCTCTTCTCATAGTAGCCTTCTTAATTTAGCATTCCCTTCCCGAAGACTCCGGTTGATCTCCTAATTTGAATGCTGAGAAGATGATGAAGGTGACAAAGAAGATGCATAAGAACTGGAAGATGTCGATGACACATCACTCTCTCATCTTTATGTATCCTTTTCCTCTATTCTCTTCTCATAAGCGTCATACCATTAGACAACTTTTGAGGTCTAAAATGGGCCTCCTAAGAAAAATTTACAAAAAAATAAAATTTATAAGAACCAATAGGATTCAAGATAATGATGTCAACCATGGGGGATGATGCACCATTTTTGGGGTTAAAAAGTAAAAATATTAAAAAATTAAAATAATACAACTACTTTTAAACTTATATTTTAAACTTATCTACCTAAGGTTTTACTCAAATTTATAGTGGGAGTACTCGTTGGATGAAAAATTTAATTCCTCATCCAAGGAGTACCCATGTTGCATACTTTTGATGGACCCTTCTACACAAAAAATGAGAAATACATTAAAAAACATGATTGCAATCATGTTTTTCATGTATTTCTCATTTTTCGTTTAGTAGGGTTCATCGAAAGTATCTAACATGGGTACTCCTTGGATGAGGAATCAAATTAAGCATCCAACGAGTGTTCCTGCTTGAAATTTGAGTAAATCCATAGGGAGATAAGTTGAAATACGAGTTGAAAAAGTAGTTTTCTCTTTTTACCCTTTAAAATTTGATGATGTAATCAAATCTTATTTTATTTTTTCCACTATTATTTTATAATCTCCTTAGGAGGCCCATTTTGGACCTCAAAATTTCCCTAATGATTATGTCCACCAATTTGGACATCTAGAGCATGGCCTTATAAATGTCTTTTTCATCCTCCACTGTTGCAAGTTCAATCATTTTCACACTTGCAATTCACATCAATGAGAAGACCGCTCTAATACCAGCTTGATCTGGGTTCGTCAGCTACCATATTTACCCATGATATTTTACTTATATGATGTTGTTAGAAATTAATTTTAATAGACATAAAATAACACATGTGCATGCTATAAAGAAGGGGAACAAAAAAACCATCAATAAGATAAGAACACGGTATGTTGATAACGAAGTTCACTGAGTGTGGGCTATGTCTTCGGGCTCGGTATCAAATTGGGGCAAGTCGCTTCATATAGTGTTGGAAATGGGAAGATGTACATGGATTATGTTAATACAAGGATGTGCCCTCAACATAAGTGGCTTGTATCTCCATGATACGTTTCACTACAGGAACTTTCACTCACAATCAACCTCCTATCCGCATGACATAATCTCACATGAAGAAAAAAAAATATCCCACAACATGAATCAAGTAGGGATATAGAAATCATAATACATCTCACAAAAAAAAGAGGCACATGATCAAACTACATATACCTCAACCCCTGAAGCTGGCTGAAGAAGTGGATGCTCAGCTGCTAAATCTGGCCACATCGTCAAATTTATGGCATCGAGAGGCATAGAATTGACTGTCCACACATGAGAATCAGACACCGTCAGTCCAATCTAGAAATTGGATGAAATATGGGAAGCTATGCTACTGAAACAGACCTCACCATTGACTTCCTGTTGCTGAGAGGTGTAAAATTGACATAAATTTTGTCAAAAATGGACTTCAGCAAGTTTTGGGCCTCGAGGAATCTTTTTTATTCTGTCAAGATTCCCTAAGATTATTTTCTGCAAGGAATCTAAAAATTTGCTCCTTAGATGGTCATTCTAGCTTTACCATCATGTTCCCTGTGAAATTCTGGTTAAAATGACTATAAACATCATATCATTATGACAAAATGAGAATTTATCACCCGATGGAATCTTTCAAGAATCAAAGAATATTCTCTTTAAAATATTCTCTATCTCGAAAGCATGCTAGCATAGTTCTACCTCGGTGGATGTGCCCATGGTTCCTCCCCTAGTTCTGGCTTAGCATTCCACTTCTCGACCTCTGAGTTCAACCATAACACAATTCTTCAAATATGCTCGGCTCCTCCCTTGCTCCTTTGTTGGTTGAATGTCAATGAAAAGGGGTTTACGTATTATTTTGCGAGCATAATTTTCCAAGAGAAGCCCATATTCCATTGGTGAAGAGTTGTAATAATAGGCATAGGGTGGGGGGATCAAATCCCGCCCATGCAAAAATTTGGTGTTGATTTTTTGTTGTTTATGGTTTGAAATATTCAAATATGAGTTGGCGTTAAGTTTTCTTGCATTAAACTTTGGTCTATTCTATATGGTTATTATTTGTTGGTGTGTTTTAATGCATTGAACCCATAGGGGGCTAGCCAACATGGGCCCAGTGGGTTCAGTCCCACTGGCTCCACTCTTGTTATACACACATGGCTTGTTGGGTGGGGGGGGGGGGGGGTCAGCGACCCACGACCTCGAGCCAGCACATTATATATATATATATATATATATATATATATATATATATATATATATATATATATATATATATATATATATCGTGTGTGTTACGGAGGTCTCGTAGGGTTCAAAGAAGGTCATGCACCCATCGACTCCACAATGTGATGATAATTTATGTCATGGACATGGGTTCGACGGTGCTGGGGTCATGGCTCACCACCGTAAAGCCCCTATACATGAGTATCTCCTTATTATGTTAGTGTAGCCCCCGTATTGTTATTATTGTACCCCTATAACCCCCATATTGTTATTGTGCCCTTACATTATTATTGTTAGGTCGGTTAGGATTACATCGTGGCCCCACTTAGGATTATATTGTGACCCCATGGACTCCTATATATAGAAGGAGGTTTTGTTCATTTGTATCATCCAGGAATTGTTCATTCATGTAATGTATTGGAGGTTTCCCCCTCGAAGTGGCTTATTTCTAAGGCGTTGATATCTCTTTTCTTCTATTTTTGGAGCTGGTTACACAACATTTGGTATCAGAGCTTTGGATTCTAGGGTTTCGCTGCTCCAAACATGTCATCGTGGCATTTTCACTATAACTTTTTTTCTACGACGTTTCAGAAGCTGAAATTTTTAGGGTGCGAAGAAGCAATCCTGAGGAAGCTTGTCTAAAAATTTCAGAGCTTGGTTCGCAGTATTTTTGGAGATATCATCTGTGGGAGTTAGGTCTTTTTTCAAGCTCCTAAAAAGGTCATCGTGGCATTTTCGCTATAAATTGTTTTCTACAAAGGTTCAGAATATAAAATTCATATGGTGCGAAGCTGAAATCCTAAGGAAATTTGTCAAAAAATTTCAGAGCTTGGTTCGCAATATTTTTGGAGATATGATCTGTGGAAGGTAGTGCTTTTTCAGGCTCCTGAATTTCATCTCAAAGAGGTGATCGTGGGAAAAGTTCAATAACTCTCTCTCTGGAGATTGGATTGGAGTTCCGTCAAAAGTGGTCGCAAGTAAACGGCCTGTAGTTTCTTGGATATCAATTTCAGAGACAAAGAGAAAAACAGTGACACGTGGCAAGTCGTACAAGTTCGCTCTACTGAACCAGTCCAAAATTAGGTCATTGTGGGAGATTGGACACAAATTTGTCTTGGAGAATCCAAATCAGGTCAGACCTGTGGCATTTGAAATAAGCTTCAAAGGGCTACTACAGGGCTTAATTTTAGATATTGAAGATTTTCAATTACATATATAATTCAATTTCAATATCGAGCTCCTAAAAGCTAGTAAAAGGTGTGTATTTTTTTTTCCGAATTACATAAATCTTGTTTGAAAAATCAGTTTGAAGTGATTCCAAGGGCCTATTGAGCATATATTTCAGTATTGGGTTCTGAAATGCCTCCTAAAAATAATTCCATACCCATTAATCCCTCAAAAATCTATACTATGACGCATGAAGAGGAAGAGTTGCAGTATGAGATATCAAAATTACGGTACCAAGTGCAACAAGTTTCAATCCTACGAAGAGCAATTGAAGATGAAATAGATGGTTTAAAAGCAGAAATGGAGGCTAAGTTGGATGGTTTGAAGGATCAAATAATAGAAAATATGGATGATAAATTAATGGAAGATCACATCGAGCATCAACAACAAGTTCTCCAACTCTTAAAGGATAACCCAACTTTGGTGCAGAATCTAATGAAACAACAGGAAGATCAACATCACATCGAAAGAAGTTATGAAGAAGTCATAGAAACAAGAACTCAACAAGTACGATCAATTTCAGAGTATCTCAGTAAGTGGAAGAACTTTCCAGTAAAATATTTCACATGGGAGGATGAGAATTTTATACAGAAGCATCAAGAAATAATCAAGCGTTGAGGACAACACTTGTTTGAAGGAGAGGGGCATGTTAAGTCCCTATATTAATAGTGTAGTCCCTTATTATGTTAGTGTAGCCCCGCTTATTGTTATTGTTGTACCCCTGTAACCCCCATATTGTTATTATTGTGCCCTTACATTATTATTGTTAGGTCGGCTAGGATTACATTGTGGCCCCACTAGGATTATATCGTGGCCCCATGGACTCCTATATATAGAAGGAGGTTTTGTTCATTTGTATCATCCAAGAATTGTTCATTTATGTAATGTATTGGAGGTTTCCCCCTCGAAATGGCTTATTTCTAAGGCGTTGATATCAATATGATCTTTGAGTCTATTACACAACACTGTCCTGAATGATCTCTTTTTACTATTTAGTAATTAATGTCCCTTCTATTTCAACTAAATACACTGTCACCGGAAAATTAACGAGGCCACAATTTTGCCCATTTTTGAGAGTTAGGTTCCCTTCCAGTTGACGGTGAATTTTTGGGACACTTAGGGCCTGGCCCCCTGCCCAAATTTGACCAAAACATTGACTTGCTCTAACTTCTCCATACGAGCTCGGATTGGAGATCCATTTTCACCATGGGAATCAATGTGATGAGTAATTTAACCTTAACCTAGTTCGAGAGCAATCTGACCACTTTGAATTGTTCCCATTTATGAGCCCTCTTGGTCTCCAGAGGGTGTCTAGAGCCACTTGCGTCACTACCATAGGATGAAATTTCAAACCTCTGAGATCCAAAATTATAAAGATACAACATATTCAATATTCAATTCCTACAAAGAAAGAAAAATGTTTGTATTAAAAAAAAAATCATAATTATTTTTTGAAAAATCAGTTTTAAGTGATTCATGGGGCATAATGAAGCATAAATATCATTGCTTGATTCCAAATGAGAAAATGGAAACAACTAGTAAACAACCAGAAATATCTACTACGATGCATGAAGAAGAGGAAGAAATGCAAAACAATATATCAAAATTACGAGACCAAGTGCAACAAATTTCACTCTCACAAAAAGTAACAAAAAATGAAATGGAAGCTAAGATGGATGGTTTAAATAATGAATTAAAAGAAGACATGTAAGGTTTTAGGGATTTTTTAAAAGAAGACATGGAAGGTTTGATAAAGTTTCTACAAGAAATGCTTCCTAATGGTGAAAAGGTATTAGATGAAACACATGAACAGAACAAAATAAATGTTAATCGTGATTTCATAGACTCTAATGTTGGATTGAAGACCCACCATATTCCAAATATTGATATGAGGAAGTTTGATTACAATGATTAGTTAACATGGATACTATAGATGGATCAATATTTTGATCTCTATAATGTGAAACACACACAAAATGTACGCATTGAAACTTTATATTTACAAGCCAATCAATTTTTATGATATCGATGGATTTTTTCTCGTAAACCACTTGTCACTTGGTCAATTTTTATAGAGGAAATGATATTACATTATGAGGATACAAAGAGAAACACCTTCTATAGCTAATTGATAAATATCAAACAAGAGGTTCCAATGTTTGAGCACATTAAGGACTTCCAAAAATTGAATATAAGGGCAAATGATATTATAGAGGAATATAGAATTGATTTATTCATAGGGGATTTAAATGATAACATCCAACATGAGGTTCACCTTTGGGAATCTAATTCATTGGAGAAGGCATTCAAGGTGGTAAGAAAAACTGAAAGAAAAATTATGGAAACAAGGAAGTCTACCACTCCCAACTATAAATATGGAATTGTTGTTTCTCCTAACCTTCGACAACCTACAAGGTTCATACCACAAAAATTGGAAGAAAAAAGAGCAAAAGGGCTTTGTTACAGTTGATAGAAAATACACTAAAGGTCATAATTGTACTGAGAAGAAATTATTCTACATAGTTTGTGAAGAGGAGAAAGAAAAGGAACAAGAAATGTAAAAAGAATAGGATATACACCATGAATCAGATAATATCTTGTAATGCATTGGTATGAACCACAACTCCTAAAACTCTCACAATAGAAGAACATATCAAGAAGAAAAAGGTAATAGTGTTGATTGAGTTGTGTACTACCCATAATTTTATTCCTTATAAGATAGCCAAGGAATTTAATTTCTTCCTATATGCACAACCAAAGTGTTAAGTGATGGTTGCAAATGGAAGAAATATAAATTTATCTAGAAAGTTCCACAATATCAAGCTAACCATGGGGTAATATGTTTTGAATTGTCTAATGCTTTCCATTCCAATGGGTGGTGTTGATGTTGTACTAGGAGTCCAAAAGTTACAATATTTGGGTAAGATGAATTTTAATTTTCAAGAACGTTTCTTGAATTATTTTTGGGAAGGAGAGGAAGTTGAATTATGTGGTATCATAGGGAAAAAAATAAATATAATCAGCTCTAATTGCATGAAAAATATTATAAATAAATAACAATGGGGTATAATTGCACAATTATACTCACTAGAGGTTCAAACATCGAAATCATCTATTTATACAAATCTCCAAAAAGTATTGGAAAATCATTCCAATGTATTTGAGATTCCCAAATGCCTCCCACCTATTCAAGATGATGATCAGGCTATTCATTTGATGCCAAAAATTTTCCTCCAAACATCAGGCCTTAGAGGTATCTCAATGCCCAAAAGAGTGAAATTTAATGTATGGTTGTAGAAATGGTAGAGGATAGTACAATTCAACCTAGTCAACGTTCCTTATCTATTCCAAAAGTATTGGTGCATAATAAGGATGCATTACAGGGAGCTCAAAAAGCTCACTATTGAGGATAAATTTCTCATTTTTGTCACTGATGAATTTTTGGATGAATTACATGTAATAATTTACTTCACCAAGTTGATTCTTCATTCAGGATATCATCAAACTAGAATGAAGACTGAATACATGACGAAAACATCATTTATAACTCAAGTAGATCATTATGAATTTTTGGTCATGTCTTTTGGCCTTACTAATCCACCTTCTACATTTCAAGGTTTGATGAATTCCATTTTCAAACCCACCCTTAGAAAATTTATGTTAGTATTTTTTGATGATATACTAATCTATAACAAGCCTTGGATGGATCATGTTCAACATGTTGAAGGGTGCTCAAACTATTGTAGGAGAAACAATTATAGGAAATAACCTAGAAATGTTTTCTTGGAGTACATGAGGTGGAATGTATGATTCATATTGTATCTCATGAGGGTGTTAAGGTAGAAATTTACAAATTTAAATCCATTAAGTAACGGAAAATCCCCACAACCATAAAGCATATTCAAGGATTTCTTGGGTTGACAAGGTATTATTTCAAGTTTGTTAAGAATTATGGGATAATAGGAACACCTCTAACAACATTAATGAAGAAAGATCCATTTTATTGGACTCTGGAAGCAACTAAGACATTTAAACATCTTAAAGAGGAAATGTGTCAAGCACATGTATTAACCACAAAAAACTTCACAAAAACCTTTATTGTGGAATGTGATTCCTCAGGAAATGGAATTGGTGACGTTTTAATGCAATAAGCAAGACCCATTTCTTCTAAAAGTTGTAAAATCAAAGGAAAGTATTTACACAAATATTTATGAGAAGGAAATGTTGACAATACTACATGCACAAAATAAATGTAAACCTTACCTAATGGGAAGAAAAATCAAGGTAAAAACAAATCATGATAGTCTTGAATACTTTTTGGAACAAAGATTATGTTCAGAAGAACCAAAAAAATGTGTCACAAAGAGGTTGGGTTATGACTTTCATATCCTCTACAAAAAGGGAAGCACAATGTTGTTGCAGATGCACTCTCAAGAAAGGATGAGGACGTGGAATAATTTCTTTGTGCCATTTATTTTATCCAACTGGATGGGTTAACTGTAGCAAGGGATGAATGGAAAAATGACGAAGAAGTGTGGACATTCATTTAAAATTTTCAACATGATCCCAATAAATATGATACATTTAGTTGCAAAAATCATTCATTATGGTACAAAGATCGCTTATATATTTGTAGGAATTCTAGCAACTCAAACAAAATATTTTTTTGGAATTGCACACCTCTCCCTTAGGAGGGCACTCGAGATTTTTAAAAACTTACAACAAGGTCAATAAGGAAATTTTTGGGATGATATTAAATCTGATATTCAAAAGTTTTTAGAAAAATGTTTGGTTTTCCAACAAAATAAAGTGGAGACAATTAAGACCCCGGGTATGTTACAACCTTTATCCATTCCAAGTCAATGTTGGGATGAGTTTTCAATGGATTTTATCACAGGTTTACCTATTTTCGAAAGAAAGAGTGGCATCATAGGGGTAGTTGATAGACTTACCAAGTATGCACACTTTTGTGCATTATCTTATCCATTTAAAGCCATTACAATTCCAACTACATTTATGGAAACAATTCAAAAGATACATGGAAACCCAAAGATTGTTGTAAGCAACAAATATCCCATTTTCATTGGAATTTTTGGATGAAATTATTTTCTTATCTGGGTACACTATTAGCTCATATTTCGTATTATCATCCTTAATTTGATGGGAAAACTGAGATAGTGAACAAATTTTTGGAATGATATATTTGTTTCTATGTATCTAATAAACAAATAAAATGGGTCAAATGGTTACATGTCACTGAATGTTGGTTTAAAACTTCCTTCCAAACTGCATCTAAACTGACCCCATGTATGGTACATTATGGATATCATCCACCATCCATCATGCCATCTTTAAGAGAAAATTATAAGGTTCAAATAGTGGAATATCACATCTAGCATTAATAACAAGTTCTTCAACAATTAATGGATAACCTCACTTTGGCACAAAATCGAATGAAACAAAAGGAATATCAATTTCACAACGAAAGACATTTTGATGTAGGAGACTGGTTATTTTTACGACTACAACCATACAAACAAATGTACCTCAATAAAGCTAAGAAGGATAATAAATTATTACCGAAGTACTATGGTCCTTACAATGTGTTGCAAAATATGTGTACTATGTCTTACAAATTGGAGCTTCCTAAATCTTCGTGTGTGCGCCTAGCTTTCCATGTTTCGTGCTTAAAGAAGGTTATAGGTGATAAGCTCATGGTTCAAAAAATATTTCCAAAAATTAACAAGGAAATAAAAATAATATTGGAACCTAAAGCAATCATAGAAAAAGGAACCCGATAGCTTCAAAATAGATCAATTTTAGAATATTTCGTCAAATGGAAGAGCTTACCCATTGAATATTCCACATGAGAGGATGAAAAATTTATACAGAAGCATCCATAACTACTAAAGCATTGAGATCATCACTTTTTTTAAGGACAGGGGAATTTTAGGTCCCTATAATAGTAGTGTATCCACTTCTTATTATTGTTAGTGCAACAACCTTATTGTTATTTTTATGCCCATGTTAACCCCATATTGTTATTATTGTGCCGAACAAAATCCCACAATTGTTATTGTTGTGCCCTTACATTAATTTTTTTTATGCAGGCTTTGATTATATTCTGACCCCTTAGAATCCTCTATATAGAAAGGTATTGTCATTTGTATCATCTAAGTTCATTTATGTAATGTAAAGGAGGTTTACCCCTAGAAGAGGGTAATTTTTAAGCCATTGATATATCTTCTCTTCTATTTTCAAAGTTGGTTGCATAACATTTCCACTCCTTCTATTTCTATTCTTTAGTACATGATTCTTGGGTTCTTCATTATTGTTTTCTATTGCATCCAAACTAGACTCGCCCTTTTGAAATATAAGACCATATTTATCCAATAGTGATCTCTGGATCTCAAGAAAAATATCTAAGGCTACAATAATCTTCTCCATCTTCCAATGATCTCTCAAGGACACCAGTTTGGCTTCTAATATTTCACACTCATATTCCTTCTCTTTATATTGCTTCTTCATACCTTCCTTGACATTTTCTTATTCTGTGAATTTAATATTTAAGATGACAATCTCTTCCTTGAGCTTGGACTCCATATCATCAAAAATTTGCAATATGTTTTCTTGATCCTTGCATGTAGTTTTTAGTCTTGAAATATCTGCTCTAAGAACCTTAATATAATTCTGATATTCACTAGGAACTTCAACATGATAAAAATTTGAATGATCAAAATTGTAACTTAGAAGAAAATCATTAATATTTATACCTTTAGGTTCATGATTTTTTGGTTTCTTATGGTTGAGCTTATTATTTTTGAAGGACCTTCTTTTTATTATTATTCTTGTTCTTAATTTTGTTTCTCTTTATCTCATTCTACATATTGTTATTGGTACTATCCCAAAATATGGATTCTAGCTTGTCCCAAATTTCTTTGGCATATTTCAAACCTACTAGCCTCTTCAAATCATCATCCTAAATAATATTGTAGATTATTCATCTAGTTTATGCATCCTTCCGTTGGCTTGTATTAATCATTGTTAAATGAATAAGACAATGGACATAAATTATCAATCCATGGATGTATTTTATTTCAATGATAGTTGCACTCTCTATGCTGATACATCAAACCAGAGGTGAAATCAAAATAAAGAGGAATCGTTGCTGAATTGATTGATGAAACTTAACACTCGTGCGGGAATAAAAAAATCTACAGGAATGTAATCATGCCTCAATTAAACGGTACCTAGCACGCTACACAACAATTACACCAGCTGGTATTTCTAATCTCATCCGTGTAACAACATAATAGTATTGAAACTGAAGCAGATCTACTTAAAACCATAGTAGCAACAACAAAACTCCATCAATACAAAAGAAAATAAAAAATATAGTACAACTACTTTACCACTGAAGTCCCTCCTAAAGAGGAGGGCCCTTCCTCCTTAGCAGGGTGCAAGAAGAGACGGAAACTAAATGGAAATTAACAAAATAACACATTTAACAACAACAACATGATATCTTTGTATTATGGTGACCAAATTACAGATCCAAAAGGCGATACTATTCTTCGATAACCCCCTGACCTCAAGGTTCGAGAGTTATATAATGGTTACATGTTCAGAAAAAAAGGAATGGATAAGTCATGACAATCTTATGATTCACATGCTGATAAAAATAAGATACATATAGTTACAACCAATTCCCTTAATAAAAATTATGACGAGGAAAATATTGATTAGAATCAAAACTGTCGAAAATATTCTATTCTAAAATATAATATGTAATGACTCCTACAGCTATTGTGGAAAGCGGCAACTATAGCACAACAAAATTTTAGGACAGGTCTGCATCTAGAAGTTGATGATATCTAATCAGCAATACGACTATAAAAACAATTTGTAATAGCGAGTCTGTAATAGCACTATGATGTAACAACATCGTAGTGTAACAACTCACTGTAACAAAACACTTTCAAATGCTTCTGTACGCCTCATGTTCTAGGTATCTTGTGCTAAGAATAACATTTGGAAGGACAACAAAAGACCAAATAACTTCCTCCAACATTCATCCCAGTTAGCCACAAAAAGGAAACAACACATCACTATAATTAACGAAACAACAAGATAATGAAATATGGAAAAACGAAAATATTTAAGATATGAAAGAATGGAAAAAGGCAAAGGTAGTCCCAAGGTTTGAGGTCAAAAGGTAAAAAACGAGGGAAACTAATGTAGGAAATAAGTACAAAAATGACACCCAACATCTCCCTCCAGCTGAAGCACTTGCATGTCCTCATGCAAAAATCTCATCTTCCTTGATAATATCTCCTATGCAGGTCAGTGAGTCTTGTTACCATTATTTCTGTCACCTGGAAAGAATTCTATCGAGTATTATATTCTGTAATAGAATCTTCTTCGTACTTAACGATTCATAATGATCCTAATCTCTTGGTGGCCATGTAAAAGGTTTAATCTGGTCCAGTATGGCAAAAGCAAGCATTCTAGTCTGGCGCATACTCTCAATTGCATGTGTATGTTTCAAAATTTTAGTATTATTGAATCTCTTTCCAACAACCCAACACTACTGTATTACCATGCACTTTGGACATTGTCTTGTGGCGCTAAACTATTCATTTGTGAAAACCGATTAAAGAAAAAATCCGCAGTCGCGTTGTGCCTTAGAGGTATGATATCTTATCCCAGAGTAAGCATAATGTTTTCATTCATGACAAATCAATAACTTATATTGGTTTTCGGATCTTTTAATTTTTATCTTTTTCCTTCAATATCGTCATGCGTTTGTGGATTGATTCCCTCAAAATGATTCCTCCTCCTGATGTACGAGGCTTGTGTGAAAATCATGTGGAGAAATAAAACCTTTATTGACGTAAAATAAACAAAGGCAACAAGTTAACATTCCTTGATCAAGCATGAAAGCTCATTAAAGATTAAATAATATTTACCAGCACCTCACCATAGTAGTTTTTATTTGGAAACAGAGATAATAGTGTTCCTATAGGGAAAATAGAAAAGGATCGGAAGGTCTGCACATCACATGAGCTAAGGGCAGTCTCACTTACAGATATTTTATACTTAGACATTAAATCTATGAACTTTTATTAAAATTAATATCACAGTGTTCCTTGTTGCTTTTTACTTCCATACTTCCATTCTTCGGTCCTTCTTTTAATTATTCACCTGTCTAGCAATATAATAGAAGGTATTTATACGATGTTCTTTAATTGTCCTGTCCACAGAAAAGGCATATTTCCTCATGTTTCCATTTCTGCAACTTGGAAATCGACAAAATTTTCTCGGAACAACATCCCACAGTGGGACCTGATGTTCTTCTACATTCAAGATCAATGGTGGGTGTAACAACCTCTCTTGGGTGGGTTTTCTTAACCTCTACTGTTGTTTTTTGTGTAACAACAGCGTCATCAGTGGGTTATTTTGTATCAACTCCTTTATTTTCAGCTAGGCTAGCCTCTGTGCCCACCGCTAGTTCCTCTGTAACAATAGTGGCCTCCATAGGTTCTTGTGCATCAGCTTCCAGGTCAATTACTATGGGAGGCTCTACTTTAATTGTTAGCTCTCGTGTAACAACAATATCCTTAGCAGGTTCTTGTGGGATAGCCTCCCGCAGTTTCATTTTTCTCTCCATTGAGCCAGTTCTTTCCCAAAAAACCCTATACCCTACTGCTGTTAATCCCTGAGAACATGCTGCGCATACAGATCCTAAAATTTCCTTCCCCCAGAAAATATCTTCTTTAACTATTCATTTTCATTTCTTAAATTTTCAATTTCTGAAAGTAGAGTATGAGTTTCATCCTTACCTGATGAGGAGTGTTCTTTTCCTTATTATTCTTATCCTTATGCTTATTTTTTCTTCTCAATTGTGGGTGATGGTTCAGTTGGCAAGCTAAATCTCACCCTTAGTTCCAGTCCTCTTTCTCCAATCAACTTTTCAGTGGGTTATTTTCCAATTCTAACCTTGACAGGCTGGGTGTGGACTTCATATTTTGCATGACCTCCTTCTGAAGTACCAACCTATTTTCTCTGGCTCGTCCTAGGCCTTTTCTGTTTAAACTCTTCCAAACTCCTTCCTTGATGGCTTAGGGAATCCAACACAATCAATTTGATAATTCCATGGTTGGTCACACAGGTTTTAGGATGTGCTCTCATCTTAACTGCAGCAGCCATGTGCTTAATATTTCCCAATAGGAAATATGGGAGGTTGATCTTCTACTGGTGCCGAAGATGATTTAGTAAAGGGAAGTGATAATTGAAGACAATTGTGGATCTTATCTTGTAAACAATGTGCTTTATCATATGAACGACAACATTTTCCCATGGCTGGGGAAGTGATAATCTATCAACCCCTCTACCCTTATTTTCCATCTTTACCTCTCCTTCAAGAAAATCCTCCTTGAAAGAAGGGTCATTAACTTTCCTATTAAACCATATTCGTCCTTCAACTGGAAATGTGGTCACACGAGAAACCACTTCTTCTATCACTTCAATTCGTAGACCCCTGACTTGGGTCTGTTGGTCATTCAAGTTCTTGGTGAATTCAATTGCAATTGCTTCATCCAAGCCCTCCAACCTCTAGAAGTATTTGAGCCACTCGACGTCCCTGAATACCTAATAATATTTTGGAAAACAATGTAAGACCTCAATGGAGTGTGGCTCATGTCTCATTGTTGATCCTCCCATCTTACTATTACCATGAATCACTCATTAAGCTCGACCAATCGTGATATTGTCGTATTGCTTGCTATCTCCCAACACCCTGCTCTTCTTATCCCAAATTGAGAATTTTAGCCGAGGATACAAGACTTCAGCTAAGGGAGGTGATGAGAGGTGACAAGATTTTCAAATTACTGATTCATGCTTCATTAGTGTATAATTATTGAAAATGACGATCTTTAAGTACAAATCCATTTTCTGGTCAGATTTGGTCATAATTGGTTATCATGCTGTTTAATTTGATGCATGCAGGATTAATGAAGATTTCAAGGGTACGGATTACTTGCAATGATTACAATATTTACCCCCCCCCCAGCTTTAATGGTGATGGTTGCCCATGGCCGTCAAAAGAAATGTCATAACTTGCCATTAATCATCAAATTATTAAATGATGATGTTACCTTTTTAAATGACGTACCTGAGATGATGTGAAGAAGGAAGTTAATGTGATGGCATAACCGCTTCCAATGACCGTGGCAACCCCTCTTGACTGTTGTAATTATTTTTGCATTTCAGGATGGAAATAATATAGGAAATATTATTCATGGCTGTCGGTTGTTATATATGTAATAGCTAAGACAACTAGTACGTTGTCCTTCAGAAAACATTATAATGACGAAAAATAGATACAAAAAAAAAAATGGGTAACATAATCTTGTGAAATATGTCAGGAAGGAAAGATGATGTTTTTAAAAATGGAAAAAACATTGGGTGTAACAGCCGCCATAGAAGTGGTTTTCAACTGTTACAAATTGTCTAACTACGCCCCAAAAAGATATTTTCACAATTATATTTTTATTGTTTTTATTATTATTAATTTTTTTTAAATGGGTGTAGCACCCACCACAATAGTGGTTTTTAGCTGTTACACTTATTGGAATTTCAAATTTCATGCTACATAGGGGAGCATCCCCCTGTTGTCGTAACATAAATATCAGAGTCCATGACAATTTTAACAAATGATTTATTCGAATCAGGTTGATGATATAACCTTAGAAGGTGGCCATTAACCAATAACGATGTCTTAGCAGTATCAATGGTAACTAATTGTATAGTCCCATTGTCAAATACCATGTGTACTTCGTAAGGACCTAGCCATCTGGTCTAGAGCTTGCTTTTGAAATCCTTGAATTTTGAATCGTAAAAGAGAGCACAATGTCATTTCCAAAATTTATTCCTCTTAATGAACCTATCATTCCATTTGGCTCTTTGTCGTTGACTGATCTCTGTCTATTGAATGGAAGCTAGCCCTTTCTCTTCCAACTCATTGAATTGATTCAATATTTTTCTTTGTGCTATTCTCAAATTTAGATTGACCTATAATGTTGTTCTCAATGGTTTTATTTCAAACTATATGGGGAATAAATGATTATTACCATACACCAATTTGTATGGTGAGAAACCTATAGTATTCCTCCATGTTTTTCTCTAAGCCCACAGTACCTCTAGAAGGTTTTTGACCCAATTTCTTCAGTGGATCGCTACTATATTTGTCAAAATTCCATCAATAACTTTGTTGGTGCTCTCCACTCGAACATTTTATTGTGGCTGATAAGGTGAAGTGATCTTGTGATGAATTCCATACTTAACTAGTTTCTAAATCAAATGAGATGTAAATTGATGCCTCTCCTCCGTCACTATCTCCCTGGGTATCCCAAAGCAAACAAAAATATCTTCGAACAGGAAGTCTGAAACAGCTTGCTCTGTAGCTCTAGTTAATTCCTTCGCTTTGACCCACTTTGTGACATAGTCGGTGTAGACCAATATGTATGATCTTTTCTGTGATGAAGGATTAATTGGCCCTACAAAATCCAGGGCTTGTTTCTCTAATTTCTCTATCACTATTTGAGGTTGCAACGACATCTCATGTGATTTTAGAGGCTAGCCCATCCTTTGGAAACTATCACATCCCTTCAAAAAATTCTTGGCATATTGGAATATAGTTGACCTATAGTACCCTGTTGAGAGTACTTTATACCCTATCCTCTTGTCCGCAAAGTACCCTCCACACGGTTCCTCATGAAAATATTTCAAGATATCAAAAACCTCATATTCTCTAACAAAACACTAAATCTAAAAGTTCAGTCTCATGTGATAGAGATTGCCCTCTATCCAAGAGTAAGTAGCACTCTGTTGTATGATCTTCCTTTTTTCTATGGATGATAAATGGTGTGGGAATTTTACTGTAGAAAGATATTTGGCTATATTTGTATACCATGGTGAGTGAGTAGATATGGCAAAAAGTTATTCATCTGGAAACAAATCCTCAGTAGGGGTGTATTTATCACCAATAGTTAACCTATAAAGAAAATAAACAACCACAATATATTTTCCAGGTTTATCTAAAATAGTGATATAAAATTCCTGTAACAATAATAACCATTATGTAACTCTACCATTGCTAACATGTTTATTCATTCAAAATCAAATTGCAATGTGGTCAGTGTGTACAAATAATTGATACCCAGTGATGTAGTGCTGAAATTTGTTGATAGCATGCACTATTGCTAGGAATTCCTTCTCGATCACTATGTAGTTGAGCTTAGCTGGAGTTAAATTCTTGCTGATGTAATAAATGGAGTAAGGTTTCTTTTCATCCAGCTGCCCCAAACCAGCACCCATAGCTATGTCAGATGCATCTGTAGCGATATGGAATGGTAGTCTCCAATTCGGTCCTCGCTAAACAGGTGTTGCTATTACTGATTTATTTAACTTCAAAAAGGCTTGCTCGCACTTCCATGTCCACAAAATTTCCACATATTTCATGAGAAAAGAAAATAAAAGAGATGAAATCTTTGAAAAGTTTTGTATAAATCTCCTATAGTATGCTGCATGTCCCAAAAATCTATGTACCTCTTTTTGAGTTCCTGGAGTTGGTATTCTTGATATTACCTCAATTTTTGTAGGGTCTAACTTGATCTCATCAGCTGAAATGAAATGTACCAGCACAATCCCCTCGATCAACATCATGTGGCACTTATCTGTGCGGAAAGCAACATTAGTTTGTACACAACGTTCCAACACCTTTTCCAAATTAACTAATGTGTTTCAAAGGCATCCTCGTAGGGTGTAAATTTATCCATGAATATTTCGAGATAGTCATTTAAGAGATCCGAAAATATACCCAATATTTCCCTTTGAAAATTTGTTGGCACATTGCAGACAAAAGGAAGGAATCTGTGTGCAAAGCTACCCCATGGGCAGGTAAAGGTTTTGTTTTCTTGGTCTTCTGGGGAAATATTTATTTGATTATTGCCACTAAACTCCTCTAGGAATGAAAAAAAAAAAATCCCATAGAGAGTATCCAGGACCTCGTCAATAAATGGTAAAGGGAAATGGTCCTTTTAGGTGGCCTTGTTAAGTTATCTATAGTCTACATAGACTCTCCACTTGTTGTTCTTTTTTGGAGCAATGAAAAGTGAAGATACCCACTAAATTTCAGAAATGGGGTAGATGAAATTAGCATTAAGGAGTTTATGTAATTCCTCTTTCACTATCTCCTTAAGTGCGGGATTCATTTAGCGCTACAACTGTCTAACTCATTTGCAGCCCTCCTTAAGGTAACTGCGGTGAGTGCATAGGCCATGATGGATTCCTTTATATCAGTATAGTCCCATGAAAATGCCTTTTTATATTTCTGTAACAGCTGTATCAACATTTTGTTCTATTCACCAGTCAAGTTATGATTAATGTTTAAATATTTCCCTGGCTCAATTTCAACAAGACTCCTATCACTATGCGAAGTAGTTTTCAAATGTTTAATATTTACATCATATACCTCATATTCTTCCCCTAGATCTTTACTAGAGGCAATATAGAGTGAATTTCTAATAAAACCATTAATAATGTCATTCTCTACTTCATCCTTAAAGTATTATGCTTTTCCAAGTGTGAGGAGAAGTAGGGAAAAATCAGATTCAGGTTAAAATTCATCCCACCATGGACTATTCAAATCCATATGCGGTTTCACTGGGGGGTAAGGTTCAGGTTCTTAGTGGCCTACCCATCTAAGATCACCATAGATCTGGATAGACATATGATATATGCATCTGCAATGGCTAGCCACGGTCTCCCCAAGATTAAAGGATGACCCCTCAGGTTCGACTTAGTTTGTAAAATGAGAAAATTAGCCAGATAATTCCAAGAAGCTATAGTGATGACAACATCTTCTATCATTCCCTCAAGATTGACACATGATCTATCCGTTAATTCAAGCTTTGTAGGTATAGGTTTGAGTCCATGAAGTCCTAGGGAGATAAAAATATCCTTGGTCATTACATTAATGGCTTCCCCTAAATCAATCAGAGTGTTAGTTATGGGCTGGTCATCAATATGGACAGTCACTCTAGGATTCCCTAGGTCATCATATTTAGTCAAAAAAGGCTTCTCAATCATTATTTTAGATAGTTTCCCCATAACACGGATAGTAGCAGCGTCTTTCGGCTTCCTTCCAGGCTTTTTTTCACATAGATCTCTCATAGTTTTGGCATAGATAGGTACTCCCTTACATTAGGGAAATTTTGAGGTCTAAAATAGGCCTCCTAAGGAAATTATAAAATAATAGTGAAAATAATAAAATAAGATTTGATTACATCATCAAATTTAGAGGAAAAAAAGAAAAAACTATGCTTTAAACTCGTATTTTCAACTTATCTCCCAAAGTTTTTACTCAAATTTCGAGTGGGTGTACTTGTTGGATGCAAAATTTAATTCCTCAACCAATGAGAACCCATGTTGCATACTTTCGATGGATCCTGCTACATGAGAAATGATAAATACATGAAAAACATGATTGCAATCAGGTATCAAAAGTATATAACATGGGTAATCCTTGCATGAGGAATTAAATTTTGCATCTAACAAGTACTCTCACTCGAAATTTAAGTAAAAAATTTGGGAGATAAGTTAAAAATATGACTTGAAAAATTAGTTTTATTATTTTATTATTTTTAATATTTTTACCCTTTTACTTAAAAAATGGTGCATCATCGCCCATGGTTGACATCATCATCTTTAATCATATTGGTTCTTATAAATTTTATTTTGTTTGTACATTTTTCTTAGGAGGACCATTTTAGACCTCAAAATTCTCCTAATGAGAGCTTGTAACAATGGAATTTGAACATACAAATTATGTAATTCCTTGAGGAACTCAGATCCAGTTTGTGAGGCTGGCCTGGTTTCAATTAATCGTTGACAGTATGGAGGATCCTAAGCCCTAACAGTTGAGTTAGCTGTCACAGGTGCACCAACCCTACTCGGGTTGGATGATGTAGAAACAAAAGGCATTCCCGAGCTGGCTACTACAGGTGTAACAATAGGTGTTGTATAATCTCTTACAGGTGTAACAACTGTTTCAAAATCGACTATATCCTTTCTAGGTGAATCACATCCTTCCTCAGTAATGATGGGAGTATGATATGGTCTGATTAATTTTCCATATCGAAGATGAACCTCATTAAGCCCAATAGGAGTCATAAGATAAGTCTGGAAAGTAACCAAGGTGTCTATGCAATGATTTGCCTTATTATTGGGATTGGGGTTAGGTTGCATAGGTAATTGGGGTCAGACAGGAGGTGTAGGAGTTTGAAGAGGAGGCAGTTGTAACTATTATTTCATTGGTAGTGCAGAGGGTGCCGGACCTTGGCCATTACCTCTCCAATTTTGACTTCAGGGATAATATTTCGATGGATGGTATTGCATTGGTGGAGGGGAAGGACACTGGTTCCAGGTTGAAGGAAATTTTGTTGAGGAAGGAGTAGGATATGGCCATGGAAATTGCTGACCATTTTAAACATTATTCCAAGGATTAAAAGAGGAAAACTATGTAGGCATACTTATAGGTTGCGACTGACATGGTCTCTTTGATCCGGTAAAGTAGGAAGACTGGAAATCCTTGCTTGATTCCTTAAGCACTACTTTCGGTCTTGGTAGCTATGGGCATTGACCAATGGAATGCGCCAACTCAAACATGTTTCACAAGCTGGCTCTATTCAGTCTGCATTCCCTTTCTAAATGTTTCTTTTTTCATTGAGGACAAAATATTACCAAAGTTTCTTTAGCTTATACTTGTGTTTTCTTAACTTGTACCATGGCGATCTGGGTAGAGAAAGCACTGAGGAGGTCGGTTTTAAAATCCTCAAATAGATTCCTGATCTCTACACTGGTTACTCCTCCACTTGTGCATTTTTGTATCCAAACTGAACTTCTTCCCTTGACTGCTCCTCTTGAACTCTGGAGATAGAGCTTCATTATTTCTTCAAGTGATTCCTACAATATGTATCCTTTTCCCAACAGATTAAAATTCTCTAGAAATTCATCTCTTATACCTCTTATAAATACCGTTTTCAGGATTTTCGGGGGCGAAGTCACCAAAGTTAGACCTTTGTAAACTATAATGGAATCATTCCATGTAGTCTTCCAAGCTCTCCTCTTCCTTTGGTGTAATTCCATATATTTCTTCCTTCAAATCCCTGGTTTGATGGTAATCTTGATACTTAAAGAGGAATGCCTCCTTCATGTCACTCTAGGTTCAGATCGTGCCAGTACCCAGTCTCATGAACCATGTTAATGCTGCTCCTTTCAGAGTAGTAGGAAATTTTCTTAGCTTCTGGGCATCCGAACATAACGCCTACACAACACATCAAATCCGAACATAAAGGTATCAGGATATTCAACAGACATCCCTTCAAAGGACAGTAGAGATAATAAAGGAATTTTCTTCATAGGAGCTTCATGCCATGTCACCAATATTAGAAATTCAAAAGTAACAGTACCATATGTTTTAGTATTTTCGTCTCCCATGGCTGATCCTTCCTGATGGGATGAACTAAACTAGGAATATGTATGGGATTGACAAATAAATAAAGGATCAGGAATTTCTAAGACTAGTTGTTTCTCTGCACTACCCGCATCCAAATGATGACCAACTAAATGTTGTTCCTTAGGTCCTTGATGCTCCTCAATGGTCTGGTTGATTGGATCATCACTGCCATCCCTAAAAATGAAACCAAAATGTTGGCATGTATTAATCATAGTTAAATGACTAAGACAATGCACATAAATTATCAATCAAGGCATGTCTTTTATTTCAATGACATTTTCACTGTCTGTGCCAATACATCAAACTATAGGAAAAATCAAAATAAAGAGGAATCATTGCTTAGTCAATTAATGAAACTTAACACTCATGTAGGAATAAAAACAATATAGAAGAATGTAATCATGCCTCAATTAAACGGTACCCAACGCACCACACAACAATTACACCAGCTAGTATTTCTAATCACATCTGTATAACAACATAATAGTATTGAAATTGAAGCAGATCTACTTATAGCCAGAAAAACAACAACAACACTCCACCAATACGCAAAGAAAATAAGAAATATAGTGCAACTACTTTACCACTGTAGTCCCTGCCAAAGAGGAGGGCTCTTCCTCCCTAGCGGGGCGCAGGAAGAGATGGAAGCTAAATAGAAATTAAACCAAAAAACACATGTAACAAAAACAACATGATATATTTGTATTATGGTGACCAAAATTATAGAGAAAAATGCGATACTATTCGCCCCTAACCCACTAACCTGAAGGGCCGAGAGATATATAATGGTTACATGTTCAGAAAAATGAGGAACAGATCAGTCATGAGAATCTTACGGTTCTCATGCTTATCAAAATAAGATACATATAGTTACAACCAATTCCCTTAATAAAAATTATGACTGGGAAAATATTGATTAGAATCAAAACTGCCTAAAAGTTTTCATTCTAAAATATAATATTTAATGACTCCTATAAATGTCATGGAAAGAGACCGTTGTAGCGTAACAAAATTTGAGGGCAGGTCAGCATCCGAAATTTTACGATATCCAATCAGCAATATGACTATAACAACAATTTGTAATAGTGGGTCTGTAATAGCACCGTGATGTAACAAAATCGTAGTGTAACAACTCACTGTAACAACACACTTTAAACTGCTTTTCTACGCCTCATCTGGTAGGTCTCTTGTGCTAAGAATAACATATGGAAGGACATCAAAAGACCAAAGAACTTCATCCAACATTCATCCCAATTAGCCACAAAAAGGAAACAACACATCATAATAATAAACAAAACGGAAAGATAATGAAATATGGAAAAATGACACTCTTTAAGATACAAAATAAAGGAAAAAGGAAAATGTAGTCCCAAGGTTTCAGGCCACAAGGTAAAAAATGAGGGAAATAAATGTAGGAAATAAGTACAAAAAAGGCACCCAACACCTGCTATAAAACTTCATATGCAATTGGATTGTTTCCATAACCTTAACATACTAATCCCCAAATGTTATATACATAAGAAAAAAATAGAGATCTAACATTTTTTCTCCATACCTTGAAATTTTTAGCAGTAAGGAAAACCATTCCTTGAGAAGTCATTCCAAAAAACACTCATTTATTTCTACAATAAAACCTAGATATAATCTCCAACGATCAAGTTGCAACCAAGATCCCTAATTTGATACCAATTGTTGAAAAAAATTGAGCACTACTAAGAGAGTGGGGGGGGGGGTGGGGGGCGGGGGTTAATTAGCAGTGTGATTTCTTATAAATTTTTACCAATTAAAAATTTAATTGAATCACACACACTAATTAGAAGCAACTCATTAAGAATTTGCAGATCTATTCATAAATCATAAGAAGAAAATAAACCATATGAGAAACATAACCATGAACAAGAACACAACATTTCTTCAACACATGAGATGCGACATATCTCGTGTAAAACCATTCATGAGGAAAAAAACCACCCTTACTGCTATTTTGCTGCTCTAAATCTACAATAATGAAAAATATGTCTTTACTGTATAGATTAGATTACTCCCATAATATAGGAGACTCAACCTCATATATAATAGGCCAACACCAATCAACCAAGATCCTTGATTATAATGATCAACTCATAATACTATTTTCTCACAAGGATATATGGAAACTCAACCTCATATATAATAGGCCAACACCAATCAACCAAGATCCTTGATTATAATGATCAACTCATAATACTATTTTCTCACAAGGATATATGGAATACCATCCATTGAAAGCGACCACGATCACTGATCCATGACCAACTCTAATTGGAATATCCAACTCTAATAAGATGTAGAAACTGTTCCTTTTTCTGAAACTTTATAATATTTTCGCCACACCCATGTAGTCACTTCTCCTCCACTCTATGAAGACCTTGTTTCATATATTTTCACATATGATCCCAACAACTTCTACTCAAACTGATTCAATTTTGTAATACGATCTCCAACAACAAGACATCATCAAAAAATCAAATAAAATCACCACAATGATATTATATCCACGCCAAAAAAATAGTGGGCATAATTCATACATCAAATATAAAATATCATAACGAACCAATAGAAAAAATACAACTCATACTTAACCATAATATCAATCCCTCACTGCAAACTATAATTACTACATAATACAACTAGCAACATATAACATAATGGCTATGTGCCAAATGCACTAGTAGCACATTGAAGCATCTATGCTCACAACTAGGTATGGAGCATATTTCCTCTATGTAGTCTTCTATAACTCACTCTAACACTCCATCAACCATCACTCAACTCCAAAGTGAAGAATATAAAACTTGTAGGCTGAATTTCACTTTTAGACTAGGATCAAAGGTGCACAAAGTTGAAAAAATCAATCCACTATCACCAGTACTTGTGCACTAAAGTTTTTCAAATCATTAGAGGAAATTTTCAAACCATTCCTGACCTTTAAAACTTAATCTAAAATCCTCACAGAATTTCCATGCCAAATTACATCTGATTTGCATGAGGAATCTAGATACGTTTTCATGAAAATTCAACCACACACACAAAACTATTCATATTGGTTTAAACCACATGCACAAACTTGTTTTCTAGTGGTTGGAGCCTTTCAACCATATGCACAAGCAAAAATGGGTTCGGTTGTTGAAAAACTTAATGAAAATCATAAAAAATCAACCCAGAACTTATGTCGGTTTTTTGGTCACCTTCTCTAGCTCTTGAACATTCCTCCAAATGTTTTCACAGCCATTGACACCTCTGAAAATGGATAAAAAAAGTATCCAAAGTGTCACTTCCTAATTTTCCTAAAAATAAAACAAATAAAGTTTGGCATGAGTGCCAACAAACCCTCAGTTGTCCTCAACCACCTGCATAAGCTTCAACACATCCCAACACACTCTGTATCACCTCTGCAACATCATCATCAAATAAACACACTACTGCAACAAGTCATAAGCATCATACCAAACTCATCAACATAAAGCACATCTCCATCACCTATAACATCATCTCCAATGCCTCCAAATATTAGCTAGCCATATCCAATAGCTCTAGCAGAAACACCATGATCACCATAAGGCCAACACTCCACTACAACAAGTCATGATCATGAAGGTGAACATGAAGAACTAGAATTGCCATATTCCTCAACATGGACAACATCAACATCACTAATACCTACCAAAGTCTGAAATCAATGCCAACATAACCATATCAATGTCAACACTACGAGTTGCAATTATACTACAAGGTGGGTATCAATACATCAAATACCTCACATGGGGTTGGAATGAATGCCAACATGAGCTAGCTACCATCACGAATCAATGTCAACATCAGCTCGTTGAAACCGTGCATACCATAATTTGAACATTTCCTTTCCTTTAAAGATGAAGGCATCCATCTTTGCCTTCTTATCCATTGAAAAAATATGACTCTTGAATAAAATATTCATCCAAAGGAGCCATGCCTTGACATACTTTGATTTCTTCACTTTACCATCAAATTCAGGAGATTTGGCCTTCTTAAATACCCATTGTATATACTCTTTCTCTTTTCCTTTGTCATGATGATTATGATGATGGTGTCTATGAACATCATTGTATAATTTGCTATGGTATAGTTTCCTATTTTATGGGGTATCCAATTGTGTAAAACCTCCTATACTATCCTAAATTAACAATCTATGCCTTTCATTTTATCTACTCTCATCCTCTCCATTAGTATTTTCCTTTTATTCCATGGGAATTTTCCTTCCTATATGGCTATCTCCTAGCTCATGTTGTGTTTGCCTCTATAAATTTGAGAGGATGTGCAATATGATTGCATTCACTTATGCTTGACTCTCCTATGCTTGAATAGGAATTTCACTATCAACCTTGCAACTTCCAATGTACTCATATGGAAATCGGGTCTAAAAATTTCGATATTTTTTAAACTTTACAAAAACTCAAATAGGATACTTCCATATAATTTTTCTCGTTGAGAGCTTTCTGGTGTTATACATCTTGTCTCCATATTTCTTCTCACTAAAAAATTATTACTTTCCAAATTTTTATTAAAAAACCATACCATCTCGTCTTATCCTATTGCGTGCCACCCATACAGTAACCATGTGGCATGCTACCCCAATGCCATGTCATAATAGGGGCACTTAATGGTTTAGTGGCATGCAACTTTATATCCACATTATAATTTCTATGAGTTCCACATAATCCAACATGACTATATATGTGTTTGTCTGTGTGTGTTATATATGCATACATGTATACATATAAATACACACACACACACACACACACACACATATAAGTACCAACCCCTCTATGGGCCCCTCTATTTTATCCAATGACCATGATGTGCCCTAGCCCTCTTACATTCACTGTTTAAATGCAAAGCCCTTCCCCCTTATAATATTATAGGAGGGTCCATTATTGCATCCCCACTTTCTGTGATAAATCAACCTATGGAAATGATATGTTATTCATGGTTCCCATGTGAGGTTCCTCCTCACTCCATCAATAACTCCAATTAGTCTATGAAAACCAATGATTGTGATTAAAATGAGGAATAACCACCCCCACCCCCACCCCCTCTTGCTAACCTGGTAAGGGGGATCCATTATTGGATCCCCACCATCCAATATCCACACAATATATGCCTTTAATATCACTTGGGGCCCATGTGCATATTCTCACATCTCTCGATTTTTTTTTTCCTGTTATTTTTTAAATATATATATATATACTATACACGAGCCTTCTCCCGAGCACAAAATCATAACACTCGTCTTATGTGGATAATGAATTAAGCCCTCTAAACCTTTGAGTTTTTGATGATGATGATGATGATATATATATATATATATATATATATATATATATATATATATATATATATATATATATATATATATATATATATATATATATATATATATATATATATATATATGATCTATCTACAAACAACTGGCTTGAGTTACGTAAACCTTGTAGAACTCTTCCCTATGTTGAACGAAGGCAAGGCCCCTTAGCTATCTACACAGATGCATATATAAATGAACTTGTGAACTCATTTGCATACATATAACAACTCAAAAATAATTATACTGTTACAATACTAATTTTGGGGATGTAATTCTCATCATATATCATGCTAATATAATAAATCAGTCACCGAATCTGACACCAAACTCATCAACTAACCCAAGCTTGACCTGGTCGACCGAACCTACTCTGATGTGGTCGACTAGCCTAAACCCAACTACCCTTTGGTTTTGACTTGCTTCCAAGCTGTAACCTAGCTGACTATATCGACCCCACAACTTGGAGTTCGGCCTAAACTAATCAACCATAATTCATATTCATGTGAAATTCCATTTTAACATTGGATTTTGTGCCAACTAAGTCAACCCCTAACCTCACCGACTAGTGGGTCCTTTGCAACTTGTTTACTTAAATTTCTATAATTGTTTATAATGAGGAACTTTCCAACTTCCTTGCAACATTTTCCTACGTCAAGTCCTTCTTAACTTGAATTACTATTGAATATTGACCCAAGCTAACATCTTCTCAAATTGAATTTCTTTTGAAGACCCAGTCTACAAATATAGAATCATTTTTTCCCTACTACAACACCCTAAAAAATTTCGCTAAATTCAAATTTTAGAGCCTACCTAACTTTCGTATAAGGTGTTTCTTTGGTCTTCAAGTGTCGCTTCAATTCATTGTACATGTTTCAAGTGTTCTTGTTCATTCCTAAGTGTCACCACATTGTTTACAACATCTATGGTGCACTTCATGACCATAATAACTTTGTTAGTTATAAAATGCCATTTTTGGTTGCAGTCACACACACTTTGTCTCTTATACTTGGATAGTGTTTCTAAACTATATTTTTGATGTATATTTCTCAATTTTTAGCATGTGTAATTTTTTATGATGTTTGTCTATGTGCCACATTTGATTTTACTCTTAAATCATTGTGTTTTTCTGGTCCTAAGATTCCAAACTTAGACAAATTTTGGTTTGAAAAAGGTGGCTCACTATAGCCAAGAGAGTGCATAACACACTCTTAAGGTTTAGTTGGGAATCCTTCCTTGTTTGTACTACACCCTATTCCCTCCAAAAGCACATAGTGCACTCCCAAGAAACATCCTCTCATCCGCTTGTGTGCCCTCAAGTAAGCCTCTTTCTCAATTGACTGCACAAACCATAAAAAAATTTCATTTGGCCTCCATTAAGCCTTGAAATTGTGTGCTTCCTCGTCAGCTAAGCACATGGTGCATCAACAGTGAACATCAGGCCCTCTTGAGGATTCAAACTATGCCTTGTGCCCTCCCTATGACTTTGGCTTCCTCGTTGAGCACATTGCACATCAAGCAATCTCATTTAGATTCCTTCATCCTTTAGACTACGCCTTGCACCCTCCATCACAACTACTCTCCCTCATTGAGTGCATGGAAAATATTCAAGCACTCAACACTTGTCCCTTAACATTATGCCCTGTGTCGAGAAGTTTTACCTATTCTTCCTGAGCACATTAATGAACCATGATGAGAATTAAAATTGCATGAAACATGTTAGAATAATATATTTTTCAGGTTGATGTTTTCATTCCATGAATGATCTTAGTTTTAGGTGTTCTATAAAAACATGGCGAGGATGCATGAAGAGATCTGTCAAAGGGTGTAGCTTAAGGAATCATTAAAGATAAAAGAACACATGAAGTGACAAGATGAAGAATAATGGAATCATGATGATAAAATTTGTCCAAAAGGACCCTCATATGATCTGAGACCATTTGGAGGGTAAAGGCATCAACAACATGTAAGTTGCATTAAAGATTAAAAGCATAGGTGACAACAATGTCACCTCTCAAAAAATTCCATGTCATTAGTCACTATGAGTCTAAGTCATTAATATTGGCGACCTATCATGTTCTCACCATATGATGATGTGGAAATAATGATGTAATTATGTAATTGTTGTAAAGAGAAAGATGTGGAAGTACAAGAGTCATATATGGAAAAAAAAAGGCATATGAATAAGTCCAAAATACACATGCCATTCCAAAAGTCATATACAAGTTCAAAATTAATGTATAATTCCAAGAGTGGTATAGAAGTTCAAAGTACATTCGATGTTGAAAAGTAATATGAAAAACTCTAGATTCATGGGGATATGAAAGGTCATGCCTCTAGATATAAAAGAAGCCTCATTACTCAAGAAATGAGATTTTTCACCTTAGCTTCTCCCAAAAACAATTAGATAGATAGAGATAGTTCTGTTGGAGAGAAATTAGTGGCTCTAATTCTCCACTATTGGAGCTAGTGGTGTTCATTGTACTCATGTATCTTGGAACTTTTTATTAATCCTTGAAGCCATTCAGTCCACACATTTTCATGCATATATCATGGTTGTTGAGACGATTCCTCTAATATTTTTGGTTTAAGTTGGATTTCATGTGTATTAAAATAATTGAACTATTTTTGTTGCTTTTGTGCTCAAGTTGTCAGAAATGTCTTGTGATTATTATAACGATAGTTACATCTATGTGAACTATTTCAGTTGATGTCTAACGATTATTACTTATTTATCTGTGTGCTTCTTTAACAAATTAGTCCTACTATTTTTATTTTAGAGAATCACAATTTTTCCTTGTAGTGAAACAACCTCAATACATTTATAGTAAAAAATTTCACAAGGAATACTCTCTTTCCCATTCAAAATGACATGGGGGCTACTCTCTTATGCTAATTTCGTAAGAAAATTAAAATATTTAAGTAAATGGAAGTTGGTACATATTCCCATATGGGACTCCTACACCAAATGGTGTGAGGTCTAATTAGGACCTCATATCAGCGAAGTCCCCTGTATGTTGGTGTTCTTCAACACCATCAACATTCTGGCACCAGAAGGAGGGAAACCACATTTTTATGGCTAATAACTCATCACATCCAAATAATTCATCTTCTAGACAAGGTAGTAATTTCTCAAGATCCACCCCAACTATATTCCTAAGGTAGGAGGGTATTCTCAATTTGATCCAAGTTTAGCTTATGAAGTTATTTATGACAAACTCTGGGAAATTCAGCATATTATCCATTGGTTTGAAAAATTGTTTCCCTCCCATTTCTCATAGTCTCCCTCGTCACCCTAGAAAGAAATAAATAACTTAGACTAGTGTATTGATTATTAAGGTTGATGATTTGGTCCTTACCACTCTTGTGGAATTAACAAACTCTTTATAAGAAATACTTGAGAAAGAGGAGCTTCCACCTTAATAATAACAAGTTAAAAAAGAGGTTAACCCCGTCTTCTGAGATCATGCCAAGAATTTATTGATTGCCCAAAATTCATAAAGAAGGAATACCCCTTAGACCGATTGTTAATACCACAGGGTCCCCCACCTATGAGCTGGAAAAATATATTGCCAAAATCCCGAAACCTCTTGTTGGGAATACCGACTCTTTCATTAAAGACTCAAGCGATTTTATCAACCTCATCAAGGACCAGAAGGTTGAGGAAAGCAACATCTTGGTTAGTTTTGATGTTGTATCACTATTCACGAAGATCCCTTTAGACAAGGCAATCCAAGTCATTAAAGATGTCACTGATCCTGGAACGACCAAGCTTGTTGAGATTTGCCTATGGTCCACTTTCTTCAGCTTTCAAGGGGAATTCTATGAACAAGTATTAGGTGTCGCAATGTGATCTCCGCTATCCCCTATTGTCGCCAACATATATATGGAACACTTTGAGAAGAAGGCCCTTGCCTCTTATCCCTTAAAATCTGATTGGTGGAAAAGATTTGTAGACGACACCAACATAAAGTGGACCCATGGTAAAGAAAGTGTTGAAGGATTTTTTAATCACCTCAACTCCATTTCCACTGAGATGAAGTTCACAATAGAGGTTGAAGAAAATAGGAGCATTTCATTTTTAGACATTCTTGTCACTCGGAATGAGGATGGAACTCTTGGGCACTAGGTGTTTAGAAAGAAAACCCATACCGATAGCTATCTCCATGCTGAGTCCTACCATGATCCAACTCAAAATTTTGGTGTCCTTAATACCCTTGCCGTTAGAGCCATGAGAATATCCGATGCTGAACACCTGAGCGAAGAAATCAGTCATCTGTCATCGGTATTTAGGGACTTGGGTTGTAAGGAAATAGATATCAAAAAAACCTTGAAAAAAGCTGAGGGTTCGATCCTACCTCAAATTCGCCACGAACCACAAGAAAACAGTGGAAGGATTTTTCTACCATACATTAAAGGTGTTACTGATAAAATCGCGAAGGTCTTGAAAAAGAACAATATTTTCGCACAATTTTCAGCATCTGGGATGATTAGGCAAAGAATGCGACCTATCAAGGATGGAATAAACCCTGAACAACTCAAAATGGTGTACAAGATCAACTATTCATGCGGGAAGAGTTATATTGCGGAGACTAGGCGTTCACTTCAAAAAATACTTAAAGATCATGGAGTTGATATCAGGTATGAACGATCACGCACCTCAGCCCTTGCAGAACACTACTCAAAAACAAAACATCAAGTACGTCTTGGGGATGTGAAGATTATTTCAAGAGAAGAGCACTATCAAAAAAGAAAGATAAGAGAGGCCCTTGAGATTATAAAGCATCCAGATAATCTTAATATCGACGGGGGACTTGAAATTAGTGACACTTGGAGACCTCTTCTTCAGCAAATCTACTCATCCAAATTGCCATCCATCGAGGCATAGTTTTTTCAGGTATAACTATCTCAGGTATGTTTCCCGCTCTTTTGACTTCTAATTTGGTATAAAAATTAAAATTCTAATAATTATTCCTATTAATTTATTTTTATTTTTGTTAAAATGAAAATTAATTAATTAAACAATAATTATTAGTAGTTTCTTCTATATTCCTTTAAAATCTGTTAATTATTTATTAAAATCATTAATATAATTAATTAAAACATTTAATTAATTATAAATAAAAAAATTAATTATAAATATAATTAATTAAACAAATAATTAATTATATTTATAATTAATTAGATTATTATTTATATTTAATAATTAATTATAATTAGGTTATTATTAGGTTAGTATTATAATTATTAGGTTATTTTTAGGTTATAATTATTGGGTTATTACTAGGTTATTATTTAATATATGTTTATAATTAATTAGGCTATTATTTATAATTAATTAATTAATTATAAAATTTAATTAATTAAATTTATGATTAATTAATTAATTATAAAAATTCTTATAATTAATTAATTTATTATATTTATAATAAGTTATTATAAATATTAATTATTAATAATATTCATAAAATATAAAATAATGAATTTATATATTATATTTTTAAAAAACGTTCCCTAAAATTATAACACCTATTAGTAAATTATAATAAAATAAACATAATTTGAATGAAAACAAAATTAGAAATATTAAATATTAATAATAATAAATTTATTAAATTTAGAAATGAAATTAGTTAATATTCTAAAATAAAAACTTAGTCGGCTCTTTTCATAAAATTAATCTGTATTAATAGTCTGATGCCCTTCTCTAAATTTCTTCATTCTAAAATTGTCTTGATGATGGATCCCAGTTGGGATTTGAAACGTCGACACATGTTCCTCAATACTGTGGATAATCCGGAAAGCTTCTTACAAAACAATCACCACAGGAGTTTAAGAACCAGAAAAAAAAAAAGAGCTCCGACCTATTGATGAAGGGAACTAGAAAGATTTTATTCTTTCTAAGGAATAAAAACTGAGGGTTGATTTTTATTACAACAAATATTTGAACGGTGAAGGAGTAGGCTCATCAGATTCAGAAAAGAAGGAAGAAAAAGGAGACAAGGACCTGGCCGATCAAGACTTGGATTGGATGGCCCAAGGGCCACTCACTCTTTCAAATAATTTTCATAGAATTCATAAACATCTGGAGAGTTTTTTATCAAATTTTGATCCTGGAAAGAAGACTGAGGCATAAGGCAATATTGATGATTTCTACATGCATATATGAATGCTAGAGCTACATTATGATGAATTTTCTTGTAGAATCTTTCATTTCACTTTAGAAGGTAGAGAAACAACATGGTACCATATTCTGCTTGTTAATTCAATCCATGATTGGAGTGATTTTAAGAAATTGTTTTTGGAAATGTTTTCTAATGACAAAAATCCCTCCATGCTGTTAAAAGAGCTTGGTAATATTAAGATGTGCGAAAAGGAGAAAGTTAAAGATTTCAATAAAAAATTTAACCATATATTGAATAAGTTCCCTGAAAATACGCAACCCCATGATTCTATCACTATATATTATTACATCGCTTCCTTGCCAACAAAAAAATATGTTTTCATTAAAAGAGATGCAAAGGATGCACTAGCATTGAGATTTGCAAAATAAATTGTTATAGAGAAATAATTCCATGCTATTGGGGCTATTAATGATGATGAAAAATCTAAGGACTCCAAGTATATTGGAAAGAAGTCTTAAGCCTCTTAAAATAAGGCTAAAGAAAATGATTCTTTTGATATTGGAAGTTGGACCAAATCTTTAAAGTCACTCACTAATGAAGTATATGAATTGAAGAGAAAGTCAAGAAAGGCATCTACCAACAACAAGTAATTTAGGTCATTCTTACTTAGAAGAAATAAAAATATTCAACCAGCTAAATTTGTACAAAGCTTAAATGTTTTGTTGAGTTTTGAAATTTTAAGCATGGGAAATTACTACAATTTTCATTGAGAGAAGCATTGAGAGAAAACTTTCCCACAATGGAACCACAAAATGATTTATATGGTAGCCCATATTTTCAATAATCTATTAGAGGATGAGTAGTATGAGCAGAAATAAGAAGAAAATGAGTCTTCCATGAATGAGGAAAGTACATGTATTGGAAACTTCATTAATTATTTTGATATCATTTTTAATGTTGATAAGAAAACTATTGAAAAACCACTTGAAAGTGAATCCCCTTATCAACAATCATCCAGTCATTATAATTTGAGGAGAAAAGGACATGTTCTGAATTGGAACTGAAAAGAAAAGAGTTGAAGAAGAAATGTTTAAGAAATATCTTACCACTATCCAATCCTACTCAGAATCCAAAAACAAGTCTAGAAATTTTACTATTTCTAAGAACACTTCCACCAATAGTAAAAACAAGTATAACACTCTGGAAGTTTTAAACAAAGCTACACCTCCACATACTTCAAAACTACCTATTAGAATGAAATTATTGATTATAACATCATTGAGGATATGAAAATATCCCCTGCCAATGTTTCAATTTTTCATTTCAAAAAGATAACAGGCCAACATGAACTGGTTTTCCAAGCATTTTCTTCACAAACTTCATCACACAAAAAATATTATACTTCTTAAATGGTGTCTGGTAAGTCTTTTGGAATTATCGAATCTCTATTTAATGATGTAAATTTAAATACTAACAATATTTTCTCTCCATTTTTGTTCACTTTTGAAATCTTTTATTATAATGTCCATAATTGTTTGGTTGATTCAAGTGCATCTGCAAACATAATGCGTTATCAGTTGCTAACAAAATTACTACTATATGGGATAAAACCGATGAAAGAATCATTCAGGTGGAAAAATTACTAGTCCGGGTAGTTGTTTAACTCAACAATGTTATTATCTATTTTTCATTAGATCATACAATGCACCAATGTATCAATATTGTTATTGTGGACATCCCTGAGGCTTATGCATTAATATTGAGTAAAGACTGTTCTAGTAAGTTACAAGGGTTCTTTCCAACATATTTGTCACGTTTATGGATTTAATATAAGGGTATAAACAACTTGATTTAAGTAGAAAGTGAGTCGTACATGAAATATAATGTGATACCACTGAGGGTCATAACGGTCCTATTGGCTTTGTAGACACGATCTTCGAGAATTATTTCATGGAAATTGACGAGAGGGGTTATGAAGCACATGCATCGCTTGTCCCACCATATACATATTTGGATATCCTTACTTGTATTCCAATTGGCGTTATTTAATCATGTAACATAGATGTGAATAGTAATAATAGTATAGGAACCAAGTTAGTATCTAATGATATTTGGACTTTGTATTTCAATGGTTTTGAAACTCGGGATAGCCTTGGAGCTAGTTGCATTCTCACAGACCCACATAATAAGTGGTTTATTCTATCATTCCATTTGGAGTTTGAGTGAAAAAATAACACTAATAAAAATTCATCACTCATTCTATGATTAAAGAATTCCATTGACCTTACAGTAGAGATACCTAAGGTAATTAGTGTCTCAAAGGTTGTCACCCACGAGGTACAAAATACTATCCACTGTGTTTCACCATGTTTAAAAAACTACTAGCAAGAGGTATGTAAACTTATTACTCATTTATAAGCTTTTAATATCATTTATGTTCCTAGAATTAGAAATGATTCTGCAGACACATTAGCTAATGCAATTTCTAGGATGTCACCTTTGCGAAATGGTTTTTCTATAGAAATTATATATAAACCATTTCTACTGAATGACGTACCTAAATTTTGTTTTTTAAATGATGACCAATAGAAACTTCATTTTATGCTAACATAGACGTGTTTAAGAATGCATCCATTGAAGAAGATGAACACGATAAGGATTTATAGGAAGTAGTTGATGTAATGAAAGGGAATATTATGCCTAAATGTTTGGTGTCTCTGGAAAATCTTTATGATCTACAAAAGTGATTCAAAGGACCAACTAATACTAAGACTCGAATCTCAAAGCTATCATATGAAAAATTCAATTTGGGATTTTAAGATGATATGAAATATGTAAACTTTGGTACATGTTGTTCTACTCAAGAATGAAAAGTATTAATTTTCTTTTTCAAATAGTATTGTGACATGTTGTCATGGAATTATGATGATTGAAAGAGATATGATACTTGTATTATCGAGCATTTCAATCATATTAAATAAGGGGTGAAACCATTTCAAAAAAATATAAGGATATTTCACATGATGCTTGAGCCCCTAATCCAAAAAGAATTAAGTTGTCAGATGCTCAAATAATTTTTAAGGTCAGACATTCTACTTAGTTTTCAAATTTGGTCCCCATATAGAAATTTTCTGGTGAGATAAGGTTATGTTTCAACTTTCACAATCTCAACCGAGCATTAGAGGAAGATAATTATCCAGTCCCATCTATCAAAAATATCCTACTAATAGTATCTGGGTCTGATATGTTCTCGCTGCTAGATGAGTTCTCTTGATATAATTAGGTGCTATTGGTAGAACCAGATCATGTAAAAACCACTTTTAGGACTGAGTGGTGAACATTTCCTTTAAGTGTATGCCATTCAACCTTCTTAATGTTGGCGCTATATTTAAAAGAGAAATGGACATTAGTTTCTGTGGATTAATTGGTAAAAGAATGGTAGTCTATTTGGATTATGTAACTGTATTTTCTAAAAGCAGATCAAACCATGTGTGCCATCTACAAAATATATTCGAGAGATTTTGCAAGTATGGGATTTCTCTCAATCCCAAAAAGAGAATCTTTGATGTGTTATAAGGAACTAGTTTAAGACACATCATTACTAAGAGGAGAATAAAGGTTGCTCTGGAAATGGTCAAAACTATATCCCAAAAATCTTTCTTAGTAAACAAGAAGGCTATGAAATATTTATCATGGAATATTAATTTCCTGCATAAGTTCATCTCTGATTATGATCTGATCATTAAACCATTACAAGATATGATAAAGAAACACGCAATCCAAAAATGATATATAAGGGAAAAGGATTTTTTTCTCATATTAAACAAGCTACTACTGATGTGCATGCACTATTTATACCTAATTATGGAAATTATTTCCTACTATATAAAGTTTTCTTCTGATTCATCTAATGTAATTGTGTTAATGCAAAAACAAAATGAAAAAAATAAACGATCGATCTATTTTATGAGTTCTGGATTTCAAGGGTTAGAACTGAACTATCCATCCATTGATAAACAAGCTTATGCAGTATATAAGGAATTTAATATTCAAGCCCTATATCCTCAAATAAGACACAATTATTTGTTTCTAATCCAATGGTTACAACACACTTTGTAAAATGAGCTAGGTGACAAGAGGGAAAAATGGATGACCTATTTTCATGAATATGATATGGATTTTAAGCCAATTCACACTATTAAAGGTCATGGCCTCTGTAAACTCGCATTAAAGTTAGAGACACTACAAAGTAGGATATTTTTGGATGGGAGTAGGAAATAGAGATGTATAACATCCAATAAGTTTCCTAGACAAGTTCAAAAATGCCTTGATATTATGATAAAAAGAAATATCTATTGAATGGAACCTTTCTCACAGATTTATCGAACAAGAGAAATAGGGAAATTCACCTTAAATCTCTATCTAAGAAAGCACCATAATTTTGTCTTGCTAAGATACCTAGAACCTCAAAACAGAGAGAAGGTGTTAAGAGGTTTGCATGATGGGACAACAGGTGGAAATTTGGCAGGTGATACAATTGCACACAAATTAATGAGGGGTGGTTATTATTGGACCACTTTATTGAAGGATTCTCATGCTTATGTCTGAAATTTCCTAGCTTGTGAGATATGTGCTAGTCGAGACCAAAAGTCAACTACATCTCTATTAGGAATAAAAATTCAGGAACCTTTACAAAAGTGGGGACATGATGTTATTGGAGAAATATTTCTAGGCTCATTGAAGAAATACCAATACATTCTGAAAACGAAAAATTATTTCACTCGGTGGACTAAAAAAGTTCCTTTAAAACAAGTCAACGACGAGGAAGTCATACAATTCCTAAAGCATAACAACATAAAAAGGTTTGGTGTTCCAACATATCTTGTATTTTATAATGCAACTTATTTTTCATCATTAAAAGTTTATGAGTTCTCATTATAAAATGGTATTTTTTTAAAGCATGCATCAAATTATTACCCACAGGAAAATTGTTTAGCAAAATCAACTAATAAGAATGTTATCTACATAATAATTTTTTTTTTGTGTGCACAAAGGAAATAAAATAATGCTTTGGTGAATGCATTATGGGATGAATTTTTAACTCCCAAATTCTCTCTTAAAACATCACCATATTTCCTCCTATATGGTAAAGAAACTATCTCACCACCTAATACCTATCTCCTGGCCTTGAAACTCTGCAAAGATTCCCAAGGAAAGACATGCCCTCTAGTTCAAAGTAGGATAGATACCTTTCTTAAACTCAAGGAAGATAGGCTCAGGGCTAATGAAATATTTCTCATGCAAAAAAACTATATAAAGAATTGATTTGATAAGAAATTTGCAGGGACTAAGAGTTTCAATGTGGTTTACCTCTTATTCGAGTGGGATAAATCCCATGAAGAGAAAGACTATAAATTCCTCCTACCACATTTACCCACTTTGATCAATTTTCCCATGGTAAACATGAGCTGAGGCTCACTACGATATGACTCAACCTCCTAGATGACTTTAAGGAAATTGAGTCTACAAAACAATACCTTATTAAATTCCCTCAAGCACCATAAGACATCCACAAGTAACCCAACCCCTCAAAGTCTCAAACCCTTGTGAAAACTCTCCTTTTTCCTCAATTATATCCCAATTCTCTCCTTGGCCAAGGCCTCCAAGTGACTATGGGTGCCGAGTCACTCCCATAAGCATGCATCAATGTAACTGTGGCCTTTTTCTACCAACGTCGTGCCAGTGACTTCAAGAATTAAGGATATTTTATGAGGTTGGGGCTAGGGATTTTCCTAGAAAACTATGAAACTTCCATAAATCATAAAATACATGAATAAAAAGCTTGTAAATGAAAACTAGAAGCAAGACCTAACCTAAACATCCCCAACTAGGACTGACATTCTGTCAAAGACTTGGTAGATATGCAACCTAAAAGTCATGAATGCAATTTTGAACATGAGATACTGAAAAATCATCTAAGGTTCAATGAGAAGGGTCACTATCTTCTCCCATTAGTTTTATTAATGTCTGTTAGGTGTCGCATTCATTACTTATTCAATTATGAGTGAAAAAATCAAAATAGCCATGACTAAAATCTATCATAAAACCATGGTTATAACCAGCATCTAAATAGGTAAGTAACAATGGAAGAATAACCATTAAAGCCACATAATAACTAATACATTTCCTTACCAAAAGAAAGATAACCTTAGCTTTATTAGACATAGGAAAATAGTGATCGGATTCAAGATTTCCACATTCCACCTGACGATAGATTATTTGAGCCAAACATCTCTTTATCCAATCATCCTTGTGCCATATTCCAAGCATGAATGTGGGATATTACGGGATAAAATAATCCAAAGAAAACCAAGGGAATCCAGAGATTAAAGCACCTCCACCCTCTCAATACCATGATTAAAACTAAACAGATTTCGATGTTCAAAAACTAAACCGAGTTTGGATGCCTCAAAATTTCTTAACCATTTGTGAGGAATTTTCATATCTCCATCCTCAAGCTTTACCGTGTATCCTTCCATTACCAATGAAGGTATTACTACGCCTTTTGGAATTTTATGGAGACCACCTCACCTCAGATTCTGAAACCATCTGATAAGCCAAACCACAAAATCGATAACAACAACATCACACCATGGCCATCCAAAAATGGAACGGTTATGTTAAAATCCATTATCAAATCCTGGAAAAATCCATGACAATGACAATAAAATAACAATATACTAACATGCACATACAATTCATGTAAAAAACCAATTAGGAAATGACACATGTAACCTGTTACCTGAAAGTATTCCCATTGCAGTTGCTTGATCCTTGCCTTCCTTTTATTTTCCTTTTCCTTCTTTGCTTTTCCTTTCCTTTCCTTGATTTTCCTTGATTTTCCTTTCCTTTCCTTGCTTTCTTTCTTTATCCTCTTGGTGTTTCCTCTTGTCTAACACTAAACTGACAAAAATTTGACCAAACACTTTTTAACTAATTCCCTAGGGTCTTTTTATCGATGAGGCCTCAAATTTCTTCAATTTCCAATTTTTTTTTTTCATTTTCCTCATCACATAAAATATGTGACCTTTCACCTTCCTTTTCTCCTAATTTCTATTATTTTCATAAATAATGTGCCAAAAATACCTTTTTTATTTTCCAAATCCTTAAGCCTTAGCCATAAACACAACAAGTAATACCCACTAGGATATTTTTCCCAACATTCAACTTGGAATAAGTGTCCCTTTCATGTGGTCTTATTTTACCTTTATTAGCTTTTATTAAGCAAATTTTTAACCTGGGGCTATTACAGGCCCCTCCCCCTTAGGGGAACACTGTCCTCGATGTTAAACCAACCTATACCTAGAAAAATCACTGAAAAGAAAACACTGTAACAAAGCCTGGCTAAAATTTCATGTAAAAAACTAAATAAAGGAAAAATAACACTACGGTTAAGGGAAAATTATTCTAAGTTGAATGTTGGGAAAAAAATCCTAGTGGGTGCTAGTTCATTTTATTATGGCTAAAGGAAATTGGAAAAGGCAATGGATAAGGTTTTGAAAAGGAAAAAAGGAATTATTTCCATTTTAATTATGAAAATAAAGGAAATTAGGAGAAAAGGAATGTGAAAGGTCATAGGTTGCATATGATTATTAAAATGAAGGAAAATAATGGAAAATTGAATAAATGATAGGGCTCATCCATAAAAATACCTCAAATCATTAGTTAATAAGATTTCTTCATTTCTTGAAAGTTATTTTTATCTTTTTGTGAGTTAATTTTTAGAATTAGTATAAGATAAGAGAAGATAACTAAGAGGAGAAAGAGATAAATCATGCAGAGGAAGGAAAATCAAGCTTCACCATGAATACTTGCAGGTAACAGATTGCATCTATGATTTCCTAGCTAGTTTTGACATGCATGGTATGTGCATATTGGTATTTGTTTTTTTTGCTATCAGCGGCATGGATTTTTCGAGTTTTGAAAGTGGTTTTCAACCTTTCCTTTCCATTTATGGATAGACAAGGTTTGATGGGATTGTTCTCTATTTTGAGATTTGAAATTTCTAGAAGGTTTCGGAATCTAGGATGGAGGTGATCTCATGAAAATTCCAAAGGCCTGGGAATCACTTGACCAGTAATAATAGGATACAAGGTAAAGCATGAGGGTGGAGGCAAGAAAATTTCTCAAGGATGGTGAAGGACGCAGAGGCATTTTAATCTGGGTTTGTTTTTGTTATCTTGAGGCTGGTTTATGTGAGATCATGGTATATTGAGGGTGAAGGTGGTTTAGCCTATTGACTCCCTTAGTTTTTTTTATTCCCGTAGTTTTTTTGGATTGGTTTATCCCATGAAATCCCACATTCATGATTGGAATATGGTAAGGGGTTGATTCGGTAAAAGAAACATTTGGTTCAACCATGTCTATGGTCGGGTTGTACTTGGAAGTCTAAAACCTAATTGGCTCTTTCCTATGCTTAATGAAAGCTAATTTCCCATTATTTGGATAAGTAATTGTACTTGTTATTATGTGGTTTTAATGGATTTTATATCATGGTTATTTATATGTCTATATGGTTGTTATAAGCATGGATGTACGATTCGTTTTAGTGATGGACCTTTTCATGTTTTTACTTGTAACTGAAATAATAATGGATGCAAGACCTAATTTCCATTAAGACAACTAATGGGAGAGGGTGGTGATCATTCTTGTTAAGCCTCATATGAGTTTTCGGTCCCTTATGCTCATACCTGAATTCATGACCTTTAGGTTGTCTATATACCAAGTTTTTGACAGAATTATGCCCTAGTTAATGATGGTCAGATATAGTCCTGGTATTATTTTTGGTTTCCAATAATTATAGTCATATATTTTATGAGTTCTAAAAGTTAAAATATTTCCTGGACAGAGGCTTGACCACAACCCCGAAAAATAACCTTAAAATTTTCATTCGCTGGCACAACACTGAGCAGAAAATGCCGCAGTTGAACTGATGTAGGCCTATGGAAGCAACTAGGGGTTTTGAGTCACATGGAGGGCTTGGAAAGGGAGCGGCCGAGGCTCTATCTTAGGTCAAAATTTAAGTTGGCTCACAGGACGGACACTTGGAGGGGTTAGGTTACTCCTAGAGGGTCGTGAGGCACTTGAGGGAAGTCAGTAATGTTTGTTTTGCAGACTCCATTTCCTTAAGGCAACCTAGGAGGTTGAGTCTTGTCATAGAAGCCATCCATATCATTTATACACTAGATAATGTAGTGAAAGTGGGTAGACTTGAGGGGAGAGGTTCATTACAGGTGGTATCAGAGCATGGTTCAAATACTTTGACTCGATGGGTTGAATGCATGTTGTTATGCATGCATCTTCATGGTTAAGGTTGTCATGCATGAGGTTATGGTATGAATGATATGTCATTATGATGCTATTGGTATGTTATGATGTTTATGTGTTGGTTGAGATAGAGAAGGAGATGTAGATCATCAAATCGAGGTTGTAGCACTAGAGTTTGGGGTAAGATAAGATCATCATAAAAGTATTGTATGGCATGCAGGTACGTTGGTTAATGAATTTTATAATAATTAGGGTCGTTTACATGTATTCTAGTCTATGGTTGTTTCAACTACATGTATGACAGATGTTAGTTAATCAGTGTGATCATATGTACCTTTTTCGGTTAGTCATGAAGGATAATAACTTGTTATTATATGCATTGTGGGCATATGCATGATAATGATGGTCATTGTAATTAGGATCTTGATGTTATATGTATCATGCTAATTTTGATTGGCATATGTGGATGGTTAGGCTTATGACATTGAGGTATGAGTCGATATTCTTGTGATGTTGTGCCATAAAAATCTAGAATGACTCTGCATATGTGATTTTTATGCATGAATGAAAATTATTTATGACTTTATGACCTGAAAATGTTATCTATTAACTATTATGGATATCATGACCTTAATTATGTTTGGGTTGATATGTTGTGAAGTTACATCGTGCTAATCTATATTGGTAATGCATATAAGATAACCTCCCCTAAGATACATTGAGGTATTATTTTTATCATGTCATTTATTTAGTGTTTGAGTGTTTGATTATGTCGCATATTTTGTATGAGTTTGCTTATGTCATGTACTTGGTGCTTGAATGTTTGGTTATCTCATCAATTTTATGTTTGAGTGTTTTGTGCCTATTATGTTGTTTATTGTTGTTCCAATTTTTTACTATTTGCATGATATGAGTTTTTATCTATAATACTGCATGAAGGAATGATCTTGTTTGAAAATGTTACACTAACACATATGTGGTGAGAACAATTGATATGTACTTGACTGTAAGTACGTGATAGTTGTAGAATTATGTATTATGAATGATGAATGCGAGTTGATTGTTGATTATGACATGGTTTTCGGACTTGGTAAAGGTTGATTTCAAATTAATAGATATGAAGTCTTTATATTTGGAACATGTGGCTAACATGTGTGATCAGTTGTAGGATAACATGCTTGGCATTAGTGTGACAAGGTAATATTTTAATTTTTATATAACTACCAACTTGGTGATGTGACAGTGCATAGTAAGACTCAATTGCAGAAAGGTCAATGGTTAAAGAAAGCAATTGGCTAAGAATCCTTTTGGCTATGTTTGGAAACCCTAATTCCAAATGAATGAGTTATTTTCATACATGAATTATTCTTAACCTTAAATTTGTATGACATTATGTGGATATGTGCTATATTTATGAACATGTAGTTGACATGTATACCAGCCAGTTTCTAGTCATAGCTAGATCTGTGAAGGGAATTGGAGTCCCTTTAGAGATGGAATGAATGTGTCCAGTTACAAGGAAACATGCTTGGAACAATAAGGTAAAATAACTATTATGTTGTTATGTTTATTTATACACCAACAATTATGTGCTTATGGCATCATGGTACAGCGAATTCATGGAAAAGTGATTGCCATGAAATTTTGAAGAAGGCTCGGGTTCAAATTTCCCTTGAAAGCACGGGGAACCCACGGGGATTTATTCATGGTGTTTTTTTCTATGCTTTTTCTTTTGTTCCCGGTCTTGATTTTTTGTAGTGCATGGACGAGCCACTTTTTTTGTGGTGTCATATTTCTATTGGTTTTCATGGTTTTCCTCTTTTTTCTTTTGTTCTTGCGTTTTATGTTTTGAGGGTAATGGGATTGGATGGGGAAAGAGGAACTTTAATGGACCTGAGAAAGAAATGGATGAAGTAAAATAGGTAATATAAGAATCGAATGAAGTTCAATGCATGTATAAGGAAAACTGAAGGCAAAAATATGACAACCAATTGGGTTGGTGGCGTCCATTAAGGTAAATAGATGGTCGAAGGAAAATCATGGGAAAGTTCATAGGGAGGGTAATGTGAATGGATTTGAGGCATAAAATTCCTTGGATATGCTTATGAACTATTTTTCTCAATGTTGTGCATGCGTTGTATGAATAAAGGTAGTTATCTTAACCTATTCCTTACGATATCTAGTAATTATGTTGTCATTATGATAATGGTGTTGTCTATATATGTATATACATATGTTATTATCTGACAATGTCATCAAGGATCATGGTTTTGTTTATTTAATTCTTATATGTATGTGTGTGTGTGTGTGTGTGTGTGCATGTCTATATGTATGTATGTATGTATTTATGTATGTATATATGTATTTCATTGTCTGACAGGGTTGTCAGGAATCATTCTTGTGTAGCAATGATTGCTTGTGCAGGTCAATGGCATGAATAGGTTCCTGGTTTATAAGGAATCAAGTGGAAAGAGTAGCCTTGAAATATATATTAGGCTATTATCATGTAGATATGATTTGGTATTATGTGCTTGTACTATTCCTACATTTATGCTATGGACAAGTAATGTTAAGGGATACATCAGCGGAATGAAATTAGTGTGATCTGTGGCATGTTGGGACAAGCATGGAAAAGGCATTAGAAGTAAGGTTGCTTGATAAGGATAGTGTGAATTAACCATATGCAGTATTTTGTACATATTATGTTGTGTGCATGTTGCATATATGATATCATGTCCATGTTTCATATATAGTGTTGTGTGCATGATTCCATATGTGGTGTTGGGTACCGATGGTGCTAAGTACATGTTGTACATGTTGTGCTATGTATATATGGTCCTATTTAAATGTTGTGAATGTGGTGTTATGTAAATTTGGTGTAGTGTACATGTTTTATATGTAGTGTTATGTATAGATGTTGCAAATGCATGTGTTGTACATGCAGTGTTGTGTATATATGGTGTAGTGTGCATGATTGTACATGTGGTCATGCGTACATGTGATGCTATGTACATGTGGTACATGTGGTGTTGCATGCATCTGGCATTGTGAAGATGGTGTTGTGTACGTGTGGTGCTATTTACACGCTGTATAGCTAGTGTTACGTACACGTTGCGCAAGTGGTGTAGTGTAGATTTCTTATATGGGGTGTTGTGTACATATGGTCTGGTGTACAAGTTGTACATGTGATGTTGTGTAAGCATCGTGTGGTGTGCATAATTTTACATGTGGCATTGTGTGGATGTGGTGATATGTACATGTGGTACATGTGGTGTTGCGTGCATGTGTTTCTGTGTACATGTTGTGCATATGGTGTTTTTTACATGTGGTGCTATGTACACATTGTATAGATGGTGTTGTGTACACATGGTGCTATGTACATGTTGTGGAGGTGGTGTGGTGTACATTTCGTGTTGTGTAGACATTGATTAGTTGGTGTTGTATACATGTGGTTTCATGTACACATTGTGCAAGTGGCGCTGTGTATAGGTGGTATCGTGTACATGTTGTACATGGCGTATTGTTGTACATGTGTTATTATGTACACCGCTTACATCTTGTGTTGTGTATATTTGGTATGGCCCTATGAGTATTGTGGATTACTTGTATCGCGACATATGTATTCATGGTATTGTATGGTGTGTACATATATGTATTGTGTTTTAAACCAGGTGTAAGTGTATGTGTTGTGTTGTACATGAGGTGTAGGTTTATGTGTGGTATTGTACACCGGATGTAGGTGTATGTGTTGTGTTGTACACTGGGTGCATGTGTATATGTTGTGTTGTACACCAAGTTAAGGTTTATGTGTCGCATCGTATATTACAAGGGTGTATATTTTGTACAATGTGATGGGATAGGAAGGTATGGGATTGTCTGGGGCCTTTCTTTTCTATTGAGGGTTGAGGTGGTTTAGTCTTGAGATACACTTGTTGTTATTAATGGTTGAGGCGGTTTAGTCTATGCATGCCCTTATTATTGATATTGAGGGAGGAGGAAGTTTAGCCTTTGGATTCCCTTGTTTCTTAAGGAGAAGGCACTCGGTGCTTGCTGGGTTTGGAAACCAATTCAGTGTTTGTACGGAAATGATAAAGAATAAAGACAAAAGAAAATAATCATGGAAAGATAAGTATCATTATTCTACTTCAGTTTTAAATTATGCATGTGATCTATGATTTTGGTTTGTGATGGTTACATGTGATTTCTAATTCTAATTTATGATGGTTTCTTTTGAGCTAACTAGATGTGATATGTTTATACATGATGATTTAATCAAAGAGCTAGTTTGACTTGCTGTTAAAAGAAGTAAAAATAATTACAAGTGTACCTTATTGATTAACCACCAATGAGGTATGATTTTAATTTATTTCAATTCATTTTTAATCTAATGGAAATTATGTGCTTGGTATAGGAAAGCATGGAAATACCCGGGTTGGGTGGTTGAAAATGACTACAAGAATTAGAAGTGGAAAAAGGAGTTGGAAGAGGCAACAATATGTTGGTAAAGAGCTTTAGGAGCAAGGTCATTGTGGGAAACTATTACTGAATAGTGTCTATTTATTTCCATGAGCATGTTTTGACCGGTATGATGGCTTTAAGGTAGGTACATGCATTTTTTCTTTGACTTTGTAATGTGAGGAAGCCTTACCAAGGAAATTGGAAGATGAGTGACTGCACAAAAGGGGGTCATCTCATTTCCCGAGGGACTACGTAAAAGATAAGGGAAGGTCGGGGATGGATTTATTTATTTTCATTAGCATTAACAAATAGAATCAGATGCACATTGGGTGTGTTCCTATAAAAATATGACGGTAATTATTCAGTGAAAGGATAGGTAGCACAAGGATTATAGCACTGGACATTGGATGCAAGTTTGACTTTGATAACGGATTCCAAAATTCCTGGGAAGGAGGTGAATGTTGGTATCAGTTTCAGGGTGGAGGTGTGAGGCTATGGATTCCCTTTTTGTGGACGTAGGCATCATATCCTATATTTCAGGTTAAAGTAAATGTGCATATGTATGTATGTCTATATTTTTGTAGATATTTTATCGAGTTGGATTTTTAAAGCTCCATAGAATGTATGTTTATTTGATGTTTAAATAATATGTGCATAATTATGTGTGGTTATTATTGTAAATACTTTAATGAGATGTGATATAAAGCTCCAATAAGTGGTATGGTTGTCATGTCATCATGATGGTTTTTTTCTTTTGAGCAAGTTATTGATTGTAAATACTTCATCGAGCTAAGTTATAAATCTCCATGGGAAGTATTCTTTCTTTTCAATGGTTTTAGTAAGGTATTGGTGTGGTTTAAAACCAAAGACAGTGTTCCCCAATGGGGAGGGTTCTGTAACAGACCCGGGCTAAGAGCTCATGTAAAAAAGTTAATAAAGGAGAAATAATATCAGAGTTAAGGGACACTTATTCCAAGCTGAATGTTGGGAAAAACATCCTAGTGGGTGTCACTTCGGTTTATTATGGATAAAGGAAATTAGAAAAGGAAATGGATAAGGCTTTGAAAGGAAAAAAGTTATCATTCACATTTTATTTATTAAAATAAATGAAATTAGGAGAAATGGAAGGTGAAAGGTCACAAGTTTCATGTGAGGATGAAAATGAATGAAAATAATGGAAAATTGAAGAAATTAAAGGCCTCGTCAATAAAAATACCTCACAACATTAGTTGGTGAGATTTTTTCATCTTTTTTTCAGTTCATTTTTCAAAATTAGTGTGAGAGAGGAGAAGAGCATCAAGAGGAGAAAGATATCAATCAAGAAAAGGAAGGACAAACAATAAAAGGAAGGACAAGGAAGGAAAAGGAAGGCAAGGATCAAGCAAGGAAAGGTTGGAACAAGCAAGCTTCCGTAGAAATAATTGAAGGTGACAGATTACATGTATGATTGCCTAGCTAGTTTTGACATGCATGGTATGTGCATGTTGGTATTTGGTTATTTTTATGATAGCAGGTTTTGTTGGATTTTGATAGTGGGTTTCAACCTTTCCTTTCCATTTTCAGATATCCATGGTGTGATGGGATTGCTTTGAGTTTTGAGCATCCAAATTTTCGGAATCTTTCAATGTCTAGGTAGGAGGTGGTCTTAGAAAAATCCCCAATGGCCTAGAAATCCCTTGACCAGTAACGATAGGGTACAAGGTAAATCCTAAGGGTGGAGACTGGAAAATGCATCAAGGATGGTGAATGAAACCAGAGGAATTCGAAGCTTGATTTTTTTTTGTTATCTCGGGGACAGTTTAGGTGAGATAACAATATGGTGAGGGTGGAGGTGGTTTAACCCCTATATTCCCTTGGTTGTTTTGGATTGGTTTATCCATGAGATACCACATTTATGCTTATAATATGGCATGGGTGAGACTAGCTAAAAGAAATATTTGGTTCAACCATGTCTATGGTCGAGTGGTACGTGGAAGTCTCAAACCTAGTTGGATCTTGCCTATGTTTAATGAAGGACAAGTTATCTTGTTTTTAATTGGTAAATGTAATTATTATTATGTGGCCTTAATGATTTTTATCTCATGGTTATTTATATGCTTATATGTTGGTTATAAGAGCAGATATATGACTAGTTTTAATCATGTATCTTTTTCATGTTTTTACTTCTAACTGAAATAATAATGGATGCAAGACATAATTAATGTTAAGATATATAAAGGGAGAGGGTTTTGATCCTTCTTGTTAAGTCTCATACGGGTTTTCAGTCCTTTTTTCTCAAAATTGAATTCATCACCTATAGGTTGTCTATCTACCAAGTATTTAACGAAATGTCAGTCCTCGTTAGGGATCGCCAACTCTAGTCCTTGTTTCAATTTTGGTTTATAATCATTTTAGTAATGTATTTTATGATTTCTGAAAGCTATATATATTTCTGGGTAGAGGCTTAGTACCAACCCTGAAAAACATACTTAAATTGTGTGTTCACTATCACAAATCTAAGCAAAAAAGGCTAAAGTCACACTGATGTAGTCCTATGGGAGTGACTGGGGGTTTCAATTCACATGGAGGGTTTTGCAAGGGAGAGACTGGGGCTCCATCTTAGTTAAAAGTTAAGTTGGCTCAAGTGATGGACACTTGAAGGGGTTGGTTTTCTCCTGGAGGGTCGTGAGGTACCTGAGCGAAGTCAATAAGGTTTATTTTGTAGAGTCCATTTCCTTGATGTCACTTAGGAGGCTGAGTCTTGTCATAACATCCCATCATCTCATGTTTACCCTGGGTAAGCTAGTGAAATTGGGTAGATGTGAGGGGAGAGGTTCGTTACAAAATCATACTACTTATGTAGCTTTATAACCAAGCCCATTGCAATATTTATAATAACATCCTTCTCAAAATAAAAACCATAATGTAAAACTTCAAAACATGAAAAACATACCACATATTACATATTTATAACTTAGCTCGTTGAGATATTTAAAAATACCATACATAAACATGTAAAAATTCCAAAACTCATTTTCCTTCACCAACCAACAATGAAGGATATACATCCCGCATTTTATCAACCATATCCAATGTAGCTTCATTAGTCCCATAGTAATTCCACTGCACTTTAACATTCTTGAGTTCTCTGTTCTAGAGCACGATATGTTTCCACTAGAATATGCATTGAGATTTTGGCTGGAATTCTCCTTATTGCTTCACCTGCAACACAAAAAAATTAATAACATGATCAACATCCTTTACATATTTTTTAAGCCATTAAACATGAAAAGAATGATGTACATTCACCATCGGAGGAAGTGCAAGCCTATAGGCCACTGGTCCAATCCTCTCAAGGATTTCAAAAGCCTCACAGAATCGTGGTGCCAACTTGGCACATGATCCAATCCTCAAGGAGATCTTCTTAGAATTGATGCACAAATACACATGCTCCCCAACCTAAAACTCCTTAAATTACCATTGTTGGTATGCATAAATTTTATGAATTTCCTATGCTACCCTTAGATTCTTCTTTCTAAACTTCATTTACTATTTCATTTATGCTAACATGTCAGGTCCAATAAGTAACTTGTTCACTGAATCACTCCAGCTGATGGGAGTGTTACAAATCCACCTGTACAACGCCTCGAATAGACTCATCCTTAGTGAATCCTGATAATCGTCGTTGTATGAAAACTCAACCAATGGAAGGTAATCCTCCCATATCCTTTTTTGATGTATGACATACATCCTCAATATGTCCTCCAATATCCCATGGACCCTCTCTGTTTTTCCATCTGTTTATGGATGATAAGATTTTCTAAAGGCCAATTTTTTTCCCAATCCTGCGAACAACTGATTCCAAAGCTTGGAAATGAACTTGTCATCCCTGTCTGACATAGTTTCCTTCAAAACACCATGCAATCTCATGACCACCTTGATGGATACATGTGCTACCTCACTAGCTAAATATTTATTCTTTACGGGAATGAAGTGAGCTACCGCGGTCAACCTTTCTACCACAATCATGATAGAATAACATTTCCTTGATGTCCTTGGAGGAAATGTAATTAAATCCATGGAAATGGCCTCCCATGTCCACTATGGAATTGGAATAGGTTGAAGTAACCCACCTGGATTTCCACACTCTACTTTGACCCACTAACCATCCAAATATCTCTCCACAAACTCTACAAAGTCCTTCTTTAGATTCATCTAGTAGTAGAACTTCTTCACTTTTGTCAATGTCTTCTAATATCCTGGGTGACCTAAATATGGTTTTACATGAAACTCTATCAAAATAAGCTTCTGGAGTTCACTATTAGCTGACACATAAATTATGTCCCTAAATATCACCAACCCTTATGTTGTAAGATGATAATCCACGTCCTAGCCACCTATACCCTATTTTAGCATGCTTATAAGCTCCCTATACCTGCCATCCTACTACCCTTCATGTAAGATCTAATTCTATAAATATATCCCATATGAGCTCACTGTTGGAACATTGTTCAATTGTACCTTGCTACTAAGAGCATCTGCAACCTTGTTCTTGTTTCCCTTAATGTAATTGATCTCAAAGTAAAACTCTCTAAGGGTAGCAAACCATCTAGCTTTCCTTACATTCAAATTTGGTTATTCAAAAAAATATATGAACCCATTTTGATCACTCATCAACACAAACCTTCGACCAAGAAGATAATGTCTCCACATCTTCAAGGCATGAATAATATTTTCCAACTCAAGATCATGAGTCACATAGTTCTTCTCATGCTCATTCGGTTTTATGGACTCATAGAATACCACGTTTCCCTCTTGCATAAGGACTCCACCAAGCCCTATGTTTCAAGAATATGTACACAATATCAATTCTTTATTCATATCTACAATCTTTAACACTAGCAAATTTTTCAACAACTGCTTGAACTACTCAAAACTGGCTACACACTCCTCTATCCATTCAAAATTCTTACCTTTCCTCTGAAATAATGTAATAGGATATGAAATGTGTGAGAAGTTCATGGTGGACCTGCTGTAGTAACATGATAAGCCCATGAATGATCTGTCTTCCTCCACATTTTTAGGAGCTTCCCATTCCATGATGGCCTTTATCATTTCTACGTCTACTGGTATTCCATATAGAAACAGTGTGTCTCAAGTAGTGTAATTCAGTCTGAAAGAAGTTGCACCTGCTATGTTTAACATACAAGTGATGCTCTCTTAGCAATCTCAACATTGATTCTAAATTTTCGGCATGCTCTTCCGCATTCTTATAATATACAAAGATGTCATCAATGAACATGATAACAAACTTTTCCAAATAAGGATGCAACACACTGTTCATCAAACAAATAAAAGTATCTGGAGCATTATTCAAACTGAATGGAACCACAACAACTCGTAATTCCCATACCTGGTCTTGAATGAAGTTTTGTATATGTCCTCTTATTTGATCCATACATGATGATATCTTGATCGTAGATCTATATTTGAGAACATTGTTTCTCCATTAAACTGATCAAACAAGTCATTAATCCTCTGCAATGTCTACCTATTCTTCATCATCACCTTATTGAGTTTCCTGTAATCAATGCACAATGTATGAGTACCATCCTTTTTCTTCACAAATAATACTAGCGCACCCCAAGGTGATATAAATGGACTTATTTATCCCTTATCAAGAATTTCCTTCATCTGCAACTTCAACTCTACAAACTATGGAGTGCTCATCCTGTAATGTGACTTTGATGTTGCCACTTCATCTGGTACCAATTCAATAGAAAAGCATAGAGGAAACTCTAGAATATCTACTGGAAACACATCTTCAAACTTCTACAATACAGAGTACCTTTTGAAGATTTATGCATCCTCAATTTTCTTACCCTTGCCACTGGAAATATAAACTACAAACATCACACTCCCTTTCCTACTACTATGCTTAGCTTGCATAGTTGTGACCATCCTCACTGATGTAGGATTCTTCTTCCCCTAAAAGAGTCTCTTTTATCCATTATCATCTAGGAACTCAATAGCCCTTTCATAAATCTACTTTTATTTTGTGAATATAAAAGGAATCCATACCCAAAAATCATACTATATGATCCCAATGGTAGTACATTCAAATGTGTTGTTTTAGTCATGCCATTCAACTCAAATGAACAACCTCTTACCCAATGATGAACTCTCTTGTTCATACCTGTAGAAAACTACACCAACCAAGACTCCGCATGGACTTATTTTCACAAGCCACATTTATCCACTAGGTCAAGATTAAAATAACTATAATTAGATCAAGGATCAATCAAAATATAAATAACTTGATTTCAAAGCTTACAATCCATTTTAATGATAGGTCCTAGTGATCCACGAGGATTTTCTCCAAAACTGCATAACTCCAAGGAATACTATGAACAACATCTCCAACTATCTCTGCCTCCTAAGTACTATACATTTAATGCCTAACTCCTTGGTACAATGGACAATCCTTCTTACGATGATCATTGCCACGTATCCAACACTACAATGGTTCTCTACTATCACCTCTAGTATGTTTCTCTCCAAGCTTCAACACATGTCCCTTATCCACTGCACTTAACTTCTTGTAAGGAGCAACATTCTCTTTCTCACGTACATCTTGAGGTATTCCCCGCATTGGTGGCCATTTTCCTTTTACATTCTCATTTTCTTCAATTCTCGCTCAGGCTCAACTTTTCACTTTCACTTCTCATAAAAATGCTTCAATTTACGAATGGCTTCCAATAACAATTTAGGATCATCAGACTCAATCTGGTCTCTATATTCCATTGGAAATTTGCTGATGAATCTCTAAATCTGAGCCTTTTACTCCTTCATATATGCCACATATCTCAACATCTTCAATAATCTACTAGCATACTCATCATATTTTATAGAACCCATCTGTACCTCATAAAACTCATCTCTATGATCATAGTACCTCCCTGAGAGTTACTTCTTCTTGAAGATCCTCTCGAAATCATCCCAAATCAAGTCTCCCTTCTAAATTCCCTTAACATGCTTCACATCTTCCCACAAGATATATACTTTCCATTTTATACTGGAGGTGTCTATCTTTGCTTTCATGTTCTCTAAATAGCTATGAAATCTAAATAATTTCTTCATTCCAGGCAACCATGTCTTTACATCTTTTGGATTATTCATCTCTCCTTCAAATGTAGGAGGCTTCACTTTCTTGAACTCCTCAGGTAAACACTCCCTCCTCCTATAATATTGATGATGATGATGATGTCTCCTGGATGAGGAACTAGAACGATGCCCATACATACCAATATTTCCTGGCATTTGTATCCAGTGATTTTCCACCACTAACTGTGTACGCCCTATCCAATTTGTATGTGGAATGAGATCTTCTACCATAGGGTCCATTTTTTCCCCTTCCTACTCTTAACTAATTCTCGTCTATCCTTGTTTATGAAACTCTAACAAGCTATGAAGGAATGTTTAATTAACCTCTACCTGCATCTCCTGAGCCATTGCAAACCTTTCCTGAGCCTCAACCAAATTTTCATTTTATTCTTTGGAACTTATGGTCTCTAACCTAAAGCTCCTCAATGTATCTGATATGTCACAATAATACTCTTCTAGTTGCTAGAAAACTAATATGTAGGGAGAGTCACGAGAATTGTATTCTAAGATTTTTCTTCTCATCTTCGATTCCATTATTCATGCAAGTATACCATGTTAGATCAAAAAAATAGATACCAAAATCAAATCCATACATTAGTGATGTTCAAGGGAGGCTTATCTCAAGTACAAGATAATTCCACATTAGCATGTACATGTATAATAATAAACATATCCATGTAACAACATAACATCATAAAAATATCATGCATGACCATACCGACTGTATACCCTTATCCCATGCATGAAAAACATAACCTTAACAATGTCAACTTACCCAAGGATATAAAAACCACACTCTAATACAACTTTATCATATCATATATGACCCAAATAGAGCACAACTAGCTCTGATACCACCCTGCGGTATCATATATGACCCAAAGAGAGTGAAACCCACTCTAATAGCACCCTGTAAACAACTCCTCCCACATTAACCAACTTTAACTGGCTTTCACGAGGTAAACATGAGTTAAGGGTCACTATGATATAGCTCAACCTCCTAGATGAATTTAAGGAAATCATGTCAACACTAAAATACCTTAATGAATTACTTCATATGCCACAAGACCTCTAGCAGTAACCCACCTCCTCCAGTATCCAACCCCTATGACAACTCACCTTTTTCCTGAAGTAGAACCCCAGTTGCTACCTTTCCAAGGCCTCCAACTGAATATGGGTTCAAAGTCACTCCAATAGACTTACATCAGTGTGTTTGTGGCTTTTTTCTACCAGTGTTCTGCCAACGAATGTGAGAATTAAAGTTATTTTCCAGGGTTGGGGCTAGGCCTCATCACAGAAAACTATTAAACTTTGAGAACTCATAAAAGAGATGAATACAATTCCTGTAAACCAAAAACTAAAATGGGGACTTGACCTGACCATCCCCAACTAGGACTAACATTATGTCAAACACTCAAAAGATATGCAACCTATAAGTCATGAATGAAATCTGAACATAAGGGACTGAAAACCCATCTGAGGAAAAACAAGAAGGGTCACTACCTTCCCTCATTATCTATCTTAACATCAATTAGGGCCTGAATTTATTACTTATTTAGTTATGACTAAAAACATAGAAGGAGCCATTACTAAAATATTTCATAAAACTGTACTTATAACCAACATCTAACTAGATAAATAACAATAAAATAAAAACTAGTAAAGCCACATAATAACTAGTGCATTTCCTTGCCAAAAGCAAGAGAATCTTAGCTTTATTAAACATAGGAAAATACCGATCCATTTCAATACTTTTACGTTCCACTGGACCATAGATTGGCTGCCAAATATCTCTTCAACCAATCACCCCCGTGACATATTTCAAGCTGAATGTGGGATCTAAAGCGATAAACAAATCCAAATACAGCCACAGGAATCTAGAGGTTAAACCACCTCCAACCTCTCCATACTGTGATCACACATAAAAACCTGTCGATATCACACAAACGAACCAATATTTGATGCCTTATAATTTCTTCACCATCCTTGAGGGATTTTACTATCTCCACCCTCTAGATTTACTGTGTATCCTACCATTATCGGTCAATGGATTCCTAGGCCTTTGCGAATTTTCCAGAGACCACTTCACCCTGGATTCCAAAACCTTCCAACAATACAAAGCTAAGCACCGAGAACAATCGCTTCACACCATGGTGATTTAGAAAGCATTAAGGCTAGGATAAAATCCATTGTTGAATGACACCAAAATCCATGCCACTGACAACAAAAGAACCATATACCAACATGGAGATACCATGCATGTCAAAAAAAAGCTAGGAAATCACACAATCAACTTGTTACCTGTAAGTATTCCTGATAAATCTTCTTTATCCTTTCCTTCCTTTACTTTTCCTTATCCTTATTTACCTTTCATTTCCTTTCCTTGATTGATTTCTTTCTTTCTCCTCTTGGTGATTCTTCCTCTCTAAGACTAATTATAACACTAAATTAATAGAAAACTTATGAAAAGATTTCAACTGAGGCTCTGAGATATTTTTATTGACGAGGCCACTAATTTCTTCAATTTGCATTATTTTCCTTCATTTTCCTCCTCACATGCAACCTGTAACCTTTTACCTTCCTTTTCTTCCAATTTCCATTATTTTCATAAATAATGTGCCAAAAATACCTTTTTCCTTTCGAAAGTCTTATCCATTACGTTTGAAAATTTCCCTTAGCCATAAATAGAATAAGCGATGCGCACTAGGATATTTTTCCCAGCATTTAGCTTGTAATAAGTGTCCATTTCCCGTGGCCTTATTTTACCTTCATTAAGTTTTATTACATGAAATTTTAACCTAGGGCTCTTATAAAGAAAAACACACAAAATTCCAATCTTTGTGGATAGGCCCTTAAACCATCAAAAAGAAACTTGGCCATAATTATTTCAGGCGTAAATACTTAAATGGGAGGACTAACCCTCTTCCCATCAATATTCGAGATCTAAAGCACTATTTTCAGTAGTACCTCTAAGACATGTTCCTTGTACAATTTATTTCTATATTTTTCATTGTTCATTTTATGTTTGTTGTTTCAAGTCATGTTTCATATTTTTTTTATGTCTTTTTCATTATATACAAAGAAGACCTTGTGTGAAAGAGTGCAAGGATTTTAAGGGATTTGTGTTGAAATAAATGAGGGAATGTGACAACCACAACACTTGGATATTTATTAGTACTTTTTTTCTTTTTTGGAAGATGCCATAGGTTGAGCTAATTCTAGACAGAAACTATGATACATCAAAGAAGAAAACCATCAGTGAACCTATAGGACCTACATCTATTCTAGTATCCCAACTCCTCAAATTGGTGTTGAATATACTTGGTGTTTTACATGCTTATCCAATCAATTAGAGAATTATAAGGGGAAAATGTACAACAAGAAAACATATATCAGAGGTCATATAAATACTTATATGAAGGGGTAAACTCTTATGATCTCAATAAGTCAGGATCCCTCTTCTGCCATATTTGAATAATAAGTTCCCAGGCATAGTTCTACTTTCTAAATAAATAAAGGGTGAAAGAAGACAAAGGCTTCCTACGTAGAGAGGTGAAGGAAGTGAATTTTCCAAGGTACTGGCCAAACTTGATGGAAGAAAAGCAAGGCTTGTGCTCTAGAGTGACTTTTTTGGGGTACTGGGAAGGCTTGCCAGAAGCAGAGAAACACTAGATATGAGACTCATACTTTGAATATTTTAAACTCGTCATTACATATTACCGTTTCCTATATTGAATCAATTGTGATATGTCATAATCTCTTATGTCGAACCAAGGGAAGGAATTTAAGGTGCTATACATATAACCTAGTCAAAGTGGGAAGTGAAGGAAATCATACTAGTGAACCAATACTTACTTAAGGTATTACCCTTTAACTAAATTTTATTCCTAGGAAGATAAGCTTAAGTTCACCGAATGTGTCTCCAAGTGTTTTCGTCACTACAACACCCTCCAAAATTTCACTACATTCAAATTTTGGAGCCTACGTAACTATCGTATCAAGTGTCACTTTAGCCATCAACTGTTGCTTCAAGTCATTTCAGATGTTTCTAGTGTTCTTGTTCATTCCTAAGTGTCTTCGCATTGTTTAGAAAATTTATCATGCACTTCATTGTCATAATACCTTTATTAGCTATAAAACGATACTTTTGGTTATAGTCGCACACACTTTGTATAGTATACATGGAGAGTGTTTGTAAACTTAGATTTTCATGTATAGTTTTTAGTGTTTCATCATAGCTAATTTTTTCTTATGATTTTCTATGTGTTTCACTTAAATTTTCTCTTAACTCATTGTGTCTTTTCTTGTCCTAACCTTCTAGACATAGAGAAATTTTGGTTTGCAAAATCTAGCCTATTAAGGCGAAGAGGGCATATAAATCACTATTAAAGCTTAGTTGAGACCCCTTCCTTGTTAATATCATTGCATGCTCCCTCCAAAAGAACATAACAAACTCTCAAGAAACATCCCATACTTCCCTTTTTGGACTTTTCCCTCAAGTAAGCCTATTTCTCAATTGAGCTCACAACACATAAATATTGATTATTGAGCCTCCCTTAAGCATTGTAATTTTGTCCTTGGCCTCAAATGAGCGCATTGCACATCAATAGTGAACATCAACCACTCTTGAGCCTTCACACTACACTCTACTTATTCCTTGTGACGTAGGCTTCCTAGTTGAGAACATGGCGTCTCAACAAGCCTCACTGAGCTTCCTTCATCCTTCATATTGTGCCTATGCTTTCCATCAATCCTTGTCCCTTGACACTTTACCCTGAACCTAGGAACTTTTCCTGTTCTTCCCAAGCGAACCCATGAACCTTGAATGGAAAATTTGAATGAAACATGTTAGAATAATATATTTTTCGGGCTGATGTTTTCTTGCAATGAATGATCTTATGTGTAGGTTTTCTATAATAACATGGTGAATATACATGGAGAGATATATCAAAGAGTACAACTTAGGGAGGAATTCATAAACAAAGAACACATGAAGTGACAAGATGAAGAACATTGGAATCTGGATGATCAAAGTGGTCCATAAGGACACTCATATGATCTGAGACCCTTTGGAGGGTAAAGAAATCATCATCAAGAAATTTTCATGCAAGATTGAAGACAAAAGTGGTGGAATTGTTACCTCTCAAAAAATTCAATGTTATCCATCACTATGAGTCCAAGTCATTAATATCGATGAACTGTCATGTTCTCGCTACATGATGATGTAATTATAAAATTATTGTAAATACAAATATTTTGGAGTCGAAGAGTCGCATATGGAAAACAAATCCATATGAAGAAGTCCAAAAGACACATGTAAATCCAAAAGTTGTATAAAAGTTAAAAATTCATGTAGAAGTCCAAGAGTTGTATAGAAGTCCAAAGGTCATTAGAATTTGAAAATTCATATGAGAAAATCAAGAGTCATGGGGGTATGAAAATTCATGCCTCTAGCTATTATAAAAGAAGCCTCATTACTCAAGCAAAGGAAATATTCAACTTGGATTCTCCCACAAATAATTAGAGAGATAGAGATAGTTATTTTGAAGAGAAAGTAGTGGCTCTAACACTCCACTATTGGAGCTAGTGGTGTTCATTTTACTCATGTATCTTGGATGTTTTTCTTAATAATTGAATTTATTCAGCCAGTACATTTTCATAAATAGATCGTGGATGTTTTAATACTATTCTTCTAATGTTTTCGGTTTATGTTGGATTTTATTTGTGCTAAATGAATTTAAATATTCTAGTAGATTTGGCGCTCAACTTGTTGGAAATGTGTTGTGATTATTATATATCTCATTTCATCTATGCGATCTATTTCACTTGATGTCTAACTATTATTCCTTGTTTATGTGTGTGCATCTTTACTAGATTAGTACTACTGCTTCTCTTTTAGAGAGAGTCGATTTTTTTCATTGCAATGAAATAAAATTCATACATTTATAGTCAAACATTTCACAAGGCATACCATCTTGCTCATTCAAAAACACATGTGGACTACTCTCTTATGCTAATTTCTTAATCCATGGAAAATATTTAAGTCAATGGAAGTTAGGCGATATTTAAATATGGGAATCTCACACTAAACAATGACGTCCAATTGGGATGTCATATCAGGGATATCCCTTTTATGTTAGTGGGATCCAACACTTTCAACCGATCCATTTCTTTTTAAAACCAAGATAATAGAACATTGGTATTTCCTGCATTTTAACATCAATGTATTAAAAAACTAGCAACTAAGGAGCAAGGATTAGGCACCTCATAAACATGAAGATAATCAATAAAAATTCATATTTATATATATTCTAATATATAACTTCAAGTCATAGGGAGTGCTACATTAAAAAGCTATAAGTGGTTCCTGTAACAACGTTCGGTTGCACATTTATAAAAATAATTCCCTATTTGTAACATCTTACGATGCTTCCCTATTACCATGCGAGTAGATTCAATATAATGCTACAATAAAATCAAATATTTACATGAGAATATACAATGAGTTGTTACGTAATGAGTTGTTAGGTTTCATAAGGAATGTAACAATTAATGCAACAATCATAGCCTTAATAATCATCATGTCTTGCATTTTTAAGCAAACATAAATAATACATTTAGCAGAGAAAAAAACAACATTCATGTTTACTTGAAATTAACAATTTCATCAAAGGAATAACCATGATAAATACTTATCCTAAAGTGTAGTTGGGAAACTAAGTCCTGGCCAAAAAATCTCCACCCCATGTTAGATTGGGCCACACTGTGGACTTTCTTTCAGCAAATCATGCCCAAGCCACATTCTATAGTTTGAGGAGGTTTCCTAAAGGGATAAAACCAATATTGTTATCTAAAACATGGATTCCAGAGGCCTAACCACCTCCACCTAGCAGCTTCTCAATGCAATGAATTAAGCAAAAATAATCCAAGTGTCTACCACCTGCACCCTTTAGTCGCTTAATGAATTCAATAATATGCTAAAACAAGGAATATAAAGGCTTCCAAACTCCTCCCACTATGTAAAAATGGAATCTAGAGATTTATGTCTCCATCCTTAATAAGAAATTAAATATACATATTTATATCTCCACTGTTAATAAAAAATGGAATCGACAGAATTCACCTCCACCCTCAATAATGAGGGAATATAGAAACTCAAGTATCCACCCTCAAATAAGAGGAGGAATCTATAGGTTTATACGTCCACCCTCAAATAGTTTCACCCAATCCTAGGAATCTATAAATTACTACATAAAACTAAGAGAACAAGTAGATGAGACTTCAACACTCTCCTTACGCAGAATCCAAGGAACAAGTGCCCACTCTAGTTTTCAAGGGCATCTACAGAAATCCCATCTACACCTCCAACCAAAAAATGAAACCAAAGACTATTATCTCTCACCTGAGAGAGATTCTTATTATCTACTCATTCTCAACAGAAATTTACTTCATTATATTCTGTGTAGTAATGTAAGACTTTCGTATTATTCCATCCCTACTATGCTCAACTATTATCTATTCTTACTCCTATGCACCTTGTGATCTCGCACATTCTTTTCTCTTGTATCCCTGTCTAAATATCTTGTAGTATTTTCTTTATTTTTTTGTTACTTATTCTTCTATGCTCTCTCTATCTGAGTGTACACTTACTATGTGCAATATTCCTCGTCTTCCTCTCTTTAATTTTCATCTTCATCCTTATTTTTTATGTAGGAACCTTTTTTTTTAGTCACCATATTCCTTGGCACATCGAGAAATCCCACCTACGCTCTTGTCTCCCCATGACCCTTTTAATTTCTATTGGTTATTGCAACAGATGAACAATCCTTCTCGATGTGCTCTCAACCATTATTGGACTTTTCAACAACATCGCCATTTACTTCATCTAATTTTTTCCTTTATTTCTTATATATTATAGCAGGGAGTATACTCCTAGTCATTTTATTACTAGTTAATTTTTAAGGCTTTCCCCCTGATTACACTTTCCAGAACCTCCAATGGAAATGATTTAATGAACTAAAATCCCTGAAATTCCCAAGAAATTATGCTCCTCATCTCTGAAAATATGTGCCCTGAGACCTTAGCTTATTTTTAACATTAGCAAAATAATTACAATTATTTACAATATGTGAAGTATCTTATCGTTGTCACCTTCACTCCCTTTTGAATTGTCTTTGCATAGTTTTGAATGCATTCAATTCCTGTGGACCCAATACTTTCCTTCCCTTTTAAGAGTTATTTTGGATCAAATTATCCTAGTCCCACCTTATTTGTTGGACGTGTTTGACTTATAAGAATGGTTTTTAGGTTATTTCTTCCTTCAAGAAATTTGTGGTCCATATGCATTTGAGACTTGGAATTTTCTAGGTATATCCTGAGGGATACAACTTCTGATTCTAAACTATGGTAATTATTTTCCCATTGAACAATTTTTTCACCAAGGACCTCTTATTTTATTTTTTCTTCTTCCAACTAGAGTTTTAAGGACATAATTTCTTCCTTATATCCTTCTTGGATCATTTTTCCTTGTTTCTTGGTTAGCTCTTGTATTAGGATCTCATTCTCTTCCTCTAACTCAATATAATAATTTATTTTCTTCTTATTGCAGGACTATGATATCATTATTTTTAATGGATTCTTTAATTTTTTAATTTTTGATAAGTAAATTATTCATTATTAGATCCATGCATACCTTCTTCAACTCGCAATAACCGCTCGTTCAGTTGTTTGTTCCTCTTCTTGACTTTCTTTATTTAATTAAGAGCAATGATAAGATCCCCTTCGAGATCTACTACACCTTCCTCTTATTCATAACGGAATGAAACTTCTTTGGATTTATATTATGAGTAAAATTACTTAATTAAAAATTCATCATGTTCATCCCCAGAGGATTATTCACTAGTTTCGTCTCATAAAGGGTTGTCCTCTTTGTATTAGAGTCCCTTTTTGTAAAAGGATTTTCTCGTGTGTTATTTTTGTAATTTTCTTTTTTTGGGTTCTCTTATTTTATATAAGGAAACTTAGGGGAAAAATCGCAGCACTACCACATTCAAATAGTTTAAAGGGTAAATTCCCCTTATACTTACCTAAGCTACACTTTGGTTTTATGGAAAACTAATAAAACTCTTGATTTGATTGACAGCTACAACACTCTTGGTGATATTTATGTTCCTTATCCTTCTTCAAGACTTTAAATGCTTCCTCATTTGGATCAAATTTATATTTTCATATTCTCAACTCAGAGGATGTACAAGTTCCATGTAGGTGCTCCATTGTGAGTGATTTCAAATCTAATATGTCTTCTATAGCTCATATCTTAACATTGAATCTCATACACAAATATCTTAATATATTTTAAAAAACTACATTATTGAGGTCTTATCTAATTCCTCTAATCCTGTCTTCTACATCATCAAATTTAAGGAAATATTATGTAATGTTCTCTTATTGATTGAATATTAAGCTCTTGAATCTCATTTTGAAGGGTTGAAGTTTAGATTTATTCACTTTCTCATCTCCTTCATTAATATTCTTGAGCTTGTCCTACACTTACTTGACCTATTGATAAGGCATTAATTTTACTATTTCAAATTGATTGAGCCCAAATAGAATGACATGCTTGTCCTTCTCATTGTTTACATATTTTTTCCTACCATCTATATCTATTAGAGGAGTTGTTAAGAATGCATATTCTACTAACACATAGCTCCAAACATCTACACTTAAGGATATTAGGTAAGCTTCCATCCTAAATTTCAATAATACATAATCTATAGCGCCAAATACTAGTAGCTTACTTGAATAAGAATGTTTACCTTCTTCTCTACGCATGATTCCCTATCGATCTACTTTCTAGTGCTTGCGTTATTCCTAAAGGAACCAAACTTTGATACCAATTCTTGGTAAATAGGAATTACTGGGAGAGGGGGTGAATAAGTAATTTAAAATATTTCTTTCTTTACTTTAACCACTTAAAATTTTAATTGAAAACATTCAATCAACAATTGACAGGTCAACAAACACATAACATTTGAACATAATGATATAACATGGAAACCATTCCAAGAGAAAAACCACGAAGCCTTGGTTTTGTATTATGATGTGAACCTAAATCACCTACACATATTACATCACTAAATTGTGAGAACCTACTCAAACGAGGCACCAACCTCCTTCGAATCAGCAAGCCCCAACTTCGGTAGAGGCACTAACCTCTTATAGTTGTAGGCCCCTACCTACTTCAACCAAGTGTTCTACTTTTGATACAATTTTCAAACTAATAACAATGTCGTACCTTAGTACTACAAAATAAATAATTATTAATTAATATGATATATTATCTCTCTACATATCCCTCTTCCATGCTCTACATGTGTCCTTTCCTTAGTTTATTTAATTTATATGGATCCTCTACTCCTCAGTACTCATACTTAGCAATGAAAAGTAACCATACAGATTCTTCTGCATAGCTCACTCTATTGTTCCACTATATTTCGACTCATAAAAAATCTCTCTCACACACACGCGCTGTAATATCACCCCTACCCATAATAATATCACTATGAAACTATGGAAAGAGTGTCCATCAAGTCCATAATGCAATTCGAGAACCATATTAAGTGAACCAAATCTTGTAGAGAAGTAATTAGTGGAGAAAAAAACCAACAATCATAATTATTCTTAATGATTTTTTTCACAATACCATTGATCCTTAAATTATTTTTATGGCTTCCCTTCCCCATTAATTGACCACAATACCTAATCAAAATGTTTCAACTAGCAATATGTTCTTAATTTGAACTGTATGAAGCTTGACCTCCATTATCATATATTCAAGAGCAAAGGAATTCCATCATTGAAATAAATGTGGCATACTAACCACATTAAATATGATTAGTTGTATTCAAACTGTGTAATTAAATTCTATGTTTTTGTTCTTTTCTAGCATCAAATTGTAATAAAACTTGCTTGATTTAACAATTTTGGTATATCACAAGTTTTTAGTAGTGTCTATCAATATATATATATATAAAATGAGCTAACTTCGAGACTCATTGAATGATGCAAAATATGGAATTTTTTTGGCCTTAATAAATTGGCATCATATGCCCAAGGGGTTGGAACTAAAAGCCTGACTAATGCATGTGTAAAACTATAGCTTATGGGTCGAGCGACATTTTAGTGTGCTATTAGTCCAAATGACTGATGAATGACTTCCTACTTTTCCAAGATCTATCGATTTCAGAACATTGTAAAGAAAATTCAACATATCCATTGAGTCATAAGTGAATTCAATGACTGAGTCACCCAACGATCATAGTTATAATATTTTTATCTTCCTCAATTAGCCTTCTACTATGATGGTTCTCTACTAAAAAATGTAGCTACGAGTGAAATCCCCCTCAACTTGACATTTCTTGGAAAGCTCCATGGAGCCACAACCTTTGGCATCAATGAAAACATTTTTCCAAATAGGTTCATTGCATCTCTACATTGGTATGAAAATAAACTTGTAACTTGGGAACTTCACAAGAACAATTACTATCTATTATGTATATGTTAAATTAACTCTCCCCTTAGCCTAATTGGTTTACCTTCATTCATTTTCAAATGCATTTAAAGACATATCTATATCATAGTTTCTCTTATGATATGTTCAAAAATACCAATTGGACTAAATTCCCATATAACCCATCCTTCCATAAATTCATTGCTACTGCTTCAAACTTTGTTACGAACGAAACAATTATTAAATAGTGGTTTAAAAATTATGCCAAAATGGAATTAAAGAATAATAAATAAATAGTGATTTATTTAATTATGCCTAGGTGATTTGGTCAAATGTGACAGGGAATAATTATCAAATAATTATTTAATAATTATTCCTATAGAAAATTAAAAAAATAATGGTTTATTCAAATATTCTGGTGGGGTTTTTTTTAAATTTTAATGGGAAATAATTTAGTAAAAATGGTTTACTAAATTACTTCCTATAATTAAAGTGATTTTACAATGGCAGAATTAAACTTACATGGTCTATTTCGATCCACCTAGTTAGGGATGGGTAGGTGATCATTTTTTGGTGATAACCGTAGACAATAATGAACACATATTTATCTTCATAATATAAATAATAATGCATACATGTTAATACTAGAACACGTACATATTTTTTTGATATGGAATTCAAAATATTACTCGGAACAAGTACATATGGCATATTTTGAATTTCTTAAGAGTATGCTTGCATTTAATAAAACTTATTGTTCCCATATATCATGTGTTATTCATTCTCTCTCATCCTACGTATGTGATTCAAACTTAGATTCAAGCTAAAGAAGATCATAATTTATTTTTCCCTTTTTATATATACCCTATTTTTACAAACTACTACAATATGTTACACATTGTTACACATTCTCATAAGTGATGTAACAATAGACACACACATATATATATATATATATATATATATATATATATATATATATATATATATTTTGGCCGCATATAGATAAATTTTAAAGAAATGTTATTATTTTATTGTTTTTTATTGTTCTTGTGACATAAATTCTTATATCTCTTTTATAACCTTTCCATTCCTCAACCATTTCTAAAATTAAAATATGTTGCACTATGTACATTGATGTTTATGCTCTAGAAAAGGAAAATCCATCTTCATTAAACATTATAGAAACATTCGATGTACAAATTCCTTTTTTTCTTAAATTAAAAAAACCTAAAAAAATTCTAACGTTTTAGGAAAAATAGGTGTGCACTAGTTCTTTTTCTCTACATGTACCTATTTTTATATATTGGTTGCATTATTAGGTACTCAAAAGCCACACCAACATGGAAATATATCTTGTACTCTAAAAAAATGTATCAATGTTTTTTTTTACAAGAACGATTATGTTTTAATATTTGATCTTTGGCATGAATGCCTCCAAACAAGTTACAGTATGAGAGTCAGCTTCTCTATCTTTCTCGTTTGCTGAGATATCTAAGCTGGTGAAGGAACTATGCCAATGTTTCTTAAAAATATTTATCACTGCAATCTTCGATATTTCCCTTGATTTCTGGATACAAACAAACTGTTGTAATAAAATGCAGTAAAACATGAAGAAGAAAACTAAGGGATGGGAACCCAATCCTCTTCTCCATTTCTTAAAAGAGAGCCAGCGGGAAGAAGAGTTTCTTTGTTGGCCTCGAGATCCGCATCTTTGTTATTTTCTCGGAGCACATGAAGGAATGAAACCTTTTGAAGATTTTTGTTTATTGAGTTAATTAGCCTCACCAGTCTAGAAAATCTAATATCTTTTGGTTCAGCACTTTCCACTAAAGATTTGATGATGGATTGAGAGTCGCCTACTACCATGAATTCTTGGATGCCTAGATTTTTACTTGCATGAGACCTTGTAGCGGAGCAAGTGCTTCAGCTTGAATGCTTGAGGAATGACCCAAGCCATAGGCACAACTATGAACAATTCCGCCTTCCATATTCTTAATCACGCCAACTACACTGACTTTCCCAGGGTTTCCTTTTGTAGCTCCATCAAAGAACAAGGAGAAAGAGGTTTGCTTGATGAGCCACTCTGAGAAACCTTTCTCATTGAGCCTAATCTGCCAGTTTTTGTTGTCTTGTTTTGCCTTATTTCTGCTGAGATGGTAAAGCCCATCATGTTGCTCCAATCATTGTCTTTCTGTTTTAGGTTTGTTGCTTTGAGTTATCCATCCAAACTTTCCTTTAATTGGGCTTTAATTTTAACTATGGATATTTTCGCTTTCTACTCTTTGTTTCTGAATGTTATGTTGTTTCTTTCGAGCTAGATTTGCCAACAGAAAATTTTTGGAAGCGAGAGCCATATGGATTTGAAACTATTGTTCTTAGGGAGACCTCCCGAATAATTGAAGACCCAACTAGAAAAAATATCTCGGATGGAGTTCGGAAAAGTGAAACTGACACCCCAAGGGGCTAGGATGTCATGCCAAACCTCAGCAGAAAATTTATAGTTCAGCGTGATGTGGCTAATTCTTTCTTCATCTGCCCAACACATTTGGCATCTAGAGGGACCTTGAAAGCCTTGTTTTTTAATTCTATCATCTGTCAAGCTTCTATTATGGCTCATGAGCCAACAGAAATGATCGACCTTAGGGATGGATTTGAGTTTCCAAAGGCCTTTCTGGGTAGCTGGATTTGTGGGGACATGTGGAATTTCTAGAAGCTTAGAGTATCCCATGGCGATAGAGTAAGATCCAGAGAGACCCCAGCCACGCTTATCCGATTGATTTTTGTGCATTGGTGCTAAACCATGTAGAGGAGCCAATAGTTAATCAAGCTCATATTTCATATTCGAAGGGACTTGAATTTCCTTCCAGCCAATCCAACTGCGATCAGACTAGAATGAGATGTCCTAAAGAGAGGTGTAGATAACGTTAACCATCCAAAAATGCAAGGGACATAGCGAAGTGACATCTACAAGAGGAGACCTTTGCATAATTCTGTCTTGCCAAAGGTCGATGAGCTTGCTACTTCCAGGAACCAAAAACACATGAGCTTGAATTAGGGGAATGGAATTTAGACAAAGCTTGGCCAGATGCATGCCAACAGAAGGGCGAGGGCTATCTAAGCAGCAAATTCTAGAGCTTGCGAAGTATTTACGCCGCAGAACCTTCTGCACCCAGCCAGGTTTGGAATCAATAATTTGCCAAACAATTTTTGCACCCATTGCGATATTTTGAGCTCGGAGCGACTTCATATTTAACCCACCTTCTAAGAGGGGTTTGGAGACCTGATACCAACTTACCAGGGGAATGAATTTTTCATTTTTTTTACCACCTTTCCAGAAAAAAAATCTAATGAGCTCTTCCAGCTTCTTGAGAATGTTAGAGGGAGATAATAGGATAGAAAATTTGAAAATGGGTAGGTTGCTGAGCACCAATTTAACTAGCACTGTCTTGCCAGCAATATTAAGCCAGTAAAATCCCCAAGCCTGAATTCTAATCTTGAATTTATCAATGAGAGGAGAGCAGTCTCTACTGAAGGTCAATTTGAAAAAAATGGGAAGACCTAGGTATTTGAAGGATGACCAAGTAGCAGAGCCAGCAAAGTCGAGGCACCTGGAGATAGCGATTAGCAAGATGCGAGAAATATTCCAAATATATATATGACATTTCCCTTTGTTGAGCTTACTTCGAGTAGCATCACAAAATTCATTAAGGAATTCTTTGAATTTAGAGGCAGAATGCAGCGAAGCTGCACCCATCAATAATGAATCATCAGAAAATAGTGCATGGTTGATATTTTTTACTCCTCTTTCTATACTAAGACCGTGAATTTCATGATCTATCAATTTCTTATTCAAATAAAAACTTAACACAGAAGCTTGAATGGCAAAGAGATGGGTGGAGAGAGGACATCCCTGATGGAACCCACGGGAGGCTTTGAAGAAGCCTGCAGCATGCCTATTCACCAAGGGGGCTATCCAAGGCTTAGAGATACATGCACTGATCTAGTTGATGAAGCTCGCCCCAAATACAAACTTGTGTAAGACCCCCAAAATAAAACTGTGTCTTACTCGATGGAAAGCATTAGCGAGATCGAGCTTAACAACCATTACTTTTTCTTTACGATGAATACTAGAGTGGATTGCCTCTTTCACAAGTATGAAATTTTCTACAATCTATCTTCCATGCACAAATCGGCCTTGGTTTTCCGTAATAATTTTTCGGAGAATGATTTTCAACCTGTTTGAAATTACCTTGGTTATGATTTTGTTTCCAATATTGCATAATGAAGTAGGTATAAATCTATTAAAGGTATTGGCTCACTTTTTCTTCGGGATGAGAGCGAGGAAAGAAGAGTTTGTGTTGCCCCCTATTTTTTGTCAAGATTGAGATTTCAGGACCATTTTGAACAGATCTTTTTCGACTATTTTCCAGCAAGCTTAAAGGAATCTAGCAGTAAAGCCATCAAGTCCAGGGGTTTTGTCAGGGTCCATCTCGAAGACGGCAGCCTTAATTTCTTCTCCTGAAACATTTGCCTCTAGAGATTTATTTGTATTGAAGTTTATCTCAGTGGGCACCTCATCTAAGAAGATATCATAATGGCTCCCAGCTTCTTCCTTGCCATAGAAATTTTTGAAGTGATTATAGGTAGCCCTTTTGATGGTCATGAAGTCCTTATAGATAGCGTTCTCATATTTGATTTCAGAGATGGTATTGAAGTTTCTTCTCGCATTAGATTTCTTATGGAAGAATGAAGTGTTTATATCCCCAGCCTTAAGCCAAAGAATACGAGATTTTTTCCTCCAAAATTCCTCCTCCACCATGCAGGCCCTGTGAATTTTTTTTGGAGAACAGCTTCCCCGTCAATGACTTCTGAAGTAATTGCTGCGTCCTCCATTTGAAGATGGTGGGCTTCAAGATTGGCTTGAGTGGATTTCCTTTCTGTAGTCGGGTTAGGTAGAGTTTTGACCCAAAATTTTAACTCATATTTCAGTCTTCTGAGCTTTTCTTCCCAAATGAAGAGGGGCGAGCCATTTACGGGGCGATCCTAGACTTCCTTAACTCTTTCCATAAATCTCAGAAGATGGATCCATAGTGAGCTAAATCTAAAAGGGATAGGGTCCAGATCCTTTTGAGGCAAGAATTTTGGCATGATAGGCCTATGGTCTAAGGCACTGCAAGAGAGGATGCGCATTCTAGATTCTAAGCCAAGAAGCAGAAAGGAACTTTGAACCAAAAATCTGTCTAATCTAGCAGCAATGTGAGCAGGACCAATTCTTTTATTAGACCAAGTGAACTTACTGTTTATGGGATTGATATCGATGAAATCCCAATATTGCATGAGATCCTCCACCCATTCCCTTGTCGGATCTCTCACAATGCTGCCTCCACGCTTCTCAGACAAAGGCAAGGTGAGATTAAGGTCTCCAGTGATAATGGTGTTTTGAAGATTCTTAGTATCAACCAGATTTTTTATGGAGTCCCAACAGGACTTCTTCTCTCCTGCATTAACCGGCACGTAAACATTGATGAGATTGATTGCTTCCTTGGATTCTATATGCTGAAATTTTAGGTACAACCAATGAGTATTTGGGATTACTGTGATCAGTAGGTATTTGTTTGTCTTCCATAGTGTTCCCAGACTGCCTGAAGCTCCTCAAGAAGAGACGACCTGCCCTCCACCTTTATTCCAAAAGCTCTTACTTTTTTGGAGAAAAACTTTATCCTCCATCTTTGTCTCCTGGATTAGAAGAAAGTCCTGGTTTTCTATTCGAATTATGCTTCTCATAGCTTCTTCTTTCGCTTTACTGCCGAAAACTCTGCAATTCCAGGAGATGACTCTCATCACTTAATTTTTTGGGTGTGTTGGGATCCCTTGGAGCCCTGAGTCTGGTTTCTTATGCTCTTGGCCATTTTTTCCAATAGTTTCTCGAGAGTTAGTTGGCTACCTTCCGATTTTTCTTTATATGTTCCTGGCTCTCTTTTTTTCGGATCAGTTATTTGGATTTTTTTGATCTTCTGATCGAGACTTGTGATTCCCCTATTTCTCCTTCCTCCTTAGATTCCTCTGAGGTCTGCTCCTCATCCTCAGTTTCTGCATTTTTCCCTTTAGATCCGTTTGGGACACTTTCACCCTGCTTTGGATCTAAGGGAGTCCCTTTATCCAAAGAGTCATTCCTTTGCATTTCATTTTCCTACACCTCTACTGAATCTGAGCTAAGTGGTTTGAAATTGTTACCTTGCCCTTTAGGAATGTGGATTTTTTGATAAGTAGAGTGCTGAGGTCCTTTGCTTGACAGGGCTCCAACAATTTTTTTATTGGTACTTAACCTCTTGACTGGGTTCCAACCCTTATATTTTCCTTTCGCCGCCTCGCTGTTACTCGGGCAACCTCTAGCAAAGTGTCCATAGACATGAAATTTTCGGCATTTGAATGGGAGCTTCTCATAATCGAGCTTTTGTATATGAGACCAACTTTTGACCTTGATTTTAATTTCCTCCGAGAGACCCACCTCTAGGTCTACTTCGACACAGATACGAGTGCATTCATATTGATATTTTTTGTTTGCTCGGTCTATGAACTTTCCCAGCATATTTGCAATATGCTTTAGTGAGTCCCAGTTCTAGTAGTGCATGGGAAGATTCAGAAGCTTGACCCAGGCTGGGACCACCGTTGGGATATCCACTGCAGGGTCAAAGTTTGGCATCCACTTACTGAGGTACAACCCTTGAGGGCCCATGAAATAAGGGTCATTCCTGAAGATCAGCTCTTTTTCCTCTTTAGTATTGAATTTAAATAGGAAATAGTCCCTATCTAGAAAGTAGGAGGTAGCACTGTTTTTAATCAACGGAACCAAGTTCTTAGCAACCCATATGTCAGTTTATTTGGGCGAGGTCCAAAGACCCGTGAACTGGCCAATGAGGGCACGATAGGCAAGAGAGAGGGCCACTTGAATCAGACCCTCAGCAGGCAGCGATAGCTCGGGGATATCATCAAGTTTTTTGACAAAATTAGCTGCTTTAGAAGTCTTCTTCTTCAGGAACGAGGCAAGAAGGGATCTGAAGGCTTCAGCTATAGAGTGTGGTAGAAGAGGCGGAGAAGGTTGGAGGGAGTCCAGATCCTCCATGCCTGATAGGGCCATGGATCAGATCAAAACTAGAAAGGCTTGTAGGCACAAAGGCGCTGATGCAGGAACTCAGGAGGAACGAGCATGCTGGGCATATATGCTAGAAGGGTGCCGCAACAAGGTGCAGAACACAACAGAGTCTTACAACAAGCCTGTAGAGACTCGGGGAAACAAGGCAACATGGGCCAGCAGGAGTAGCTAGCAGCTGCAAGTGCAGGTTCAGCCACAGACTGCATCAGCGTGGTGCAGGACACAGAGCTTCGAGCGATGTCAAGAAAAAAGAAAAAAGAAAACTTTATCAATGTTAAAAAAAATTCAAAATTGATATAGTTATGAGAAAATATAATAAATCAAAATATTCATAAATTTTCATCAATTTGATATCGTTTCATTTTATAACTCAAAATATAGCCTCATTAAATATCTCAATATATCCTTGTAGGTTCTATTTTTTGTTGTATTTAATGTCCCAAAATAGATTATCAGCTTGCATTCAAGCTATGACATTCAACGTATTTACATTGACAACGAAATTTGTACTTCAATTACTAATAAGGGACATGGAATATATATCTTTTAATCACCATCCCTTCCCTACCATGAATACCCCACACCAATACCATACCTCCATAACTTCCCATTTCATTCGGACATGGAATATATTTACAATAGTTTCATTTGATTTTCTTACAAGAGAATATGTGAAATGAAAAATATATCCCTATCTATTGGATGAATTTTATAAAAAAAATTGTTTATAGTAGAAATTAATGTTGGACTTTGTTAAATATTTTTCAAAATTCATGTTTTATTTTTGGAGAGTTGTCATATATATGTTTGATGTTTTCGAAAAAAAATTTATTGACAACATTATTTTGATGAGACACTTTATGACATAAATAAATAGTGGAAGACATTATGGCTTTAATATCTAGTAAGTATAGCACATACAATTTTTCTAAAAGTTGTAATAGCTAATCATGCCAAGTAGGCATGGGATACTACAACCCATTAAGGCATTGGAAAAGTAAAAATTCCAAGTTATAGAAACTTTGAAATAATTTTGAAACCCTCCACATGAAGAATTCACATTTTGTAGATTATTTTATGCATAGGTCAAGGAATTTGTTAATCAAATTTATGTACACAAAGAAGATGTTAGGTCCCTATAATACTAGTGTAGCCCCCTTACTGTTACTATTAATGTAGACCTTTATTGTTATTTTTGTGCCCATCTATTCCCCATATTTTTATTGTTGTGCCCCATAGAATTCCAAATATTGTAATTTTTATCCCTTTACATTATTACTATTATGTAGGCTTTGGTTATATTGTGACCCCTTAGACTCCTATATAAACAAAGGATATCTTATCATTTGTATCATCCAAGAATTGTTCATTTATGTAATGTAAAGGAGGCCTCCCCCTTGAAGAGGAGAGTTTTAAAGTCATTGATTTATCTTTTCTTCTGTTTTGTGATATGGTTGCATAACGTTTGCTATTAGAGTGTTCGATTCTAGGGTTTTGCTGCTTCAAAGAGGTCATCTTGTAATTTTTCATTGTAAATTATTTTCTATGATGCTTCATAACATACAATTTTGACCACATGGAGCATAAATCTTGGTGAAATTTGTGTAGAGATTTTAAATTGTGTTTTACTATATTTGTGGAGATATGGTCTGAAGAAATAAGGGTTTTTTACATGCTCCAAAATTCAATCTCAAACAATTGACCTAGGGAAAATCGTCATAACTTTCTCTACGAGCATTAGATTTGAATTTCATAAAATGTGACTGAAATTAAAGAGATTGTAATTTATCTTGTATCACTTTCAGGGTTGAAGGCTCAAACTGTTGGTTTGCAATGACACATGACATCGAGAAGTGGTCCCTATAAGGAAATCATAAGACAAAGGAAACATAGAAACAATTAAGATAGAGAAAACAACAATGGCAGAGTCGTGAGCAAGGTTGGGTCAATTCGCGCACGCATTCAGTTCAAGTCGTGAATTCTAAACCAGATCTAGTCATGAATGTGGGGCAAGTATTCCACGAAAAAATAAGAAATGACCAGGCACAAGCAAAGAGACAAGGTCGGCAAACCACACAAAGTGGAGTAGTGAGGACCGTTGATCTGAGCATCCGTCAACGACGAAGATTAAAATCACAGTCGTAGAGCACAAGTGTTGCAATATAGGTGCAAAGGGTAAAAATTAAGAATTCCGAAGTGCGTTGTGCTATGGCGGTGGGACCCAACCACCCGGCATGCCTAATTTCATTCCATTTCCCTTGAAAATCACTAAACCTTACCTTTTACACCTTTTCGCCTCATTTTTCTACTTTACCTTCTTTCGACGCTATATCATTGGTTTTGTTTACCATCTGATTCCTTATTCCCCGATTGCGATTAAAGTGGGACCATCCCTCCACGTCATCCTTTCTTCCCCACACTCCATCGCAGATCACATATTATAAACCTTTCACATCACAAATAAAAATTAAAAACTTCGATCACCGACTTGTGATGTATCACATTACATTGTCTCAACTTACCTTTGAAATTCTTGCAATATATTTGGTTTAACTTGCGACGCAACGGATGGCCCACCACAACAGCTTTGCCCCCCATTTCACAGTCGTTTCCAATAAATATCACATATCATATACAACATCATAAATCTTTACCGTACTGCATAAAACATTCACCGATTGATAAACCCCGGTGATTGTAGTGGGCTGCACACTTCTCCCTCACACAACATCCTCAAATCAGTGCAAATCGCACTTTGTGGTTTTAAGCATTTACCTTATTTCCCAAATGCTAATTTCTGTGATAAGTGACAGGGGTGGGTCCCTCTCCCCGCAATTCACAAGTTTTAGATTTTAAACCCCCACTCCTTATACTTAAAACTTAAAACTTACGATTTGTGATACAGTTTGGTCCCACCTTCCCTCCACATCACTTAATTTATCCCTGCACTTTACACATCCCACATTTTAGAGTTCATCTTTACTTCTTCATGGTAAATAGTTGACATTATGATGCGGTTGGGCCCCAACATCACTCTCACCATTCTCATTCGTTATCACACATCTCATCACCTCTAAGCCCTCCCCATTCCTCCATCACCTCAACTTCACCGAAATGCATGTGATGGTCCTTGTTTCATTTCACACCACCGAAAACTTTGGAACTTTAACCATGGGGAGGGGGTCCAAAATGGTTGGTATCCATTACTGCCCACTTCTCCACGTGCTGTCCTCTTTTCATTTTTTATGCCCCTTCTCTAATACTTCTTACCACTTAAGACCCCCTCAAAAATCCGATTACCATTTTTGCAATTCAAAACATCGCATGGGCTTTTGAGGAAGAACATACAGTTGTGGCTTATGTAGTCTACTCAGGAGATATCCACTAAAGAACCAGGTGCACTCAGTATGACCGGCCTCTTCATAATGTATTAAGTGGAAATCACTAGACTAAGGGAGTAGAGGTCTGTAGGCAATAGATCGAATCGTAAAATCACGGTCAGCCTATACAACTACGACCGGTGCTTGCCATACCATCTTGAAGGCTCCTATTATTAACCTCAATGGGTGACCGTGTCCATTCTATTTTTGGTTTAATTTTTTTTATTTTGCTGGTGAAATCTCAATTTCACTCCATTCCTGTTTTAATTCTCTTACTACGAAATTAATTGCTTAATGTACACTCTACAAGTTAGGTAGCATGTTTTGATTCCATAGATATGGATCGATCATAGATGATAAAGTACCATGGATCATTCAGGGAAACTGTATATATAGTAAGTTCTAAGATGAAATTAGGGTTTTGGAATTTTGGAAAAATTTTGTTGTAGTTTTGTATAACTATGCTCCATTTCCTCTGAGATACATATTTGGGAGAGCTGCTTGAAATTAATATAATACATCATTGTTATTTAGATTCAAGATGGAGCAATGAGTAGTATGTATCTATTTTCATCTGTTATCAGTAACCTATTTTTATGTATAATCATTTGTCATACTATTTTTCTTTGAATGTTCATGTAATGTAGATGTTGGGTATCTGCAATTTTATTCATGAATTTGTGTTTGCATAATGCTCAGGTGTTAACGCTCATGTATTAATTTGTGCTCTACGAACCTTTTTTGTTGCCCATATCTCATTCATATTTGTTTCCTCTGAGGTCACTCAGGGACATATTTTTAAATCTCTTAAGCCTGTCTCTTTTGGGTTCATTCTATGTTCTTCCTCACTACCGCTACACATTTTAAAGCTTCTGCTCGTTTTTTTATACTTGGCTCAACTAAAATCGATCTACCTCATAGCCTCTTGATCCCTCTCACTATTTGGGGAATTCACATGAATCAGGCTCAAATGGTCTTCTCTATTCTTGAGCCAACAAAATAATTATTCTTCTGACCCATATTCTGTCAGAGGCATTTGTACAATTGCCCACATTTAACCTTTGATTTTAGTATGTCCTAGGCACTGATATTTTGCAAATCAAGGCTGTCTCTAGGAGCTATAACATATTTTTTGGTGACGTTGTTGGGGATATGAATTAGAAAACATTTTCCTTGGGATATGACATTATCTTCACCCTTCAATCAGTTGATCACGAAGGGTTGAGAGTTGCATAGCCCTAACCTTGGCTACTCCACTATTATTAAATTTTAAATAAAGTGTAATCCTGGCTGACACGAGGCCCCATACCCGATCGGATACTTCTAAGTAAAAAAACCCTTTTGTATATGATCTTGAAAAGATTATATTTAAGAGAATATAGAGGGAGAAGCAACCCATCCAGGATGGATTTCCCTCATTTTCTCTAGAAGACTCGTCTTCCTCTTCTAAGAGAGATGATATCTATGGTCTTGGATCCATAGTCTGTGTACTTTAGTATCCTCCAGAAACCTTTGCTTTAGCTATTTTACACATAAAAAATGAAGCCGAATCCACTGATACTTATTTATCCCCCTTGCACCCTACTCCAGAGGTTGAAGAATTCAAAGAAGTTACCACACTTTTAGAGCTCATTACAGACAAATATCATAACCTTTACTCATCATATACCTATTGTACCACAGCCAAATAATCCTAAGAACTTACCACCACCACCCCTCATGGCTATACCCGGCTTCCTCCTCAAAAAATATGCTCCATTGGCCTTACCTCAAGTATTGCGTCACATGCCTCAATATTACCTAAAGCTCTTGCCTCAGTTCACTGGGGAAGATAACACTTCTGCGCAAAAACATATTGAATACTTCTGTGTCTTTGCTGAGAATGTGAATGTGGAGCACCTAGATGTGGTGTTGAGGCTTTTTGTCCAATCCTTGGATGGAGAGGCTCGCAAGTGGTTCAAATCTCATGCTAATAATGTAGTAACCACTTGGGAAGAAATGAAGAATTTATTCACACTAAAATGGGGAGAGAAGAGGGACCATGGATATGTCCTCACAGAGTCCAATTCTCTTAAAAAGAGACAAAATGAGGATGTAACCAAATTTATAAAGAGGTTCAATAAGCTTTATAATAATATTCCTGTTGAAATAAAGCTTCCCCATGCAACTACTAAGGTGGTATTCGTAGGAGCTTTTGAACCAGAGTTTGGGTTCACCCTAAGAGAAATAATGTCTACATCTCTGGATCAGATTCAGATAGATGTCTTAGAGGTAGAAGCAAACTTTGCTTCTACTAGTAAATTCAAAGGCAAGACAGAGCATGAAACCAAAAGAACAGGTAGGGAGGATATTTATACCTATAATCAATAAATGGAGTCACAGGAGTATAGAATCAAAGAGATGAATAAGTTGATCAAGAGCCTCTCAAATAAGCTGGTGAATCTTGAATTGGAGGCTAAGATTTCCCTCCTCATCCTAACCAAATGATCCCAAACCATGGGTTTAATCCACAGTACTGGAAGCCCCCTCTACAATTTTTGCAGCGAGAAAGGAAAGAGCAATAAGATCACATCCAACCTCCTCTATACCTAGAAGAGGAAATGGAGGGACATGATGAGGAAGTCACATACAGTCAAGAAGATCAATTCCTCACTTACTCGGAGGATGAACAAGGCAAACTGACCCTGAAATAAGGGCCAGAAAAGAAGGAATCCCCCCTAGAGGATTGAGATATTGACAATTACTGTAGGCAACTTATGGATTTCATGCAAGCTCAACTCCATAAAAAGTATGATCTCAGATCCTCCAGGAAGAGAACCCGAGTGAAGGAACAAGATGAAGAGTCAACATGAAGAGAGCATACACCTTGTAGTTATGCCAGTAAGGGGAAAAATCCTTTAGAAGAGTCTACCCATCAGAAAGCCTTTGCGCCCGCCTCCTTGAAACAGGGCTCTGATCCTCCCCAAAGGAGATATCCACAGCTACACCCTTGAAATTTCTTGACTCTCCTAAAGAGCAGTTCAAAGAAGTTATCACAGACAATTATCCCATGACCTTTGGCCTCCATAAATAATTAGAAAAGGTCAAGATCTCGGTCCCCCTAATCAAGATCCTAAAACAACCCTCATACAGGGCCCAAGTCTCTCAATTCATGTTTCCCCAAGAAGTATGCCCTCTCCTTAACAACCTCAATCTCCAATAAGAAAGATCCATGGTAGCCTTTGGACCTCATGCAGAAGAGTTGGATTCAACCATTCCTCCATTCTATGTGACTCTAGTCATACATGAACTATTATTTCACAACTGCATGCTATATTCCAGGGCTTCACATAATTTGTTGCCATTGTCTACCATGGAGCAGTTGAGGTTGCAGATCACCAGGCGATATAAAGATTTGTATTGTTTTGATTTAAAAAGGGTGAAATGCTTGGGCAGGATAATAGATCTGGTAATAAATTTAGCCCAGATTCTGGCCAGAATCATGGTAATGGACATCATTGTGGCTAATATCCCAACTCGATTTGAAATGTTTCTATCCAGATGCTGGGCTACCAAGATTGGAGGATCCATAAAACTTGACCTCACCTATGCCACTATCCTAGTATTCGGTGGGGAGGAAAGACAATTATACCATGAGTCCATATTTGTGAAGATGGTCACCAAAGATAATTGTTCTACGAATTCTACAGTATATACTAAGGAGGGAGAATTCTCTTATCTTATGCTCAAGGAGGATGAAAAATTCCTGCAAGAAATGAAGATTTGTCCTCTAATCCAGGAGAATCTTATGAGCAGAGGGGAAAATGAAATATGGGCCTTGCAATTTGATGGAGCTTACTCACGAGGAGGAAACGAGGACGGGGTAATCTTGATATCACCAGAAATATGCTTGGTTCCCATCTCCTTTAAGCTGTAATTTGAAGCCAAAAATAATGTGGCTAAGTATGAAGCCTTGATGTTGGGGTTCCAGACACTGTGGAACATTAACATACATAACCTCAAGGTGTTTGGAGATTCATAGCTCGTAGTGAGACAAGTCAGGATAAAATTACAAAATAAACACCTGCAACTCATAGCCTATAGGAATGAGGTATGGGATTTAGCTGAGAACTTATTTTCTACTTTTAACATTCATTTCATGCCATGGGAAAAGAACAGAATGGCAGACTCACTAGTCATGGATGCTAGTAATTTCTGGCCCCCAAAAAATTCTTTGCTCAGATATGAGGTTTAAATGTGATACCACCCCTCCATTCCACACAACATAAAGCATTGGAAAGTCTTCGAAGATGGAGAGCAGGTCCAACATTTTATGGAAACGGTGGGCGGGTTCTCAAATACGGTGATCGATTCAGTCCCGGATGACGACAGTGAGGAGCCAAAAACCAGATGGGAAGAGACACTGGCTGGGCACCATGTTCTAAAATTAAAGGGAAATTCCATCCCAAGGGGCTTTGTGCCATTGGAGAGATTTTTTGATAAGAATGATATCCTGGTGAATCCAAACAAACTTACCCCCGACGAACCTTTCAGGGACATGAACATTGGGATAGAAGAAGATCAAAAGGTGGTAAAGTTGTCTAAATGGGTCCTCAAAGAATACCAAGAGTAGCACCTCATTTTGTTTCAGTCATATAGTAATGTCTTCGCCTGGTCATACTAGGATCTGAAGACTTTTGATATTGATATTATACATCACAAGATACAGCTCAAAGAGGATGTCAAGCCTCATAAGAAAAATATGAGATAGATAAATCCCCTTCTTATCCCATCCATTTAGAAGGAAATAAATAAGCTATAACGGGCCAACATCATTGCCTCTCTAAGGTACTCCTGTAATGTTCCCAAAATGGATTTCTCAGCAAGACATGCCTGAAAAACACATTTTTCAGGAATTTATGCTTTATCTATCACAAAACATGTTTAAAAACACTCAAAAACCAATTCAAAGTGCTGCAGAAACCTTTACTCAGCTTTTATGGGCAAAAAGGTGGGGAAAAGTGAGTATTTTTGCCCTAAAATTAGTATAACAAGAAATATGCAAAATAATAAGGGTCATGGCTCTGGGATATGTTATATTAGGTCAAGATAGATCTACATGCCAAATTTAAGAAAAAAAAATTCGTTTTTCTAAGTTAAATGGTTCCTCCTTCCCGACTAGTCAAGAAAAACCCTGATTTCCCATGACTTGAAAGATGCAGAAATTTACAGAAGCAAGGGAAGCATATTTTTTGAAGGTGTAAGATGTAAAAAAGTATTTAAAATCATAAAATTAGTTTAAGAACATGGCATATGTATTAAGCAAGGTTAAACAACATTTTTACATGGAAAATCCCTCAAGATTGAGGTGCTACAAGACAAGAGAATGACCCAGAAACTCTTCAGCGTTATTTATAGGAGGCCAAATATTATTTTTATTAAATTACAGATATGAAAATGATAAATGCATTAAAACAAAGATCTATAATGAATCAAAATTCCCAAAGGGCTCTTTATTACATTCCCCTTGGGGATTTCAGCAATACATGAAAATGCTGGAGCAGATATGAGTTCTACTACAGTAGATTTGTAGAATGATTCAAAATTTTTGAAGCAAAAAATTTAGTGAATGTATCAGATTAGAAATATACTTGGATTGGTTGGCCAAACCAAGGATCACCCTTGATGCAAGGATACTTCCTTCACATTAGAGATGTAGCTCCAAAATGATGCCAAAAACCCTGCAATGCTACTCATTCAGCAATAACGCAGATCTGGGGAAGTAACTATGAAGTATACCATGAATAACACATTGTCGTGATGCCAAGATCTGAAATGAAGCTCAAATCATTCAATACAAGTCTCCAATGGATTAGAAACCCTCCTCCACTGAAAGGAAGTACTGAAATGCTTTAGATCTGAAAAGGTCTAAATCCCACTTGCTGCAAATTACAAAGGAAATCAAAGCCTCAACAGGATCTGCATTGCAGTTGGAAGTAGAAGCTTGAGCAAATGCCGGATAGTGGATCAATGCAGCACATCCTCCTCCAAAGAACTACTCCATGGAAGGAGAGAGAATTCCTAAACAGGAAACCCTCTTCCCTTTGGCGAAACAGCCAAGAGAACTCGAGTTGCCCAAGAAACCTCAAATTTTAAATATCATTAACAAACCTTCCTTGATCCCTCTCCTTCCTTTTTATAAAATGTGGAAGTGCAAAACCCTAAACCACTTCACTTGAATTAGCCCCTTTCACATTTAGAAGTTCCTTCTAGAACTGCGCAAGTCACTTAGTAGGTTCAATGCATGTGGATTGTCTTTTGGTTTGGTCCTGTTGACCCAGTCAAATAACTTAGCCCTATTCATACACAAGTGGTTTTTATGCAACCAACTCATATTTAACCTTGTTCACATTGAGCATGTATTTATTTTTAGATCTAAGGAGTGTTGCATGTCCTCCATTAGTCTATTATTCATAAACATTAAAAATAAAACAAAATTCTAATGTTCCAATTAGCTTAGCTAATTTAGGAACATTACAGTCCTCCCCTCCCAAATGTTGCTTGTCCTCAAGCAACTGCAACGATAGAACTGAAAAGTGTCTCCTCCTCCTACGGTAGTCATATGATGAACTTCTCCAAATAATGAGGTGCTATGTCAACAATGAATCTCCATATTGCCCCTCTCAAGCATGCAAGTTAGCTGAATAGCCATCATGAAACAGTCAAATAATCAAGAAGGAAATAAGGTGTTTCCTAGAGGCTGCCATGAGGCGTGGAATCTGAAGTGTATTGGGAAATAACATCCCACATGTGAGCTCTCCATCCTCAAGCAATCATCCACCAAAAATGAGTCACCTCATGACATGGAAACTCTATGAAAATGTTCCTCCACCTTGAGCTCCTGCAAAATAGGTGGGCTGAAATTCTACACATGATAGACAATATAGCCTACCCCACGCTATTCTCCTCTCCACTTAAGATAAGTGTAGAGTGCAAACTGATCTTGGGCTACAAGGACATTTCCCTCCAACATTGTAAAACCAATCAGCCCAAAATGTCTCATATGTGATGGATAGAAGAGTATCACCATGAAGTACTCCATCACACATATGGCTCACCTCCAAAATAAACAAGTGTTTGGCTATGGTGGCCACAATTTTTCCCATGTTCCCATTAGAACATGTGCTGTAGAAAATGTGGGAATCTCCTTCCCAAAAGGACACACTCATCTCATGTGTCTCCTTCTCAATCATGCTCTCAAAATACATAATGGAAATATCAACAAAAAAAACATGATCATCATCATAATGAAGGAAATATTGAAGGTTCTATGTAATGCAAGAGAGTACCAATAGTCTTCCAAGTCCTTACAATGCATTTTTTCAAACTGCTGCTTCAGAAAATTGTATGGAAAAATGCTTCCCGTGACATGGTTAATCATATAAATAAAGAGAAATCATATGTAAGGAAAACATCTTTAACCAAGGCCACATAATAGATGGCTGTCTCCATCATGTAGTTTGGCCCAATGAAGTTCATGGAGCTCCATTTATAGCTTGCCCTTTGTGGAGCAATGCACTGCCAAGAGATGGTAAGAGAATGCAAGCAAAATCCCTCACCATATGTAGGAAGTAAGAAGATACATGGATCCATGAATCAATCCCCAATAATAGTTTGGCACACTCCCATGAAGGGGAATGAACCAAGGGCTGCATGAAATTCCTTCTCCTCCTACTTGGAAACCCAAGACAAGAAGAATACATCATCTTCCTCACCTCCTCTTTTCTCACCAAGTGCATTGAATGAGAAGTGATCCTGGGAATACTCCATCAATAAATCCTAGCTCCAAAGTGACAATGTTGTTGGCCTATGTAAATAGGTTTCCCATCAACACATAGCTCCAATATTTGACATGCAGAATGTCAGAGGCATATCCCATAATGCTGCTGCATATGAGAAGTCCTTCCCATGAAGAAATTCCTTCTTGAACATCTAAGGTCAAGGAGTAACCCCTTTGCACTATGTTAGTGCCGTCTTCTACTCCTGCAACATCATGAAAACTATGAGAGAAAATCTGTCTGTGCTCTCTCAAGAACATCCCAAGCAACAAAATCTCTTACTGCTTGGTGTCATAGATTTGCAAGTAGCTCTCCATCTTCTTGCTCTCCATCCACATCCACTCAACCAATTGTGGATGTCTCCTTCCATCATCCATCTTGGTACTCCTCCCATGACGGCTACCATCATCCTAAATCAGATTTTTTCATTTCATGGGATCTTGAAATGCAATCTTCCCGAGGATCAATTTGACCCTATGAGGATCCAAATAGGTGGTAGGAAAAAACCTCCCATCATGATGTGCATGGCTCAATAAATGTCCAACACAGTCAAGAGAGATGTTATCCATACGAAGATGTCCCCAATCTACTATCTGCTCCTGTGAGAAGGGAAGATCCTCCTCAAACTGTTGAAGAACTTTGCACTCCATGACGTGCTGAAGTGCACCTCCAATGAATTCTTCTCATGAGGTCTCCGCCTCATGCATGACCTTCCAAAACCAAATGGCTTTGGATCTGTTGCAAGTAGAAGTTTCTCTTTGAGCAAGGGTGTGCTCATTGAGAAGGAGTCATCTAGAAGGGAGAAAGGGTTTCTCACTCCAAGATGTCTACCATCCATCATTCCATCCTTTATTGCTTCATGAATAAAGCTTCCATGTGAATGCTCTAATGAGGAATGGTTCCTCTCTTCTTCCTCACTACTTTGGCACAGTGCAGTGCAACTTGTTGCTCTAAATTAGCAGCATGCAATGATGTAGATCTCTTCATATAAAATGTTGAAATGAAAATAGACGAATCTTTAATCATACCTCGGTGAGATGTAGAAGCAAGAGCTTCTTCTGAAACTATGTAGTCTTCCTTCATTACTAAACATGAGGGCTGCTCTTCCAAGGTTGTGCCAGCGCTGGTACATGTCTCCACCTTCTCAATCTCCTTGAGATATTCCTCAATACACTTGAGGGCCTAGAAAAGGAGCAAGGAGATCTCCTCTTTTGTCATTCTTCCAAGTGGTGGAGCCATGCTCTGGTTTTTCTCCGCATATCTCTCTTTATTTGTGAGGATATGAAGTGCATGGATCTTCCTCTCCTTCTTGAAACCTTTTGCAGGTCTCACTGCAACTTTCCACTTCTTGAAACCCTCTAGGAGTTTCATTTTCTTCCTCCCTCTTTCTTCTGTCTAACCTCTTTGAAGAGGCTCTTCCTAGATCTGAAATATGATGAGGTAAAAATAATATCCTTCATATTTCTGATCTCTGTCTCTTCTCTTCTCTGATACTGCTATAAATTTCCCTCTTTAGGAGTATCAATATTCTATTCCAGAGATTGACTGCAGGGGCATTTACTGGATATGTCACCTTTGAGAGAAGGATGAGATATAGAGGCTACCTAGCCATCTAAAGACTCTATCTATAGAGCTTGAAATATTCCTACTTAAGGGATTCAACACTTTGGCTTGAAGCCACAGGCTGAGCTAAAGATCATGCTCTGATACCACTATAATGTTCCCAAAATGGATTTCTCAGCAAGACATGCCTGGAAAACGATTTTTTCAGGAATGCATGCTTCATATATCATAAAAAGTGTTTAAAAACACTCATCAACCAATTCCAAGTGCTGCAGCAACCTTTACTCAGATTTTATGGGAAAAAAGGTGGGGAAAAGTGAGGAGTTTGGCCCTAAAATGTGTATAATAAGAAATTTGCATCCAAATAAGGATCATGGCTCTTGCATATGTTATATTAGGTCAATAGGGATCTACATGCCTAATTTTAGCAAAAAAAAATGCGTTTTCCTAAGTTAAACAGTTCCTCCTTCCCGACTAGTCAAGAAAAACCCTGATTTCCCATGACTTGGAAGATGTAGAATTTTACTGAAGCAAGGGAAGCATATATTCTGAAGGTTTAAGATGTAAAAAAGTATTTACAATCAGAAAATGAGTTTAATAACATGGCATAGTCATTAAGAAAGCTTCAACAACAGTTTTACATGGAAAATCCCTCAAGATTAAGGTGCTACAAGACAAGAGGATGACCCAGAAACTCTTCAGCATTAGTTAAAGGAGGCTGAAGCTCATTTTTATTAAATTACAGATATGAAACTGATAAATACATGAAAACAAAGATCTATAATGAATCAAAATTCCCAAAGAGCTCTTTATTACATTCCCCTTGGGGATTTCAGCAATACATGAAAATGCCAGAGCAGATCCGAGTTTTACTGCAGAAGATCTACAGAATGATTCAAAATTTCTAAAGCAAAAACTTCAGTGAATGTATCAGATCATAAATAGACTTGGATTGGTTGGCCAATCCAAGGATCACCCTTGATGCAAGGAGGCTTCCTTCACATCAGAGATCTAGCTCCAAAATAATGCCAAAAACTTTGCAACGTTGCTCCTTCAGCAATAACGAAGATCTGGGGAAATAAATGTGTAGTATACCATGAATAACACATTGGCCTGATGCCAAGATCTGAAATAAAGCTCAAATCATTCAATACAACTCTCCAATTGATTAGAAACCCTCCTCCACTTAAAAGAAGTATTGAAATGATTTAGATCTGAAAAGATCTAAATCCCACTTGCTACAAATTACAAAGGAAATAAAACCCTCAATAGGATCTACATTACAGTTGGAATTAGAAGCTTGGCCAAATGCCGAACAGTGGATCAATGCAGCACATCCTCCTCCAAAGAGCTACTCCATGGAAGGAGAGAGGATTCCTAAACAGGAAACCCTCTTCCCTTTTGCTAAACAGCCAAGAGAACTTGAGTTTCCCAAGCAACCTTAAATTCCAAATATCTTCAACAAACCTTCCTTGAGCCCTCTCCTTCCTTTTTATAAAATGAGGAAGTGAAAAACCCTAAACCACTTCACTTGAATTAGCCCCTTTCACATTTAGAAGCTCCTTCTAGAACTGCGCAAGTCACTTAGGAGGTTCAATGTATGTGGAATATATTTTGATTTGCTTCTATTGACCCAGTCAAATAGCTTAGCCCTGTTCATACACAAGTGGTTTTTATGCAACCAACTCATATTTAATCTTTTTCACATTGAGCATGTATTTATTTTTATATGTAAGGAGTGTTGCATGTCCTCCATTAGTCTGTTATTCATAAACATGAAAAATAAAACAAAATTCCAATGTTCCAATTAGCTTATCCAATTTAGGAACATTACAACTCCGAATGGGTGGAGAACCTGGTACATGTTAGAAAGAAGAACGGTGAAATCAGGGTTTTCATGAATTTCCACAATTAGAACAGAGCCTCACTCAAAGATAATTATCCCCTCCTGAAGATGGACTACATATTGCAAAAGGTGGTGGGATCCTATATGTCTATGATGGATGTATTCTCTAGAAATAATTAGGTGGCAGTGCTCCCAGAAGACCAAAAGACGACGATGTTCAATAAGCCTTGGGGATCATTCATGTACGCCTGAATGCCCTTTGGCCTGATAAACACTGGTGCCACATTCCAGTGGGCAATAGACATTGATTTCATAGGATAACAAGACAAGTTTGTGGTGATCTACCTAGATTAGATCACCGTCTTTTCAAAGGTTGATGATGAAAAAATAGAGCACCTTTGTCTAACCTTTGATAAATTTTGCGGGCATGGCCTGTCTCTGAATCCTCAAAAATCCATGTTTGCCTTGGAGAAAGGATATTTACTAGGGCACATAGTAACTAAGGAGGGAATGAAGATCGACCCGAAGTAGGTAGTGGTGATAAAAAACATTCCCCTACCGAAAAAAAAGAAAGGAAGTACATGTGTTCTTGGGAAGAATAAACTTCCTCAGAAGGTTCATTCCCAACTATGTCGATATTGTCCGAAACTTCACTAGGATGCTGAAGAAGAATAGTGAATTTAGATGGACCCCTGAGTCCAGGGACTCTTTAAATAGGGTCAGATAGGCCTTTGTAGAAGATCTAGTGCTGGCAGGTCCAAATTATGGGAAGTCGTTCATGATTTTCTCCTTCACCTCTCTTCACACAATAGTTGCAGTACTTTTATAGAAAAATGTAGATGGGCATGAATAGCCCATTGCATTATTCTTTCAAGTCCTACAAGATTTTGAACTAAAATATAATATCCTGGAGAAGCAAGCTTACGCTCTAGTCAAATCACTAAAGGCATTCCAGGTGTACGTGTTACAATCAGCCATAATATCTTATGCACCCACTGTAGTAGTGAAGGATATTCTGGTACAGCGTGATAGTGAAGGGAAGAGGGGAAAATGGATAGCTAATATCTAGTAGTACGAGATGGAGATAAATCCTACTAAACTCATCAAAGGCCAAGGGCTGGCAAAAATCCTGTCTAAATCCAACTTTCAAGCTCTGGGAATAAATATGTCTATGTCAGGAGGAGAGGCACAGTAGGACATAGATGCACACGAGGGCCTAGAATCTTCGACTCAGAAAACACATGTCAAGTACCTCCTATCCACATGGTATAAAGATGTAGTGGAATGTATTTTAATTGTGAGGTGTCCCCCTCACTATGATAAGACAAAGTATTGCACTTTGAGACTGAGGTATCAAAAGAATATTGTGGAAAATGGGCGACTATATTGGAGAGACCCACTGAGAATATTATTATTATGTTTGACAGAGAAATAATTTGACCATGTGACAACCGAGTTCCATGAAGGGATATATGGTGGACATTACAATTGGCGATCCACTACACACAAGATCCTAAAGGCAGGGTTCTTTTGTCCTAAGTTGTTTGGCGATGTACATGCCCATGTCCGAGCCTGCGAGAAGTGTCAGGCATTCGCCACAAAATAAAGGTATCCAACTCTCCCATTAACTCCAGTACATGTTGAGGAACCTTTTAAACAATGGGGGATTGAATTCATAGGAGAGATTCACCCTGCCTCTAGCAATCAACATCGATGGATCCTCACCGCTACAGACTACTTCTCCAAGTGGGTAGAGGCTATGCCTGCAAGAAATGCTACATATTCGGTGGTGATAAAGTTCCTCAAGGAGAACATAATAGATAGGTTTGGATTCCCAGCTAAAATCATTACAGATAATGCCTAGGATTTCAAGTCGGCTAAATTTGTTAATTTCTATCAGCGTTACAACATCCTGTTGGGCCACTCCACTGCTTACTACCCAGTGGGGAACGATCTGGAAGAATCATCTAACAAGACACTGGTGAGGATGTTGAAGAATAAAATCAATGAAAATCAAAATAACTAGGATTCCCAACTCAAGTTTTCACTCTAGGCAATTCACATCACCACAAAAGGATCCACGAGTAAGTCCCCTTATGAACTTGTGTATGCCAGGTCTGCAGTTTTCCCTATTAAGCTTGCATTGTCTGTGGCTCTATTCTTACAAGAAAGTGAGGAGGATTCAAATGACCTTATCTGAAGAATGAATCAGTTGGTGGAGTTGAATGAAACACGAGAGAAGGTAAGCCTCAGACTGGAAGAATATCAAGAAAAAATGAAAGGGTTATTTGACCAAAGAGCCAAAGATAGAGAAATTTAGGTAGGGGATTTGGTGCTGCGATGGGATGTTAGGAGAGCAGACAAAGGGAAACATGGGAAGTTCAACCCCCTCTGGTTTGGTCCTTTCAAGGTGGCAAAAATCAAAGGCAACAATAATATTTCCCCGGAGAACTTAGAAGGAGATATACGTGAGGCACCAGTGAATGGGCAGTTACTCAAGTTATATTTTCATCATTGATGAGGGATAATCCAAATCATTGTATATATAATTCCACTGTCTACACTTCATTTCGTTTACGTTCCTCCCATTCCATTTTTCATTTCATCTTCCATTTTTATGTCCACTTGACTGTTGGTATAAAACGTTTTCGAATCAGCATGTATTCGTGACTCCATGAGCCCAATAAAGCATAGGCATTCAAGGTATGCAGGTCCTAAACACACTTATAACATCATTTTGTCCCCAGATGAAGCCAATGTTGGCCAATGATGGCACATAACATGGAGAAGTGGTCCCTATAAGGAAATCATAGGAAAAAGGCAACAAAGAAATAATTAACATAGAAAAACAACAAGGGAAGAGTCTTGAGCAAGGTTGGGTCAATTCGTGCACACATTTAGGTCGAGTCATGAATGCTAAAGCAGATCTAGTCATGAATGTAGGGAAAGTATTCCACGAACAAATAAGAAATGACCAGGCGCAACAAAAGAGAGAAGGTCGAAAAACCACAGCAAGGGGAGCAGTGAGGACAGTTGATCTGATCATTGGTCAACGACGAAGATTAAAATCACAGTCGCAGAGTGAAAGTGTTGCAAGATAGGTGTAAAGGGTAAAAGTTAAAAATTTTAAAGTGTGATGTGCTATGGCAGAGGGACCCAACCACCCGCCACAGCCTTTTTCATTCCATTTCCCTTGAAAATCACTAAACCTTACCTTTTCTACCTTTTTTCCTTATTTTTCTACTTTACCTTCTTTCGTCGCTATATCATTGGTTTTGTTTACCATCTGCTTCCTTATTCCCTGATTGTGATTAAAGTGGGAACATTCCTCCATGTCACCCTTTCTTCCCCACCCTTCATCACAGATCGCATATTATAAACCTTTCACATCACAACTAAAACTTAAAAACTGCAATCGCCAACTTGCGATGTATCACATCGCATTTGTTTCAACTTACCTTTGAAATGCCCATAATCTATTTGGTTTAACTTGCAACGCGACAGATGGCCTACCACAGCAGCTCTGCCCCCCACTTCATAATTGTTCCCAATACATATCACATAACATATACAACATCATAAAGCTTTTCCTTACCACATAAAACATTCGACAATTAATAAACCTCGCCAATTGTAGGGGGCTCCACTTCTCCTTGACACATCATCCTCAAATCAGCGCAAATCACACTTTGCAACTTTAAGTGTTTACCTTATTACCCAAATGCTATATTCTGCAATGAGCAATATGGGTGGGTCCCTCTCCCCACACTTCCCAAGTTTTAGATTTTAAACACCTGCTGCTTATACTTGAAACTTAAAATTTTTGATTTTCGATGCAGTCAAGTCCCACCTTCCCTCCACATCACTTACCTTCTCCCTGCACTTAGTACATACCACATTTTATAGTTTATCTTTACTGCTTCATGGTAAAGAGTTGCGATTGTGATGTGGTTGGGCCCCACCATCACTCCCGCCATTCTCATTCGTTGTCACACGTCTCATCACTGATAAGCCCTTTGCATCCTTCCGTCACCTCAACTTCACCTCAATGCATCTAATGGTCCTTGTTTAATTTGACACCCCCCCCAAATTTGAACTTTAACCATGGGGAAGGGGTCCAAAATGGGAAGTATCCATTACTTCCCACTCCTCCACGTGTTGTCCTCTCGTCATTTCACACCCTGCCTCTCCGATACCGCTTACCACTTGAGACCCGCTCTGAAATATGGTTCCTATTTTTTCAATTAAAAACACTTCATGGAATTTTGAGGTAGAACATATAGCTGTGGCTTATGTGGTCTTCTTAGGAGATCTCCACTAAAGAACCAGGTGTGCTCAATATGACTAGCCTCTTCATAATGGATTAAGTGGAAATAAGTAGACTAAGGGAGTGGAGGTCTACAGGCAATAGACGGAATTGTAAAATCATAGTCGGCATGTAGACCTACGAGCGCTCCTCACCGTACTTTCTTGAAGGCTCCCATTATTAGCCTCAATGGGCGATCATGTCCTTTCGGTTTTTTATTTAATTTTGATTATTCTGCTGGTGAAATATCAATTTCACCCCATTCCTATTTTATTTCTCTCAGTATAGAAGTAATTGCTCAATGTATGCTCTGCAAGTTAGGTAGCATGTTTTGATTTCATAGATATGGGCCAATCATAAATGATCAAGTACCGTAGACCCCCTAAGGAAACTCTATATATAGTAAGTTCTAAGATGAAAGTAGGGTTCTAGAATTTTGGAAGAATTTTGTTGTAGTTTTGTATAACTGTGCTCCCTGTACTCTGAGATACATATTTGGGAGTGTTGTTTGAACTTAATATAATACATCGCTGTTATTTGGATTCCAAATGGAGCAATGATTAGTATGTATACGTTTTCCTCTATTATCAGTAATCTCTTTTTATGTATAACCATATGTCATACTATGCTACTTTGAAAGTCCATGTAATGTAGTTGCTGGTAGTCTGAAATTTTATTCATGAATTCGTGCTTGCATAAAGCTCAGGTGTTAACGCTCATATATTTAATGTTCCGCACTCCCTTATTTTTTGCTCTACAAACCTCCTTTGTTGCTCATATGTCATTCATATCCACTTCCTCTAAGGTCACAAGGGGACATATTTTTAAATCTGTTAAGCCTATCTTTTGTGGGTTCATTCTCCATTCTTCCTCACTGCCTCTGTACATTTTAAAGCTCCTACTCATTGTTTTATACTTGGCCCAGCTAAAATCGAACAACCTCATAGCCTCCTAAGCCCTCTCACTATTTGGGGAATTGACATGAATCAGGCTCAAAGGGTCTTCTCTATTCTTGAACCACCAAAACCATTATTCCCTTGACCCATATTCTATCAGAGCCATTTGCACAATTGCCCACGTTTAAGCTTTGATTTTAATATTTCCTAGGCACTGGTATTTTTCAACTCAAGGTTGTCTCTAGGAGCTACAACACAAACAATGACACGTTGCATTCCGTACAAGTTAACTTTATTGAAATTGTTCATAATGAGAATGTCGTGGGAAATTGGGCATAACTTTACCTTGACTAATCCAATTTCGATCTGAATTGTGGCATTTTAAAGAATAATTAGAGGGATACCATAATAAAACAATTTAGACCTTGGAGAGATGAAATTGTATAGATAAAAAAATTTCAAGATAGAGCTCCTAAAAGAAAGAAAAATATGTGTATTTTTTTTTAAATTGCATAACTTTTATTTGAAAAATCATTTTGAAGTGATTTAAAAGGCCTCCTGAAGCATAGATATTATTATTTGATTCCAAAAGTCCTCAAAAAAAAAAAAAATGACACACCTAGTAAGAAACAAAAAACCTCCACTATGACACATGAAGAAGAAGAAAAAATGCAACATGATATATCAAAATTACCAGACCAAGTGCAACAAATTTTGATCTCACAAATATTTAAAAAAAAAAAACCATAAGCTAAGATGGATAGTATAGAATAAAAATGAAAGGAAACTTGGAATATTTTAAGAATGGTTTAAAACCATACATGGAAGGTTTGAATCAAGGATTGACCAAGTTTTTACAAAAAATGCTTCCTAGTGGTGACAAGGTACAACATGAAAATCACGATGGGGAAAAAAGAAATCTGAAATATAATTTTAGAGACCCCAAGATTACGTTGAAGACCGACCACATTCTAAATATATATATATATATATATATATATATATATATATATATATATATATGAAGAAGTTTGATGGTAACAATCTGATAACATGGATACTACAGATGGAGAAATTCTTTGATCTACATGGTGTACCGCAAAAACAAAAGGTACACATTGAATCTTTATATTTAGAGCAAAATTATTTTGTGTGGTATAGATGGATTTTTTCTCCTAAATCAATTGTAACTTGGAAAACTTTTATAGAAGAATTGGTATCATAATATCAGGATACAAAGAGCAACACCTTCTTTAGCCAATTGATAAATATCAAACAAAAGGGTTCAATGGTGGAGCACATTGAGGACTTACAAATTTGATTATCAACGTAAATGATACTCCAGAGGAAAATAGGATTGATGTCTTCATATGTACTTTGAAGGATAACATTCAACATGAGGTTCGCCTTTGGGAACCTGATTCATTGGAGAAGGTATACAAGGTGGCAATAAAAGTTGAAAGAAAAATTATGGGGAAAAGGAAGTATACTAGTCACAACTATAAAGATGGAATTTTTTTTGTTCCTATCCTCCCAAAATATACAAGGTTGACACCATAATAACTAGAGGAAAAAAATAAAAAAGCGATTTGTTACAATTTTGATCAAAAATACAGTAAGGGTCATAAGTGTGAAGTAGAGGAAGAAATGGGACTAGAAATATAAAGCGAAGAAGACATACACCAGGAACCAAGCCTGGAGAAAGAAGAAATAAATTCGACAATATATTATAATACATTGGCAAGAAATACCACTAAAACTCTCAAGATAGAAGGATTTAGTAAAAAAATTTAATATTGTTGATCGATTTTGGTAGTACCCATAATTTTATTAATTGTAAGATAGCCAAGAAATTAAATTTCTTTGTATATCCAGGACCAGAGTGTGAAGTGATGGTTGAAAATGGAGGATCTATAAATTTATAAGGGAAGTTTCATAAAATTAATCTAACCATGGGGGAATATGTATTGAATACTCCAATGCATTCAATTCCAATGGGTGGTGCTGATATTGTATTAATAGTCCAATGGTTACAATCTTTGGGGGAAATAACTTTTAATTTTCAAGAACGTTTCTTGAAATTTTCATGGGAAGGAAAGGAAATTGAATTAATGGGAATCAAAAGGAAGCAAGCGAAGATAATTAGCTCTAATGGAATGAAAAAGATTTTAAAGAAAGAAAAACATGGCATAATTGCATAATGATGCTTATTAAATGTTCAAACATCGAAATCCTATGTTTCTCCAAATCTCCAAAGAATCCTTGAAAATTAATACAAAGTATTTGAGACTCCCAAAATCCTCTCACCTATTCATTATCATGATCATGCTATTCACTTGATTCTAGGAAGCGTTCCTCCAAACATCACGCATTACATATTCCTATGCCCAAAAGAGTGAAATTGAACGTATCGTTGGTGAAATTATAGAGGGAGGTATAATTCATCCTAGACAAAGTTCTTTCTCCACTCCAGTAGTATTGTTACAAAAGAAACATAGATCATGGCATATGTGTTCGTATTATAGGGAGCTCAACAAGCTCACTATTAAAGACAAATTTCTCATTCCTTTCATTGATGAATTGTTCGATGAATACATGGAGCATTTTACTTCACTAAGCTAGATATTGGTTAAGGATATCATCAGATTACAATGAAGACTTAAGATATTCCAAAAACAACATTCAGAACTCATGAAGGTCATTATGAATTTTTTGTCATGGCTTCTTGCCTTACTAATGTGACTTTCACAGTTAAAGGCTCGATGAATTCCATTATCAAACCCTTCATTAGAAAATTTGTGTTAGTATTTTTTGATGATATACTAATCTCTAGAAAGACTTGGAAGCATCATGTTAAACATGTTGATAGGGTACTCAAACTATTGGAAGAGAAAACATTGTATGCAAAAACATCCAAATGTTTCTTTGGGGTACAAGAGGTGGAATATATGGTGATATTGTATCTCATGAGGGTGTTAAGGTAGATTCTAACAAAATTAAAGCCATCAAGGAATGTAAAATTCCCACAACCCTAAAGCATATTCGAGGATTTCTCGGGTTGGAAAGGTATTGTCGCAATTTTGTTAATAACTATGGGAAAATATCATCACCTCTTACAACATAATATAATAAAGATGAATTTATTTGGACTCCAGAAGCAACTAAGTCCTTTCAACATATTTAAGAGGCAATGTGACAAGCTCCCATTTTAGCTACTCCTTAATTCACCAAAACCTTTATGGTGGAATTTGATGCCTTAGGAATGAAATTGGTGTTGTTTTAATGCAATAAATAAGAGCCATTTCTTTTTAAAATCATCTAATCAAGGGAAAGTATGTATGCAAACCTATTTATGAGAAGGATATGTTGGAAATACTACATGCCATGAATCAATGACACCCTTACTTAATGGGAAGACACTTAAACGTTAAAATGGATCATGATAGTCTTAAACATTTTTTGGAACAAAAATTACCTTAAGAAGAGTAGCAAAAATGGGTCACTAAGATGTTGGGTTATGATGTTCAAATCATCCACAAAAAAGGGAAGAAAAATGTTATTGCAGATGCACTCTGAAGAAGGGATGAGGATGTGGAAGAATTTCTTTATCCCATTTCAATTAGCCAACCTGAATGGATAAATAAAGAAAGGAAGGAATGGAATAATTACAAAGAGGTGTGGACATTCATTGAAAAATTACAAAAATAGCCCAGTACATTGGATACAATTATGTAGAAAAATGACTCACTGTGGTACAAAGATTAGTTGTATAGATGTTAGAATTCCAAGCTAAAATGAAATATTATTTTGGAATTGCACACCTCGCCTTTAGGAGGGCATTTATTATTTTTAAAAACATACCACAGGGCCAAGATGAAATTTTTTAGGATGGCCTTAAATATGATATTCAAAATTTTGTGCCAGAATTTTGGCTTTTCCAACAAAATAAAGTTGAAACAATTAAGACCCCCAGTCTTTTACAAACTTTATCCATTCCAGGTCAGCATTGCAAGGAGGTCTCAATGGATTTGATCATATTTTTATCCAAGTCCAAAGGAAAGAGTGTCATCATGGTGGTATTTGATAAACTTACCAAGTATGCACACTTTTTTACATTACACTATCCATTTAAATACAATACATTTGCTATTACATTTATGGAAACAATTCAAAATCTGCATGGAAATCAAAGTATTATTGTAAATGAAAAATATCTCATTCACTTAAAACTTTTAGACATAATTATTTTCTTGTCTTAGTACTCAATTAGCTCATACCTCATCTTATCATCCTCAATCTTATGGGAAAAATGAGATAGTGAAAAAATGTTTGGAAGTATATCTTCATTGCTTTTTCTCTAATAAACAAACACAATGGGTCAAGTGGTTACTTTTGGATGAATGGAGGTATAACACTTCCTTCCATATTGCACCAAAAATGTCCCTATTTATGGTACTTTATCGATATCATCCACCATCCATAACAACATATTTAAGAGAAAAATTTAAGGTTCAAACCACATTGAGCACCAAAAACAAGGTCTCCGACTCTTAATGGATAACCTCACTCTGGCACAAATTTGAATGAAATAACAGACATATCAACATCATAGTGAAAGAATTTTTGACGTAGGTGACTAGGCATTTTTACGAATATAACCATAAAAACAAATCTACCTCAAGAAAGCTAACAAGGAGAATAGATTATCATAGCAAATGATTGGTACTATGGAATATGAATTGGACCTTCTTTCATCTTACCGAGAACACCTATTTTTACATGTTAATGCTTAAAGAAGGTTATTGGTGACAAGCTTGTAGTTCAAACAAAATTTCCAGAAATTAATGACGAAGGAAAAATCATATTAGATCCTGAAGTAGTCACTAAAAAAAGAACCTGACAACTACAAAAGTGATCAATTTCGGAGTATATCATTAAGTGTAAGAAGTTACCTACTAAAGACTCCATATGAGAGGAAGATAATTTTATACAGAAGCATCCAGAAATACTAAAATGTTAAGGACAACAATTTTTTTAAGGACAGGGGAATTTTAGGTCTCGATAATACTAGTCTAGCCCCCTTATTGTTATTATTAATGCATCTCATTTCTTGTTATTATTGTGCCCTTACATTATTATTATTATGTAGGATTTGATTATATTGTGACCCATTAGACTCCTATATATACAAAAGATTTATTTTCGTTTGTATCACCCAAGTATTGTTCATTTATGTAATGTAAAATAATTTTACCCCTTTGATGAGGCTAATTTTCAAATCGCTTATCTATCTTCTCTTATGTTTTGTGATCTAGTTGCATAAAATAAGACATTTTAATCAAAAGGTTGTTGAAAAAGTACTTAGGATCCTTCCAAAATTTTTAATCTAGTTGTAATAGCTATAGAGGAGTTTAAATATATATCATAATTTTCTATATAAAAACAAATGTGAACTTTACTGACACATAAGAAAAGAGTCAATATAGGTAGCGACTCTTTGGAAAGTGCATTTTGATCACATACATTCACTAGCAGAGGAAGAGGTCAAGGAAACAAAGGTAGAGGTAGAGAAGCAAGAGGTCACTCTCCAGCATGAGATAGGTCAACATAAAAATGATAGCACACTTAAACAATTTCTGTCATAACCAAAGAGAAAAATGCAATTGGTATAATCATTCAAGAGGATTGGCAACTAAAAAATTCAAATCTATTATTATAATAAGTTTATTCATTAGGAAAATGAAGGAAGGAGAAAGCAAGGAGATATGAAGATTGATAGAGATAAGGTCAGAAACATTTATGATGATACATTTGAATCCATGTTCCTTCATGTGAAGAAATTGAAGAATCATGCAACAATCATGATCTTTGGTTGCAAGATAGTGACTACATAAATCACATGAAAGGTAATAAATATTTTTCTCAAGTTTAGATAATTAATTTGAAACTAAAGTAAATTTAGGAGATCATTATCTCGTAAATGTTCAAGGAAAAGGAACAATATCTATTTTTATTGAGCAAGATAAAAATAATGACATTTCAATTCTCTATTATCTACTTGGTCTTAAACATAATATGGCGAGTGCATGGTAGTTAAGTCAAAATGGGCATGAAGCCATATTTGAAGTCATAAGAAGTGATGAGGAACATTAATTAGTCAGACTCGTATGCATAGAAATTTTCAAGCTCATATGAGTCCTGGTTATGGTGTCTTAGAGATGGTCATTTTCCTTTTGAAGGTATTAGTATTTTACAAAAGAAATATATGGTCAAAGGTCTCCCCATGAGAATCATTTATGGAAAATCTCGTGAGAAATACATCTTAGCTAGACATTATAGAGATAATTTTCCAGTAGTTACTTCCTAAAGATATGAAGCACCACTAGAACTAGTACACATAGCTCCTTGTGGTTCAATGTACAAGAAATCAATAGGAAATATTCTTTTACCTATTAACATTTACTGATGATTTTAGCTAGAGGACATGGATATATTTTGTTAAGAGAAAATCATATAATTTTGGAAAATCCAAAGTATTCAAAGTCATGGAAGAGAAACAAAGTAACACGTACATTAAGGTACTTATATTATATGGAAGTAGTGATTATAATTCCAAAGAATTTTCAACACTATGTAGGAAGAAAGGAATCAAAAATAAAATTACAGAAAGATATACTCTACAACAAAATGAAATAGCTTAAAGGAAGAACAATATCATAGTGAATATGGCCAAAATTATGCTTAAGGTTAGAAAACTTATGAAATGATTTTTGGGCTAAAAGAGTGGCTTGTTCATTTCATATATTAAAGTGAACTTCAACCAAGAGTGGCATGAAATCCAGTGTGGCACATTTCATAATTTTTTTTGTTGCATATGATATGCACACATTTTAGAATAATTCAAAAATAAGCTTAATGACAAAATTGAAGAACGTATATTTATTTGATGAGAAATTTAAAACATATATATCGTACAATCCTATTACTAAAAAGTTTATATTTTTTTCCGAAAAATTAGTAAGAAGTTTATTGCAAGAATGGATGTTAAATTCCAATAAGACTAGTCATGGGATGATGAGGTTAATAAGGTAGTTGGAAGTTGGATTCCTTTTCTACAAGTAGATGAACGCTTGGATTCTATAGAACAACGAGCACTAAGACATTCAAGTTGACAAGTGGAAAGAAAATTTTTAAGACAAGAAAATTAGACAATACATAGTCTTTCTTTTAATAGTGTTCTAGAGCCCAAAATAACCTCCCTAAGGAACTAGAAAATGATAAATTTGAAAGAAATTTATAGAGAAAGTGATAATGAGAAAGCACACTTTACTCTATTATCATGTGATCCAAGGACCTTTGAAGAAGCAGTCAGGGAGGAATAAGGAGGAATAATAGGTTCACACTATCAATAAAGACATTAATGCAATTTGGAAAACCACATATAAGACATTAATCTAGGGAAAACAAATATTGGAATTATATGGGTTTACAAAACCAATTTAAAAAAAGGGAAAGTTCAAAAACATAGAGTTAAACCTGTTTCCAAAGGTTTTGCTCAATAATATGGTATTGATTATGAAAAATAATTTTCTCAAATAAGAAGGTTAGACATAATTATATTTTATATTATACTTAATTTATAATTATAATTATTAATCTATATTATTTAATATATAATTATAGTTACTAATTCATTACTATTATTTAAATATTTAAAAAATTATGGATCCATTAATGACGTAGTGATATTTATTTATTTACATTAATCAAATAATATATATATATATATATATATATATATATATATATATATATATATATAATCACATGCTTAATATTATTCGCTTTGCCCCAGGTTACAGATTATTATATTCTACTGGACTACTTGCTTTGTGATAACATGCTAAATACTGTTTTATTTGCCTCATGTCATATGAGCAGATACTACTGGACTGTAGATTCAATCAAGTCAATATTTTTGAAATGAGTTGTTTCAATTCTAATCTTTAATTTTTTAAGTGTTTCAGTATAAGGACGGGTGGTCTGACTACCAAGTTGGTCTACGGGTTTTGTTGGTCGTTTATTTGAATGAATGAGTTCCCTGCATTGGAGAAACCTGAAAAAATTAACCTAACCGTCCACAAAATTATGTGCATTATACTGACGTAAATATCATATATAATTTCATCCCAATATGCATTTATATAATATCATCGCCACATGCTGGGGAATTTCTGAAGGTGTGTCAGGAAAATACAATCTTTGACCAGATTGGATTAAGAGTTTTAATATATAATATGCATCACCACATGCATGGAGATTTCTCAAGATGTGTCAAGAAAAAACAATCTTTGACCAGATTGAATTAAAAGTTTTTAGTATACCAACATCTTTTCCAATGTTTCCCAGTTCCTTTATATGCATGATGTTTATTTATCCAGGATCAGAAAAAGCTATCTTTGACCAGACTTATTTAAAAGTTTTTAAAATACAAGCATCTTTTTCAATGTTTCGCAGTTCCTTTATATGCATGATGAGTTTACATCCAGGATGAGAATTAGATCTGTTGAAAGCATTTGCATCACTATATTAAATTATCATTCATTTTCATTTTCATTGAAGATATGAAAATAAATAATCATGAAAATAACAGCAGACATAGTAATAGAAGCCTTTACCTTAAAGTTGCGATATGGTATTATTAGTATCAACCAGACAAGTATGGTTTTGAGTTTTGTAAAGCTACCTAATTTAAATAACAAAAATTTAATGCCAGATTCAAAAAATATATATATTGGTCAGACTAATCCATGTAAATAGAATATGATAACGCAAAAATATTGAATATATAACCTATTTCTTTGGATTGATGATGGGAGCTCCCCTACTGAAACATTCAGAATCCTATAGAATTGCATTTATTTCCATCCTTTCCATCTTCCGCAGACTTTCCCTTGCAAAGAAGCCACGAGAAAACCGATAAACAATAATATAGTTCTGCAGATAATGAGCTGGAAGCTTATACAAATTACCAGTATTATTGTAGACTTTCACTTGATCTCTACTCCATAACCAGGATTCTCAGATCTCCCAACAGGCCGGTTTTATATCATCTTTCAGTCTTCTTCTTTGGCAGACCTAGAAACATTTTTCAATATCTCTGGTCATTAATCTTCTTCAACACAGAAGAATAACTCGTAGTTAATAGTCATAAAAGATGCAGCTCCGTGAAGATGATAACCAATTCCACCAACGAACAGAAAAAGAAACAAATGCAGATATAAAGAATTAGTATTACTTTAATAAAAAAAACACATATGATTCTAAATGCTATCACTGTACCCTTAGTTGTGTGGTATGTTTTTCTGCATGCACAGATGAATGGGGATTCCTCAAATCTCTTTGCACATAATATTTTTTTTGTTTTTCATGCCATCATCAATGGAGCTGCATCTACATATACTACTCTAATCCCTATTCTAGCTATGTAATATGTTCTTTCTGCAATACAGATAAATGAGGATCAAATTTCCTTGCACATAACACTTTTCATTTTCAAACCTTCCTCCTGACCCATAACACTTTCATTTTCAAACCATCTCCTTATCCAACACTTTTCATCTTCAAACCATCAACAATTAAACTGCACCTTTGCTTATATAAAACCTACGCCAAATATATCTACTAAGGCCTGCGCTGTATGATTACTTCAAATGAAATCTGATATTGCGTTACCCAAGCGATGCGTAGGCTGCGAAATAAAGTAAACTAGCACCGTTGTACTGTGCATTGCACCATCCCAGATCGTCCGGGATGGTGCACCTAGAGGGTTTAAACACTTCTGGGTTCTACACTTATCCGGAGTGAGATAATGCAAGTAGTTCAGAATATATACATATGCAGAGGTTGATTTATTCTGACTGACCGTTCGACCAATCTACATCATATCTAAATTGGTGATCTTGGATTCTGTCATTATGCTTCTTTATTACTGACAGATATCTTTGTTTGAATTAAAGGAAAAAGTCCAAATTCAAATTTCCATGGTTGAATGTACCTACCCCTCTACCTATCCAATAGCCTTGAGCACAGACAAACAGTGGATCTGAATTTCCCCTATATTCTCTCTTGCTGTCTGCAGGCATTGTGTAATCCGATTGGATTCAAGTGGGCTCTTATGTCTCTCAAAGCATTATTAGACGAGATCAGTCGAATCTGCCATGCTCCTGCAGCTTCGGCGACAGATAGTGCCACTCGAAACACAACTGCTACTCAATCCCCATCAAATATATATATATATTATTAATCACAATTATATTGCTAATATTCCCCTCTCGCCAATATTAAATGTGAATCCCCATGTGCAGATCCCAATTCATGGATCTTGAAAATCGTGCCCTTTGCTTAATTCTGATCTCCAAAATCAAGGATCTGATATGAAGATCTGCGTGGTTCTTTCTTAAAGTTAAAGTCAACTCCAAAGTAGGATACTTTGTTCAGTCTCCAAGCTATTTACCACTGGACTTTGTGCAAGAACGCCATCCAAGATTGATGGAGGCACTGGGCTACGTAGTAAAATACTAAAATCTAGCTGGTAATATTGATACGTTGTAGTGAATACTGTTTCAATGTGCGATAATGAAGTAGGTTGTATAAATATCGGAGGGAATGCAAATCACTTCAAAGAAAAATCTCTACGTTAAGACAGCGTTAGAATATTGGTAGTGGTTGATTGCTACTTTGATTTCCATATTTTGGCAGGTGTTATCACAAGACAATTGCGAGGGTATTACGTACTAGGGTCATAAATTCCTTTAGCCCCATCCATACTCCTTTTTTAATATCGTAATAAGCATTCTCAAGTGATGCATGCTCTTAGATGTTATCATAAGTTTACCTTGTTGATGGTATGAAAATTATCAGATATAAACAGAAAATAGAACCACCACGTAATACTGAATCTCCATAAAAGGTAATAAGCATGCTCAAACGATACCTGCTCATGTATGACAGTTTACCGTGTTATTATAAGTTTATTTTGTGCTAATTATCATAGTTGATACTTTGCAAATTACCATACAAGCAATAAATAGAACCACTTTTCAAAAGGAACCTGAAACGCAATCCATAGTTAGGATTGTGAAAATGTTACATTTGCCATTAGAGTTAAGTAGAACATTTTCCTTTCAGAATGTCCAACTTCTAAGTAATCACCGTAATTCATAATATCTAAGTAATCACGGTTATGCGTAATTTCTATGTAATTATCTTAATTTTATGTGTCAATTTTGAAAACTAAGAATTATATTTTACCTTCACTTTAATAATGTCATAAAAAAGTATATGAGGATGAGGGACTAGTGTTCCCAAAAACATAATGTTACTTTCTTCACTCTAAGTTATATGGTATGATGACATATGAGACCCGAGAGATAGAGGACATAGAAATATGAGTATCTAAAGACACCAAGCACACTTATATATTTATAAATTATGAGATTAAACATACAAAGATAAAGATAAAATATAGAAGAATATTTTATTTTATTTTAGAATTTAGAAACTAAAGTATATATATGATATGATACAAATTCAATCATACAACTAGTAGTACATTAATGATGATAAATTGACAAACACATATCATTTTCTCTGCCTTAGATTTCTTAAACCCGCTCTTCTTCAAACTATAGAAAGTCTCATATGTGCTCCAATTCCTCTTGCAACAAGAGGATGAAGTAACCAGAGAGAAGTCTCATGGATAACTACTCTAGAAGAGGGTATGTTTCCACATAAATTTTGCTACCAAGCATACGTCTCCTTATTCCCCTATCTCTAAGCACATCATAGCCTCCAAATCTCATAATCCTTTTGGTAAAATATATGAAGGCTTCCTCCACCTCATGAACACACACTCTATCCTGATATAACTATCTAAATGCATCCTTACTCCCTTGTGAAATATCACCACCCATGTGAGGAGGGAATATACATGAGGGCTCACCATTGAGCCAATCATTGCCATGGTATTTGGGATTCAATGAGTGAGCCAAGCAATGTAAAGGCGTGAAATTTTTATCCCACATTTGGACAAGGATATACTATGTATTTTCTGATGTTGCATACTCATGGAACTCATACTATAAACTAATTTTCTTCAGAGACACAATCATGGAATCCCACCCCTCATAAACCTCTCACGGGATAGGTTGGTCTGTGTTTTCATAATCACAACAAGGAGATGAGAGGGGTTGGTTTGTGTCTACAAATAAAAAGAATAATATGATAAGGTCCACGATCTTAGTTGTAAGATATAAATTCTACCACCAATCATCATCAAGCATATATCCTTGACCATTTTTGAAGAAGCTTGATCTATATTTCTCCAAAAACACCAAAAATCTAAAATAACCATGGACCTAAGAGAAATATTTACCTCCCAAAACCTCTTAAGCATGATTGATGTGGAGGTAAACGATTTATCTTCAATCTCTAACAATGATAGATGTATTTAGCCTTTATATATTGTGAGGGTATTCATATGGTTTTGTAGAAAATTGCAGATATGGTGTACATCCTCAATAATACTCTTAATCCATGCCACATTGGAAGCAATAGATTTATGTTCTAAATTCAAAGAATTAAAAATCCAAGTTGTTGAAAATACTTCTGTATATTAGCTTCCACAATCATGCCAATAACCTTATAAACATGTGTATTCTCTACAGTAATTTGTACACAAGAATCAACACCTATGTTGTTAATAAATTTAATGAAAACCTCACTTGTATATTGTGAATCCTTTTATTTTCCAAGAGCATCCATCACTTTCAAGAAAAGGGATCCATTCAAGGAGAACACCATGAAATTTATGAATGGATGGTGTCTTGCATCTACCGGTCCATTAGAAACAAAAATGACCCTAAATGAGGGTGATAGTGATTTAATTTCCTCTATAATTTTATCTACCTCTTTCTTTTCCTTAACCAAAAAAGTAGTTCTAATATTCTTTGAACCAGGGGGCATGTAACTTGTTGGATCCCCTTGATTTAGAGATCAACACATGTCAATAAGTGAAGGTGACCTTGTAACACTAAATAAGATAAAATTGAGACATAAAAAAATCGAATGGTAAGATCAATCTCATCTTTCCTCTCTTAGTGAAATATTTTTTCCATTGAACTGACTACCCTCTTTTTGGTTGCTTCAACTACACTCCCACTCGAAAATGGATAATTGCTAGATGATTTCCTCAAGAATGTAATAGGACCCTCATTCTTGGTTTTCCTACATGTTGTCTGCCACACCAACATTAGCCTATCTTTCTAATTCTCTTCATTTGGATGCACTCACTCCTAGACATACTCCAAGTCCATAACGCATGCCTAGAAAATGTCCCTTAACTTAGAAGTAGGTGTTCTTAAGTTGACTATGAAAAAAACTAAATTCCATTCTTTGTTTAACTTGGCCTTGGGCCCTTTATGTCTTGTAATATACTTAAACAATGGAAACTTTTTTTCTTGAGCTTGTTGTATTATTAAAACAATGTTTTATTTAAAATTTGAACATGTTGTTTTAGCCCTACTTCCAACAAATTGCATACCTAAAAACCTTGATGAAATGAAACATGTGGGATGGCATTAGTGGGGGCATTCTCCTTTTATAGCTTTCCTTGATGATTGAGCCATGATTTTTAACATGGAATCTTACAGGAAGAATATTGAAGATGAGTGGACAAATCCACTTACCCAAAATTTGGAAACCATTCTAGCATTTCTCAATTGCCCACTCAAAAACCTCTTATACATCCAACCTATGAGCGAAATGAGTTTGAGTGATGGAAAAAATATATTTGTATGGGTCATAAGCCACTTTTCCACAATACATGTGTTTGAATGTTAATACATGATGAGGGAACATGTCAAACATAGAAAATACGTGATGGGAAGGTATGAAATATCCCTTTAGACCACTATAGGGATGATATCCCTATAATACCCCATGGTTTCTTGAGTGTCTGCCTAGGCCTAGGTTTGATAGGAAAAAGAATGAATATGGTTAGAGGCAAGGGATTTACCTAGGCATCCTATCCTTCCACTTTTTTGAGGAGTAGAGAGATGATTTATGGGCATAGAATCGAAGATTAAGTAAGGAAGGTGATAGGGAGTGGAATTCTTGATCGTTAGGGAGGGGAAAAAATACTTTGCAAGTGTTGGGTAGGAAAACTGATGGTGAACTAAGAAAAAACTTAGAGGACCAACAATAAGGAATGAAATTTTCAAAGAGATGAGATAGGGATATCCTAAGATTAAATGGGGAACGATGTGTAGATAACTAATATAAATGAGAAAGAGAGAAGGAACGAGAGGTCACTCAGGAAAAATGAGAAAATCCCCCAAAATTAGCAATGTTAGAGAAGGGAAATATAACTAGAAAAAAGTTAATCCAATTTTTGAATTCAAAACTAAAATTCGGAAATTGAGAATTGAAGCACAATCCCAAATAAAAATGATTAAAAGGATGAACCTAAGACTTTGGTTATTTTTACATATTGCGCCAGAGATGGCTTGGATATTGCTACATATTGCGCAAGAGGTGGCTTTTCCGATGCAGAAGAGTTTCCAAATGATAATTATTGTGAGTCCCGCACACACTAAAGTATCCATGGGCCTTTGGACTTCAACTTCCTATATTTGTTTCTATATGCATTCTAGGAATAAAAACTCTAGAAAAGCTCCCAATGGCCCATAGATAGTGAACGTTCTTCATGCAACAAACAACAAAGAAGGTGCTTAAATCTATAGCTATCAAGACCTAGCCCTAGAGTTACGTGCCTTTATTCAAGGTGAGTGACATGGGCGACATCCCCATTGCATGATTTGCAGGAAAATTTCACATGAAATGGGAAAAAATATATATATGTTGACTTAAATACACCAATGCGAAGTGTACAATTTTCCATATTCATTAAGATCCTATATCTATTTTAAAAATATAAATTGAAAAAACTTAACATATATATTATATACCTTACATATATTTAATATTTCATATTTTAATAGTTCTCGTGCTTTATATATATTTAATATTTTAACATCACGGAAAGTTAAACTTTCGATTTTATTACTTTATAATATTAAAATTAATGCACAGTTCCATCTGCCACATCTTCATCTAAAATTGTTACAACTATTTCCTTCCATTATGAATCATGATATGGAAGGTGCATTCACTTGCTAGATAGAGTCTTCTTTGTTTCATAGGTAGCTTGCCTAACATTGTCAGATTGCCACTGTTGTTACAATTTAGAATAACAACATAGATTAATTTATTGACTTTGTATATAATTTGATTTTAATTTCTAAACATTCAATAATTATATAATGTTAAAAAATTAAAATTGAAAATCAATAATTATATGATAATAAAATATTTATGTACGGAAGCAATAATTTTTATTAATCCTATACAAGTGCATTTAGATATTTGTAAAATCTTTGTTGTAAATTTGTGAGAATTAATGTCAAACGTTTAGTTACTCTACCTTTTTAACTCATCTTTATTGAAGTTATTATTAAAGAAGATAATGATTTTTAACTTTATTTATTTTTATCTTTCTTATTTATTAATTCTATTTTTTATTTTTTAATAAATTTATTATATTTTTACTAATGAAACCTTAACCAACATTTTGTAATATTAGATTTTATTTAGTAAAAAGAAAACGACATTCCATTATCTTAAGGAGCAGCCAAAGTAAGTTCTAATCCTGTCTGGAACGATACCGATAGTTGTACCGTTTTGTTTTATAGTTGTTGTAACATTTTATTTTAGATAATCATAATCTTCATAAGAGGTTTTAGATAATATTTCTCATGTATAGTATATCTATACAAAATTATTTTATTTTATAGTTGTAACATTTTGTTTTAAATAACTTTCATAGATAATCTTTCAAAGGTATAATTTATATCTATATAATACATTATACCTCATAATTTTAGGTTATTTAGTAAAATTAAATTTAAAATATATAATTAATTTTCATTAAAAAATATTTACCTAAAACACGAAAACAAATTTCTCGAATATTCATTATTCATTAACAAACTTGGAAAATATAAATATATATTATAGAATTTAAATGCTATGACAAATTTCTGTCTAAACCTTTTAAAAGACACTAAATGGTATCAAAACTAAAATATTAATTTGAAAAATAAACTTTAGTATCATAAACACGTAAACAAACATACTTTCAAAAAAAAGCAAGGTATCAGTGCATTGAAAATCCAAAATAGATTACACCGTATGCATAGTTAGCATCATTGACCCTTTGTCAATGAGAAAGCTATGGGTTTCGTTTTGAAAATATGTCCCTCGTGGAAAGTGTGTACTCTAGATGCATTAGGGTTTTTAGGGATTTTTGGTGATTTTTTTTTTTGTTTTTCTTAGTTGTATATTGTTTGATAGTTTTATTAGAGATTTTCTTGAGGCTTTAAAAATTTGTAATGTTTATGGTTTTTCCTGTGATAAAATTTCTTTTTGATAAGGATTAGTGACAATGGTTTATTGGATAATCCTTTATTTATGTTGGGATGTGATCTAAACCTCATTGTATCTATCACAGAGATAGGAGGATACAACATCAGGGAAGATTCTTGTTTGCCTTTTTTTTTTCCATAAATTGTCGACAACATCTAATCTCATTAATGTTAAACCTCATCCTATGGTCCCTACTTGGATAAATGGGAGGAAAAATGGTTCATTTGTTGCTAAGATATTGGATAGATTTCTAATTGTTAAAACCTTGTATAAAAAAGTGACAATTGTTACATCTTGGGGTTTGAATATTGGAATATATGATTACATGCTACTATTTTTCTAGATAATCCTTGGGGATACTAGACTAAATTTACCTTTTAAATATAATTGCAGTTGGCTTAAAGAAGCTTTTTTTCAAGTGTACGTTAGGCCTTTCTGGAATTCTTGTGATTTGTTGACTAATTCTAGTCTGATTCACTCTCTCATTAATAAGTTGAAAGCTCTTTAAAAAATTGTGAAGGATTGGGAAAGAATTAAGAAGTAAAACCTAAAAGAATAATTGGTTGAGACAGAGTTAAAGTATGATGAATTGTTGAAGGAAGGTGATTTTGGAGTTTTTACTAAAGAAAATAAAGGTAGTTTAGCCTTGCTGGAGTAAAGGAAATAGACTATATTGATGTTTGAAGAAGACTCTTGGTGCCTCAAAAGAAAAGCATCGTGGATAAAGGAAGGGGATGACAATACAAAGTGTTTTCATAAATATTCTTTCCATAGGAAAAATGTTAACGCTATATGGGAGCTGAGGGGTCTAGATGATGATTTTCTTTCACAGTAGTAGGATTTGGAAGCAGTTGTTGTTTATTACTTCTTTAACAATTTTAGAGAATTAGAGGATAATGATATATTATCTCAACTTCAAGTAGTTCAGAACATTCCTAATTATTTCTCTACTGAAGAGTCAAAGATGATTGGTGATCCTGTTACATTAGGTGAATTTTAAACAATTTTAAAACCTTTTACTAAATATTGGAGTCTAGGTTTAGATGGTTGGGCAATGGAACTCTTTTTGGACTTTTTTGATATAATGGCCAACGAGATAGTGGCTGTTGTGGAATATTCTATACTGAATGGTTACATTTTTGGGACATTTAATTTGAATCTTATAGCTTTAATATCTAAGGTATCCAATCCTAAGACATTTGATGATTTTAGACCAATTTCTCTCTATAATCTGGTCTAGCAATTTTTTTCCAAAGTCATTGATAACTAGGCGAGGGATAAATTAGTTGACGTCATGTATTTGGAGAAATTTGGAATTCTTAAGAATAGATGAATACATGATTCCATAGGGGTAGCTAAAGAGGGGCTCCATTTAATTAAACTGAAAAAAATGGAATCTCTCGTGTTGAAACTCGATCTAGTAAAAGCCCATGACAAGGTTAGTTGGTCATTTCTGAGATTTGTTTTATTTCAGATAGGTTTGGACTCAAAGGTTACATATTACATTATGGGTTATGTTACTTCAAATTGTTTCTCTATGCTTATTAATGAATCTCCTAATTTTTTTTTTCAAAAGTTATAGAGGGTTGTGATATGGATTCCCTTATCTATGTTACTTTTCTTTTTGGTGATATAAGGCCTTTGTAGATTGATTTCTAGAGAAGAATAGGAGGGGAGAATCAATGGTATAAAAATCTCTAGAAATATGTTTTTGACACATCATCTCCTTACTGACAATGTCCTTATTTTTAGAGGGTTTTAGCTAAGTGAAGATATTTTTAAAAAAAATTAAACCTATTTCTTGAGGGTTTATGCATGTTTATCAATTTTCCGCAATCATGTTTTATTCAACAGGGGATGCAACCTTCTATACTTCGACATATTCTTTTGCTGCTTCCATATAAGGTGAAACATTTAGAGAGTTTTTAAATATTTGGGTTTTTATTTGAAGCCTACTAATTATCTTATTGAAGATTGGAGGTGGTTATTGAGGAAAATTGAGTCAAAGACTGATCATTGGACTATTAAATGGTTGTCTTTAGGAGGTATTCAGGTACTTGTTAAGTTTGTCATGGAAAGTGTCTTGATATATTGGTTACTCTTTAAAAGGTGCCCTTTTGTAACCTTCAAAGGATTAGAAGAAGAATAATAATTTTTCTATTGACTAGAAGAAGGGATAAAGAAGTTATGTACATTTAACAAACTAAAAATCTATTTATGACAGAATGCGTGATGGAGGTTGGGGAATAAAACACTTGTCTTGGTTTGGAGAAGCTTTGATACTAAAAATTTTACGGAGAGGTTTGTTTGGTCGTGGTTTATGGTATCAAATTATAGAAGACAAATATTTTTGAAGGTTTTCTGTATATGATTCGATGAAGGGGGGAGGGGGTGGGGGCAAAAATTTGGAAATAATTTTTCTAGGATTTCAAAAAACTTGTGTAGTTATTTTAAGTGGTTAAATCAATAGGAAGCTTTGCAAGTTGGTAATGGGAAAACAATATTGGTTATTAAGTATCCTTTTCTTGGGAGCAATGGAAATTATTTATTACCTAACAATGAGTTGCATGTTTTGCAGCAGATAGGTTTTCATAATTTGCATCATATAAGAAAAGAGGGTCATTTTGGTAATATTTATTATTGGTTATCACAGTGTGATTTAGTACTTAATGAAGGAAAATCTATGGAATGTATTAGATATACCCAAAGCTAGTATTAGAAATTCAAATTTGGATGATATTTTTAAATGGAGTTGGAATACTAGGGATGGAGTAGTACAAGTTAAAGATGCTTATGATGCTATCAAGTTTTCATATAATTGTGTTAGGCATAAAATGATGCCATAAAATTATTTGTATGAGATCTTAATAAAAATTTTCTTCAGGGTTTCCAAATTACAAGTGTTTAAATTGATTTTTTGAGAGCTTTTACGTTATTTTTTAAACACATAAAGCATGAAAATAAACTTGAAATATATAGAAACAACACAAAAATGCATCATAATAATAACCAAAAAACAATAGATGATGAAGGAGTTCACCCCTCCCATGCTACGTCTCCCTAGTCTAGCTTCTAATGACTTGGCCCTCTTTAATTATGCTCAAAATGGTGATTACATACTTTTATATTGCTAAAATGGCTTCAGAACCTATTCCATCGGCTTCAGAATGCCAAAAAATGCATATATAGCCTCTTCCTGATCCAAAATTTGTCAAAAAATGAGGAATTTATGAGCCTCCCTAGTTTTCCTGCTAACCGCTCCACAATTTCCCCAAAATCTGGACCGGTCATACAATTTTGCCCCATTTTCGGCTATCAGAATGATAATTTTCTAGAATTCTAGGACAAATTGTTGGACCGTTAATTTTTCCACTAATTCCATACATCTAAAATTCAAACCATATTATATATAGTCAAAATAAAAAAATAAAAATCAAAATTAGGCGGCCTTTTCTAACCATCTACGGTTATTTGATACAATGTTACATGGACTGTTTGGTGATGATTTGGGTGGCCGACTATCTCCACGCCCCTGGTTTTGAGCAAAGGTCGTATGGTGACATAATCGGGGGGGCCGCAAATAATCCCTCGCCCCTTCCCCTAATCCTCTGCCACAAATACAGTCAAATATGGTTTTAAGAACATGGTTAGTAAGTGGTAGCGGTGGCCGAATGGTATGGTAGTGTTTTTTTTGGAGAGAGGTCACCATGTCAAATCCCGCGGAATCTAATTCGTATTTCAAGAAAATTTTTGGACGCCCCCGTGCTATCACATGGAAGCCTCTGGTTGGGCCACGTGGGAGCATATGGTTGGCCATCTTACAACCAATCAAATTTTTCCCACACAGAACCAATAGGATTCAGACAATTGCCGAGGCCAGATTGGCCTTAAAAAATTACCTTTCAACCAACCAGAAGAGGCCATGTGTTAGCTTACCACTAGCCCAATTTTTTTCCTGTCAGTTGCCATTTTTGAAAATTTTGCATGTTTGGGAAAAAAAAAATAGTGTTTCTGGGAGCATATGATGTCATTTTCCATGAAACGAGTTGTGCTATATTTAGAACGAGGATATCTACGTGGTTTTTCAAGTTCCATACCATTCCGAAACCTTTCATTTTTAAGCATAATTTTGAACACCTAATCACACCTCCCCACTGGAAGATTTTGGACCCCAAAGGCTCTTTCATCACAGAACATGTGGATGATGCTACAACCCACTCACCCTTTGAATCTCAATACAATATAATTTTCTAGAATTCAACAATTTGAGCTTTTAAAAAAAATGATCTTTTTCCTTGATTCTAGAGACCCTGTCTTGCTGTTGTAGATACTATCTTGTTGCGATTTCCAAGAATTTGCAAAACAACAAATTTTCCTTGAGGAACCAAACATGTTACCTCCTCATTCGTCAATCAAAGGAAACTTAAACAAATTGAAATTCTTCTCACCTCTAACATTGTCAACATGACAATGTTTAGCTTGTCTTGCCTTGTGCTTGGCTCGAATCTTGACCAAATGTGATCGCCATCGCCATGCAACATCCCCTATCAAATACAATGCATTATGAAACACAAAAGAAGAAATTTTGAACCCAATGCCCTCTTTTTCAAATTGATTTTATGCTTTCTCTTTGATCTTTGCACTCTCTTGCACCTGCATCTTGTTCACATCAATGCTCAATAATGATGCATTTTTCTACAAATTTAACACATTTTGTTGACCTCTTTTGAAAGGAAACATGTTAAAATCTTGAAACAAATTATCACAACCACCATCAACCTCAATGAAATTAGAATTTTCATTTGATGCATCACCTTGAAGGGACTCTTTCACAAAATCTTAATGTTTGAACATTAATAAAGAAAAATTTTGACTAGCATTCACAATTCTCTTCATTTTTCCAACATGCATAAGAGACAAACTTGTCTTCTTACTATGCGCTCTAACAGTATACTCAATCCCATTCTCGAACAAGTGATGCTTATTCTGATGGTGATGAAATATTTCTCTCCTATCATAAAGATATGGGCTACCCAAAAAAATACCAGAAATATCAAGAGGAACAACATCAAGTTCAACTTCATCAAGAAAGTTTGCGGTGATTGAAAATATAAGTATGCACTTCCTCATCACCTACAAATTTTCATTCTTACATATCCAACCTAAAGGATAAGTTCTTGGATGAAGAATTATTTCTAAATTTAACTTCTTTACTAAATGTTAGAAAACAAGGTTTCTTTGTGAACCACTATCAAATATGGTGTCATTTGCGGTATGCTTTGAAATAACTCTAACATGGAAAATTTCAATTCTTGCTTCATCTTCTTGAGTACTAATTTGACAACTTGAATAACTAGTACTTGCAATGTCCTTACATTTCAACCCCATTGTGATGATATTTGTTTCATCTACAGAATCAGAACCTAAATCATGTGTTATTGTAGCAGTTGTCTTCTGATTTTCCTTATTTTTAATATTGTTGGCTCCCATCTCTGGATGAAGTTTCCTGCAATGATCTTCATCATACCCATATTTGGAAAAATGTTTGCATGTGAGTTTTTCCTTCTCCATTTTCATGGAATCATTCTTCTGACTTTTACCCTTGAAATTACCCTTTCCTTTCTCTTCAGATACAAAGGTATCCTCATTTGTCTCCTCTTAAACATGTTTCCATCTTACCTCTATATGTGTGTCCTGTACACAAACTTCATCTAAATTTTAAGTTTTAAAAATGAGAATAGTATGTCTTAGGCAACTATGCAAACCTCAAATGTACTTTAACAAATTTTCTTGAGATGTGGAATCTACACCCAAAATTAGTGTTCTTCTCCTAAATTCTTGAGTATAGCCTTGCACATTTTGACCCTTTAGTTGTCTAAAATTCTACCAATCCATAATAGCCTTTTTCCTATAAGCTAATGGAAAAAAATTTCTTCTAAGTGCATTAATAAAATCTATCCAAGAGGTGGAGACCTTACCATGCTTTTTCATATCCTCTTGCATTTTGGCTTCCCACCAAATCAAAGCGACACTTTCCAACCTCAATGAAGCCAAATCAATATTTGTTTCTTCATCTTTGATGTTTGGATCTTGCAATAAACTTCAATTTCATGAACCAAATTATCAATTATTTCAGCATTCGCTTCACAATTATAAATAGGCAGTTCGAATTTTATATCAAGTGTTAGCAAAGGATATTTACCATGCACCCTTGGTGTATGTGGGGGTGTTTGAGTAACAATTTTTGTGGAAGAGGAAGAAGAGGACGATGAAGATGGTCATGAGGATGGTGGTAAGGATAATGGTGGTGTCAAAGGTGGGTTTTCACCATTCCTCTTGCCTTTTGGAGGCTTCTCTCCATCTCCTCCTTCTCCTTCTGAATACTTTCCTCCCTTTGGAGAATTGGGGCTCTCACCTTCCATCCTTGTGATTCTCTACTCATAGAGAAATTTTACCATTATTGTCATATCAAAGAATTTTTCCCTGAATGATTTTTCATCCTTTGACATATTTTCATGCTCTCCTTCATGTGACATACTTGTTGAAGCTTCAACTGCAATATGTGGAAGGATTTGTGGTGGATATTGCGGCAAATGTTCTCTCCTTGTCCTTGATCTAACTTGAGGACTTGACACCATAATATTTCCTTCTCCTCTCTTGAGCTTCAACCTTGTAAGCATCACATACACTTGCAAACAATAAAATCCTCACAACAGAAAATAAACCAAAGCTGTGATACCAAACTTGATCTGTATGAGATGCTAATAAAATTTTGCTTTAGTGTTTCCAAATTACAGGTGTTTAAATTCAGTTTTTGAGAGCCTTTATGCTAATTTTTAAATACATAAATAATGTAAACAAAATATGGAATATACAAAAACAACACAAAAATGCACCATAATAATAACCACAAAAATACAGATGATTGATTTCACCCCTCCTAGGCTACGTCTTCTTGGTCCAGCTTCCAATGGCTTGGCCCTTATTCATTATGCTAAAAATGGTGATTACATACATTTATAGTGCTCAAATGGATTCAAAACCTATTCCATCAGCTTCAGAATGCCAAAAAATTATTGTGTAGCCTCTTTTTTATTCGAATTTGGTAAAAATATGAAGAAGTTATGAGCCTTCCTAGTTTTCGTACTTATTGCTCCACAATTTCTCCCCATTTTCGACAAATGGAGGGAAAAGTTTCCAAAATTCTGGGCTAAATTATCGTACTATTAATTTTCCCACTAACGCCATAAATCCGAAATTCACACCATATTGTATATGGTAAAAATAAAAACTTCGGTAATCTTTGGTAACCATTGGCAGTCAATTGATACGATGTCACATGGACCGTTTTGTGATGATTTGGGTGGGCGGCTACCTCTATGCCCCTTGTTTGAAGCAAAGGTCATATGGTGACATAACAGGTGGGGGGGGGGGGGGGGGGGCTAAGCCTGGCCCTCCCTCAAACCTCCACTAAAAATACATTCAAATATGGTTTCAAGACTATGGTTAATAAGTGGTAGCAGTGACCCAATTGTATGGTGGTGCGTTCTTTGCAGAGAGGTCACCATGTCGAATCTTGCGAAGGCTAATTTGGCTTGCCAACAATTTTTTGGCAACCCTTGTGCTGCCATGTGGTGACCTTCGGTTGGGCCATGTGGCATCATGTGGTTGGCCATCTTACAACAAATCAAAATCTTCCCACAAAAAACCAATAGGATTTGGATAGATGGCGAGACGAGATTGGCCTAAAAAGGTTAGCTTTCAACCAACCAGAAGAGGCCACATGGCAGCCTGCAACTGGCCCAATGTTTTGCCATGTCAGCTTCCATTTTTGAAAATTTTGCCTGTTTGGGAACGTGAAAAGATCGTGTTTATGGGAGCATATGGTCTCCATTTTTTGTGAAACGATTTGCACCAGATTCAAAACAATGAGATCTACGCGGTCATTCAGGTTCCACACCATTCTAACAACTTTCATTTTTTAGCATAATTTTGAGCACCTTATCATAAAAGGATTTGGAAATGGAGTCTATCATTAAAAATCCAATTCTTTTGCTGGCTGGTGTTGGAAAAAAAAAGTTTTATCTTGCGATAATCTTCTCAAAAGGGGGCTTGTTGGTCCTGGTTGTTGTTCTCTCTGGATAAGAGTTCATTCAATTCCTTTTTATTGATTGTAACTTTACCTTAGGTGTTTGGTCAAGAATTACTAGAATATTGAAGGTGCCTGATTCTTAGGATGGTTATTAATTTGAGTAGTGTCTTTACATGTGGTGTTTATCTACTTCAAACCATTCAAAGTTTCCAATATTATTTCTTAGGGCATCTGGAGGAATCAAAATTATCGTATTTTTGAACATACAAAGATATCTATTGAAGTGGTTTGGTGTAAATTTTATAGTTTTGGTTTGGAATATTAGAAAGTTATAAATGTAGCATGAAACAAATATATATATATCTTAACCCGATTTTAGAAATGTGGATATTATATATTTTTATGATCCTTATCAGAAAGACAATTTTGGTGCTGGTTTAGTGATTAGGTGCACATCTTCATAGTTTTTTCTTTTGTGGATGGGGTGTGGTAGGAAATTTCCAAGGATATGGATTCTCTATGATATGTTTTTCTAATTTAATCATTTTAGTGAGATGAATGTAATATTTTAATTAGTATTTTGTTTTATAAGTTAAATATTTGTTTTTGAAATTTCTAATATTTTTTTTTTGTGCTTATTTTAGATAGTGGATGGAAAGTCCTATATGAATTTGTAATTATCATTTGATTCATACTATGACTAACAAAGCGCTGATTTTTTTCAAAGAAAAGAGTTAAACTAATTGAAATATATATGTAGAGTAGCCCAAAATATGAGTAAACAATATGTATAGTTTGAAGCATTGAATCTTAATTCATGGACGAGTAGATCTGCAATTTTAGGATAAAACCCTACACTTGAAACAAGATCCAAGTGTCTTAAAAAATTATATTCCAAAGATAGAGTATGACACTAGTGGTTTTGTGCAAGTGGGATGGTCCCCTACCTAAATTATGTGCATGACCCTTTAGATTGTGTGCCTTCAACACATTGACTTGAGGTGCCTTCATAATAAGTGTGGAACCTATAGCCAATGTGAAACCTTCTTCAACACCAACCACGTTAAGCTAGATCTATATGGCCAAAACTCATTTAAATTTATATTCATTTTTTTCATATCTTTTAGGTTTAGTCATTCATTCAAATCCAGAAAAAATTAAGACTGGTTCATTTTACAAAATTTTAGAGTTTAAGATATTTGAAGGCTCACTTGTCGGTGATACATTGAATTTTGTAGAAAATCTTTTTAATTACCATGTCACAATATCTCAAGCTATCAACATGCCACATCACTCAAAAAATATCTTTATGGTATGTTGTTTTGGCATGTCATTTTTCCACATCATCACTCAAAAACTATCTTTTGTGCCATGTTGTTTTGGCCTACCATTTTTGCACATCATCAATTTTCATTTTTGGAATGTTTAGATGAGATATATGTAACCTCCATGTGGCTCACTACCATAGCATCAAGATCCAGGTTTTTCAATAAAATTTCCTATAAGAAAATTCTAGATGTTCAAATGTTTGGATTTTGACAGACTCTGGATCCATAGTCCCATCACATGAAAAATCCCAATAACATCATCTACAACTCTTAAGAGAATCCAAACCTTACCAAAATTGACGGGGCCTTCACTGGGGGAGAAATAGCACACCATGTGCCTTCATATTGGGGAATATATATTCAGGAAAAATGACATAATATATTGAGCATACAATAGGGGGTAAAGGAATTTTATATGTTGTGTATAAAAATAGAGCTGAAACTTAATGAAAAATATAATGGGATATAACAAATGTTAATAAAAAAATGGATGCCTACAATATCTAGTGAAAGTAGGGGTTTTTAAAATTGGGAAGGTGTATTGGGTTCATATTGGTAGGGGGTAAAATAAAGTGATTTTTAGAGGTATTTTCCAATATATAGTCAAATTAAGGGTATTTTTTAGTATGCCACAAAAACACGTGCAATGCCAGGGGTTCATTGAGTGAAGCCCCTGTGCCAAAATATAGATCCATGGTCTCATCATGTGACATATCTTGCTAGCACTATTTTTAGCTCTTGATAGAATAAAAATATTAATAGAATTTGGGTCCCTAATCTCATCCTTTGGAAGATCTTGCTAGTGCCATATACAACTCTTAATGGAATTTATACCTCACTCCTTTCCAATCCAATTAACAAATCCTAAGTCGATGAATCTCCAGTAATACCAAGAAAGGTCTCTAACATCTTAAGCCAAACTAGTTATTGGATCTTAAGCAAAACTGGGCTTTGAGCCATTGAGCCCTTCATTTGGCCTCAAATTTTCTACAAATAAAGGTAATCTTCAATCCCTAAAAATCCGGCCATTGAGAGAACCAAGGAATTATCAAGAGAGACTTAATGTTGTTTTGATAGAGGGACCCTATGACGCAGTGAACAAATGAATACATTAAAAATGGACACAGTGAATAAATGAGTATTGTACCAAGCAGAGAATTATGTGCAAAGGTAGAGTTTATAAAATCTTTTCTTTTCTTAAGAAAATGAAACACTGGTTTATTTTGAAATCTCAATTGTGAGCCACTGTTAAAAAATATATATATATAACATATATAGTGCGGACTTTACAACTCTTCTATCCTACCACTATAGTAAGTAATGAATTCCTCATATGAAAATCCAACTGAATATTTATTGGAGGCCATCATACGCTCACACCTGTAGCAAATCATTTTCATTCTCCACGTTTTGTTCTCAATGCTGCCACTAATTCTCATACTCTGAAAATGCGTTGAAGTGCCATGATCGTACGGGTTCTCTTAATTTGCATGCACAATACCAACATTCTAGTGTAGAAACCCTTCTCATCTCTCGTATTTAGATTTCGACCTGCACAATCCACTTGCCATCTCGCGCTGACTCCACTTTCGTCCTTCACACAACATTCCAAAAATTCAATTGTGCAATACATAGAGTAATACTGAATCCGTGATATCAATCTGGATGTGGAAGAAACTTCCTTCGTGGTCTTTCTGGGATCTAATTTTCCGATCAGAATTGGTTCCAATTGCTCATCTGGTACCTACAATTCAATGGCACTTGACTACTACATGGTATAATACGTATGATGGGTAACAAAGGTAAGTAAATCAAAATTGAACAGAATAGTGAATGAACCAAAATATTTCGTAAATTACATCAATAACGACTGTATAAAACTCTTATTGGAAAAATATTACATTTGTTTCCCTCTTGGCTCTCGCTGTTCTTCACACTGGCACACTATCCCTCTCTACGTTTTTTTTCTATATCCTATTTCACCCTCTATATATTCTCCATCCTCATGCAAAGCCCGTATTTATACAGAATTATGGATTAATTTGAATCCATGATTTCCTCCACAATTGACTCAACCAAATCCTAAAATATCTTATCTCTTGTTTGACTCAACTAAGTTCTATTTCAGGAGTTAATAATCCATAAGATATCTATACAACCAAACTCCTATCATATTCTCAATTATAAGATAATATTTACAATAAACCTCACACTCAAATTTTCCTCTTAATTTATTTAAAATGTACATAATTTATAAAATAATTAAAAAAAACATCACCCCCTAAATCTCACCCAAATAAATAATGACAATTGAGTAGGATACTCCTGCATCAGACTCCCCATGTAGAAAAGCTTCCATAGACTCCTGTCTATGAGGTCTGTCACTTTTCTCTAATAATGTGATAGCCACAAGTCTCAATGACTTGCTACCTCCAGGATTCAAAACTCAGTTTTTCCACTGGTCTTCTAAAGTATCAACTCCATTTTGTAATTTTACATAGAATTCCCAGAATAGTATTTTCAGAACACTATTGAATGTAACTCTCGATTTTCCATACCACACCATATTTGGAAATACAGACTTGTGTAGAAACACTGATACCCATTCTTCTAGTCTCCAGGCTTTGAAAGAATCTCGAACTACATTTACATCTGCATTCATAGGTTTATCAACTGACTCAGTAGTCTTGAATTTAATAAGAGCTAAATGAGAAAGCTCATCATCAACAACATCACTCGTTCTGTCAACCAGATTCCATCGACCTTTACAACAATTACGTCCACCAATTCCTTGGAGTAATTCCTCTTTGTCAATTACATCAATATGATTGATGTTTTCTGTAGTGTCTTCTCCTCTTTCAGTTACAATTTCTCTGGTCTTATCTTCTTCAGCCTATGGCTCTTTGTCTACTACTTCCTTCTCCAATTGTGGTGAACACTCAACTTTATGAAATGAATAATAATCAAGGACTTCTCCTTGATAAAAAATATAGTCATTTACTATCCCTCTAGTAACAAATTTTTCATCCGGTGTTGTACCTGCATTCATCAACAAATTATTGGCTTTAAAAATACAAGACCTTTCAACCTCCTTTGATGCTTCAAGCACCAATCTCCCATCATAGACTTTTGGGTTTTTAGTAGATCCTCTTTGTTGTGACTTCCTTCCTTTTAGTTTCTCCTTCTCTAACAAATCAATATGAATTTGTTCAAGTTCTTTGAACTCGTTCATAAGCTTGCCATTCTACTTCTGTTGCAATATCTTCCATTTGACTCGTTTCTTCAATCTCCATATGTATCTTTGGTCTTCATTTGTCTTTCTTTGTAGCCACTTCATTGATATATCCATTTCTGCTCTCATTACTGCTAGACTAATTTCATGCTCTTCATTCTGCTTCGTATTTCTATACTCCCACAATCTAATGCCTTCTTTAGATTTACTTTCTTGTTTCCGATCATCTCTTTTAAATTGTTGGGTGCTTTCATCTTTATCCTGATGGATTAATACTTCTTTTTCCTTTATGTCTGTAAGGACATAAATTTCTTGATGCTCCTGATCTTTCATCTCATCTTCAAATAATTTCTGTTCAATTCCTCTGATTTCATCATCATATTTCTTAATGTTTCCTTATGTACCTACAACAACATTATTAATTAAAGAAAGCATTCACTTAACTCTATAAACGTTAGAGACATTTCATCCTGATCATGCATGGTAACTACAATATTTTCTTTATCAGATTCTGCAAGCTTCATTTATCCTTCAGGTTCCTTGAGCCATCTTTCCAAGAAATCTATTTCCATGTGAAATATTTCTAGCATTTCATCACAACCTTCATTCCCAGTTTCATTCTTCCTCTAGAAATCCTTCTGAGTTATCATGTTTTTTGCATCATCACATTGCAAAATTCTTTCATCAATTTCATTAAAAAAATTCACTTGTTTACCTCCTTGGAATATCACTATGGCATTTTCATTATGCTTCTGCTCCATAACAGCTTCAATTGGTTTTCTTACACCAAACAGAAATTCATCTATGAATTCTTTCTGCTGCAATAAATCAGTACCTTCCTCCTCTAAAAGGCATTCTCTATAATACTTCACCTCAAGACCTTTATTCATATTTGTGATAGTTTCACCAGACTATCCATCATCTTCTGCACATCCTGCAAACACATACAAACTATGAGATTTAAAAACATAAGGCCCCATATCCTCATTTGATTCCCTTTTCAGCATATCTTCGAATTTTTCTGAACTATTCCAATAGTCCATGAGATCTTTCTCATTATCATCTTCACCCAGAATTTCACCGTGTTCTGGTCCACAAATGGAAACTTCCATTTCCAACTCATCTTCTCTGAGTTCTTTACATCTCAGTTGCACACTCATCATCTACTCAAGCTTTCTTAGCTCTTCTGTTAACTGCATATTTACCTACTGGTTCCTCTTTTCTTGTAGTATTTTCCATTTCACTTTGTTCCTCATGGTCCAACCATGTCTTTGGTCTTTCTTATTTCTTTGTATCAATTCCATCAAGAACTCAAGGTGAACTTATATCTTAGCCTTCTCCCTCTCATATCTTCATCAGTCGACTGCTTCCATATGTCATTTGCCTTGGAATATTTCTTCTTCTTTCTTCTGTTGTGGTCCTCCTCAGAACCTATGAAATGACTATCAATAGTCATGTTTTCCTTCTTTATGAACTTTATCTGTTCACTTGTGGATTTCATTCAATCCCCTTTTCAGCAAGCCTTCATACTTTCCATCCAACAATGCAAGCTCTCATCCTGCGCTTGATATCCTTTTGGTTCTCTGTCTCGGAATCATCTTCTGGGAAACTCTCTTGCTCCTCTTTTATACAAGCAACAACTACAGTATTTCTTACGTTGCAATGACCAAACACTTTGGGTGTTAGGCTCCGCTGATCATGCACCCAATTACATTCAAACCTTTGACTTGGTTTAAGACTCTTTGACTCTGGACTTCACATCAACCCTTCATTAAAAAAAACACTCAACTTGTGCAAGGACTTTAATTGTCATGAAAAACTCACTTGATTGACCAATTTATTCAATTTTGAAAAAATCTTCAAAACAAAAAATAATTGAATTTGACCTCAACATAATGTACCAGATTTCTTTTACTTCATGATATACAAATCTTTACTTCCACTTTAACACTAGTACATTAATTATCCCACTTCTTATACCATAAAGATCCACTTCAAAGGACCTCCAATAAAATATAATTTAAGGAGCACTTAATCTCTCTTCCCCAAAAGTTCTACTTTATGATATACATCCTATATAAAAGTAAGATCTTAAATATATGTTGTGCGAAATAATTACAAGTCACTTAAAAAAAAAGCACCTTTTCCAAAAAAAAAAATCACCCATTTACCTCTTCAACCTGGTCATTCACTTTTTAATGGATTTTATCTTTTTTTATCGACCATTCACAGTGTCCACCTCCACAATCAATTCTCACAGCAACACAATTCTCATAGCAACCAATTCTCAGAGGCCCACACTCAAGTTTTGTCGAAGGCCTTTAGGCATAATACGCACCCGAATTACATGCACATGCAGGTCGACTATACATATTGGAAACCAACGGATTTTATTTATCTAACAATTTCATTGCGATTTCGATACATACACATATCAACGACTCTTCAACAAGAAATTGACGGGTACAAATGGAATTCTTCACAGCTCTTCATTCCATACTATGTATAATACTTCGCTTCATTCGTTGGCTACATATCAACCTGAAATGCCAACAATACTCTTATATGATGCTCAATCACAGTGCATATATACACTCCTGGAGCCAAATCACCCACACACTCTATCCATATTTAACATATGAAATATAGTGTCTCATACTTTGATGCGCCCTGCAACACAACCTTTGTTGGAAAATCTCACTGTGCCTCTGTTGCCAACCACGCTACCTCACCACTCTTCCACTGTCATTGTGTACACCACTTTCTCTAGAAATGCTGCCAAAAAGTGTCAACAGCAGGGTCAAAACACTTCTTCAATAGCTCAAAAAAATGCGCCCCTCATGTAATTAGTCACTCAGCATTCAAAGAATTAAAAAATGTAAATATAACAAACCAACAGGTACTTGAACGATGGACAAGCACACCATAATTTTTAGATGCACCCACCGCACGTTAGCCAACATGTAGAATTAAATTGATATGTGCCCTTTCATCAATCAACAACACTAGCAACGTTAGGCAACGGTCCTCGTGCATAGAAGCCACGTCAATAAGGGATCCTCGTGCATAGATCCACAAAAGTATCAGATCATTCAATGCTCTCAAATATCTCTTTCAACTCCTTCACAATATGTCTCATGCAGGACCACGGAAGGACATTTTTTATGGTAGTCAACACTGCGTGAACACTATACATGGCACCGATTATCCAGAAGCACTTCCTCATTTTATTATTGACGTTGAGATAATAAAAATGGTCATGAGTTTTGCAGCAGCAGTCCAGCCCATCAAATTTATTAGCATGTATATGTCAAATTGATTAAGAAAATTATTGCATCACTGTGAGCATTGTCATATCTGACTACTGGATTTCTATTTTTAAAATAAAATTGAGCGGTCTAGATATGTCGTTAATACAAAACTTCCAGCGTTAATAAATCGAGCAGCTTGACAATCATAGTCCTTTCACACATACTATCCCAATTTTCTGGTTTAAACACTCTAACACTAGGAAGAGTTGTACTCGAACACTATGCACTCTGCTCAGAAGCTTCAACGCTAATATGTCAGGCAACATGGAATGCTGGTATATTTGTAAATGAATTTATCCTTAAATGACACCTCAATAATGGAAGCCAGAACCTTCACGATTGCAGGCTCTAATACCCAAAATGATCACATCGTAGCCAGGCAATGCTTCCATCCATGAGCTATTTAAGATCGACATTCTCCGCTTTGAATTTATTATGACCAATACCACCTTACCCATGCAACTCGTTGGTAATACCTACTATAAATTTAAGATATACGCAGTGTAGCAGAGGTTTAAGAAAATAATCAAGAGAGAGCGATTAAACAAATGATTACATAAACAACAAAAATCAAATTCAGTATCAAACTCTTATTGGAAAAATATTACATTTATTACCCTCTTGGCTCTGGCCATTCTTCACACTGGCACATTATCACTCTTTACGTTTTCTTTCTCTGTCCTATTCTAACCTCTACATATTCTCCATCCTCATAAAAAGCTCATCTTTATACATAATTGTGGATTAATTTGAATCCATGATTTCCTCCACAATTGAATCAACCAAATCCTAAAATAGCTTATCCCTCCTTTGACTCAACTAAGTTCTCTTTAAGGAGTTAATAATCCCTAAGATATCTATACAACCCAACTCCTCTCATATTATCAGTTATAAGATAATATTTACAATAAACCTCACACTCATATTTTCCTCTTAATTTATTTAAAATGTACATAATTTATAAAATAATAAAAAAAAGCATCACCCCCTAAATCACCCAAATAAATAATGACAATTGATCAGGATTCTCCTGCATCACCCTAAGCCTAATATCCTCATGTTATTAAGCCCTCAATCATAGTTACTATCAAGCCATGTGACCAGGGGTTGGTACCAAAAACCCATAATCCTCAAAATTTCAAATTAAACTTGAGGCCAAGGGGACAATCCCCAAAATTCAAAACTTTTTCTATGCTTCTAAGCCCGTTCAAAAAAATTAAAATGACTCTTAACATGGCAGAGAGTTACACAAAATACTTATAATGAGACAGAAGCCTTCACTACATGTAAGGAAAATCGAAAACACTACCCTTAACCAGGTAGCTCCTCAAAAATAATAAAAGATGAATAAAGGTTAGCTCCACAATTTCACCTCATAGAAATGAGATTTCACATTTCTTTAGGGCTAGAAAAATTCAAGACATGAAGATTCAAAATTATATATAGAAAATCAGTAGTATGACTTATCACTCTTAGGAAAATCAATGCCCCCATGAATTCAGATTCACAGAAGCACATAACACATTCCACTACATACCTTTAAGCTATCACCTTGAATTGTCACAAGCATAATATTATCCACCTTTTTATTCAAGATATCTATTCAATGATAACCATCCAATCTTCTCACTTCATTTCAATGTTCCAACATAGATATTCAATCGAATTGCTAGCTTATCAATGGCCATATACACTAACAAGATTGGAAGAAGAGCCATAGACACAACTTAGCATGTGCACTTTTACTTCACAAACCATAGATCATAAGTTCATCATACATAGCATCTTTTAAAGGTTACGTCTATATACCATGTTCATCAATAAGGGAATTTCTACATCTATCAACCCAACAGAAGTAGCATATTTTAAGGATTACTTCTTTTTACGACATTCCTTAAAAAGGCAAAATTATAGTTAGAAACCAAACATAGTTAACCATAAATTCAAATTATCATTACAAACATATTCAGTAACCCAACTTAGTAATATTCATAAATACATTGAACAACATTATTACTTCATTAAAAGAAACACACACACACACACACACAACTATCTGCTTTCCAAAATTGGATGGAAACTGAAGAAGAGAGCTAGTTTCCACCCAATCACGGGCTTAGCTACGATGAAATTTTCTTGTAGCCAACCACCCTTAAGCTTGATATAATTCCTTAAGAGGAATTTTCACTTAGGTCCTAAAATTCAACTCACGGTACAAAACATGAAGGCCATTCTCTTTCATGCATATGAATTGACAAGCTACCTTCCAACCTTAGATATAGGGCATGTTAACACTCATAATATGGTCACCATGGGCATGCACAACAAAAACGGATCCATTCACTGATCTAGTATTCCCTCGGATCTTTCCTTTCTTAGAGTCTTACATACTCTGTTAAGACCAATTGTTCAAGAGTTTCTTCCAGCCCTTTAGCTTAGAGTAAAGGCTTCCAAATTGAATTCCATATTAAATTTGTGTAAGACCTCAATTTTTACATAGGTCTATTGTGACTTAGAAGGTTTTTTAACAACTCTTTTTCAAAGTCACGCTCTTAGCCACACATGCAGTTCAGATTCCCACTCGTGAGATTTTTTGGTTTACTTGCACAAAATTCTCTAATTTTCTCACATACAACAACACACCATGCAACCTCTACATACACTACTCACCAACATGCACTTTGTTTGCTTCTCTCCTCTACCGCTTGTTTGCATGCTCCGCGCCCCCACCCTCTCTCTCTCCTCAACCACTTGTATGTTTCCTAACATGTGAATTTGGGCTGCCTTAGAATTTCACGATCAATTCAAAAGGCTCCAAATGATATGTTTTTTGCGCCATCGATGTAAATTTATATTACTCCCCCTTCTTTTTCATAATTTTGAAAATTAGCGATTCAACTACTAAATTTGAAGTTCCATGAAAAGGAGAAAAACAAGAAAATAAATTCAAGTAAAGAGAAACATCGCAATTCCCTCTTACAAATCCATCTTAGGAATCAAGATCTATGTTGATTACTCTCTTTATCAATCTTTTCAATGTTTTACAATATATTAATTAAATTATATAAATTTATATTAAATAAATTCGAAAAAATATCCATGCTAACCAAACATTATTGGTCTTAATTTACAAATTACAAATTACATTATTGGTCTTCATTTACAAATTACAAATTTTGGGGATTAAAATGAGTGTTATATTTTTGTTTTTCTATATAATCAACCTTTTACAAAATCATATTATCTATGTACTTGAGTTAATTTTTTCAAATGGGGTATTGGTTCTATACTCCTTCCCATTCTTCTTAAATTAATTTTTTGAAATGGGATATTGGCTCTATTCTCCTTCCCATTCTCCTTAAGTTAATTTTTTCAATATTTTCAAATGGGGATTGGTTCTATACTCCTTCCCATTCATAATTTAATTTTTTCAAGTGAGGTATTGGTTCTATACTCCTTCCCATTCTTCTTAAGTGATGAACTTTCAAGATTTTTAATTTCTGTAGAAATTTTTACAAAATCTCTTTACATGTGATCGAGAATTAATATCTACCTTGTTTTTCACGCTTATATTTACTTCATTCAATTGAACCTCTTAAGAGAAAGTTATAGTCACGTTACTAAAACTATAACTAAGAATTTGTTTAAATTACCACATCACCGATACTTCACTTTTAGGTATGAAATTTGGTTTTAAAATACCTTAGTCCGTTTTTCCCAATAAAATTAATGGCACTCGATTTCAAACTTGAAAGATTGAAATATAAATTCCAGTAAGAAGATTCATTAAATATTTATTTCAAACTTGGTAAACAACAAAGTATAACGTACATAACTTTGGAAGTACATTAAAATATAATATAGTATTTTGGTTTCACTTTAAAAAAATGGTTATCGAGATCGGCTGGTTTATCGCGATTTCAAAAGACTGCTGCTTAGCAGAGGCTGGAAACCTGGATATAAAAATTATCAAAGCAAACAATGATATAAAAGTTTTTGATATATTCTCTGAATACCACCCAGTGTAATAAAATTTATATATTCTTTTAAACACAACCATGGATCTCCCCGGATGCAGGTGTACTTGGAAGTGCATAGTATGCTGACGGTGAGGTGGGTTGGCACATGGTATACCACCACTGCCATCCTTCCGTACTACAGGCACGAGTTAATACAGCTAGCTACCAAAGTTAATTCAGCATTAACGCAGACTTCCTCGCCTCATTTTCTCGACCCCCCCATTGCCATGGCGCCCATTCCGTCGATTCACTGTGTCTCACCTCTGCGTTCCTGCTGCTCTCAGGTCGACGATGAGCCCTGTTTGCACACCAGCACAGGGAAGCGTTGTCCACTGAGCTGCTGCATCATGCTTTTGACTGGAATTCACCTATCCTCTGGGCCTTATTGCAACCATAGCAGCTCTTCAGTTGTCTTCAGGTAGCCTCTGCATTCGTTCACCAACCCTCTCTCATTTTTTCACCCTACACTCCCTGCTCAGCTCATTATGCCTCGATTGCGACCTAGAATGACTTGCAGGCGCGGCTCCTCTCGTGGGCAAGTCATCTGGCCGCCTTCGTTTCCCTCTTCCGCCTCTTCGTCGGATTCCTCTGACTTAGGTGAAGGTCGTGTTGTTGCTTCCAGAAGAGGCCAGGGACGTGGTCGTGGTCGTAGTCCTTCCACCTCCGCCGCGCAAGTCCACCTCTCCTCCAACGTTCACTTTCATACAGCTCGTTTTCAATACCCCTGCTCTCTCAACAATCAAGAGTTCTTAGCCTCTATTTCCATTAAGCTCAGAACTAACCCGATTGCTCAGGCTCAGGCCACGGCCCCCTCTGAAATTACTCCGACATCCGAGGACGAAATTTTGTTTTGCCCCCCAAGGGTTAATCTGCAGAGTGTTCAAGGTGCAATGGCTTCACAGCAAGAGCTCCAGCAGGCTGGGCCTAGCGCTCCTTCAAGTGGTGATGACTTGGGCAAGGCACCTCCTCCTCCAGCTAAAGATGCTCCTGACCCGTATGCTTGCCCAGTTGTGGAAGACGCGCTCTCGCCCACCAATGATGCTTAATGGTTCTTGCTCGCCAGTTTTTGATCACAGGTATCAAGAAGGTGCTTATTCTCCTTCTTCTTCACAGTTTTTTGCAGGATTTTCTGTTTCAATCTCTTTTTCCATATCGACGGCTTCCAAGTTACTATTTTCCAAGTAAAGCTATCCAAGTTACTGTCCCCAGGACAATGCTCCAGTGCTACAATGTGCCTGTTTGTAAATTTTTCCATGGGAAGTGCTTGTTTTGGTCTTGTCTGACGAATAGAGTCCTTCATTCCAGACATCATTTCTAATAATGCTATCGGCTGTTTAGAGAGGTGGACAAGGTCCTGGTAACTAATGTAATTTCGCCGCAAACAAATTGTTTTTATTAGTCAATGATCAACATTGTATTGTAAGAAATGCCGCACCACTGGCTAGCTTATTCCGAGGTCTCACTTCTCTCGTAATATTTTGTATCAATATAGAAGTAGACCTGTCTGGAAAAAAACACAACCATGGATATAAAAATTATCAAAGAAAACAACGATATCAAAGTTTTTGATATATTCTCCGAATACCACCTGATGTTATAAAATTTATGTATTCTTTTAAACACAACCATGATTATCACATTTTTCCTTACATTCTAAGCTACAAAAGTTCGAAATTTTACATTTTGGTTTACACATTTTTATTCTATCACGGTTAAATATTTATCTTAATTATTAATTTAATGTGTGAAAAGGGTTAACTTTTCTGCTATACAATTTTTTTATAATCTAAAATTTAGATTTGATTTTTTTAAAATTTGATTATATATATATATATATATATATAATCAAATTATATATATATATATATATATATATATATATATATATATATATAATTAAAATATTTCTAAAATATTTGGATAGTGTGAACAAAAGTTTAAACATGTAAATATTTCTTCAATTTGAATTAAACCTTAAAAAAACCATAATATATAATAACGATATTTGAAATGTTATGTTTTCTAAACATATATATTATGTAAATTGTTCACATTAAATTATTTTAATTAACATGAGTATTGAATATTTCATTTATAAATAATAATATGCATACCAAAGTTTTTTTAATTAATATTATTTTAAGTATATTTAAATATTATTTAATTTTAGATATTGAAATATTTATTTGTCATGCACATTGAAGTTTTTATTCACTAATAATAGTTTTTAAGTGTCACATTATTTTTATATTAAAAAAGAAGATGAATTCTATATTTCCTTCTTATTGTTGTTACTCTTTTTTTAGGTAATTCAAAAATGCTTTCATTAGATTTTGAAAAAAATACAACTTATGAAGATCAACTGAAGAGCTCTCAGTCTCTCATTTTGACCAAACGTTTTGAGCTCATGGGCTCGAAAAAACCAAATATGCTTTCATTAGATTTTCAACAAAATATAACTTACAGAGATCATCTCAACAACCTTGAGTCTCTCATTTTGACTTGACCTTTTGACATGGGGGTTAGACAACACCGAAAAATACAACATACATACATTAGTTGCTTCGAGGGGGATGTGGGTGTACATAGCTGGAAAATACAAAAAAGAATCCATATATGATAGTTTCATATCAAAGAGAGGGGGGGGGGGGGATACGGGGAAGTACACGAGGAGAAACAAAGAAGTCGACTCGATCATGCATGTCGAAGTCTATATGCTCCATCCTCTCCTCCAAGTTGCGAAGGTGGTCATTCCTATGACAGTGATGACGTCTAACGCTGTGCAGCTGCTCAAGAATTTCATTCAACCTATATTGAATGTCAATGAAGTAATATTGTTGTTACTCTTATTACTGTTATTAAAAATAAATTAAAACTTTTTACTTTCAATTAATTTTTACTTTGAATATTAGAATATGTTATTGTGGTCTCTCTCATAGAAAAACAATCAGACAGACATATATATCCCAAAATTAATATTAATTTAATAAATTAGTAAACATGGATATATATATATATATATATATTATCAAAATGTGATTTTTTTAAATTATTAGTATTATTATTTAAAGTTGATAGAAATGGATATGGAAATAGTTAGTGAGATTAAATCTCATCACTTTATGTGCATTACAAAAAAAAGCAAGATTACATCACTATCATGTCCACATCCATGCCCACAACAATGACAACAAACCCATAAAATGCTTTCAAAATGTAATTCCTAATTGTCTTAGTTTTGATTCTTTCAATCTAGAGAAGTATGTTCCTATTCCTTAAGAGTGATCTAGATTTTTCCTAGATTAGTGTGTGGTTGAGATATTCTCTCAACCAAGTGATTGTGTGCCCAAGTTAGTTTTACCTATCTTGAAACAAGACTTCATGTATATATGTAATATTATTTGATAAATAGAATATAGTGTGCACTACCAAAATTTAAGTTGGTATCAGAGTCTGTATGGGCCTAGGCCTTGGCCCCTCCCAAGCCGAGGGAAATAATTTTTTTTGTGAGTGCTTGTTTGTCCATTGAGAGTTGCAGGACGTCCATCAAGAGTGATTTATTTCTCAAGCAAAAGACACCCTTGGGGTGAATGAGAATGGTGCGGACTAGCACGCATGGTGGTGTTGATTGCTCATTAGTCAACGTGGCCTTAGATCTATGGTTGACCACATGGAATTGTTTACCGTGTCTCACTGGTGTGTTTTTGAATTCCACAATAGAATGGTGAGGCTCGTGTGGTGGCGAGTTGTAAAATGGAAGAGTGAGGCTCGTGTGGTGGTGAGTTGCACAGTGGAAGAGTGAGGAGTAGAGCCAAGCATTAGAAATTAACCTAAGGAGCAAAGTCGTGACTGCAAGCTACCTACCATAACCGTATATGAGAAGGAGAGTGTTTTTCAGTGTTAGAGAGCATTGTTTTATTCTTGAAAGTCATGGACAAGTGAAGCTAAGAATGTGTCATGGGTAGAAATCGTTGAGAATTCTATTTAATTCCCAATCAACATTAGGAGCCAACATTGTTTGTAGAACTGTTGTGAATAGTTGTTAGAAAGTAATGACTGTTACTTGATTGGTCAAACAACCTGTGTATGAGTAACAATGAATTTATGGGTTAAATTCTTAACCAACAGAGGATCGATTGGTGGATCTGCATGGTCTGCCTGTGGTGGATCTGGTGTGAGGTGGGATTTCCCACATGACAATGCATGAAAATGGTTGTGCCTTTGCCTGAAAAACGTGTTCAGAGTCTTGAGAAGGGGAACTGAGTAGGAAAATTTGGCTGCTAGGATCTGCGCAACAAAATTGTGAAAGATAACATATGGAGAAAGTGACCCTGCCAAGCATTGGGCTAATCAAGATGAGCAATGAAGACCTTGAAAGGCTAGTTATTGTAGTATGACAATGTCACAAGAAAATTAGATGCCTAAATTTCATAGCTAACGTTGTTAATCTCTCAACCTAGCCAATGAGTAAGCATTTCCTATGACGACCTATTCATGGTGTTGTGGATCAGATCGAAGGCAGAGTGGTGTTGTGCTTCTCAATGGAAAAATAGGTGTTTCATTGTATACTATGGTGTGGCAATCATGCACCACTTTGTACATGTTTTGGTTATTTAATCGGCTTGGCCTCAGGCGGATGTAGGTTACTGTATACATGCTCTTGGCTAGGAAACTTCCCAAAACTCATAACTCGATGGCTGCATTAAATTAAATTTATGGTTATTGATAAAACATTAAGGGAGGAAGATCCTGAATTTAGGGAAGAGCTATTGAAATTCTCATTTAGAGGGAATTAAACAAAATTTCAAGGATGAATCAAGAAAAGAAGGGTTATTTGTGCATGCTTGGGTAAATGAATTTATTTTTTAATGGCGAAAGTATTTTGGAATTAAAATTAATATACATATTGAGATTAGCCACCTAAATATGAAGTTATTTTGTTAGAATTGGTTACTCTAACAAATGGTTGGTAAAGCATGGTATTCCAAGACTTAATTGGCAAAATCAAATATTCCCAATATGTGAACAATGAAAAGATAAGGTAAAGGAGAAAAAAAACTATTAAAGGATGATGGACAACAAAGTGAATGTATGTATGAGTTAGTATGGATTTATGGGATAGAATCTTAATGATGGCCACATAAATTTATTAATAAGAAATTCTAGGATTTTTATGTAGTGGTATTTATAAAGTATGTACCTCATAACTCCAAGAGTTGGAGAGTGTATTGTAATCCTCATGTGGCATGTGCACCCTGATAATGTTCGTGGTAATATTAAAACCACTTTTTATTTGCAATGTTAGTTTTTGATAAGATAGAAACCACATGTGAGAGTAAAGTGGACAGGGATTCCTGTAGGGATGGTTAAGGGTCAGCCGAGAAAACCCTGGGCCTAGTTGAGTTGGGTTTGTGGAGAGCCTTGGTGGCTAAAGTGAGTGCCTTATTGGAAGAATTTAGCCCTGGCGGTTGGAGAGCCTCAGTGGCAGTGCAGAGCCTTGGTGGCTGATTTGAAAGCCTTATTGGCTAAATCATGAGCTGTAATGGAAGTGCAGAGCCTTGGTGGATGGAGAGCCTTCGTGGCCGCAGTGATACTTTAGTGGTTAAGTTGAGCCATGGTGGCTGAGTTGAGCATGGTTATGGGTAATCCGATAACACCAATGATGATGATGTTGTATGGGTATTTGCAAGTATAGGTACATCTATGCAATTATAATGGTTGACAGAACCATGTATGAAAAGGACATCCTAGTAGACCGGTGGTTCTAACGGTTAGGTATCCATGCATTCTGGTATATGGTTGTTCCTTTATATGGAAGTCAACATATTATTTTTTTATGAGTGGACCACACTTAGACTTTGCAGATTCATATCGATACAAGTAGTCATGAAGGGGGTGACTTGGAAATTGTAATTCCTACTTGTCGCAGTTGTGATTCTTTATATCTAAAGTAGTTTGTTCCTATTCCTTAGGAGTGATCTAGATGTTTCCTATTTTGGTGTGGGGTTGAGATATTCTCTCAACCAAGTGATTGTGTATCCAAGTGAGTTTACCTATTTTGAGACAATACTTCCTGCATATATGTTCTTATTTGATCAATACAATATAGTGTGTGCACTACCAAAATGTAAGTAAAAATCTATGCTGCATAGAGCCAAAACACACTTATCTATAAGCAAAGCTATATAAAAATACATTTAATCTAAGGCATAAAACCAAGATAACTATAACCAGAAAGTCGTTGTCCAAGAGCTGTGAATAAAAAGGGAAATGAGCAGCATGAACTTGAAAACGTTGTTTATTTTGTAACCATTTCTTCAGAAAAATACCAACTGTACTTTCATAAAGACCAAATAAGAATCCATAATAACCACAAAAAAAGAGAAGAAACAAAATTCCATATGAATTTAGGGGTATTGAATATCCTTATGAAGATTTTACATTGGTGAAATAAGGATCAAGGGACCTCTCAGATGGGAAACTGATGCACTAAAAGTAAAATACCCTCTAGCAGAGGTTATAACGAAGGTTTTTAGTGTTATCAGATTTTCCAAAATTCTCAAAAAAACATTTTTTACAACATACATTTTCGGTAACTTTCACATGACAATGGAGAACACAATAGAATAAATTAAAATTTATTTTATTATATAAATATATATGAATAAGACACTCTTTGTCATCCAAAAAGGGAAATTAATTGGTATCCCTCTTTCTTTCAATTGGGCCACTATATCCATCACATTAAACAAAATCTTTGATTTCACAGACAATTATTTCAAAAAATACAATGCCTATCTTTGATATCCAAACATATTGATCATCATTTTGCGCTACAACTACTGTCATTGCTCGAGCTACTTCCATGACGGGTTATTTTGAGGAATTTTTTGTGCACTGTGTTGATTTTTTTTCTTCTTCAAGCTTCATCTACAAACATAAAAATAAACCGTAATGATTGTATATACATTCATGAGAATAATGAAAATTTCAATATAAAATAATATACGTCAATTTAAATCGAAAATAAATGTACCATAGGAAGAATTGACTCATGAACTATACACATTATTTCAAAACCAAATTTCATGCCATCTTTCAACAATTCATTTGTTGGTGCAGTTCCATACTATGTTTGTTGCAAGTTTTATACCCCATAACAAATCATATATTTAATATAAAAGATTTAATTATTATACTAATGATAGACGGAGCTAACTAAAACAAGATAGATGCTTACAAATTTCACAATTAATTTTTGATATGCCACCATATACTGACAACCCATATTTAACTCAATGTCAATCCATTCTTCTGATGGTTCTTCTTTGTATGTTAGCACCTGTTTGAAGACATTCAATGATGATTGTTGTAAAACAGCTTAAAATATACAAAAATGAAATCTAGTTATGTTTTTATCAGGAAGTAAACATAGATATCAACTATTTTCTTTCTTGTCTTCCTATTTTATGTGTTGAATGGGTTCCATTTTCTTTTCTTTTTTTGCAAAAAAATACTCGAAAATTAATATTTAATGCTAACTCATTGATTTAATGTACCTAATTGAAAATTTCAATGATTACATATAAACTTGAAGCATGTTGTTCTTGAGATGACTCCTTGTGCGATGCAATTATGTCCATTTCTTTGACCATCTCCTTGTACACCTTTTTGGACATTCCTACTAGCATATTTTTGATATCAACTCGTTCATCCTTTGATATTTTCATAATATTCCGGAAAATGTAACATGAAAATAAACTATTTAATTCTTATATTGATATATGAAAAGTAAATATAAAAAAAATGATATTTATAAATGATTCCTTTCTAGTAATATATACATATAATTCTAGAAAAACATTTAAAGGAATATTACTTTTTCACTTCTTCTTTTTTGTTGCTGTACATTTTTTTTATTAAAAGTCTAACTTGTCTCATTGACCAATTCTCTAGAAACTCATCCTGTAGTTTAAATAAAATTTGGTTCTTGGAATCATTGGATCAATTTTTTTATTGTAAGTGAAAAGAAAATCTATACATTCGTTCCACTAGATCCCTCAAAGTTTTGTAAAATCCTTTCCCCCTTTCGTTAACCTCTAGCACCACTCAAGATGATGTAATGAGCAATTCATTTTCATTTGCATGTTCTATTTTCTCTCATTTCTTAGAAAAACATTCCTTTTCTTCATTCTTGGTCGTTGTAGAACATTAAACATATGTGAATTAATACATTGTTTGCAACATGTTGTCTAATATTTTTAATTATATTATTAATGAAAATAAAAAAAGAAACACATATTGGATCGATAGTATTTTTGCATTCACTTGATTCATCCTTTTGCAATTTTTCCATCAAAATTTTACACTCTTCTGGTCTTAAATTAGAAATAATCTTATCGGGTTTCATAATTTTGTGGCTTTGTGTGATACGCAATAAAAAATACATATTAGTTAAACTTACATATAGTTCAAAAATAATAATTTTTTGTAAAAAAATTACAAGGAAGCTGCCTTTTTTTTCCTTTTCTTGATGTGTTATCATTATTTTTGGTACTTGATCTCTTGTTAGCCATTTCTGTATCAATATGAAACCTGTACCATATCATTCATTAATATATTTTATAAATAAATCACAAAATTTTCAGGTAAAAAAAAAATTCAAGAAAACGGTGTGTTTTTCAAATAGTATGCACTGAAGGCAGTGCAACATGTTCATGTAAAGGCACGACCAAAATAGTAGAAACATCGTATGGTGCTCTCTGTTAACAAGGAGACTCGATGCATTATATGTTAAATGGTGCACCAATTAATATAGACATAAATTAATAAAAAAATGTTTTTACCAAACAGTACACCGATTAATTGTTTTTACCAATTAATACATACACCAATTAAATTTTTTATTTATTTTTTAAATCATGCAATGACTAACATGGATTGGGACCAGACTCTACAAATGGTCCCATAGGTTAAATTTGATATTCCTCTATATATAGCAATACAAACCCTATAAGTCTAAAATTCAAATCCCTAATTGTGAAGTCACGGAAACAAGAAGAAGTAAGGGAAGAAACAAGAAGAACGAAGAGTTTAACGTAAGGATGGATTTTTTTTGTTTTTTGTTTTTTTTTTCTCTTGAAAATGCATGATAAAAGTTAAAATTTTTACTATGCATGTATTAAATCCAATAGAAACTGTAAAAAAAATAATTATTACAATAAAATTTAACATTTGTACTATACTACAGGGTTTTTGTTTGAATCACCAGATGTTTCAAATTCTGATTCTCTAAATAGTGTTGTTGTTCGAAAGTATTTTGCTTCTCCACAGTGCTCTCGTGCTCTCTTGCTCCAAGTATGTCTCTCGTACAAATCCCTCCTTGAATTTTTGTTGCATAAATAATGAAACAATAAATAGCTTTTACTATTTAAATATCTTTTTTTTATGAAAATAGATTTCGGAAAATAATTTACCACCCATTTTTCAATTTACCATTTTTTTTCACTTTAAAAAAGTAAAGTTGTGTGTTTTTTTTTTTTTCCAAATATTTGGTGCATTTATTAACTAAGCCCACCAGCGCATTAGTTAATAACACAACACTAGTGTGCAATAACTAAAATGCATGGGTGCACTTAACTGTACATTAGCATTGATAACAATAATTATATTTTTAAGGCACCAAAATTACTTTTAGGTGTGTACACCAAAATTTATAGTTTATTTTACTCAAATGCAAGGAAAAAATCTCATAGTTAGATCAAATGGATAATTCTTCAAAATCCAGCTCGTTCCATAATATTTATCAAAGCCCATCAAAGAGTTCTCCCTATCCATCTCTAGACATAATATTTACTTCAGATTTTATTTATATTTTCATTATCTAATTGAATTATTATTTTTATCAATGTCAATCGTCTAAATAAGATTAATGCATACAAATTTTTATGTTCATGTAGGTTAAAAATTGAGTTCATATGCATAAAATATTCAAACAGCTCCAAAATGTCGAAAGCTCTTATCAGGAGCAGCATACCACAATGCGCATTTCGTAGATGAAAATGGAAAACCGCTTCATGCTTCCAATTGCAAAATTTCATATTCTAGCCACAATCCTGGGAAAATGAGGGTAATAATAATTTTTTGGTATATTAATGTAATTATTTCAACATCAAACCAATTAATCATGCATTGTCGATGTGCTTACTAATTAATATCATCGATTTTGAACTAATCTTGTTCAAATATATTTTTTGAAATTATTAGGATTCTAGTTATGATGAGCGACCTACCTACCATCTTCCTTTTCACCCCATGAGAATTTCAAATCAAGAGAAGGTTGAACCAAGAGAAAAAATCAGAGAGGAATGATACTAAGAATTGTTGAATCAACCACGTATTCAATTCCCACTACGTCCAGATTCACCAATTAGGAATGACTACAACAATAGAAGTTCTTCATAAGCTGGAAATGGAGGCAATCAAATAGAGGTTGGTATGGATGACGACTTAAGGGGTACGACTGCCATGAAGACAATGTTTTTATATGAATTCCAAAACGATGATCACCTAGGGGATGATGCTCATATATATAATACCTTTTTCGAAAGCCTTAAATTTTCTTCCACCACCCCTCTCTTTGGACCTGGCGGTCAGTCAAAGTCTACCCATTTGGGGAAAACGATGTTACTATACAACTTGAAAGAAAAGTTTGGCTTGGAAAAAACATGTTTCTTAGAAATTTTGAGGTAATTGACCGTCAAGTCCTCCCTTATATTTTGAGAAATATAATAACACAATGAACATTACAAATGGTTAATTTTATGAACTTTAATAATTATATCAGAATTAATGTACATAAAATATTTTCCATGAACAAATACAGGTTATTCAAAGATAAGGTTCTTCCGAGTGATAATGTCTTGCCCAGTAGCTGTGAATAGGAAAACGAATTGTTAAAAATGTTGGGTGTTGAGTACATATGATATCATCCATGTCCAAATGATTGTATTCTATATAGAGGAGAATATGTAGACAAAGAGATATGTCATAAATGTGGGCATGACAGGTATGATAAATCAAAAAAGAAGGGTAAATCACATGGTCCTCCTTTTAAGATATTGAGGCACATGGATATAATCCCGAGGATTCAAAGACACTTTCATTGAAAATAATTAGCTATGTTGTAGGGATGGCATGGCTCATACAGAAGTGAGTTGGGAGTTATATGAATCCCAATAGACTCAATAACCATGAAGCATATAGAGGATACATGCCCAAAAAATTCAAGGATGAAGTACGAAGTCTACGACTCAACATAGCCATGGATGGCGTCAACCCATATTCCCTCCAAAGCACCAACTATTCTATTTGGCCTATAGTAGCGATCAATAAAAATATCCCCCCATGATTTTTCATGAAGAATGAACATCTTATGTTGCCTCTCATAGTCCCTGGTAGAAGACAAGTGAAGAATATGGATGTCTACTTAAAACCATTGGTAGAGGAATTGAAGGAATTATGGGATGGGATAAATGTATAAGATGTATCAAGACCCATCAGAACAAAGAGGAATTTTACATTGTATGGGATACGTTCTTACACAACACATGATTATCGAGGCTTACTAGTTTTCTTTGGTAAATTACATTTTTATTGACGTTTTTATATACGTAACAATATTATTTCGCATATTAGTTATTTAATTCGTTGTAATTGTTCTAATCTTCATGATATTCATTAACATGGCATGCATATCATATATATTAATTTCATAGGTCTTGTAACAAGAAGGTATTTTGGATGTAAATGTTGTGGACCTTCTCTGAAAGCTAGATGGTCCAGCGACCTATGAAAGCCAGTGTATGACTGGTCCAGGGTATTACTCCCAGAGGAACACCCTTACAGAAGAGCAACATCTGCTTTAAATGTTAAACGAGAAAGAACTAAAGGCCTCCAATAACGACACCAGATTAATGGCTTAGAGCATATGAGAGAGAGAAGGAGAAGGATTTCATAGAAATGTTTGATTCAAATCGGGAGCCTACATTCGATGACCCAAAATTCTTCAACACCTATGTTGAGGAATTTCCCATTAGGATGAAAAGGAAATATATGTTTTATAACCTCCCATATTGGGAGCATCATAATATTACCGACTTATTAGATCTCATGCATATATTTAAAAATGTTTCATCTTATTTATGGAGGCACATATCATCGAAAAAAAGTGACTCATTAGCTGTTAGGAAAGGTCTTATTACTTCAAAATGTAAAAATAAAAAATGGAGAAGACGATTAGAAAGTACAGGATTAGAGGCAGGCACTGGTCCCTCTAATTCGTATTACAAAGAAGGTGATTTCCCATGGATTTAAAAAAAATATGATCTTTCTTTGGCAACGGAAGTTATAATGGGTGTGAGGGTGCCATCTTCATATGGGTCTTCTCTATGGCGCTGCTTCACTGTGGATGACCATTTGTGGAGGTTCAAATTGCATGACCATTTGAATATTCTAAGAGTATATATAATGTCAAAAGAATGATTTTATTATTTGTTATATTAATAATTTTATCCCATGCAGGATCATAAAACATTACAAATTTTGTATACTATTGCATGTGTTTATAACTTTGCTATGTCATTATCCTTTGTTCATAAGTGGGTGTCTGAAACATGAATCCCCCCAAGACCTAGGCTGTGACATATCTAAATTATCTACATTTTTACGTTGGATAACGTCAAAGGAGATTCATGCGGCTAGGTTTCCATGGTGCCTTCAAGAGATAGTTGAGATTGTTTGTATTTTTTAGAACGAATCACCGACGAGTATCATCGAATTGCAAGTTCATCTTCCAATCCACCTAGTAGATGAGGTTGAATTAGTTGGGGTGGTTTCTTTTCATTGGATTTTTTTCTTAGAGAGGTACATGAAGAAATCGAAAGGTTTTATTTGACAAAGGGAAAAACCTGAGGGGTCTAAGGCAGAGGGGTACATATCATATGATTCTTTCTATTATGCCAGTGAGTACATCAAGCAGATTGACAAAAAACTAGGTGCGATGATTTGGGATGGCGAAAGGGATGAAGACAAAAGAGAAGAGGAGCTGCTCCAAACGAATGGAAAAAGGTGCTTGATAAAGAGTAAGCGAATTATAATTTTTCAAATTTACACAAAGTAAATATTCATGTTGAACTTCGATATATTGTATATTTTGATCTCATATGTACTATATGTCAGTTTGATTTCATCATCAAATGCAAAAATTGAAGAAATCAATAAATTTGTTCTTTACAATTCCGAAGTGACACAACCATGGATTGCATTGTACAAACAAAAAAGGATAAAATGGGATAGTGAAAGGAAAGAATTCATACAGTTGAATGGTAGAAGTGTGCCTTATCCCAATCATTTAAAATAAAATAAGCCAATTATATGACCTAACAGTTGGGTTGATGACCAAGTCAAAGAGAAATACAGTGCAATCGACTATTATCCGCATGCTGAAGAGGATGCGTTAAACGTAGGGATTGAGTGGACCCCCTTAGTAATAATTTATTTATGTACATTTTAAACTTAATAATGCACCTTTTAAATGTAATTACATCTATATTTCATATTTTAACAATTGGGTTATTATAAGACACATGACACTATGATTTTTAAACTTTTTTATAGGTGAATTTGTTCCCATATAGTGGGCATATGGACACCATTTTCGCACAGAAAATGTCGATGATGGACACATGACACAAGACTATCAAGTGGAAGTCGAGTTCAATCAATCTAGTCGAGCTAGCCACCGTGATCAAAACCTAGTATGAGGGACGTTAGGTTACGTCAGAAAGATACAAGAAATCATTGAAGTGGATTTCTCTTATTTCCAATGTGTTATTTTAGGTGCATGTGGTAGGACACCTTTGATCAAAATAATTTAAAGAAATATCACGATAGTAGTCTGATATATATCAACTCTAGAATGTTGTGGCATGCAACTAAGGAGCCCTATGTTTCCCCCAAACAATGCAACCAAGTGTTTTTTTTACCCAGATGTGTTGGATAGGGATTGGTTGTTTGTATTGAGACATGACCCTAGATAAAAACATATTTTTGAGAAGAATAGTGTTATCATGCCAAGCGAGCTGGAAGATAATAAGGGTGATCATGAGAACCGAGAGTGATATGGTACATGTGTTATTTCATCATTTATACTTTTTAAGATGGGTGTTTATAAAGAAGTGGACTTAATTACCTTATAAGTAAGAATCCTTTTCTCAAAAGATTATAATATGTATTTTGAATTAATTGTGTTAATGTTAACATCATTTCACTTGATAATTTGCAACTATGTTGATCTCAAAAACAATGGTGTACTGTATAAAGTTATTTTTTTATAATTTCAATTCCTAAAATAATACAACTACTTGATTGCTTTAAATGTGTGTGAATGATATATTCAAAATGTATACTGTTATTTTTTGTATATAAGATCATAATAAAATAATGATAATTCTAAACATCAACTTATTTGCATTATTTTCAAAACTTTATTATATTACAGAAATTCATATTATTCTAGATTTATTATTTTATAATTATTTATAGTCATACAAATTTACAAATTTACAATTATGGTAATTTAAAAATATTTACGGTATACATTCTACTTACGGTAGTATTTATGGTTCAAAATCGACAATTAATTTATAGTTTTACAAATTTACAAATTTAAAATTTTTAATAAAATTGAATTATGACAATACATACAATTACAATTACAATTACTGTTTTACAAATATTTTACATACAATTACAATTACAATTAAAATTTTACAAATATTTTACATACAAATAGAATTAGAATTACAATTACAATTACAATTACAATTTTACAATTTTACAATTTCACATACAATTAGAATTACAATTGCAATTTTACAATTTTACATATAATAACAATCATTTCACAATACAATTATGATTATAATTTTACAAATATTTTACATACAATTGAAATTATAAGTGCAATTAAAATTACAATTAAAAATTTACAATTTCACATACAATTACAATTACATTTTTGGAAATTTACAAATTTACAAATTTTACAATTTAAAAAAAAATGAATCATGACATGAATACATACAATTACAATTTCAATTTTACAATTTCAAAATACAATTACTAACAATTACAATTACAATTTTACAAATATTTTACATACAATTACAATTGCAATTTTACAATGTTACATACAATTAAAATTAAAACTTCATTTACAATCACCACATAATATTTAATAAATATCATGATTTAATATTAACAATAAACATCATTATCATGATAACCATCGTACAAAAATCGTATTCGAGTAAAATACACATTCAAATTCGCTAACATCATCTAATCATCATGATCATCATCATCTAACAAAACACAAGCATTGTATAACATCATCACAACACAAACATAAAATATACATCTCATGTCAAATAACTATTATCCCATGCACATCTATTTGCAAGCGCACTAAATGAACATGTCTAACATGACCTAACAATATACACATCATGATGAACACCAACATGTAAATTAAGTACATCAACATGGACATAAAATACATGGACTATATATATATATATATATATATATAATGTGAAAAGTTTACAATTGTAATATACTACATATAGATGTCAAATATCTGGTGGTACATCAATACTAGTACTAGTCGAGGCTTACTTAGTTGATGGTTCAACCTCATGCTCAGATAGATGACATGCCTGCTCTGGAGGTGCCTGTTGATTAGTCAATGGTGCAATCTGCTCAATAACTGTCTGCTGATGACTCGTCGATGGAGCATCCTACTCAAATGGACCTGCATCCTCAAATGGACCCGCTTTCTTAGGATTAGGTGCTTGCTCAGGACTAGGTGTCTGTTGATATGGTGCAGACTACTTAGATGATGCCTATTGATCAGGACTAGATGTTGGCTTCTTATCATGCTCTCCATCGTGAGGTGAAGGAGGAGTCAGCGAAGTACTAAAATGATGATCACTATTGTCATGATCATGATCATTAGATGAGGCGGTGCTCTGTCATGCATCTCCATGACGCCTATCCCTCCTAGCTCGCACTAGTGCTATGGAAGCTCTAACAATATGATGCATGAGGGTCAACATATTGCGGGGCATGCCTCTCCAAAGCTGTGTGAACCTACGATTAGCCTGAATCTCTCTGATCGTAATTGGGCGGACTCTCTCATCAACTAGCACTCAACAAAGTTGGTTTCCCAACTCCATCCTAAATCAGGTGTTCAACCTAAGCCTCACTCCTGGGGGTATTTGCACCTGATTTGAATTAGTTCTATCACCCTTATCCTCCGCCTCTGCCATCTCCTCGTAACATATACACCTAGATCATTTGGTGGGGGGGGGGGGATCTCATGCCCAACGAATGTCCCAATATCTACAAAATATATAGTACACAACAATAATTATAAATTTTCATTAAACAATTTAGTTAAATAAGTTAAATAATGTGTTAGCATAAATTTGATAATTATAATTAGTTAATTAAGACAATAAAATGAAAATATACTAATTTAAAGAAAGCACTAATATTACCTCTCGCATATCACTGCTCATCCTATGTGAAGAGGAAATTATTACACCCTCGCCAATCCAAACCGACATATAGACATGGAATTAGAACGAAGGAATGATCATCAACACTGGATAACAACTCCAGTGCATCAGGAGATATCCTGGCAAGAAAGTCAGATTGGCCCCTCTCGGGCATCATATGGCCCCAATCTGCATCTGTACATGCATCATCGTCCTATGAGGTTGCCGAGCAAAAGTACGCCTTGTATCTGGAATCCTATCAAACAATAAGCAAAACAACTCTGAACAAAAAGGGAAGGTCAACCTCCCATGTTCCTGATAACGACATCTATATAATGATGTAAAAAACTGCCACAAAAAAATCGCAGATCATCTCATAATTCATGGCCCCTGGAACAAAGAATCAACTTAAAATAAAAGTGGGAAAGTAATGAATTTCCTGTCACTGGTATGTTCTGCAACGGTCATTAGTAGTAGTGAGAGGAACCTCACCTCCTTTGCACCAAACGAAGAAATATGTAACTAACCACCATACACCTAAAATCTGCAGGAAAACTATATCATCCTTAATGTATCTCTAAGAGCACGCCAATCGACTCCCTGCTATAGAGTCGACAGGGACATCTGGGATCTAGGGAAAATCCTACCCTCTCCTAGCTAGTCCAGTATTAAAATATATGTCCTCCTCAATGGATGTGTACCACGAGCCAGGACTGACCCAAAAAGCCTGTCGGTGGGCATCCCACCTGAAGATGACTTGTGCCAATAACCCACTATGGCCCTTCAGCGATGTAGCCTCCTCATAGAACTTGAGGAGGCCTACCTCCCTTAGGAGCAACTGGATAGCTGCCGTAATAGGGAGATGGTACATAATTCTCTCCCTCTCTTGTGCCTCCCATAGGTAAATCGTGTTATATTGGTCGTCGATATGTTCTTGTTGTTCCCTTTGTTCTCTCTGTTGTCATCACGGAATGATTGACATATTAAATACATTTTTTTATTAAATAAGACATATATATATTTGAAAAAATAAATAGTCGGTGCGCCCAAAAAAAAATCATACACTAGTCTCGATGCATACGTTTTCATTGCGCACCGCTCTCAGTGGGCATGGAAATTGGTCACGCGCCACAAAACATAAAATGTTATTTTTCTGTGATGCATTCAAGAAACTATCCTCCCTAGGGTGGATAGTTAGGTCAACGTACTACCCAGCAATAATACACGGTCATAGTGTGGTCATGTATATGACCACAACGTTGACCATGTACTATTGTTGGGTGGGTGGTGCACTGACCAAAATATCCACCCCGGGGCAGATATTTTGGTAAACACACCACCCAACAACATTACATCATCAACGAAGTGGTTCTGTAAACGACTGCACCATTGACTATGTAATGATGTCAGGGAGGCAGTGTGGTAACCAAAATATCTGCCCCAAGGTAGATAGTTTGGTCAATGCACTGCCCTCCCAACACTAGTATAAAGTCAATGGTGTGGTCATTTAAACGACCGCATTGTCATGTTAGCTTTAAAATTAAGCACGGTGCACGTTTTTTCGATACTCCACCGGAACCTAGTGTAGTTTTCGGTAGCACCGCTGGCAGTGCGACATGTAAATTTACAGTCAGTACCGTGAACAGTGTGAGCTGAATTGCTTGAGCGCAATGTGTAGAAATATATATATATATATATATATATATATATATATATATATATATATATAAACAGTTAATTTTAAGATTTTTTAGAAATATAATCCACTAAAATGTTTATTTATTGAGAAACACGTAAAATATTTGTACATTCGCACGTCAAGGAGGCATATTTACTGAGGAATTGGAGAAACCAAGTTTCCCCGCCGTTTTCGAAAATTTGAACTCCACAAGGTGGGAAATGGACAAAAACAGTAGGTGCAATTGGAGCACTAATGGAAGGGCGCCTCACACAAGAGAAATTCACATAGGAGCTTGAGAGGTCTAAAGCATTGAAGAGGTAAAAATGACCTTTTGTACGGTTGATATATTTTTTTTTAATTAACCCTGTTTCGGCGCGTGAGTTTTTGAGATGCACCGGGTGGTATTATTGATGGCACACCATATGTTATTACAATGCACTGGATTACTGAGATGCACCGGGTCTGTTTATGCATAAAGCACCGGTGCGCTATAGTACTTAGACACATCGAGTAGGTTTGTATGGAGAGCATGGTGTCTCGGTGTGCCAATTTTTAGTACACTCTGGTGTGTTCTGAGTAAAATGCGTTGGTGTGGTTTATGATAAGAAACACAACGGACAAAAAATATCTGTAAAAACCTCCACCTGCCAAACTCCTTTAGAGACCTCCGCTACAAACAAATTTTGGACTATTTTTATAAGGGGTTCCTCAAAAACATCCGCTAGAGTGTCTTTTCCTTGTAGTGATATTTGCTTACTTTTAGGATTTCTAGCTCCATACAATTTTTTTCTCTCCTATATAGTTCCTTTTATTCATTGAATATAAAGTATTCAAATCAAACCTTGAGAGAGCTAGAATTGTGGTGCCAAAAGGAGACAATACACAAAAACAATCTCCAAAAACTAAAAACTAAAAGCCTGTATAACTACTATATGGCTATGACCAATTATTTATAATAATTCCACACATTTGAGAGATACAAGCCACTTGAAATAGTACCATAATATGCATGAATGAAAACTGAGAGAAGAAATATTATCTCACCAAAAAAAACTAAATCATTTCTTCAATACTATGGACCACAAACACTATTAAACATAAACCAGAGTGTACCAAAAAGAAATATTGAAACATTTTCACCATCAAGATAATGTTGACCAAAACTATATATCCCTTGGACTTGAATTATTATAAATATAACAACTAAAAAGACTCAAAGCTTTGGAGGGAAGTAGCAAATACCCAAAATATCTCCCTAGGAAGCTTTCTACCTAGGCCAAAAGAAATTCCACATTATCTAGAGCAATCAACTTAATTTATTTTTATTTAAAAAAGAATACATGTAAACCCCAATTAGGTACAAAAAAAAAAACACTTCTTCAATTTACATACCAAAATTCTATCCATATGAAACGTTATCCATATATAAACCATGTCGGCCTCCAGATTTCTCAAGGCGTGTCAAATTCTTAACCATGCTCCATGTTCAGCAACCAGCGACCCCACCCATAATGAAGAGTATCTTCAAACTAAAATATAATAAATTAATTAATTACTATGGAAAAAATCATATATATATATATATATATATACACCAGGGCTTGCGGTACACCATTGAATTCCAATTTTCCCCTTGCCCTAGCGGTGCAAAGGCACAAAAGTATTGTAAAATTGAAACGATGTGTTGTGAATTGCATTACCATCATTTTCAGATCATGGATCGTATAGATATTGATTCTAACTGACTGATCGATCATTTATGCGATCATATCTAAAAACCTCTATGTATTTATTACTGACAGCTATCTTTTTTCTTTTTTTTCAGAAGAAAAAAAACGCTGCATATATTAAATATATCAGTTCATGAGCTAAATACATTCTCAATTGAAGCTATTTCAATGAGTAAACATCATTGCATAGTCAGCCTGTTATCTGCTGATTCAGAAGGAGAATAAGCAGAAAGAAATCTGACCGGCACATCATATCAGGGGGATATAATCAACCCCAAGCAACAGGTACATTACATATCTGTAAAAAGACAAAGGCAAAAATGGGAAAAGGCATTTAATAATCAAGTTCCTCTAATGGCCTACTCATGCCTTAACCGAATTCTGTGTGTAAAATCATTACTATTGGACAGTAAAAACAAAAAACAAGGAAATCCTAAAGAAGAAGATATGTGTAGATCGAATACTTGGCTGACATATGTAAACAACGATCTCACTTGTGCTTTTTTTTCAGGCTCACTTGTGTATGTTCAGGCTCGCTTGATTATATTCACCGGCTCGCATGATTTTCCTTAGCACGCTTGAGATCTTTCAGACCTGCTCCCTTGTAAGGGGATATTTGTTCAAAAAATATGAGGCTTCAAAGGAGATAATGCTAGAAAATTGTATATTACCGAATCCCCTTGTGCCTTATGGTAACGTCGTCATGTTTGCTTGCAGGAAGGAAAAAACGCTGCCTCGCTTGTGATATGTCTGAGTTCCTTGCTAGTATAGGGATCTCTGCTCGAAAAATCTGAGGCGACTGAGGAGAAATACTAGAAACCTGTTAGTTACCCAGTCCTCTTGTTCTAATATTATAAGTGTATCAGGCTCGCTTGTAGCAGGGCATAATGGGACGCTTGGTCAGTTGGGGCCGATCTCCCAATTAGTTCATCTCGCACATCCTCTTCTTCAATACTAGAATTGAAACCAGATAACGCTATGTCTATATATATATGATCCCAAAGAGATCAATAAAGCAAAAAACAGCAAACTGAAACTAATTGAAAAGTCCCATCAGATTCAGGGTAAGGGAATTTTGAGTTCCTGTATCATCCTTCCATCCCTGTAACGAGAAAACTGTATGACCCCAAAATCTGCCTGGAGCCCTCTCTTAGACAACCCATCTACACGTGTATTGTTCTCCCTGAAAATATGATTGATCCTTGGGCATTGCATCCTTTTCCATAAACTCTGTGTACGATCTAGCCATCCTCGAAGATGTGGAGAGAGAAGTACAAAACTATTGGTAACCCAACCAATAACAAGCTTCGAGTCCCCGTATATATTAATATCATGTAGGGATAGATCCGAGGCGACCCATAGACCCCCCCAAAGAGCCATAATCTCTGCTTTGTTATTTGTACCGGGGCCTCCATTCTAATAAAAATGAATGCGCTCATTTGCTGACAGTTTAATCCTAACCCCGCACCCTGTAGAGTTATCCATTGATGCCCCATCGAAAAATATGGCCGATATGGAAATTTCGTGCGGCCTGAGACGGTGAGAACAGTCTGTCTCCATCTCCAGCAGCTGAGGATGCTCATCGATCCATCTGTTAATGACTGTGTAGATCTTATCTAGTCTAAATGGAACTCCTTCAAAAATCAATCGGTTCCGAGCCACCCACACCTCCCAGATAAGAAACAAAGGGAGAACATAATAATTTGATTTCAGCTTACCCCATTCGATTGCCGCCGATAGGAAGTCATGAGGAATCCATATGATAAACACTGAAAAATCTCCACAGTCGTAGTGACAGGGCATAAGAAGAATAGGTGTGTGATATTTTCCTCCGCACTGCAGCATATTGCGCATCTGCCAGGGCCCTGGTGGCCTCTCTTCATCAAGTTCTCCCAGGTGAGGACTTTTCCCATCCATACGAGCCATCCAAAAATAGTGATTTTTGTGGGGATTTTGCACCTCCAGAAAGGATGGAACTCCGTTGGAATTGTGCCAGCGTTTCTAATTATGATGTCTCTATAAATTTCTTTGACAATGATCGATTTGTTCTTCATAGGACCATTCCAGCATATGATATCACCACCCGGAGCGTAGCATAATCCTGCCCCTCTGAGCACGTCCCGGAATGAATTCCATTCAGCCGCCACCGCACCATGTAAGCCTATTTGACCAACGCTTTTAAAAATTGGGGCCGCGAAATACCATTCCCGGATGACCTGTGCAAGGTAGTGGATACCTTTATGAGCCAGGGAATGAATCAGATATAAATATGGCCCCTGGCCATTTTGTATATTCATCATGCCCCGAAAGCCAACAGGGATGTGACTCCCTTCCCTGAAAAACCAAACAAGTCTCTGTTTGATATGTGTCAAAATTCTCTTGAAACTAGCCCATATAACAGATAAATTACGTGGGAGATGAAAGGCGTGACAACTGAGTTTATATAGGATGTCACCGTCCATATATTTGGCTTGTATGATCACAGACCATATGTTATCACCCGAGATGGCCCTCCAAAACGCTTTCATGAGAAGCGCGATATTAAACCCCCGGGCATTCAGAATGCCCCACCCGTTCAAGTCCTTTGGACGACAGAGAGTCTGGAGACTGCATAGATGGAATTTCTTCTCCATTTTAACTCCACCCCACAGAAATTTAGAAATGATTTGATTGATCATCTTGATAATGGCCTCTGGAAAATATAGAAGATGGCCCCAGTAAACAACCATCTGAGACAGTACTGCTTGGATCATTATTAGTCTCCCCCCCATAGTGAGCCATCTGTGCGTCCATCTTTCAATGCGAGATCTGATGTTGTCCACCAGCCAATACCAATCTCTGTTCCTGTAGCCACATGGCTTGAGGGAATATCCCAGATATTTGAAACACTCAGCAGCCTATCTATATTCCACCCCAAGGAACTCTGCTATAAACTGAATCTCCAGTAAGTCACCAAAATCATAAATGAGGAAAGACTTGCCCTTGTTAATGCGCATACCAGTAGCAGATTCAAAGCGTGAGAAGATAATGTGAATATAGAACCAATAATTCCTAATGAGGTATCCAAAAATAAGTAAATCATCAACAAAAATGGAGTGAGTAGTTGATACCGAGCGTGAGAAACCAAACCCCTTTAGTATTCCCCGCTGTTCTGCCCTGTGGATAATCTTGCTGAATCTGTCCATAACCAGGATGAAGATCAACGGAGATAAGGCACATCCCTGTCGAAGACCACGACCAGCTTCAAAGAAATTAGTGGGCATGCCATTCAAAATTATTGCATATCAGACAGATGTTATACAGGACATGATCCATCGAATAGTCCTAATAGGAAGCCCTATCTTAAGCAGAATTATTCGAATGAAAGACCAGTCCACCGAGTCGTAAGCCTTGTGAAGATCCACTTTCATCATCAGTGCCTCCTTCTTCCCGGAATGCATAGAGTGGAGCACCTCCTGTGCAATTGCAATGGCACTGTGTATTGAACGACCTTCAAGAAATCCATATTGCTCAGGTGAAATGTTCCTAGACAGACAACCCTTCATCCGATTAGCAATAATCTTAGATGTCACTTTATAGATCAGGTTGCATAGTGATATGGGCCTGAAATCTGAGAATTTTTTGGGTTCTGAAATTTTTGGAATGAGGGAAATGAACGTGGAATTGAGATTTGGAGGGATGTGTCCCTTAACTCTGAAACCCTCCGCAAGATCAGTGAGTTCACTGCCCAATAGATCGAAAAAGTGGATGAAAAATTCTGTCGGCCACCCGTCCGGACCTGGGCACTTGTCATGAGGGATGGCTTTAAGCACACCGAGCACCTCCTCTCTTTCAATAACCTTATCCATCCCAACAACGTCCGCTTCTTCAAAATACCGATCCACATGTTCCAATACCCATGTTTGGTTGGCAGCATCGATGGATGGGTCTTTTTTATAAAAATCAGAGAAATAGGAGAAAGCCTCCTCCTGAATCTCCTCTGTAGATAGGGCAACGCCGTTATCCTATCGATTAATCCTCCAGATGGCATTTTGGTTGCGCCTTTCGTTGGCAGACTTGTGAAAGAACTGTGTATTGAGGTCCCCCTCTTTCAGCCATGCAATGCGACTTTTCAGTTTCCAAGAGACCTCTTCTATTCTCAGAATTTCTCTCTTACGCCTGCTGAGACTGGCCATGAGTTCCATTGAATGTGTCCTCGGGCCTGACAGAGAGAAGGATGTGTATAGACTCCCCATCTGTCTGCATATCTCAGATAGTTCTTTTTTAAGGGACTTTTTTTTGTCTATCTCCCAGGATTTAGTCTTCTTTTTGATGAGCTGCAACTTATAATGAAAATGTGCCCAGTGACAAGATATATCCTCGGCTCCAGCACATACCCACGTGGATCTAACCAAATTAGTGTAAGCCTGATCTTCAAGCCAAACTCAGTTGAACTTGAAAGGTCTACCCTTCTCTTTCCGCAATTCGTTCCACATCAACTTGATAGGCATGTGGTCTGAAATATCGGATACAATAACAACCGACCGAGGCATTCCCCACGCATCCACAAGATTTTCCTTGACTAATGCTCTGTCCAAGTGTTTGCCGATGAAGGCCTCTTCCACCCTTTTATTTTTCCATGTGGGCAGCATCGGCAATGGTCGAATATCCATCAGCTTCGAATCATTGAACATGTCAGACAGACTCTGTGAGAGCGGATCCAATCGAGCCATGCAACCCCAAATTTCATCAGCCTTTAGTGTAATGTTAAGGTCCCCCATTAGAATGAGATTTGGTAGAGAAGTTCAATTTCAATGGTGGAAACTTAGAGAGTGCCAACCACTTCAGTCGTCAAATCGCCATGAGCGCACACAAACAGTGGATTTTGATTTCCCCTGTATTCTCTTTGGCTCTTTGCAAGTATTATGTCATCTACTTAGATTCCAGTGGGCTCTTATTTCCAGTGGCCATGAGCACACACAAAAAATGGATCTGGAGTTCCCCTATATTCTCTCTGCTATTTGCTGGCATTATATCATCGGATCGGATTCAAGTGGACTCTAGGTTTATTATTAAAATTTAGAGGAGATTGGTCGAATCTGCCATGATCCTACAAATACTTCCATAATAAATGTAGCTCCTCCTCCATCCCTATCTAATCCTATCTAATTTAATCTCCATACTGTTATTCACAATTATCTTTTTCACATTCCCTTGTCTCCATTAATAAATGTGAGTCCCCATGTGCACCACAATTCAGGGATCTTCAAAATCGTGGACTTTGGTTCAATCCATAGTTACCGAAATAGAATTTGATTCCATACTAAAAAAAATTCAACCCAATAAAATCCAATACGAAAAATATTAGACATTATACTTCTTATAAATACTTAAACTCTAGATATATATATGAAAAGTCATTATATTCCAAACTATAATGAAAATTCATTAAATCTTTCCTTATATAATTATCGATTTGCAACTATTGTTTTGTCTTGTTAATTTGTCATTTTATAATTTTTATAATTTTTTCTAATATTAGATTTATTCTCTTTCTATATTTTTCTATACTATTTCAAACTGATATTTGTCATTTTATCATTTTTTTCAATATAGAAGTTAAATTTTTTATTTTTTATATAGTAATTACTAGTTTAGTGCTAATTTACTAGATTATAATTTTTGTTAAGGTAGGAGTTATCCTCTTTTTTTTTTTTTTTTGCAATTTTCTATTTTTTAAATTTTTTCTAATATAAAAATTATTTTTTTATATTTTTTTTCTAAGAATTACCATTTTGTTAGTTTCTTCTATAAAAATTACTAATTTACTAATTGCTCCTCCTAAAAAAATTATCCAAGAAATTATAAAAGCTAATGGATCTTTTGTAACGTTCACCATAACTCAACCATAAAAAAAAAGTACTTTTACCTTCTTATACCTAGCTATGTGAGCATATATATTTACCAACCTTAATAATATTATTCTCTATGGATTTGTACATAAATCTTCTTTTACACATGGTTAATTATCAACATTAGTTCACAAGGAATTCCATGCAATACTATACAAACATACTTATGGACCTAATCTATGCTTATATTTAGCACTTGCAAACACAATGAATATGAGCCTTTACCTTCGAATATGATTATATAAAGATACTTTGTCTTATCATAAGGGTTATCATTTTGTGAATTATTTAACCCCGAAGAGACTTGCGAGATTGCAAAATCTCAACATTATAATGTTTTTAATCGTTGTAATTATTCGTCATATGAATCATTTAAATTAGGATAGGGTTGTTGTAATCCTCCTCATGGTAATTCAGATTATGGAATTATATTTGTTGTGCCAGCCTCTGTTGGATCTCGAGGATGGAGATCTAAGGTCTAGATCCTCCGAATCCCATTTAGGGTAATGAACCTGCTTAACCCTAATTTTTTCCATAATTCGCTCAGCTCTAGCAGCACTGCTCCTCTGCATCCTGCTACCTTTGTCTGCGTTCGTCCAGCTTCGCCTTCTGCTTGGTTTGGACACTAGAGACCTTAAACAAGTATTCTTAACTGTGATTAAACTCTTGGAGGTTGAATGTTATGACATCACCTCCCTCTTGTACAATTTTTATGACATTCTCTAGGTTTAATGTCTTGTGGCAATGTGCAGGTCTCGGAAATTGGATTTCATGACTAAACCTTGGTTTAAGGCTAGGTCTCGGGCTACTGTCACATTCGCTCATCGACATTGGTTCATCTAGCTCTGAGAGGTAAGCACTACCACAATACCTTTGTGAAATATACTCTCTAACACAGTATTCTTATTAAACCCCTTTCTTCTAAGTCTAATGTCTACTATTTCTCTATGCAGTGTTTTGGATTAGGACCTACAAAATTCATTCCTTATCAGATAACTTACCCTTGTCTCTATTTTATTTATCCGTGACATTCATTACACGGTTATGAGGGTATGGATTTCCTGACATACATGTGTTGGTTTTTGTACAAGTAATACATAAATTGAAGGAAAGGGTTTGATATCACATTGACTTTACAAGTGTGCACTTCATTTTTACAATAACTGTGTTGTCATCCTTAACAGGTACCATCTACTCTATTTTTCTTAGGCTTATAACATCGACCTTCATGCTTGGTCCTATGGTGCTGCTCGACATTATGAGTTCAGGATTTAGTTTTCTCGATTCGATGAAAATGTTGTAAATAATTTCCCTATATTCGAGGGATTTTACCTGCACAAATTTAACTCTATGCACTACTAAGGGTGCTTTCATGGTAACTTAAATGGATCTTTTTGGGACTGACAGTCGAGCACCCTGCTCATCCTACGAGGGTTTCCTAAATGCAACGATTTTCCTTTTTTTTAACAGTTATAAGTATATGTTTTCTTTGTCATGGACAATTGCTTGTCCCCGAAGTTCTTCGGTGTTGTTGCCTTTTTCTTCCTTCAAATGTTCAGTCCTTCTAAATGAAACTACCGTAATCTCTCTTTTTTGTAAACGTTTATATAAACATGAATATAATGATCATTGTCTTATGTTTCTGGACTCTCGCATTTGATTTAATGACTATTTAAATAGTTTTGTTATCTATTTTTCTAGCTACAGATATTTGTCCTTTACTTATTTTCTTCCTACAATGAAATGTATTGTTCGAGGGTTTCTTTGTGGTAGATTTTTTCATGTATCTACCATTGTTTCTGGGTCTCTTCTTCAGATGCGTTTTTCTAGTAGTTTGCATGTGGCTATTATATTTCAGTAGTATGTTATCTCAGTAATAAATATATCTTTCCATTCTAGAAATTAAATATGTTTGTTCAGTATATGGGAGAATTTCCCATTATTTTGACTGTAGCCTTTGCTAAGTTACAGACAACAGCTTCCGTCTTGTTTTCAAGAACATAATTTTGGTTTTTTTTTCTTCTTTCAGTTAGGTAATTGAAGAGGTATCTGGACCATCTAGAATTTTTGTCTGTGTATATCATAGTTATGGAAAAACGATCAGTTCTGGGGTCTAGGGTTTCGACCTTGGAACTTGAACTAACAGTTTCTTCGAGTTTGCATCCTTTTTTTTAGTTATATATATAGTTATGTCTTTATTTACTTGAGAACTGTGGTTATGACCTTTTTGTATTTAACTTTGATAGTTAGGCTATAACTACAACTTATTCATATAGTTTTATTACACAACCCACAAATATTCAACAGTTCCATAATAAAGCCCAAAACGTAATATAAGAGAGACACATATAGTTTATACTTTACATGCATAGTGTAAAATCCTTCTTTCCATGTTTCCAAGAAAAAATACCTATATTGAAAGAATTTTCGGTCTAACAAAAATTCCTGTAATAAATAAGTCTGACTACATGCTTGCATTAAAACAAATATGTTTACTTATCTCGTGTCAAGCTCTGCTGATAATGTCCTCCCTACCATGAGAGGCGATTACATCCTCATCTCCCCTCGTGCTCCATGCCTGAGATGAGTAGGTTGACAGAGATTCCGGAAGAGACCTCCAAACCCCAAGTCCAGTCTTCCTCTCTAGGAATTTCATGAATGCTAAGTGTTTCCACTAGTCACCACCAGCTCAAGAAACCATAACTCTCTTCCCTTCCTCTCCTTAGTCACAGAACATAACCCCTTTTCCTCACTAGGATGTAATTTTATCCCCACGGGAAAGGTAAATGTCTTTAACTATTTTTGTTCAACCACTTCTCAATTCTTGGAATGCTTTTATCATCAGTATTTTTAATTTTTATAGAACCACTATTCCATGATTAAATTTTAATTCAACACAACATAATTAATTCATGTTCATCATGTAATATTTTCCTCAAAAGAAATAAATGTTTTAGTCTCTTAAAAATAAAATAACATAACAACTACTTAGAACTTAAGCCGGCTGTCACAACTTCTCCCCTGGAAGTAAACATCATCCTCAGTATTTAACTCCAGCTCAAAAAATAACTCGCGATAAGCCTCACGAACAAACCCTTCATCTTCCCAGGTAGCCTCATCCGAGCTTAAGTGCTTCCACTCCAGTTTAACCTGGGTGATGGCTTGCCTCTGGAGCATGATTTCTATTTGATTGAGTATATGCTGAGGTTCAACTAGAAATTTTTCGTCTGTCTCGACCTGCATTTAGAAAAATATTGAATTAAATTCTCTTAAAATTAGTGTTTTCAAGTTAGGATTTTTACTCTTAACCTACATGAATGTCTTTCCATTGGATTACATGCTTTGGGTCATGTATGTATCGTTTTCATAAGGATACATGGAACACATTGTGCACCTAAATATGTATGGGTAAAGCCAATCGATATGGCACTGGTCCCACCCTCTCCAATATCTGAAAAATTCCATAGAACCTAGGAGACAACTTGGTACATGAGCCCCACCTTAATGTGCTCTTCTTTGGTTTAATCCTTACACACACATCATCGCCCAATTCAAATTCTCGATAAGTCCTCTTATTATCTACATATAACTTCTGTTGATCTTGAGCTACTTTCATATTTTCTCTAATATTTATTACTTTTGATTCCATGTCAGCTAACATCTTTGGTCCAAGCATCATCTTGGTTTCAAGGCTGCTCCACGAGAGTTTGAAATTTTAGTCCATAAAAAGCTTCGAAGGGACTCGTCTTAAGAAACTCCTAATAACCATTGTTGTAGGTGAATTCTATCGACTGTATATACTCTTCCCATTTCATTGGCTGCTATATCACGTACATGTGCATCATATCTTCCAAAATTTGGTTCACCCACTTAGTTTTTCCATCCGTCTGGGGGTGATAAGCAGTGCTAAAATTTATCTGGGTTTCCAAACCTATAAATAAGGTCTTCCAGAATGCTAAAGTAAAATTCAAATCCCTATCTGATATGACAGCCTTTGGAATGCCATGCAATCGAAAAATCTCTCATAAAGATATCTTGTATTTGCACAATTTTGTAAGTAGACTGTACATGTATGAAATGTGTTGCCTTGCTCAATCTATCATCCACCACCATAATGTAATAATTGTGTTTTTTTGACCTTGTTAAACCCGTAATAAAATCTAGGGATATAACTTTTGATTTCCATTCAGACACTGGTATAGGCTACAACAATCCGGCTGGATGTTGATTCTCCACCTTAACCTGTTGACACTCCAGGCATTTTTTTAAATATTCTCCAATACTTATTCGCATATAGACCCGAAATAGAATTTTCTAATTGCTATTATCATTTTCTAGTATCCTGGGTGCCCTGAGTAGTTACCGCAGTGACACTCATTCATGATCAGCTCCTTCAAACCCATTCGATTTGGAATATAAATATTTTCCTTAAAGGTTAGAAATTTATCTTTGTTAACTCCATAGTCAAAAGGTTTTTCTTGCCTTCTGGCTTCCTTCACTTGCTTCCATAAAAAATGGTATTCAATATCCTTCTCTACTTCCTCTTTTATCTGATCTAAAAATTTACATTCAATCTAGTTATAACAAAGTTCATAAACACAATGTAGTTTTCTACTCAAGGCATCTTCCACACAGATTTATTTACCTCTTACATGTTGAATATCAACGTCAAAATCACTTAAGAAGGCATTCCATATTGCTTGAGGAGACTTTATATCAACTTGCTTAAAGTAGTTGGTTAGGAAGTTGTGGTCAATTTTTAGCACAAATATTTTTCCTAGCAAGTAGTGCCTCCATATCCAGAGTGCATGCACTACCATTGTCAGCTCTAAATCATAAGTTGAGTATCATTTTTCATTCTCATTTAATTTCCTCGATTTATAGGAAACCACTCTTCCTTCTTGCGATAAAATTTCCCCAACTCCCTTACAAGCATCAGCACAAACCTCGAATTCTTTGTTGGCGTCGGCTACCCTCAACACCAGGGAAGTGGTCAACAATTTTTTTAACCTTTCAAAACTGTTATGGCACTCATTAGTCCATTTGAATAATCTTCCCTTCCTCTATAAATAGGTAATTAGAAAAGAAATCTTTGAGAACCCTTCAATGAAATATCGATAGTATCCATCCAGTCCCATAAATGATCAGATATCTACCACATTTTGTGGTGCTCGCCATTTCATAATCATCTTAATTTTCTCTAGATCGACTATTATTCCTTCAACGGAAATAACATGGCCTAGATACTAGATTTATTCCTTGAATAAGTCACATTTGCTGAACTTGGAATACAACTAATGTTTTCATAACCTCTCCAACATTATCATTAAGTGCTCCTTGTGCTCTTCCATGTTTTTCTGAATAAATTAAAATATCTTCAATTAATATAATCACAAAATTGTCCAAAAGGGAGTGAAATATGCCATGCATCAACCTCACAAATTTTGCTAGTGAATTGGTTCAACCAAATGGTAATACCACAAACTCGTAATGTCGGTATCTGGTATGGAAGGAATCTTGTAGATATCCTCATCTTTAATCCGTATCTGGTGGTATCCAAACCTTAAGTTTATCTTTGAAAATATAGTGGCCCCCTTCTGCCGATCAAACAGGTCATCAATCCATGGTAAGGGATATTTATTTTTGACGATCAGTTTATTGAAATGTCTATATTCCATGAAAATTTGGATTTTGATCCTTTTTATTTACAATCATCACCAATGCTCCCCAAGGGGACACACTCGGTCAAATATACCCCTTATCCAATAATTCTTACAGCTGCATTTTCAGTTCGGTTAGCTCGGGTACACTAATTTGATATGGTACCCTTGAAATTAGTGATGCTTCTAGCATTAACTCAATGGTGAAATCGATGTCCCTTCTTAGAGGCAAACCTAGTACATCTTCTGGGAACACGTCCATGAATTCTTGTACTATAGGTATGTTCACCATCATAGGAGTCTTCTCCTTAGAATTAGCAAAACCCTCCTTAATGGCATATAACTGGCATCCTTTTCTAATACACTTACTCATTTGAGAGGTTGTAATAGGACACAACTATAGGGGTTTCTTGATTCCTTACATCTCCTTATAAGTTTCATCTTGCATTATATGATATATAATCTTTTCTTTACAATCTATTAGTATCCAGTGTTTCTCCAACCAATCCATGCCCAGTAGCACATCGTTGGATCCTAAAGGCAACACATTCAAATCCAAATTTAATTGTTGTGTTCCAATTTCTAGTGTACAGTTTGGAATTTTGGCACCAAAATTTCTCTTTGCTCCAGTGGGTAGCTATACCTGCCAGGGATTTTTGAATTTTTGACTTTGTAATTTACACATTTCTACTATTTTGGGGTTTACATAACTTAAAATTGCACATGGTTCAACAATAATAGAAACAAGCTATGAAAGTAGCTTACCTTCCAATTCTATCATCGTTGGCTGATAATCTGCCTGAAATTCTTACAAAGATGTGTTAATTCTGGGTTTATTTCAGGCTACCTCTCCCACTGTAGAAGCTTCTTGTAGATTAGCGATTGTTCCAGTTCTTCCTCTTTGTGGAAAATTTTTATAGTAATGAGCCTCACCACACCCCCAACACTATAGAGCTGGTTTCTGGGGCTGTCCTTGTTCAAGTTTACTAGAAGACTCTGTAGAGCTCTCTTTTGTAGGCCACTGGGTTATTTGATGGTTTCTTCCTAACAATTTTCTCACTGAATTCCTTGCAGAATTCTTGAAGTTACCAGTCCTAGTATTTTTGAAATTTGAACTGCTTTTCTGCCCTTTTCTTGGCTGCCAATTTTTTCCAAGTTCTCCTTTTTCCTTGGATTGCTGGTAACACATTCTCACTTTACGAATTGTTTCTTCCATGTTCCTTGGATTCACAAACTCAATTTGTTCTTTCATGGGAGTTGGAAAACTACTTAAGAACCACTAAACCTTAGCCTTTTCATCTCTTATATAAGGAGCATATCTCAGTAGGGAAGGGAACTTGGTTATGTGCTAATCCATCGTCATTTGACCCAATTTCAAATCATGGAATTCTCTGGACTTTTCGTCATAGAAAAATTATGTTAGATATTTATCTTTAAAATATTGATGAAATGAATCCCATGTCATGTCGTAATCTTCAATGCTGCAAACATTCTTAACTTCCTCCCACCATAGGGTGGCCTTCCCTCTCAACTGATGGATGTCCAGTCTGGCTTTAAGATTTTTGTTCTACTCGTAAAATTGAAAGTAATTTTTCATATTAATCAACCATGCTTCAGCCACCTCCTCTGCTTCTTCATCAAACGTAGGTGGTTTTATCCTCCGGAACTCACCGTGTATTTCCACTTTTTGTTTCTTAATTTTTTTTCCTTCCGACACATTACCAGACTCAGCCTCATTGTAGTTTCTATTCTTGTTACTTCATTGTGAATGGCTTCTTCCCACTCTGTCAGTGGTTTGGTCCTTGGCTTGTCGTTCATTTTCTTCCTGCATGTCTTTTTCAGGACTCGGTTGTAATACTCCCTGATTTTTTTTGTCAGAAAGTCTCTTGAGTATCCTTTCCTATACCCGCATCAAGCTCTCATTTTCACTCCTCACACAGATCATTTCTTCATGTAACTTTTGCACAGTACTTATCAATATATTAGTTTGGTGTTGTTGTTCCTCCAATAGTTTACTAGTCTGCTGGTGTTGATCCACACTCAGCTAAATCCAAATTTTAGGATTCATTTCTGGTTGGGTTTGGGGTGTAGGTTCCCCTGCATTCCGAGGTGTTACTTGTGTCAATCCCCTCATCATATTGTATTCTACAATATTCTTTATTTTTTGTGCATCATTTACACACACAATTTATCATGTTAGGTGACCCCTAGGGTCCCAGCATGTGAACGCTGCTCTAATACCACTTGTAACGTTCCCCATAACTCAACCATTAAAAAAAAATTTAACTTTTACCTTATTATACCTAGCTATGTGAACATATATATTTACCAACCTTAATAATATTATTCTCTATGGAGTTATACATAAATCCTATTTTACACATAGTTAGTTATAAAAATTAGTTGTAACATACCCCGATAACCTCGCAGGAAAATGCATGGAGTTAGGAATTTTTTTCAACATTTATGAATATGTAACCTTATAAATTACATTCCATATTTCCACATTAACCATGTGAATAACCATGATCATCACTTAGAGAAATATTTAGTAAAAATCATAGTGACTTACACAACCATTAATTGTCTTTGTTTTAGCATATTAACTTAAATTTCCTGCTATAACTATGTATTGATCCCATGATCATTTTAATTCAATTAGTACATCACCTAATTGATAATATAAGTATCACATCATGAAAGAAATTAATATCATGAAAATGACACAATGAGCAATCACATAAATAAACACCGATATACCTTGGGAACCCCGTAGGTTGAAAACCAAAAAACGTTTAATTTTATTATTAAACGCTCGTGAGGGTTATCACCCCTCACTTAATGGTTATAATGGAGTCCATCCGTTGACCATTGTCATAAAAATTACATAGAAAAATAATCTTAAATGAAACATAACTAGCTATAAGCTATTACAATCATCATGATACCATTTACCCATGAATCCTCAATCCCTGTCTTTGTAGTCAGACTGTTTCCTTCAGTGGGTCATCGTGCAATTGGAACTAGTAATCCTGCATGGACTAACAACTCTTTATCTTCCACAATGTTAAACTTGAAAAATCATTTTCTCAAGTCATCCTTCTTTCCTTCCATTGCTGTCGTCAGCACACTTGATATCATGATTAGATAAAATATTAACAAACCAATAATCAATCTCTATTTGTGACACTTCAGCAAATATTTGTATGCATGTATAAGACATAACCACATTGACATTAATTTCCTTGTTTAACATCATTTCACATGCATTAGTAACAAATAAATCACTATCAAGCATCCTCTTTCTAAGAAACAATAACAAAATTTTGCATGCACTTTCATATTATTTCCAAAAGAAAGCTAACATACTATATAATAATATTGTGCATGCAAATGCATAACAAGATTTCAAGATAACTATCCCAACAAGCAATTTCTCCTTTTTCCTACTCTTATTTTCTCTTTTCAAAATGGATTAATGCAATAGATGTTATACTTATGCACGTGAATACATGTTCTTTTCAAAAAACATCTTTTCCACCCAAGATCTATTCATAATGGTTATTATGTATAACAACACAACTCTATTTCAAAAAAATTTAACATACAAGTTATAGTTTTGTGCATGCAATAACATATCTTGTTCTTCCTGCATGTAAAACATATATTTCTTTCCAAAAGAAACTAAATAAATATTTCATGGAAAAATAAACACATTTCTTTTCCAAGAGTCAAACACATACCACTTATTATTTCATGCATGCAAAGTGAAATTTCCCTCCCATCCAAAAGATATAACCAATAACTATGCATAATATTCTCCCAAAATAAAGCTAATACCATAGCTAATCCCTTTAGGTTTGCAAAATACATATTATTTTTCCCAAAAGAAGGCCAACACAATAAATATTATGTGATTGCATCTTCCTTTTCTCTAGAAATCTAATACCAAAAAATATATTTTTCCCATGCATGCAAGCATCTATGTTTCTCTAAATAATCTTACATAATAAATCATGTGACTACTCTTTTTCCTCTTTAAGAATCTAATACAATAATGCATACAAGGATATATTTTTCTCTTCTATTCTTTTTGAAGAGTTTTAATACAATAATTACTTCCTTGCATACGATTATATATATTTATTTTCGAAGGAATTTAATACCTTAATTATTATTATTCCAAAATATAGATAACTCAATAGCTATTATGCATGAAATAGATAATATTTTCTTATCATTTCACATAACAGAGAAATTTGTAATATCTCCTCCATAATAACATGAATAACAAATCCTTCTCAAATAACACAACCAATTGCATTTTACGCAAAGGTTTTATGTGAGCTACCCCTCATATAAGTTATTTATATATTTTTACATGAATCAAACTCCTCATGCATGTAAAATCACATAATAATTTCTTGTAGATCAAATATACTAGATATTATTCATGTGCACCTAAGCACATACTCTCTTCAAGAGTCAAATATTTATATTTAAAAAATTTAATGAAAATGCTTGGTAATTATATAAATTAATTTCTTGTAAATAATCATCATAATAATTGCTATGTATATATGTACATAAACAATTATTCTTATCTCATTGAAAAATGAATTGGAAGCACTATGTTTCACTATGTTTTTCCTGTTTTAGTCATCCAATTTGGATCCGTATTGTGAACATATGGAAAAGAATTTCATAAGACCAAAAGAGTTTTTTGTTTGGAACAAACATAAGAATAATAGCCTCTCTGATTTTTTTCACAGGTTGTCATGGTTTTTAATATTCGAATGAATCTTTGATGCCCATTTTTCCAAATTTAAATATTTAATAATTTCCTGTTTTTGTCATCAAATTTAGACACAGTTTCCAACCAAATGGAAATGATTTTTCAAAAAAGCCAAAGAGTTTTTTGTTTGTAATGGGTTCATTAAAAATAACCTCTCTCGGTTTTTACACAGGTGTTACGGTTTGGAATATTCAAATGAATGTTTGGAGCTCATTTTTCCAGATTTAAATAATCATTAATTCCTTGTTATTTTACATCCATTTAGGACATGGTTCTTGAGACATGGGAAATTAATTTTTAAAATATAAAAGAGGCGTTTGGTCCTAACATCCTCTTTTACAAAACCCTCTTTCACTTTTTTCATATCTATTTTGGTTTGAGAGATACAAAGTCATACTTAGACCCTATTTTCCAATAATTCATGCAATTCACAGAACTATTTAGCCATGAAAATATTTTATCAATTCAAAACACATGAATTATTCTGATAATTCAATGAATAAGACACTTATTCCTCTATTAACAAAATTGTATAGAGGTTTACTAAAGAATTTAATATTAATTCTTTATCACATGAAATTTTTCTTGCAAATAAATTCATTCATTATATCATCATGGCCCATATGCAAACAAAAGGATTTTCAAAGAATATGGTTACTTAGCTCTTGATGCATGCTTGGAATACTATCTTCCTCTTCCTTGGCTCCATTCTCCATGTATTCTCCCATTCCCCTCCTCTACTTCTCTCATAGGCTTATAATCAATAGAATTAATAAAATGGAATAGCTTTTATAAATCATAAAAGCATTATAGTTTTTTCAAAATCATAAAAGCATTCTAGCTTTTCTAAATCAGAAAAGCATTCCATAAAGCATCCATAAATCTAATTTTTCCTAAATCACAAAAGCAATCCATAAATCTCTCATGCTTTTATTTTTAGAGCTATATTTGTTATTTCCTTGTGAGCAAAATATCACTTATCCATACTTTTTCCAAATCTATTAATCATTATTTCTAAAACTCATAAAATATACCAAATTGGAAATATAATTTATTTCCATAGAAGAATATAAATTCCTATAAATAAAATAATTAAGAAATAATTCTTCCAATATTCTTATAATCAACAATTACAAGAATATTCTTCATGTAACATAAATATAATAATAAATAATATTTAATTATTTAAGAAACCTCATTAGTTCACAAGGGATTCCATGCAATACCATACAAACATACCTATGGACCTAATCTATGCTTATATTTGGCACTTGCAAATGCAATGAATATGAGCCTTTACTTTCCATATGATTATATAAATATACTTTGTCTTATCATAAGGGTTATCATTTTGTGAATTATTTAACCCCAACGGGACTTGCCAGATTGCAAAATATCGACATTATAATTTTTTCAGTGCTCTTAATTATTCTTTGTATGATTCATTTAAATTAGGATAAATTTGTTGTAGTCCTTTGCATGGAAATTCAGATTATGGAATGAAATATGCTCTTCCTGCCTCCGTTGGATCTTAGGGATTGATATCTATGGTCTAGATCCTCTAAATCCCATTTAGGATAATGACCCAGCCTAACCCTAACTGTTTTCCATCATTCACTCTGCTATGGCGGCACTGCTCCTCTCCATCTTGCCACCTTTCTCCCCGTTCATCCAGCTTCGCATTCTGCTTGGTTTGGCCAATAGAAACCTTCAGCAGGTATGTGTAACTGTGATTAAACTCTTACAGGTTGAATGTTATGACATCACCACCCTCTACTACAATTTTTATGACATTATCTAGTTTTAATGTCTTTCAGGAATGTGCAGGTCTCAGTCGAAACTGGGTTTCATGATTGAACCTTGGTTTAAGGCTGAGTCTCAAGCTATTGTTGCCTTCACTCATCAACGTTGGTTCATCTAGGTCCGAGAGGTAAGCACTACAACAATCCATTTGCGAAAGCTACTCTCTAAAACAGTATTCTTATTAAAATCCCTTTATTATAAGTCTAATGTCTATTATTTTTCTATGCAGTGTTTCGAATTAAGACCTGCGGAATTCATTCCTTCTCGGGTAACATACCCTTGTCTCTATTGCACTTATCCATGACATTCATTTCACAGTTATGAAGGTATGGATTTCATGATGTTCATGTACTGGTTTTTGTATAGGTAATACATAAATTGGAGGAAAGGGTTTCATATCGCATTGACTTTTCAAGTGTGCACTTCGTTTTTAAAATAACCCTGATGTCATCCTTAATAAGTACCAACTACTCTATTTGTCTTAGGCTTATAACATTGGCCTTCATGATTGGCCCTATAGTGGCGCTGAGTGTTATGCGTTCAGGATTTAGTTTTCTTAGTTTGATGAAAATGTTGTTCTTTAATTTTCCTGTATTCGAAGGCTCTACCCTATACAAAGTTAAGTGTATGCGGTACTAAGGGTTTTTTCATTGTAATTTAAATGGCACTTTTTGGGACTGACGGTCGCTCACCCTGCTTTTCCTACGAGGGTTTATTGCATGCAATAGTTGTCCTTTATTTTTTTAAATAATAAGTATATGTTTTCTTTGTCATGGGCAGTTTCTTGTCCCCAAAGTTCTTCGGTGTTGTTACCTTGTTCTTCCTTCAAATGTGCAATCCTTGTAAATGAAACTATCGCAATCTCTATTTTCTGTCAAATTTTATATAAATATATGAATATAATGATCGTTGTCTCATGTTTATGGACTCTCGCATTTTATTCAATGGCTATTCAAATAGCTTTTTTATAATTTTTTCTAGCTACATATATTGGTCCTTTACTTATTTTCTTCCTGCAATGAAATGTACAGTTCGAGGGTTTCTCTGTGGTAGATTTTTGCATGTATCCACCGTTGTTTCTGGGTCTCTTCTTCACATTGGTTTTTCTAGAATTTTTCATGTGGGTATTATATTTAAATAGTATGTTCTCTTAGTAATCAATATATTTTTCCATTCCAGAAATTAAATCTATGTTTTTTCGCTATACAGGAGACTTTTCCATGTTTTTTACTGTAGCCTTCGCTAAGTTACGGACAATAGCTTCCATCTTGTTTTCAAGAACAAAATTTTTGTTTTTTTTTTTGTTCTTTCAGTTATGTAATTAAAGAGGTTTCCAAACAATCTAGACTTTTTGTCTGTGTATATCATAGTAATGGAAAAATTATTAGCTCCAGGGTCTAGGGTCTCGACCTTGGACCCTAAACTAACAGATTCTTCCATTTTGTATTTTTTTCAGTTATATATATATATATATATATATATATATATATAGTTCCATTTTTATTTATTTCAAAACTGTGATTACAATTTTTCTATGTTTTACTTTGACAGACAGGCTATAACTACAACTTAGTCATACAGTTTTGCTACACAGCCCACAAATATTCAACATTTCCACAGTAAAGCCCAAAAAATAATATAACAAAGACATATATAGTTTATACTTGACATGCAGAGTGTAAAATAATTTTTTCCATGTTTCCAAGAAACAATACCTGTATTGAAAGAATTTTTGGTCTAACGAACATTCTTGTAATAGATAAGCCTGACTACATGTTTGCATTAAAATAAATCTCTTTACTTATCTTGCATCGGGATCTGCTAATGATTTCCTCCCTACCATGAGAGAGGCGATTACATCCTCATCTCCCCTCATGCTACACACCTGAGATGAGTAAGTTGAAAGACATTTTGGAAGAGACCTCAGGACCCCAAGTCCAGTCTTCTTATTTAGGAATTTCAGGAATGCTGAGTGTTTCCACTGGTCACCACTACCTCAGGAAATCATCACTCTTTCCATTCCTATCGTTAGTCACATAAAAAAACCCATTTTCCTCGCAAGGATGTACTTTTATCCCCAGAGGAAAGGTAACTGTCTTTAACTGTTTTTTGTTCAACCGCTTCTCAGTTCTTGGAATGCTTTTATCATTAGTCTTTTTACTTTTTATGGAACCACTATTCCATGATTAAATTTTATTTCAACACGACATAATTGATGCATGTTCATCATGTAATATTTTCCTCAAAATAAATAAATGTTTTAGTCTCTCAAAAATAAAATAACATAACAACTAGTTAGAAATTAAGCCAGTTGTCACATCTTGGCATTAATTTGGTATTTCTCTACATTATTTCCATTTTGCACCTTATTCGAATGGAAAATGGTATCCACCCATGGTATTCATCTACCCATGTTATCCATCAACCCATGGAATTTACCCATGGTATTGTAAATGGCATCGACCCATGGTATTCATCCACCCATTGTATTTACTCACCCATGGTATTGTAAGTGACATCTATCTATGATATTCATTCACCCATGGTATGTATCCAACCATGGTATTCATCCACACATGGTATTCATCCACACATTGAATTTACTCATGGTATTGTAAGAGGTATCTACCCATGGTATTGACCCATGGTATTGTAAGTGGTATCTACCCATGATATTGACCCATGGTTTCAACCCATGGTATCCACCTATGGTATCTACGCACGGTATTGTAACTCAAAAAAGGCTATAAATAACAAGCCTCATTTTGTAAAAGGACAGATTGTCCACCACAATGTAGCTTCTACAATTATTCTCTGTTTTAATAAAACAAGTTTCTTTGTGGTTTTATTTGCAGTGTGTTCTCGCTTTTTTCTAGAATTCTAATTTTGTAGATCTTGTCAAATCAATTTTAACTTTTTAGATATTACAAATTTAAAATTGATATGACAAGATCTACAAAATTTTAATTCTAGAAAAAAGCGAGAACACACTGCAAATAAAACCACAGAGAAACTTGTTTTATTAAAATAGAGAATAATTGTAGAAGCTACATTGTGGTGGACAATCCGTCCTTTTACAAAATGAGGCTTGTTATTTATAGCCTTTTTGAGTTACAATACCATGAGTAGATACCATAGGTGGATACCATGGGTCAAAACCATGGGTCAATACCATGGGTAGATACCACTTACAATACCATGGGTCAATGCCATCGGTAGATACCTCTTACAATACCATGGGTAACTTCCATGTGTGGATTAATACCATGGGTGGATACATACCATGGGTGAATGAATATCATGGATAGATGTCACTTACAATACCATGGGTGAATAAATAGAATGGGTGGATAAATACCATGGGTCGATGCCATTTACAATACCATGGGTAAATTCCATGGGTTGATGGATAACATGGGTATATGAATACCATGGGTGGATGCCATTTTCCATTTGGATCACTCCTCCCTCCTTAAGAAGCAATGGTCCCCATTGTGTAAAGTTCCCTCCTGAGCAGCCTATTTTGAATATCAGGAGACACTGAAGAGAAGGATTTTGTGTAGTTAACCCTTAACCGTGATGAATGAAGATTCGAGGATAGAGATACCTTGTAATTCTTGTGACCCACTGTGATATTGACAATGTGCGGACTAGAAAATAGACTTCGATGAAGTGTTGGTTTGTGGATGAACCAAAACCATGAAAAACGAAGATCTGAGGATAGAGATACCCTGTAATGGTTATGAATAACTGTGCTACTAATAGTGTGCATCCTAGCAAATGGACTTCGATGAAAAGGATTTTGTGTGATTGACCCATAACTGTGATGTTGATTGTTGATGAAGAAGCAGGTGCCTACATAGCTTTGTGTGGGAGGTCACATCTCTAAGTAACCCAAGCGAAACGCTGCTATGCTGAAACTGATTAATGTGAAGCAAGTGCCTACTAAAGCGGGGTGGGAGGGCACGTCTCTAAAGGGAACCCAATCCGAATTCTGCTCCAGATTTAAAATGAGCATAACTCGGTCAATATAACTCGAAATATTTATTATAACATAGTTTTGGAAATGGAATGATCATTTTGCATATTCTCATGCATTTGAAACCGATATCTGGAGAATCTAGACTCTCTGATTCACGTTGGAACTGTCTCGCCATCACAAAATTTTTGAAACAATAGCTAATTTTAAATCAACAAGAACTCCCACCTTCGGAGTCCGATTCAACTGATTTTTTTTTTTTAAATTGGGTGATTTTTCAAGGGGAGCTCATATCTATAACCATATCTCTGAAATTTTTCACTAAAAATTGTGAAAAATGACAAGAGAGCCGCCGTCCATCAATTGTCGTTAGAGCATTTTCTGCAACATTGCTAATTTAGAATCAACGATATCTCGCTCATCCAAAGTCTAATTTGGCCGAATTTTATTTTTGAATTTGGCTGTTATTTTTGCAAAGAATCCAAAGCAGGTCTTCTATTTTGTAAAATTTTCACCAAAATTCTCAGATCTGATCTTCAAACTCAATGTCCAAGAAATTCATGGAGTTTGTTGAAGATTTCTACCAAAAATTGAAACTGAAATATGCTTCAAACCCTCATTCCCATGGATTTGTAACCTGAATCTAATACCACTGATCCAGATCTTGAGGGGAGGCCCCCAAGATCTAAAAATTTGAATTGGATCTGAGAAAATATGCCAAATTACAATGCCAGAAAAAAAGAGAGAACACAAAGAAAATAAAACCACAAAGAAACATGTTTTATTAAAATAGAAAATAACTGTAGAAGCTACATTGTGGTGGACAATCTGTCCTTTTACAAAATGAGGCATGTTATTTATAGCCTTTTTTGAGTTACAATACCATGCGTAGATACCATATGTGGACACCATGGATCGAAACTATGGGTCAATACCATGGATAGATGTCACTTACAATACCATGGGTGAATAAATACAATGGGTGGATGAATACCATGTGTCGATGCCATTTAAAATACCATGGGTAAATTCTGTGGGTTGATGGATAACATGGGTAGATGAATACGATGGGTGGATGCCATTTTCCTTCGGATCAGCACCAAGGGCCAAACATTTCCAAAACTAGTTTTTATTTTCCCTACATGAAAGTCCAAACTAGTATTCTCTCCAACACATGCCCATGTTTGTTGCAGGTCCAGAAATAAATTACTTGTACTAAATAATCATTAAATATTTCATACTATATAGAATACTATTAATTACCTCTACCAAATTAATTATGTCTCTCATGTTTTCATCTCAACGCCATGAACGCGCAGGAACTTTACCTTTTATTTCTTCTATGTTCAGTTCAGAGACAGGAAGCACAATGGAAGTGACCAACAAGTGAAAATATTTGATCTGATTCAGACTAGCATGCATATTTAGCTCAGATAGAAATGATCTTGAATCTACAATATTCCTGGCTGCAATGTTCCTGGCTGCATTTGATCCTCTTTCATATTGGGAGGCAGTCTAAGGTCATGATCTGAAGGATGTGCAGGTAATTCATATACCTCATAAACCCTTGCAATCTTCAAGATTACTGGAATCGTTATTGGTGTATTGAACATTATTTGCAAAAAAATTATTCAAATTGTACCAACTTGTTAACTCTGCTAAAATGTCATCGTACTGAATTGGAATCGAACAAATTATTCATCGTAACAAACCAAACTAACCAATTTATGAAAAAAAAATTCCGATACGGTCGAACTTAATAACTATTTTTCAATCTAGATCTCTAAAATCAAGGATTTGATATGAAGGTTTGTGTGTTCCTTTCTTAAAGTTGATGAGAACTCCAAAAGCAGGGTACCTTGTTGAGTGTTCAAGCTATTTACCATTGGACATTGTGCATCTAGGATTGATGCAGAAACCCAGCTATAAAGCAGTATGTACCTAGTATTCTGTATGATTATGCATCGTGTCAAAATAACTTGATCGAGAAAACATAGCGTAGGTCATACAATTATGGGAGATAAAGAAAATCAATTCAAAGGAAAATGTCTACGTTAGAACATTTCTTTAGTGGATTGCTCTGTTTGATTCAATTTTTTTGAGTGTCATATGTATCACGTAATTTCATTTCTGTTTGACCTATGAGATGTAAATTAATTTTATTTTTGTTACTTTAATTTAATTTTTATGAAAGGTAGGGTTGAAATTTTATGGGAGGAGTTGAGGCGAGTTAATTGGGAATTTTAGTTTTCTTTTTGAATTCTAAATTTCTTTGTAAAGTAATATAATATTAATTATAATATCAAAATTAATATTTTGATAGTATGAGAATTTTTTTCTTTAAATGTGCAAGCATACACTAAAGTAGTAAAAGATTTGGCAAAATCAAGAAAGTTGTGAAGACAAAATGGATTACAAGTTTTCTTTTATGAGTTAGGCAGATATAACTGAGAGGACAACTTTAAACAATTACAAAAAAATATAACTAAGAGGAAAAATTTGAATAATTACAAAAAAATTGAGTCTCGGGCTTTCTTTCCCTACACCAAGATTGTGGTCGGCACAACTATGCCATATTGGCGAGCTTCAACATATGCACTCAATATTGTGGAGAAAAATTGTGATTTTTGGTTGTTTAAAATGCATTTTAAAACTTTTTGAACACCTAAATTTTGCAAATTCTATAACTCAAAGTTTTAATTTTAACACATATCTACTAATTTCAATAAAAAAATTCGAAAATTATGCCATGTAAACTCCAAAAATTAGAATAGTTAAACTACAATTTTCTTCAATAGTCATGAGTTGTTGTGCACAACGATGCTTTTTTAAAAGAAAACACATGTCCATGATGAGCATTGGGCATGTTTTATTTGGTTGTTTTCATTTTACATTTAACTATATGCCAAGGCACCAATCAATGTTCCTTCTACAAATTACAACACATTCCCATGCTATGAGTATTGGGAAAGTGAGGTATGGCACATGGTTGGATTACTAGTTCAGTGAGGTATGACCCTTTTAGGTAGTAATGTTGATCTTGAAAGAAAAACCACTAAACAATAAATTTGGCTTGGAATGGTACCGTTCTTCCCATGGATCTATTTCTTCTTTCATGTTGTTCTGTTTTTATTCATGTTAGTATAATTGACTGCAAGTTCAAATTCTCATGTTAATATGAAACAACCCGTATCTAACCAATATCCATAAGATGTGCTTCATCCTTCACTATCCATAAAACTATAATAATAAAATTTTCCTACTAAATGAAGATAAATTGAAAATAAATTTACATCCCCTCCAATTCAAAACAAAGGTGCAATGCACTAATGGGCATTTCAAGCCCATGGTTATAATTTTAGTTGAATAGGAATGAAAATGTGCACTTTACAACAATGCTACAATGACCACTCTCAAGTACCAATAGTAAACAATTTTTTTATAGATCTCTAAACTTTTAATGACTTTCTAGAGTAAGTTAGATGTAATCCAAATATGGACTTGTTTAAAGAAAAAGGAAAATCTCACCAAAGCTAGAAAGATTTGTTAGAAAACTAATCCTCGGGTTATTTTGTGTTAGGTAATTGATTATTAGAGTCCAAGAACCCTGGGGAACTGATTCCACAGTTTCTTAATGTATTTATATGTGTACACATTGTACATCATTCATCGAGACATTCATTAATATATTATTGAGTATGTTTCCAATCCCTTGTGTCTTACAGTGGTATCTGAGTGGGTTGTTTATATTTTTTGTTTTTTTTCTTAACTTGAGTCACCATTTTTGTGGATAAGAATAAGTGTGTGTCACTGAGGAAGAATGCATGTGTTCACAGCACAAGTGTAGCAAGGAAAAAGGAGGTTTTTAGCAAATGCATTGCAACAGAAATAATTGTGTTAGTGGAGCTGTCAAGAAAACACAACCAACAAGAAAAGTGATGGCAATTTTGTGATAACGACAAAGCTTGGTTGAATAAATATTCTTTGTAGGAACTTCCATTGAAGTAGCCGAAGACATATGGATGGCATTTCTTTATCCACTTGAATGCTGTCAGGCCTAGTTTTAAAGTCTAAAAATTCCTGTGCAGAATCCTTGATGAAGTTTGCTCACAAAAAATCAAGCATCTCGATGTTTTGGAAGCATATAAGAATCAATGTTAGAGTCAAATTCTTCCAAAATTGCTTAGAGTGAGATGGTGGTAATTGCATCCATTGCTACAGGTTCTTATCTACCTCAAATGAATATTTCATTTTTTTTAGAATTTCAACGTTTTTTCTTGGCATATAATTGACAAGTCGTTTAAAGATTGATGATGGGAAGGACAACTCTAAAAAATAAATTAGCATAACAAGAACAGACAGGAAAAAAAGGAATTGTTGGAGACGATAAAATTAAACAAGTTAAGCTTCATTCAATATTTCAATTGATGCCTTAGTGTCTTGTATTTAGTTTGGGGGTTTGTATTTAGTTTGGGGGTGGTTGGAAACTAAATTCTTGGCCAACTACACACGCTGGTCTACTCTGCAATTTCTTAAAACATGGTTGTTGGTCTCTCCAAATTAAATGTTTTTTCATTTGTTTATGCTTATATCAGTATTGGGTAAGTGAAACATATTGCTTTTCACTTCAAGGCGAATTCACTCCTTTTATTTTGAGTTCTACTTAGAATGGGAGAGAGTTAAACCTCTTCTTTTTTCTTCCTCTAATAGAAAAATAAATTTTTCATACAGAAATTACCTTTGTAAAGAATTGTTGTATTTTCTTTGAGATAGAAGCCAGCGTCTGAAAAAGACACACAATCATTCTGGATCTACCAAGAAACTATGTGTTTCTGAGACCAGGACCATGAATTATAAAGGGCTACCTCAACTTTGCTCAATGTATTCCCACCACAAGTGATATCACTATGAATGGGCATGTACATTGATACATGAATGTGCTCGTGTCCTTAGTACAGTTGTGGTTGTCACTGCGGCTGCTGGTGATGTTGTTACTAACGACGTGCTAGAGGTTCTTGGCTAGACTTGTACAAACAATCAAAGGTTTGTTGTCTAAATCCTATTGCTAGAGTTGGAGTTGCCAGAGTGCAGAGGATTCAGTAAATTCGAAATTACAAAAGTATAAACCATATGTACTTTTTATCCATTCCCAAATTGTGTTGATGGTCCCCATATTTGGGACCATAAACTGACTATTATAATCGGTTTCGGGAATAACTAATTACTGTGGCCTAGAGATTGCAGCTGCATTGGCCTAGAGATCAATTTGAAGCTTCACATGTATTAGCAATGAGTATACCACATTGAACGACTCATACGTGCTACATTTTTCTTAAATCTGCTTGCCATTTGGTGTTGTTAAAATGCATAATTTTGAACTTTTTGGTGTTCTGCTTTGAGATTTATCTTCGAAGGAGTATATTTGGGTGCTCTTGAGATTTTCTAGCAGACAAAAAATTATCTTATGTTTAATTTATATATTAAGTGGGTTTAAGTGAAAAGAAATTTGAAGGCATATGTGGCAAATTTCTGTATATTTATATGAAGGCACTTTTTAAAGAATATGAATTAAAAAAGAAGGCCTTGTGGTTAGAAGGGCTCATTTGGTATATTGAAGATCACAAGGTGATAAGTTCAAATCCTTGACAAGATCATTTTGGAAGAATTTTGTATGCTATTTTACCACTAAATTTGTTAAATTTGAAATAAAAAATTCAAAGTCGAAATTTCCAATATTGTAAAATGGGTGCATGATGAATTGAACCTAAGACCAGATTAAATAATTGTTAATCATTGTAATTTTTTATGTATTGGGTGCATTTTTGGTATTGGGTGCATTTTCGGTGGTAGCCGATACCCCTTTTTCTCAGTTGATTGCAAGTTTTTTTTGAAACTGCACTAGAGAAAATGGTCAAACTAAATGATTTAGTACAGTTACTAAGCAATTTAATGTTATATAATGTCCATAATGACGTCCAAGTTAGCAAAGACATGCTCTTTGACATCCAATCATGTTTTCAAAATTCTAACAGAAAAATCAAATTCTTGGAGTTAGACTCGCAGTTACAGTGAGTTGAACTTCAAAAGAAAACTTGTGATTCTGAAATCGTGTTTGTTCAGAACAAAAATTTGTTTGAGCCTGATCATTAGTCAAAGAATGATCAGATAAATGAAGTGATTTCAGGTGAAAATTTTGATGTAGTTAGAATTTTTGATGTGAAACCTGTTACAATACCATGGGAAGAGAGTACACACAATAAACACATAATTTTTCTTGGTTATAACAATGATGGATCGTTTCAGATTCCAGATTTTGCTAAACCTATATAATTTCAAAGTGCAGGATTTATTCTCGATGGTGTAGTTCTAGAAAAAGTTGATTGATGCCAACAGTGTAACTGAGTTGGACATGTGAAAGATTGGTGTTTTGATCTTCACCTGTGTGAGCATTGTCAGAGAGAAGCTAAGTTTTGGATGGATTTATTCTTGGGAATAGACGAAAGAAGCCAAAAAGATCTATAACTCATACCGAATAATTTTTCAAGATTGACGAGTCTTACAGTGATGACAAATATTTCTTAGCTTCTACCTAACAAGGGGGGATTTGTTGGCAGGTGGTCTGCTACAGGTTTGAGTTCAAGATGTCAAGCGAGCCTGAGTTAGAGATCCACATCTTGAGTCACAACATGTACCATTTAGAGCCAAAGTTGGGAGACTTCAACGAGCACTTCCATATTCAGAATTGTTTGAGAAAATGTTGTGAAAGTTCCAGATTTTGTGGTCATCTTAAAACCACATCTTTTTTTCTCAGAACTGCTTTGTAGGTTCCAGAACTAGTGTTGGTTAACACTTTGAATTCTCCCATTTTCTATTTGTGGTCATCCTTAAAAACCATTTCCAGGATACATTTAACTCTTAGCTTAGATGCATTTCTTTATTTTTAGCTCTCATTCTTGTACTTTGGCATATCGCTTCGGATTAAGGGGGGAATGTTAAACAACTAATCCTCGGCTTAGTTTGTGTTAGGTAATTGGTTATTAGAGTCCAAGAAACCTATGGAACTGATTGAGCAGTTTCTTGACGTATTTATAGTAGACACATTGTACATCATTCATTGAGACATCTATTAATATATATATATTTTTTTTTCCAATCCCCTATGTCTTACAAGATTGAGTACAAAAATTAAAGGAAGCTCTCGAGTAGTACTTGTTCGCTGCAAAAAATACATTGGTAAAAACAGAAAGCAATCAAATAAGAACTTAAACTTTCATTACCATTTCAACTATAGACAATTCCATAAAAATTGCAAGGCTCCAAAGATAAACAAATCAAAACATGTCCGAGATGCTTAACATATTTTATAAATATAAAATAGAATTCATATTACTAATTATTTCCCTCCAAACTAAATTTTTTCAATAGGCGTAAGGCACAAAACACTCCATCTATAGACTATAATTGGAAAAATAAAAGTCCTTTTAGGTACTATTTGTTGGATCTTGTGCTCACTTTTGATTGGTCCAAAAGTTGTGACATAAAAGAACAAAGAATAAATAGTTACCACTATAATATAGTGTCAAATAATGCAAATTCAAAGATCAAATGAAAATTTCTTAAAGATAAAATCAACTGAACCCACCTCAGGGAGAGAGATTAAAAATTCATTTTCCACTATTGGTGATATTTTTCCAACATAAACAATTATTTGTGGTTTCTTAGGGAGAGGTATAAATATTATGGAACCCTTTGAAAATTGATTTGAACCCCTGGTTGGAGGAAGCATACTAGGGTCACTACACGAATTTCTGGAATTCGAGGTTGTGGAAGGGGAATCACACCCATAGTTTCTGGTGGACATGGAGGAAAATTAGGATGCACAATATGATGGTAGTGAGAAAAATATCAGGCCATACTTGTGGTTGTAGCACCTGCTAGCCCCCCTATGAAATTCTTGACAAGCAAGCTGGGGGCTAGAATTGTTCTGGAGCCCCCAAGGAATGCCTTTCCCCTGAAAATTCATCCTCCTTGGAGTCTCTCTGTACTGTGCCTAAAATGTACATCCTCTTTGCTGATTCATTCCTCAAAAAGGGCCTTTTACCCCTATACCCTACAAACTTCCCCTTTTTAGCCTCTGTTTTCCTTTGTCAAACTCCCCTTTAATTCCCCCATTATCCCTCTAAACCCTCCCTAAATCCTATTTTTTCCCCTGTTTTGGCCTTCCCTACCTTTCATTTCCCTATCGTTCCTCCCCTTGGGCCTAAAAATGCTTTAAAATGTGAAAAAACTATATAATAAGGCCTAAGCCCCTTTAGCCTCAGCCCCGCGCTCCTTTTCTTCCCATAAGACCTGGCGCCGGAACCCAGGGCTAAACCCCCCAGGCGCTTACCCCCTCCAACCTTTCTCCGCGCGAAATTTCGTTTAAAAACCTTTGTTAACACGTGCTTTCGAGTTTTAATAGGTTTTGATTGACCAACAGACCTCCGCCGTCCGATCAAAATCTGATCCAACGGCGTGGAGCGCGCCCGGAATGGTGGACCCCTCTTTCACATGTCATCTGCCCAAACCCGTCGGTAATTCCCACACCGCCCATCTGCAACTGGTGGTTTTCTCTGAAACCCAGCGATCCCATTCATCCTTTGCCACACGTCCTCCGGTACTGTTCCTGAAACCCATTTTTTTCGCGCGTTATTCACCGGACGAAAGCCGGGCAGCGGAATCCATGATCGTCGTTGGATCGCGGGGCCCTCATCCAATGGCTGTCATCCCCCGAAGCCGCACGCCATTTAAACCGGTTCATCGTACCCGCGGGCCCCTCTTCCGACTTTCCCCGCCGTTGATCTATCAGCGATCAACCGTCCAGATCCGTCCGTCCATGGTTGACCATTTCGTTGCCCTGGGACCTCCAACTCATCCGTCCACTCGGCTGTCTGTATGCCACGTCACCCCACGTACATGTTTCATATCTGTCAACCATTTCGTCACATATAGCGTCCTACACTCGCGTTTTTTAATGTTTTTCATGCATTCTTCGTTCTGCAGCGTCTGCCAACCACACCAGAGCTATGTTCCACCATTTCCCCCGCAATTTTTCCCTCCATTCCATCTGCATGGCTATCGTCCACGACCACATCTTGTCCTCGTCGCCTTCATCATCCCTGTCCATGGTCTTCCTCACAGTTCATTGTTTTGCAGAGTTTCCAAGGGTAAAAGACCGCCATGACCCTACGTGGCAAAGCTGTGTAGACTGTATTAAATCCAAGAATTGGTACTGGCATAAATGGTCAAAGAAAGCAGCCAGGAGGATTTGCATCAAGGACAAAGGTAGCTTTCGAGCACTGAAAACCTTTCGGCACCATTAAACCTCGAACTACCCTATCAGAATAGATGGAGTGGCAAAATGTCCCAGTACAGAGCAAAAGGAAGATTAAAGCACAACCATGAAGATCTCGAGCCCCTAAGTCAATGTTTTCAGAGGCAAATCAGCAGATTACGGACCCCGAGCATAAATCAAAGGATCTTGAGCGCAGATAAAAGGTAATATCAGGGTTTCCGTTAGAAAATGTTTTTCTTCGTCAGGTACAAGGCATCCATACTATTTTTATTATGCAGAATGTCCCTGAAGAGTTTTCCCACCAAACTACAGCTCAAAGACAGTTAGACATTTATGAGACAGACCTTCATACAGTTTATTTTACTTTTGGTTTACGACACCTAGAGTACAACAAGCCAGAATGTCAAGATCAAATCTGGAGCAAATCGTTCTCTAATAAGGAAGATGAAAAAGATTAAATATACAGCATGTCAAGCAGAATGGGTTTCGGCCCTGCATTCATGGTTGTGTTTAAAGATACATTTAATTTTCACCCACCTTCTCAGTCGATCTTAGGTTCATCCTTTTCTATAAAGCACAGAAGGAAACATTGTAATGGTTGTTGATGAGAAATCAGTGGAAAGCAAGTAGTTTCCTCTTGAGACAAGTTCTCTATGTATATTGTAAGATAGGCTGAGATTTGATGTATTCAGACTGAATGTTCAAGCTATGGGCTATGATGTACCTGATTGGTGTTGTTTTTAATATGACAAGCATGTTTCTTTGGATCCTGATCTAAAGCAGCTGGTGATGTTTTCCTTTCTCTGTATTTGTGATTGACTTGCTTTCATTTCATCATGTTTCTTCAGGCTCGCATCAGAAGTTTGGCATAAGATTTACCCTTGATAGGTACCTTATGTTGCTGATCTCCCAGCCTTTCATGTTTTCTGCTTGTATGTATATCTGAATGCAAATTTCAATTGATTTAACCAGTGTAGTGGAGGAAATTTCCTGCTCTCTGATGTATGAATTGATGAAGTTTATGTTCAGATGTTCTTGTTAGGATTTAGTTGAATGTGTTGAGAATCCTGGAGGTCTAGAACCTGGTCTTTGTCTCTCTAGGAGCTTTCCATCCCAATTAAACTTTTCCAAGATCCCTTGTTTCACCTCTAATTCTGTCCAAGCAGGCCTGGAGTTAAATGACCTCTGACCTGATCTATAGACAGAGTTGGTTGGTTCTCCTCCTCTAATTTTCTATCCTTGATGTTCCATTCCAACTATCACCTATAAGATCCAAATGCTCTAGATGACTAGCCCAACTGAAAGCTTGCACATTGAACACAAATAAATCCTTTCTTGACTCCATAGCCCAATGGCTTTGAAGTTCTTTGAGTTATCTGTCTCTACCTAAGATTCCTCTTTGCTCATCCTTGTCTTAAATTTGACCTTCTTTTCCTGATTCCCTCCAACCAAACACAAACAATTAAACCAACAACTTCGAGCCTATAACTAGCCTAAAATATTATACTTTAAGCCTCAAATACATATCCTTTGACTTCATAGAGAGATCCCTCTCTGGACCTAGGAGGGCTAGATCCTAAGGTCCCAAAGTGGTTCTATGTTGTCTCATCTTTTGGTCTTTGTCAACCTGGCCAAAACATGGGAACCCCAACAACACCAAGAACTAGATATTTTTTATGTTAGGGCATATCACATTCCCAATCATAAAATAGACACATCATATTAAACAACAATTATCTATAAACAAATATATAAGAAGAAAGGAAGGAAATACCTGATCACTACAAAATTCATTTTTATAGAGCGAAAAAGTAATCTGAATGTTTCTTAGCAAGAATTCATAGTCCATAATGCAAAGGAACAAATCACTCATGTCACAACAAAATCTAGCCATTTCAACTTACTTTGGATTGATACCACATCTAATTATTAGTAATCGGTATTACATATCATTGGTACCAAATTTTTGAGAACTTCAAATAGATCAAGGAACATTTAAAGCTCCATAGTTTGCAGTTCGAGTCCAAATCTCTTAAAAAAAAAAAGGCTCTATGGAATTCTTTTCATGGTTTTCAAAATAAACTTTGAAAACCCAAATATTTGGAAGCTCACGACCATGGCGAGGGATTAAGAAAAGGGAAGAGACATGAAGATAAAATTATTTCTATATATGTATTGATGTTTTGTGGTTTTCTTTGCATGCGTTATACAAGTAGCTGATTATACAATAACTCCACGGTCTAACCTTTACCAAAAACCAGGTAATTATCTCTAAGAACGACACACATGAACTAGGTTTCTTCAAGCCTAGTGGCCCAATAAATGATATATCGACATTTTGTATGCTAAAGTCACTCTTAAAACTTTGCGTTCTTAACTCATGATAATAGTGTACATACTCTACATAGATCAAAATCTCTAGAAAATATCATAGAATATATCTCGTTAGATGTTAAAATATTGCAGATTCACATATTTGGTACAAGAAAGAAAATTATGTAAGTGGGAGCCATTATAAAGGTCACGTGTCCCTCCTAAAAAATCATATATAGTAATTTTTTGGTTCGATTGTGTTGCGGGAAGTGACAGTTAGACTTGATAACATCTTCATATCAATTTAAATAGAATAACATACATTTCAGATAGAGTTTACAGGAACATTCATCCAATTTTTTCTCACATGAAATAGAAATTAATATAGATTTTATTGGGAAAGTGAAAATATGAGATTTTTTACTATTATCTGGATTTTCGCAAGGCTTGTTTCTCAAAATGTATGAAAATATACTTCTCTTATTCATGTGTGAAGATTAACCCCTATGTGTTCTCGATCACAAAGTGTAGTCCTTCTTTTCATTACACCATCCTCCAACCTAGTATGAAACAATATGACTTTTGTTGGGCAGACCTAGACATCAAAATGGTAATTATTCTCCATGGAAACATAAATTCTCAAATTGATATTTAGTAAAAATAATTTCGGGCCAACAACATATTAAATAGGATAAAGAATCTGTGAGGTGGATTTAAATAATGATTCAACAAAGGCTATAACAATTATTGCTCATAAATAAAGGAGAAGAAAAACGAATGTGAAGGATAAATATAATAAAAGTATAGGTGAAGTTACTACAAAATTTGTGCAAGGAGAATATAACTTAATATACATTTTCTCTGGTTACATTACATATATGGTGACTGGTAACTCGAGAAAATAATATGAAGTGATTGAACACAATTGATTTTTGGTTGCATAGTGGTCCAAGGGAGATATTTTTGAAGTGAAGGCCAAAATTAGTTCAATTTGCATATGGATATTTCTTTTCCAAAAAAATGGATAGTTTTTATGATAAATAATAATAAACAAAATCATGCTTATGGGGTGTGGCTTAATTGGATATTAATTGGATATCAACATGTTATGAAGTATTATATAATCCATACAATTCAAAATTCAGATACCATATTATAAAGTATTATCTAAACCATCAAATTTAAAGTTCAAATGTGGGTAGATCAAGAGAAATAAAAATAAAATATATATATAAAGAAAAAAAGATATCAATAAATCAAGGTGAAGAATCCAATTGTTTTCTCCTTAGCTAGATCGTCTATAGAAAAACATTAATGTCAGTAAAGATTCATCTAGGAAAACTACATTGCATCAATTCTTACAGATTTTAAAACAATAAATAGATGGAATAAACCATAGGGGCTTCACTCAATCAATCACTATCCTATCACGTGCATTCATGGAATATTAAAGAATACCCTCAATTTGACTACATATTGGAAAATATCCCTAAAAATCACATTATTTATCCCCCTACCAATATGAACCCAATACACCTTCCCAATTTAAAACAGCCCTACTTACACTACATATTGTAGGTATCCATTTTTTCATTAACATTTTTTATACCCATTTATATTTTTTCCTTAACTCTGAGCTCCATTTTTTATACCTGTCAATATAAAAATGCTTTACCCTCGATATATCCCCCAATATATTATGCCATATTTTCCTCAATATAAATCCCCCAATGTGAACCCACGTGGTATGGTATTGCTCCCCTAGTGCAACCCCCGTGGAATAAACCAATTCCTCTAAGAAAAACATTCTATTTGTTTATCATTTACATGATGCAAAACAATCTCCTATTCATACTAACCTCTTGAGGAAACATAAAATTTACAACACAATTCACAGTGTTTCAATTTTCATGGTTTTTGTTGCATGTAAATTTTCAACAAGGAAAAGCAAGGGACATATATTTTATCTTCATTGAGAGAATTTTATAATTGTAAGTAACGTGTTTAGGTGCTCTACACTGTTAGATCCTGAGTGGGGAGGACATTTTCTCCCTTCATGTGCATATTTCTTATGTCTCCCCAAAATCAAAGTACATGCATATCGTATGACGAAATTCAGACATTTTTTATTCTTTGGGACCTAATTTAATATATTTAGGGTCAAAATAAATGTATTTTAGCTATAAAAAAATGGGAGTGATGGGTGGTTGATCCAAAAGTAGTTATATTTGTCACCTACAAAATTAACATATAAAAACAGACATTGACTGTTTAAGAAACCATTTTTATATAAAAATAATTCACATGTTTCAAAACTCAAGAGCATCCTCTACTTTGCATGAGTATAAAATGTAACTCTCTTCTGCAAAATTTTGCAAGAGCATAGAAGGCTAGACCATTCTCCAAAATTCTAGAAGGAATTTACAAAGAAGCTAAAGGACTACACAAGTGAAATAGAAAATCAAATTTAGTTTTGCAAACCATATGTTTGGAGACTTTGTTTTGTATTCAATATGTGGATTGAAAGATAATTACCATTCACTACCTTCACAATGTAGGAGGATCTTATGCATGCAAGAGTATATCATGCAACCATCTTCTCTAAACATCCAATAGACATTAACAGAACATGTGGATCATTGGAGATGTAAGAAATAAAATCAGATTTAGTCCTGCAAAGAATATGTTTGCACAATTTTGTTTTGATATTCAATATCATTATTTTTATAATGTATAATTTAGATCCGATAAAAATACACCTCATTTATCTTCAATCATTTTTTTTTATTCTCAATATTTCATAAATCTAGTTGTTAAAAATCTTAATCAAAGTCTAAATGATTGATCCAATTCATGTGAATATTTCAAACTGTATCACAATTCAATACTTGCCAGCTCTTTCACTTGCCTCTGCCCATATGTGACAGACCCACCTTTAGCTCATAATTTTTTTCAAGAATCCTAACATAATTTGGGCCTCTTAATCTCTCCCACATGGGCTACATCTTGCTTTGTTGTATAAAAATTGGCAATATTAATCACAATTCCTGCAAAACTATACAATAATCCTATGCGATGAGATCTCTTCATCGAAGCCATTCTATGTGAATAATATTTGAGATGTTTACAATGAAAAAATTAGCTAATAATCCCAGTAATTTTAGATATACATTTATGTACAAGCCCCCAACGAATAAAGCTCCAAAATCTCTCATGAACCAGGGTACTTCATTCTTATTTTCCCCATTATTAGAAACAACACTGTTTCCATGAATCCATGGTATTTCCGAAATAAAAAAATAGATCAAAATTAAACCACCAATGCTCGAATATTTCAGCCCAATCCACATGGTAAAAAATTGTTGGACGAAGGAAGAATAAAACAACCCTTTTGATTAGTTGGATCTCCCGAACCAAAACCATCATAAGAACACCCTTGGTGGAAATATCTCACTATTTCATATTTATTTAAAATAATCATCATAAAAACATCTTTGGTGCAAATATCTCACTATTTCATATTTATATAAAATAAACTTTGCATTTGTCTAAACATTACATGATAAGAAAAAAATATATTATTTTTATTTTAACTCGTTAATCTCTATTTGAAAAATAATCATCATGCTCATTTAATCATTTATAAAAACAAAATACAGTCATGATACCTATTTCTCTAATTTTATCTTGGTAATGGTTTATTTTAGGATACTATATTATTAGTGTATTCTCCTTATTGTTATTGTTTTTTTAGGCCACTATAATATTAGTGTATTCTTATTATTGTTATTATTAGTGCATATCCTATTTTTATTGTTGTTCCATGTATCCCCCTATTGTTATTGTTATGCCCATATAGTTGTAATGTCAGCTAATTATTGACCTGATGGCAGTGGCAAGAGCGGAAGTGAAGTTGGGATTTGTTGTAGTTGCACTAACAATGTCCAATAGAGACAACTGTATTGGTGATTTATATTGAGAAATGGGCATTGACATATGAGTCTGTTGGTGCATCAAGTGACCTCAAAAGTGGGGTACTTGCTGCTGCAGGTCGAACTTCTTGTAAGAATAATTATTTCAAAGAGCCTGACATTGACACCTCACCGAACAACCCTGCACCACCTCACTGCCCCTTCGTATCCACCATCAAAGAGTCATTACCACCTGCAGAAATGAAATGATAAGCACTGCCTCAAAAAATTGTATTTTAATCACTATAACTGACTTGAAATTTTGTTATAAATATAGAGGCTTAGCCAAAGGGATACGATTCACTTGGAAAAAAAAAAAATTGTAATGTCGCAACTGTATCTGCCTCTTTGGTTTGTGTTTTTCCTCTGTATAATGTTTTCATCTCGTATGAGAGCCAATGACTAATTCAACAGTAAATTGTGTGTAGTGTGGCCCTGTGTGAGGTGCACATACAACTACCTTGCATGAGGAAGGAGTCGTATCAAGTTTGAGATGTAGACAGTGAGGAAGGAGCCGTATCAAGGTTAAAAAGTGGACAGCAACACAGGTGCTCCAGTTTCAATCCTTTTTCTGGCCATTTCATCTCCATGTCCTGTGGATACAAGCTAATGTAGTTAGTCATCGTCCAAGTATTTTTACCAGTGATCTCTTCCTTGAGCTACTACTAGTAGTGGAGTACTCTCCCCGTTAAAAAGTATATTAAGTTGATTGTCGGACTGATCATTATCATCGCAGAAAAATTACCCGTGTAGAAGTGAAAATCCTATGCATTCCTTTCAATAGTCTGTTTGTATTTCTAGGGAGCTTTTATTTGGCCTATATGATGCTTGAGGAAAATACTTGTTCTACTATCGTAGTTTATGAAGAGAGTATAACATTTTTTCAGTTTATTAAGGAAGTGTAAAAGTTTTGAAGACGACAAAATGGTGTTTTAAAATATTTTATTTAAAAAAGGGTTCAATAAAGTTATTGAAAGTATTGCAGAAAGTTATTAGAAGAATATTTAGAAGCCATTGTTTTATAATTTTCCTTTGAAAGGAATTGACAGTAATACAGTGAAAGTTTTTATAAATTTGTATTTGAAGATTGCAATTATTTGTGAGAGATGGAGAAAAATACAAATATTACTCACTCATCAGTTCCTATTTTGAATGAAAGAAATTATGATTCCTGTTTTATTCGAATGATTACATTGTTGCGTTCTCATGATCATTGGGGATTTTTTACTAATGGGTATCTAGAGCCTGCTAATGAGGTAGCAGAGATGGCTCTTACAAATGTTGAAGGAATGTTGTGGAAAGAAAACATAAAGAAAGACAATAAATCTCTTGTCCTTATTCAACAAGGCTTAGATGACGTGATGCTTTCAAAAGTGTGGAATGCAGAATCTTCAAAAAATGCGTGGGAGTCCCTTGAATCCTATTATCAAGGTGTAGCAAAAGTAAATAATCTCAAGTTGCAGAATTTGAGGAGAGATTTTGAGAATCTAAAAATGAAGGATAGTGAAATTGTGGATGCTTTTATGACTCAAGTCATGAGTATTGTTAATCAATTGAGACAGTATGAATAAGACCTCTCAAACAAGAGAGTGATCGAGAAATTTATTTGAAGTTTTCCAAAGAAATTTTAAGCAGTTGTTGTATCCATAGAAGAGTTCAAGGACACAAGTCAAATACAAATTGAACATTTTACTGTTTTGTTGATTGCACCTGAATCTAAGATGTCAAGATATGAAGATAACACATTGGAGAATGCCTTCAAAACTCAATTGCAATTTAATAGAGGAAGAGGCAGAGGAAGATCGAGTAATAGAGGAAGTGGCAGAATAGTTGATCAAAAATGTCTGCGAGATTATTATGAGCATTAACATAAAACTGACCAACATCCTCTTAATTGAAGGGGGGGTAACAATAGAATGTGGCATCGGGGAAATCGAAAGTATGATATGTGTAAAGTTCAATGTGATTATTGCAAGAGATATGGTCATTTTTCTACTAATTGTTTGAAGAGGCAGGCAGATGTTGGTAAGAAATATGAACACATCTCAAAAGAATTGGAAGATAATAATAATTCAGTGTTTTCGACTTCTAATGTAACTCAATACTGTTCAGATAATATTTGGGTTTTATATAGTGGCTGCAACAATGACATGATGAGAAACAATTTTTTTTTTTCCAATCTAGACACCAGTATTCAGTTTGAAGTCAAGGTGGGTAACGATAATAATGTATGTGTTAAAGGTAAAGAAGAAATTGGTGTTTATACTAGAAATGGTGATAGAAGAACAATTGACGATGTGTATTATGTTCCTAGCTTAAAATGCAATTTGTACAGCGTTGGATAACTCATATAGAAAAAGTATACATTGTTCTTCAAGAATAATTTGTGTACTATCATTGACAAATATCCAAGCAATTAGTTGATATCAAGAGTTGAAATGACAAAGAATATGATGTGTCCACTTATAATGAGAAATGATTTGTCTCCCTCCTTGAATTCTTATAAAACTTACAATTTCGATGAATCGTGGTTATGGAATTTAAGACATTTCCATTTGTACTTTGGTGGTCTATATTTGTTATAGAAGAAGAAAATGGTGAAAGGGTTACCTAGTATTCAACGTCTAATGAGCTCGTCTGAAAGTTGTATACTTGCAAAGCATCATAGACAAAAATTTGTTTCTGGAGTTTCGTATAGGGAAAAATCTCCATTGGAGATTGTTCACACAGATTTGTGTGGACCAATTCAAACACCTTCTTTGGCTGGTAATGTATAATTTTAACATTTATTGATGACTACAGTCTAAAAACATGGGTTTATCTTCTGAAACAGAAATTTGAAGCATCTTCTATATTTAAAATATTTAAAGCTATGGTTGAAAAATAAAAGTGGAAAGCATATTAAAATTTTGAGATCAGATAGAGGTGGTGAATATATGCTAACAAATTTAATCAATTTTTGTCAATCGCATGGAATCAAGATGCAATTTACTGCACATTACACTCCTCAGCAAAATGTGATAGCTGAAAGGAAAAATCAAAGTATTATCGATATGGCATGGAGTATGATGAAGGAAAAGCATCTACCAAATGAATATTGGGGAGAAGTAGTAGCTTGTGTTGTTTATATCCTTAACATAAGTCCGAGGAAGAGCGTGAAGGACTGAGTTCCCAAAGAAGCATGGAATGGTAAGAGTTGTCATATATCTCATTTAAGAATTGGTGATTGTGTTTTTTATGCACATGTTCCTAAATAAATAAGAAAGAAGTTAGATGATAGAAGTGAGAAATATATCTTTATTGGATATAGAATCTAAAGCATATAAGCTCTATAATCCCATCACAAAGAAATATATTATTAGTAGAGATGTTGAATTCAAGGAAGAAGAAGCTTGGGATGGAAGCATAGATAAATCTATTGTAGGGGGAGTTGTATTATCTCATGGAGATGATAACAAAGATGATCAAGAGGTACAAGGTGGACAATCGATTCCATATACACCTACTTCAAGCACTTCAGTAAGCCAATCATCGAGATTCAATCCATTACAATGAAGAACACTGAGAAATTAGGAACATGGAAAACCATCAGGTTATGGTGGACAACAAACAATAGGGTCAGAGGTGAGTAATGAATCTAATCCTACAATGGCTACATGAAAGGATAGAATTAAAGGTCAGAAAACTAGACTTTTAAGAGAATTGTATGATCGAGTAAAATTTTGAATTTTGCATTACTTGCATATGATCTAGTAAATTTTGATGAAGTCCTGAAAGAAAATGTTTGGATAAAATCTATGCATGAAGAAACTTATGTTATAGAAAGAAATAATACTTGGGAACTTCAAGATTTTCCTGAAGGTAAGAATATTGTAGGTGTTAAATGGATTTACAAACTTGAAGTGAATATTAAAGGTGATATTGAAAAGCATAAAGCTAGGCTTGTAGCTCAGGGGTTCATTCAACCACTTGGTATTGATTATAATGAAACTTTTGCACTTGTAGCTAGACTTGGCACAGTAAGAATGGTATTAGCTATTGTTGCACAAAACAAATGGAAAATATATTAAATTGATGTCAAGCCTGCATTTTTAAATTGTTTTTTGGAAGAAGAGGTTTATGTGAAACAAATTCGTCGATATGAAATTGATGGTAAAGAAGATAAATTTTAAAAATTGAATAAAGCATTAGATGGATTGGAACAAGCACCCCGAGTGTGGTAAAGTATAATTGATGAATATATGAATAATAATGGATTCATCAAGAGTCCAAGTGAGCCAAATTTGTATAAAAAAGTAAACGAGGAAGGTAAAATTTTGATTGTGTGCCTATATTTTGATGATTTGTTTTTCAGTGAGATCTCTCAGTAGATGATTTTAAGACAAGAATGAAAACAGAATTTGATATGATTGATTTAGGCATAATGAAATATTTTCTTGCTATTGAAGTAGCTCAATCTGAAGATGGTATTTTCATTTATAAATCTAAGTATGCAAACAATATATTGAAAAGGTTCATGATGGAAAAATATAAGCAAGTTATAAACCCAATTGCAATTGGTACAAAACCCAGTAAGGATGATCAAGGTTAAAATATTGGTCCAACCTTGTATAAGAAATTAGTTGGAAGTCTTATGTACTTGAATACAACAAAGCTAGATATAATGTTTGTTGTAAGTTTGATTTCAAGATTCATGGAGTCTCCGAAGAGTACCCATTGGCTAGCTGGAAAAAGGATTTTAAGATATGTTGCTGGAACAATAAACTATGGTATCATGTATACATCTGATTCAGATTTTAAACTAACTGGATATACAGATAGTGACTTTGCAGGTAATATTGGTAATAGGAAGAACACATCTCAATATGTGTTCATTTTTTGTTCAGGTACAGTTTCATGGGCATCACTGAAACAATCCATTGTCGCTCTATGATCAACTGAAGCAGAGTATGTTGCAGCGATGACAACAAGATGTCAAACTGTGTGGATGAGAAGAATTTTGACAAAGTTGTTGCATGAACAGAAAGAACCAACTCAGTTTTCTGTGATAATGAAATTGATGTAATAACAAAGTTTTGTTCTTTTTCTCTTTGTGAAATAATTCAGAGAAAGAATGTAAAAATAATTATTTCAAAAAGCCCATCGTGGACACCTCACCCAACACCCTTGCTCCCTACACCGTCTCATAGCATCCACCATCGAAGAGTCATTACCACCTGCAGAAATGAAAGGGCAAGCACCTCCTCACAAAATTATATTTTAATCACTGTAACCGACTTGAAATTTTGTTATAAATACATTGCGTTAGCCGGAGGCATATGATTCACGTGGAAAATTCGTTTTTGTGTAATGTTGCAGCTGTAGATGCCTCTTTGATCTGCGTTTTTTCTCTGTTTATTGTTTTCACTGCTGACCGTTGAGGGGAGCGAATTTGGAAGTATTGAAGAGGGAGTGGGAGAAGATTGGAGGTGGGTGTGAGGGTAATTGTTGGAAACCTCCGAGGGGCATGGGGAAGCCGGAGGGCTGTCGATGGTACATATTAGGATTAGGGTTTTGCGTTAGCTCGAGCGTGACAGTGGGAAAGGGAGTGGAGGCAGAGATAGTGGTCATGGAGGCAGGTGAGCACGACATTAGGCTCCCTGCTGCGGCCTGCCTGAAACCCGAAATGAAGCCTCCGTCGTTGCTTGTTGTAGAGCCGGAAAGAAGCATACACGCAGCTCCAGGCGGTAGCGGATGATTATGACTTCCCGCGTATGTTGTCACCAGAACTGACCTGTCCTCCGCTCACCTCTGAACCTGAAGGAAAACAATGAATATTATAATTAGAACACTTCATGGATGATATCATGTACATACAACATATTCATTGATGGATGGAGAAGCACGTGTTTGCGAAGGTGGAATTAGAAGTTTTTAATATACAAACATCTTTTTCAATGTTTCCCAGTTCCTTTATATGCACGATGTGTTTACATCCCAGATGAGAATTAGATCTGTTGAAAGCATTTGCATCGCCACATTAAATCATCATTCATTGCCATTCTAGATTATGAAAATAAGTCATCATCGATTTTCATTCGACATTATGAAAATAACAGCAGACATGGTAATAGAAGCCTTTACCTTAAAGTTGAGATGTGGTATCATTAATATCAGCCAGACAGTATGGTTTGAGTTTTGCAAAGCTACATATTTTAAATAACAGAAATTTATTGGCAGATTAAAAAAAATGGATAGACTAATCCATGAGTATAGAATATGATAACGCAAAAATATTGAATATATAACCTATTTCTTTGGATTGATGATGGGAGCTCCCCTACTGAAACATTCAGAATCCTATAGAATTGCATTTATTTCCATTTCCTGCAGACTTTCCCTTGCAGAGAAGCAACGAGAAAACCGGTTAAACACTAATATAGCTCTGCAGATAATGAGCGGGAAGCTTATACAAATTACGAGTATTATTGTAGATTTTCATTTGATCTCTACTCCCTAACCAGGATTCTGAGATCTCCCAAGAGGCCGGTTTTATATCATTTTTCACTCTTCATCTTTGGCAGGCCTAGAAACATTTTTTCAATATCTCTGGTCATTAATCTTCTTCAACACAGAAGAAGAACTTGTAGTTAATAGTCATATAATATTCAGCTACGTGAAGATGATAACCAACTCCACCAACGAACCAGGAAAAGAAACAAATGCAGATATAAACAAACCATCCTGGCCAAACAAAGAATTACTATTACTTTAATAAAAAAACACATATGATTCTAAATGCTATAACTGTACCCTTAGTTGTGTAGTATGTCTTTTTTAATAGTCATATAATATGCAGCTACGTGAAGATGATAACCAACTCCACCAACGAACCAGGAAAAGAAAAAAATGCAGATATAAACAAACCATCCTGGCCAAACAAAGTATTATTATTACTTTAATAAACACATATGATTCTAAATGCTATAACTGTACCCTTAGTTGTGTAGTATGTCTTTTCTGCATGCACAGATGAATGGGGATTCCTCAAATCTCTTTGCACATAATATTTTGTATTTTCAAGCTATCATCAATTGAGCTGCACCTACATATATTATTATAATCCTCATTTTAAATGTGTAATATGTTTTTTCTGTAAAAACAAATAAGAACAAATACATGAGGATTCAGCAAATCTCTTTACACATAAATAAGAACAAATACATGAGAATTCAGCAAATCTCTTTACACATAATACATTTTATTTATATAGTACTTTTTATTTTCAAACGGTCCTCTTTACACAACACTTTTCACATTTTCATTTTCAAGCAGTCCTCCTTGCCCATAACACTTTTCTTTTTCAAGTCATTGCCAATTGAGCTGCACCGATACCTATATAGAACCTACATCAAATATATCTACTAAGGCCTGTATACTTACTTCAATTGAAGTCTGATATTTGAGTTACCCAAGCGATGCGTAGGCTGCGAAATAAAGTAAACTAGCACCGTTTTACTGTGCATTGCACCATCCCAGATCGTCCGGGATGGTGCACCTGGAGGGCATAAACACCTCTGGGAGGTACAATTATCCGGAGTGAGATCATGCAAGTAGTTCAGAATATATATATGCAGGGGTTGATTGATTCTTAATGACCGTTCGACCAATCTGCAATCATATCTAAATTTTCGATCTTGGATTCTGTTGTTATGCCTCTTTATTACTGACAGATACATTAGTTTCAGTTAAAGGAAAAAGTCCAAATTCAAATTTCAATTGTGGAATGTACCTGCCCCTCTACTTATCCAATAGCCTTGAGCACAGACAAATAGTGGATCTGAATTTCCCCTATATTCTCTCTGGCTGTCTGCAGGCATTGTGTAATCCGAGTGGATTCAAGTGGACTCTTATGTCTCTCAAAGCATTATTAGACGAGATCAGTCGAATCTGCCATGCTCCTGCAGCTTCGTACACAAATAATGCCACTCGAAATACAACTGCTAGTCAATCCCTATCAAATATATATATATATATATATATATATATATATATATATATATATATATATATATATATATTGCTAATATTCCCCTCTCGCCAATATTAAGTGTGAATGCCCGTGCAGATCCCATTTCATGGATCTTGAAAATCATTCCCTTTCCTTAATTCTGATATCCAAGATCGAGGATCTGATATGAAGATCTGCGTGGTTCTTTCTTAAAGTTAAAGGCAACTCCAAGGTAGGATACCTTGTTCAGTCTCCAAGCTATTTACCACTGGAATTTGTGCAAGAACGCCATCCAAAATTGATGCAGGCACTGGGCTACGTAGTAAAATACTAAAATCTACCGGGTAATATCTGATATCTTGGTACGTTGTACTGAATAATGTTTCAGTGTGCGATGTACGATTATGAAGTAGGTTGTACAAATATCGGAGCGAATGCAAATCACTTCAAAGAAAAATCTCTACGTTAACACAGCGTTAGAATATTGGGAGTGGTTGATCGCTACTTTGGTTTCAATATTTGGCGAGTATTATCACAAGACAATTGCGAGGGTATTACGTAGTGTCATACCTGCTTTTAGCCCCATCCATACTCCTTTTTAAAGCATTCTCAAATGATGCATGCTCTTTGATGTTATCATAAGTTTACCTTGTTGATGGTATGAAAATTATCATATATAAACAATAAGTAGAACCACCACGCAATACTGAATCTCCATCAAAGGTAATAAGCATGCTCAAACGATGCCTCGTCATGTATGATAAGTTTACCGTGTTATCATAAGTTTATTTTGTGCGAATTATCGTACTTGATGCTTGCGAATTACCATACAAGCAATAAATATAACTACTTTTCAAGGGGAACATGTAACGCAATCCATAGTTAGGATTGTGAAAATGCTACATTCGTCGTTCGAGTTAAGTAGAACATTTACCTTTCATAATGTCTAACATCTAAGTAATTACTGTAATTCATGATGTCTAAGGAATCACTGTTATTCATAATTTCTAAGTAACTATTCTGATTTTATGTGTCAATTTTGAAAACTAAGAATTATATTTTACCATCACTTTAATAATGTCGTAAAAAAGTATATGAGGGTGAGGGACTAGGGTTCCCAAAAACATAATATTATATGCTTCACCCTAAGTTATATTTTATGATGATATATGATGACATGAGAGATAGAGGATATAGAAAATATGAGTATAAAAAGACATGAAGTACATCTATATATGTGTATAAATTACTAGATTAAATATACAAAGATGAAATATAGACAAATATTTCATTTTTTTTTAAGAATTTAGAACCTAAAGTATATACATGATGATGATGCAAATTCAATCATACAACTAGTAGTACATTAATGATGAAAAATTGACAAACACACAAAAAATTAAATCCATAAACTATAATTATTTTGTCATCAAAATCAAAATATATTCCATAGATACTAACTCATTGAGTCATCGCTACTACACATGGGAATGCCAATGACAAATATAAAATACAATACAAACTAGAATTGTAGGTCAAAATGGAAGAAACTAATAGCTTATGACTGCCAGTGGTCCTTAATGTCATCATCATCAAAATCACCATTATTGCCACTGCTCTCTCCTCCATCCTCCTCTATATCTAAACCAATTTCTGTGACTTGTGTGGATTGTGGTGCCTAAAGAGGATCACCACCATCAAAAGTGACTAGCTCTAGCATTGGTTCATTAAGATCGGAGTTGGCCAAAGGAAACTCAACAATGTTGTTCAAATCCATGTCATTAAGTTACACATCCCACATCTCTATCTTTCACTACAACCACTTCTCCCTTTTCCTGTAAATAAAATGAAGGTTTGTGTGCACATATACCATTTTCTCTACCTTAGATTTCTTAAAGCTGCTCTTCTTACAACTATACAAAGTCCCATATGTGCTCAAATTCCTCTTGCAACAAGAGGATGAAGTAACCAATGAGAGAAGCCTCATGCCTAACTACTGTACAAGAGGGCATGTTACCCCATAGGTTTCCCATCAAGCATGAGACTTCTTATCCCCTTATCTTTAAGCACATCATAGCCTCCAAATCTCCTAATGCTTGTGGATGACTATATGAAGGCCTCCTCCACCTCATCAAGGCATACTCTATCCTGATAGAACTATCTAACTGCATCCTTCCTCCCTTGTGACATCTCACCACCAATGTGGGGAGAAAATCTACGTGAAGGCTCGCCATTGAGCTAATCATTTTCATGGTATTTGGGATTTAATGAGTGAAACAAGAAATGCAAAGGTGTGAAATTTTAATCCCACATATTAATACGAATATACTATGTATTTGTTGATGTTTCATACTCATGGCACTCATTCTATAAACTAATGGTCTTCACAGACTCAATCATGGAATCCCGCCCCTCATAAACCTCTCCTGGGATAGGTTGATCTACATTTGCATAATTACAACAAGGATATTAGAGGGGTTGGTATGTGTATACAAATCAAAATAAAGATATGATAGTGTCCATGATCTTAGTTGTAAGATATAATTTCTCCCACCAATCGTCATCAAGCATTATATCCTTGATCTTTTTTTAAGAAGCTTGATCTGTCTTTCTACAAAAAGACCAAAAATATAAAATAACCATGGACCTAAGAGCAATATTGACCTCCCAAAACCTCTTAAGCATGATTAATATGGAGGTAAACCATTTATCTGCAATCTCTAACAATGATATCTGTATGTATTCTTTATATATTGTGAGGGTATTGGTATGGTTTTGTACAAAATTGCGGATATGGTGTACATCCTCAATTATACTCCCAATCCATGCCACATTAGAAGCAATATATCTAAGTTCTAAATTAAAAGAATTAAAAATTCAAGGTTTTCAAAATATTTATGGATATTAGCTTCCACAATCATGCCAATAACCTTGTAAACAAGTGCATTATCTGCAATAATTTGTACAAAAAAATAAATACCTTATGTCGTTAATAAATTTAATGAAAAACACATTCATATAATGTGCATCCTTGTATTCTCCAAGAGCATCCATCACTCTCAAGAAGACCAATCCATTGAAGGAAGACTGTGAAATTTATGAATGGATGGGGTGCTGCATCTACCCATCCATTAGAAACAATACTGACCCTAGATGAGGGCCATGCTGATTTAATAGGCTCTATTATTTTATCTACCTCCTTCTTTTCCTTAACCAAAAAATTATTTCTAAGCTTCATTGAGCAAAGAGGCATGTTCCTTTTTGGATCCCCTTGATTTAGATATCAACACATGTCAATAAGAAAAGGTGACCTTGTAACAGTAAATAAGATAAAGTTAAGACACAAAATAATCCAATGGTAAGATCAAACTCATCTTGCCTCTCTTCGTGAATTTTTTTCTATTGAACTAACTACCCTCTTTTTTTTTGCTTCAACTACACTCCCACTCGAAAATGGATAATTTCTATATGATTTCCTCAAGAATGGAAGAGGGTCATCATTATTGGTTTTCCTACATGTTGTTTGCCACACCAACATTAGCCTCTCTTTCTAATTCTCTTCATTTGGATGCACTCACTCCCAGAAATACCCAAATTCTTGGAGGTGTGCCTAGAAAATGTCCGTTAACTTAGAAGTAGGTGCTCTTAAGTTGACTATGGAAAAAAATACATTCCCTCCTCCGTTTAACTTTGTCTTGGACCCTTTATGTCTTGTAAAATACTTACATAATGGATACTTTTATTATTGAGCTTGTTGTCTTATTATAATAATGATTTGTTTAATATTTGAACATGTTGTTGTAGCCCCACTTCCAGCGAATTGAATAAAAATGAAGAAGGGGGGATGAAATTTGTGGGGGAATTCTCATTTTATAGCTTCACTTGATGATTGAGCCATGATTTTTACCATGGAATCTTAAAGGAAGAATATTGAGGATAGGTGGACAAATCCACTTACCCAACAGTTGGAATACCTTCTAACATTGGTCAATAACGCACTCCAAAACCTCTTATATGTCCAACCTATCATTGAAATGAATTTGAGTGATGGGAAAAATGTATTTGTATGGGTCATAAGGCCACTTTTCGACAAGGCATGTGTTTGAATGCCAACACATGATGAGGGTACATGTCAAACATCGAAAATACGTGATGGGAAGGACCTTTGAACCATTATAGGTATGATATACCTATAATACTCCATGGTTTCTTGAGTTGCTCCATAGGCCTAAGTTTGATAGGAAAAAGAAGGAAGACAGATAGAGGCAAGGGATTTACCTAGGAATCATATCCTTCTACTTTTCAGAGGAGCATAGAGATTATACATGCGAATAGAGTCCAAGCTTAAGTAAGGAAGGTGATAGGGAGTGGAATTATTGAGCGTAATGGATGGGAAAAAAGACTCTGCAAGTCGTTTGTAGGAAATCGAGGGTGAAGTAGGACAAAACTCAAAAGACCAACAACAAGGAATGAAAATTTTAGATCCAAGGATTAAATGGGTGATGGTGAGTAGATAAGAAATAGATTAAATGGGGGATGGTGAGTAGATAAGGAATAGAGATATGAAAGAGAGAATGGACGATTAAATGGGGGATGGTGAGTAGAAAAGGAATAGATATATGAAAGAGAGAATGGATGAGAGGTGACTCATGAAAAATGAGAAAACCCCCAAAAATTAACAATGTTAGAGAAGGTAAATATATCTGGAAAAAAGTTACTCCAATTTTTTAATTCAAAACTTCAATTGGGAAATTTAGAATTGAAGAATAATATGAAATGGAAATCATTAAAACAATGAACCTGCAATCTTGTATAATTCTTCATGTTGTGCCACAGGTGGCGTTTCCCATGCAGATGAGTTTCCAATTGATAATCATTGTTTGACCCACATGGATTAAAGTATCAATGGGAATTTAGACATCAACTTCCCATCTTTGTTTCTATATGCATTCAATGAATAATTTTTTTGTAAAAACTCCCAATGGCTGATTTATGGTGAACATTCTTCATCTAACAAACAAAAAGAAGGGCATTTAAATCTGTAATTTTCAAGTGCTAGAGTCACGCGTGCCTTTATTCGAGGTGAGTGAAATGGAAGACATCCCATTGCATGATTTTTACCTAAATATCACATGAAATTTGAAAAACAAATATTGACTAAAACCACACCAATGCGAGATGTCGAAAAAATGACAATTTTTCATAATTATTGAGGTCTTAAATTTATTTTTAAAATATAAATTAACACACACATATAGAAGATCCATTCAATTTCTAGGTAGATTCTTCTATGTTTCATAGCTACAACTTGCCTATCATTGCCAATGTTGTTACAATTTAGAACAAGGATGGTTGCTAACGAAACAAGTCCCTACCTCAAGCGTAAAACATATCTTTACCGGTCCAGTAGAACAAAAGCAAGATAACGATTTTTTTTTTACCAGCCAACCAGTAGAACAAAAACAAGATAAACAAACAGATTATATTATAAAGTATATGCTAGTTGTAGTTGTTAGATTTATAATGATAATTCAACTGTGCGAAAACTTATTGAAATGAGCATGTCTAGATATCTATTTCCTCTATAGATTTTAGCATATCCAACAATGTAAAAAAAACGTACCAGAGAATTTTATATAAATCTGCAATTATTTTCGTGAGTTGGGTAGATTCCTTACAATTAGTGAGCAGATTTTAGAAAATGTGAGCAGGTTTGGTAAATGCGTGGCTCTTGATTGAATCAAAATGGGTGATTTTTGTCAACTGATTTCCACGTGTGTGCTGTTGTCACTAGTATTCAGCCTCTTTGATGTGCAAATAAAATGGTTGATTTATGAAAATTGATTTCCATACATATATCCAACCTCTACTGTAGAAACAATTCACTGGCCTAGTACAACAAAAGAAAGATAAGAAATTTTTCTAAAGCCGAGATACATCTAAGGTATTTTTATAAAAATTAATAAAAAAATTAATATTTTTATTAAAAATAATAAAAAATGAATTTAAATAATGAATAAAATTAAATATGGACATGGATTGACATGCTAAGGTTTGCATGCAGGACACGTGGTTGTAAAACACTATTTTAAATTGTTTGCAGAGATTGTTTGGAGGAGAACACAAGGTTCTAAAGTAGGACTTGAGCTCCTTTCCAGAATGCAACACTGTTTTAAATTGTTAGCAGAAATTGTTTGGAGGAGGACCCAAGGTTCTGAAGTAGGACTTGAGCTCCTATCCAGAGCGCAAGGTTCTGAAGTAGGAATTGATCTCCTATCCAGAACGCAAGGTTATGATGTAGTACACAATCCTGTAATAATGGAACAATGTCGAAATAAACAGGTACAATCTTGTAACAATGCAGATAATAAACAGTACAATCCTATAAGAATGTAGATATTTCGAAATGAAAACTAGTTAAAAATTTGGCCATCCATAGTTATGAATAGTTATGTTCCAGTTTCAATTTTCATCTTCTTTTCTGACGAAAAATGAAGGAAATCGGTGTTGGGGTTTGTAATAGGTTCCCAAATGTGTATTTGTTGGTGGGATGTTGTAGAGATGTGATCATGCACATGTACAAGGGCAAGACGGTGATGACTGAAGCCAAACGCTATGAATCCCTTCATCATTACAGGTATGATATGGATGTGGGGTTAATCTTTGCAATTCTAGGGAAATTTTGTATTTTCAACTGCATAGATTTCTAATATTGATGAGTTTATATACGGCCAAAGTCACCAATGACTTTCACATAGCCTTGAAGTACATCACTTTGATAAACTATCTAATTTTTGTTAATGACGAGATATGGAAGAATAGCCAATAATTAGGCATAGTAACGTGGTAGCATGTTTTTAGTGCTGCTGCACCTAGGCTTCTGTGAAGAAAACTCACTTGATTTACCCGAGTGATAGTAACTCTATACCAGGAGAATTAAGCTTGAGCGAACCATATCTCGAAAATTAATCCTTTTTTTTCATTAATGTTGGGTTTATACTTATTTAATTTGGCCTTTGAGATTAAGTCTAAAGTTTAGTGACAGCAGGACCTAGATTAATATATAAATTTGCTGACAAATTTGTAGGTTACTCAGAGAATATGGATTTGTTTAAAGATTTCCTAGTCACAATTAATTTTTGGTAAAAAAGGGGATGCAAATATATGAACAGAATATGGTTAACAAGTACAATTGCCCAGCTCTATCATGGAGCCGTGGGGCAAAGGCTGAAGGTAAAGCCGCCAATTCCCTTGATAGAATTTTGCTTTGTCTTCTAATTGGCTTGATTTTGGTTCATTGCTGCTCTCTTGCTGTCAATTAAAAAATTGGATAAAGGTAAAATACATGGGAAAATTAGTTCTGTAAATTTTCACGGGTTGGAGTGACACCAACACGATAAAAGAATATGATAGAATATAATTTTGTTAAATATCCACGAGTTCAAGCATATATGGAATGGAGTTACAAGTGAGGCGAATAGTCATTCTGAATATATAGTAAACAACTATGATTAACACGATTTCTAGTACAAAAGGTAAATGATAATACAAAAAAGGATTACCTTTATAGTAGCTCTTTCAGCTATTGGAAAACTGGGGTTTTTTCAGAAAATGATAAAAAAGGAACTGGTTTTAGGTTTCCCTTCGTTTCCTAGATATCTCATTTAACTTTAATCTTACATATGGCCTAAGTTTTAATAGCGTCTATTTTCAGATTTACATTGCCTTACTATGTTTCATTGAGCGAAGTCTCATTATTTTCCAATAAATTTGGGTTTTATTGTAGTTTGATATCTCAATGATCACTCTAATATATATTTGACTTGCAAATAAATTTTTTTTGGATTTGAAGGTTCATTGCAAATTTGTCTATACATCTAACTTAATAATATTTCACTCAATTAAATGGAAGCGTTGTTTCACATAATGTTGTAGACGTTTCAGAGTCTTAATTTGAAGCTTGAATCTGGAAACCTAATTTTAATGGTTCCCTATTTCAAGAAGTAATTGACTAAGGAAATTAGATAAATAAAAAATTACCTAAATAATGGTTCCCTATATCTTATTATGAATGGTAATCTCAGAAAAAACAAAACCTTCCAACAGTAGCCGTCGGCCCCCCAGCAGGTAGTCAAGCTCTCCCCAATTCTGATTTGATTGGCTCATCATATACTTGCATGATGCCTCTTTGCTTGCTTTCCTTATGAGACAAAGAAAGGCTCAGGTCATGGTCAAACGCTTCTCGGGACCACCCACAAGCATGGAGGTACTTGAGTGGAGTTTTGGAGTCAAGAGGACCAAACAACGGTTTGGTTGGAGGGTTTGTAATACACCGATCGTAACCTTCTCCCGTCTTCCGTGTCTAGAATTTGTGTTGCCGATGGATTGCTGCGAGAATTTGTGTTGTGTCTAGAATTTGTGTTGTCGAAGGATTGTTGCAAGAATTTAACCAAACAGAGGCATTGTAACCTTCTTCTCTGTGTCGAGAATTGGTGTTGCCGACATATTACTGTAATAGTAAGTTCGGAGAAACTGTTCCTGAAACAAGCGTTGATCCTCACACTACACCTCTAGCACTAGCAACTACCGATGTCTATGAAGCAGCCCCTAAAGCACACATTGAAACATCTGTTGAATAAACACCACCAGTGGCATAGATAGGTGCAGAGTTTCATGGTTAACATGCAGAGTTACTGACGCGTGGTTAACATGTAGAGAACCACACAGGGTGATAAGTAATATATATTGGTAGGTAATTAAGACTACTTATACATAACATTTAATATTGGGGAACTAATGTTAGCATTAGTTCCCAGTTGTTTCACGCAGCAAACATAAAAAAAACATAACATATGCTTTGGTATTCTCGCCTCAGGAAAAGGCCAATAAAAAAAATAATAAAGTGATTGGTCACTGAAATTATCCTATAAATTTTATTGGTTAACAAAATTTGAGCCCCTAAAAAGTTAGGATAGCGGAGATAGGGATTAATGCTAGAGGCATTTTTTTAATTACTATAGTCCACTACCTATGGCAAGGACTAATAAGAACATAAAATGCATTCAATTTCTAGATAAAATTTTCTCTATTTCATAACTACAGTATGTTGTTACAATTTAGAATAAAAACATAGATTAATTTCTTTAATTATTTATATAAAATTTGATTTTAATTTATATTCATTCCATAATTATATAATATTAAGATAATTAGATTTTAAAATCAATAATTATATGATATTAAACTATTCCTAAACCAGAAGAAATAAAATTGATAAATATTTATTAATTCTATAGAAGTGCATTTAGATTTTTGTAAAATATTTATGTTATAAATTTGAGAGAATTAATTTGAGAAGCTTGGGTATTCTACCTTTCTAAGTCATCTTTACTAAAGTTATTATAAAAAAGATAATGAATTTAAATTTAATTTTTTTTTTCTATCTTTGTTATTTATTATTATTATTATTTTCTTTAATCTTTGATAAATTTCTTATATTTTAGTAATAAAACCTTAACCAACATTTTGTAATATTATGTTTTATTTAGTAAAAGTAAAAGACATTCCATTATATTATTGAGCTACCAAAGTAAGTTCTAATCCTCTCTAGAACGATACTTGTAGTTCTACATTTTGTTTTAAGGTTGTTGTAACATTTTGTTTTTGATAATCTTCGTAATAGGTTTTAGATAATATTTCTAATGTATAGTACATCTATACAATACATTACTTATAATTTATTATTTTATATAATAAATTACTTATAACAATAAGGTTGTTGTAACATTTTGTTTTTTATTTTATTTTATAGTTGTAACATTTTATTAGATAATCTTTATAATATGTTTTAAATAAATAATCTTTAGATAATTTTTCCAATGTATAGTATATTTATATAATATATTATACCTCATAACTTTAGATTATATAGTAACATTAAATATAAAATTTTAAAATTTATCCTACATTAAATAAACTTTTACCCAAAATATAAAAGTAAAATTTTTCAATATTCATTAACAAATTTGGAAAATATAAATATATATTATAGAATTTAAATGCTATGAAAAATTTCTATCCAAAATTTTTAAAAGAGACCTAATAGTATCAAAACTAAAATATGAACTCTAGTATCATAAACACATAAACAAACATATTTTCACACATAAAAATATATATTTTTCAAAAAAGCAAGGTAACAATACATTCAAAAGCCAAAATATGAATACAACGTATGTATATTTAGCATCAATGACGCTTTGTCAATGAGAAAGCTAGGGGTTTCTTTTCGAAAATATGTCCCCCATGGAAAGTGTGTACTCTAGATGCATTAGGTTTTTTGGGGGGATTTTAGGTGCCTCGATCCCTTTCTATCTAAGTTTAGTTCTTTTGGGGCATTTGCAAATATATTTCTTGATGGTTTTATTAGAGGTTTTCTTCAGGCTCTAAAAATTTGTAGTGTTTATGATTTTTAGTATGACAAAATTTATTTTTGATAAGGATTAGGGAAAATGGTTTATTGGATGATTATTCAATTATTTTGGTAGGTAATTTAAACTTAAATATTTTTATGAGGAAGGTATGGGAATAGAGTGTAAGGGAAAATTATTCTTCGATTTTTTTTTTCTTTAAAAAATTGTCAAGAGAATCTAATCTGATTAATATTAAAAATCATCCTATGGTCACTACTTGGAGAAATGGGAGAAAAAATGGTTCATTTGTTGCTAGGATATTTGATAGGTTTCTAATTGCTAAAACCCTGTTTAAAAAAATGGTAGCTTGAATATTGGAATATCTGATTACATGCCAGTATTTTTCCAGATGAGCCTTGGGGATGCTAGACTAAATTACCCTTTTAAATATAATCGCAGTTGGCTTAAATAATCTTACCTTAAAGTGTCGGTTAGGCCTTTTTGGAGTTATTGTAAATTGTTGACTAATTCTAGTCTGATTGACTCTTTGATTAATAAGTAGAAAGCTCTTAAAAAAGTTTTGAAGGATTGGGAATGAATTAAGAAGCAACAACTGAGAGAATAATTCGTTAAGATAGAGTTAAAGTATGATGAATTGTTGAAGGAAGGTGATCTTGAAGCTTTTACTGAAGAAAATAAAGGTCGTTTAACCTTACTAGAGTCAAGGAACTGTACTATATTGATGTTTCAAGAAGAATATTGGTGCCTCAAAATAAAATAATTGTGGATAAGGGAATGAGATGATAATACAAATTACTTTCATAAATATTATTTCCATATGAGAAATGTTAATGTATAACATCTAAGTAATACCATAATTCATGATGTCTAATAAATCACTGCTATTCATAATTTCAAAGTAATTATTTTGATTTTATTTGTTAATTTTGAAAACTAAGAATTATATTTTACCATCACTTTTATAATGTCGAAAAAAGTATATGAGGATGAGGGACTAGTGTTCCCAAAAAAATAATTTTATATGCTTCACTCTAAGTTATATGGTATGATGACATATGATGACATGGGAGATAGAGGATATAGAAAATATGAGTATAGAAAGACATGAAGCACATCTATATATGTGTATAAATTACTACATTAAACATACAAAGATGAAATATAGACAAATATTTTTTTTTTTTTAGAATTTAGAAACTAAAGTTTATACATGATGATGATGCAAATTCAATCATAGAACTAGTAGTACATTAATGATGACAAATTGACAAATAAAAAAGAAATTAAATCCATAATTTATAATTATTTTGTCATCAAAATAAAAATATATGCCATAGATACTAACTCATTGAGTCATTGCTACTACAAATGGGAATGCTACAAATATAAAATACGATAAAAACTATAATTGTAGGTCAAAATGGAAGAAACTAATAACTTATGACTGCCAGTGGTCCTTAATGTCATCATCATCAAAATCACCATTATTTCCACCGTTCTCTCCTCCATCCTCCTCTATATATAAACTAATCTCTGTAACTCATGTGGACGGTGGCCCCTAAAGAGGATCACCACCATCAAAAGTGACTAGCTCTAGCATTGGTTCACTAAGATCGGAGTTGGAAAATTGAAACTCAACAATGTTGTTCAAATCCATATCATTAAGATACACATCCCACATCTTTGTCTTTCACTGCAAACACTTATCCCTTTTCATCTAAATAAAATGAAGGTCTGTGTGCACATATACCATTTTATCTAACTTAGATTTCTTAAACCTGCTCTTCTTCAAACTATATAAAGTCGCATATGTGCTCCAATTCCTCTTGCAACAAGAGGATGAAGTAACCAATGAGAGAAGCTTCATGACTAACTACTGTAGAAGAGGGCATGTTTCCCCATACATTTCCCATCAAGCATGAGACTTCTTATCCCCTTATCTCTAAACACATCATATCCTCCGAATATCCTAATTCTTGTGGAAGACTATATGAAGGCCCCCTCCACCTCATCAAGGCGTACTCTATCCCAATATAACTATCTAAATTCATCCTTCCTCCCTTGTGACATCTCACCACCCATGTGGGGATAAAATCTACATCAAGGCATGCCATTGAGCCAATCATTTTCATGGTATTTTGGATTCAAGGTGTACCATAGTTATCCCACATATTAATACGAATATACTATGTACTTTATGATGTCCCATACTCATGGCACTCATTCTCTAAACTAATGGTCTTCACAAACTCAGTCATGGAATCCCACCCCTTATAAACCTCTCCTGGGATAGGTTGGTCTAAGTTTGCATAATCACAATAAGGATACTAGAGGGGTTGGTATGTGTATACAAATAAAAATAAAGATATGATAGTGTCCATGATCTTAGTTGTAACATATAATTTCTCCCACCAATCGTCATGAAGCATTATACCCTTGATCATTTTTGAAGAAGCTTGATCTGTCTTTCTCCAAAAAAACCAAAAATATAAAATAACCATGGACCTAAGAGAAATATTGACCTGCTACAACCTCTTAAGCATGATTAATATGGAGGTAAACCATTTATCTGCAATCTCTAACAATGATATATGTATGTAATATTTATATATTGTGAGGGTATTGGTATGGCTTTGTACAAAATTGCGGATATGGTGTATATCCTCAATTATACTCCCAATCCATGCCACATTGGAAGAAATATATCTAAGTTCTAAATTAAAAGAACGAAAAGTGCAAGGTGTTAAAAATATTTTTTGATATTAGCTTCCTCAATCATGTCCATAACGTTTTAAAGAAGTGCATTACTTGCAATAATTTGTACAAAAGAATAAACACCTATGTCCTTAATAAATTTAATGAAAAAATCATTCATATATTGTACATAATTGTATTTTCCAATAGCATCCATCACTTTCAAGAATAGCACTCCATTCAAGGAATACTCCATGAAGTTTACGAATGGATGGTGTGCCACATTTACCCATCCGTAAGAAACAATACCTACCCTAGATGAGGGCCATGGTGATATAATAGGCTCTATTATTTTATCTACCTCCATCTTGTCCTTAACCAAAAAATTAGTTCTAAGCTTTTTTGAACCAAGAGGCATGTACCTTGTTGGATCCCCTTGATTTAAATAAACACTAAATAAGATAAAATTGAGACATAAAAAAAATCCAATGGTAAGATCAAACTCATCTTGCCTCTCTTAGTGAATTTTTTTTCCATTGAACTGACTACCATATTTTTTGTTGCTTCAACTACACTCCCACTCGAAAATGGATAATTGCTAGATGATTTCCTCAAGAATGGAAGAGGCTCATCATTCTTGGTTTTCCTATATGTTGATCGCAACACCAACATTATCTGCTCTTTTTAATTCTCTTCGTTTGGATGCACTCACTACCATACATACTCAAATTCCACAAGGTGTGCCTAGAAAATATCCCTTAACTTAGAATTGGGCTCTCTTAAGTTGAATATGGAAAAAAATACACTCCCTCCTCTATTTAACTTGGTCTTGGGCTCTTTATGTCTTCTAATATACTTACACAATGGATACTTTTATTCTTGAGCTTGTCGTCTTATTATAACAATGGTTTGTTTAATATTTAAACATGTTGTAGCCCCACTTCCAGCAAATTGAACACCAAACAATATTGATAAAAATTAAGAAGGGGGGATGACATTAGTGGGGGCATTCTCATTTTCTAGCTTCCCTTGATGATTGAGCAATGATTTTTAACATGCAGTCTTATAGGAATAAAATTGACGACAAGTGGACAAATCCACTTACCATACATTTGGAAATATACCTTCTAACATTGACCAATAGCCAACTCCAAAAGCTCTTATAAGTCCAACCTATGAGAAAAATGAATTTGAGTGATGGGGAAACTATATTTTTATGGGTCATAGGCATAGTAACGTGGTAGCATGTTTTTAGTGCTGCTGCAACTAGGCTTCTGTGAAGAAAAATCACTTGATTTACCCGAGTGACAGTAAATCTATACCAAGAGAAGTAAGCTTGAGCAAAACATATCCCGAAAATTAATCATGTTTTTCATTAATGTTGGGTTTATACTTATTTAATTCGGGCTTTGAGATTAAGTCTGAAGTTTAGTGACAGCAGGACCTGGATTAATATATAAATTTGCTGACGAATTCATCGGTTACTCAGAGAATATGGATTTTTTTAAAGATGTCCTAGTCATAGTTAATTTTTGGTAAAAAAGGGGATCCAAATATATGAACAAAATATGGTTAATAGTTACAATTTCCCATCTCTATCATGGAGCCGTGGGGAAAAGGCTGAAGGAAAATCTGCCAATTCCTTTGATAGAATTTTTCTTTGTCTTCTAATTGGCTTGATTATGGTTCATTGCTCCTCTCTTGCTGTCAATTAAAAAATTGGATAAAGTTAAAATACATGGGCAGATCAGTTCTATAAATTTTCGCGGGTCAGAGTGACACCAACGTGATAGAAGAATATGATAGAATATAATTTTGTTAAATATCCACGAGTTCAAGCATATAGGGAATGGAGTTACAAGTGAGGCAGGTAGTCATTATGAATATATAGTAAACAACTATGATTAACATGATTGCTAGTTCAAAAGGTAAATTATAATAAAAAAAAGGATTACCCTTATAGGAGCTCTTTCAGCTGCTGGAAAACTGGGGTTTGTTCAGAAAATGATAAAAAAGGAACTGGTTTTAGGTTTCCTTTTTTTCCTAGATATCTCATTTAAATTTTATCCTACATATGGCCTAAGGTTTAATAGCCTCTACTTTCAGATTTACACTATCTTACCATGTTTCATTGAGCGAAGTCTCATTATTTTCCAGTAAACTTGGGTTTTATTGTAGTTTGATATCTTAATGATCACTTTAATATATATTTGACTTGCAAATAAAAAATTGTTGGATTAGAAAGTTCATTACAATTTGTCTATACATCTAACTTAATAATATTGCACTTAGTCAAATGGAAGCGTTATTTCACATAATGCTGTAGACGTTTCAGGGTCTTAATTTTAGTTTGAATCTAGAAACTCATTTTTAACAGTTCCCTATTTCAAGAACTAATTGACTAAGGAAATTAGATAAACAAAAAATTACCTGAATAATGGTTCCCTGTTTCTTGTGATGAATGGTAATCTCAGAAAAAACAAAACCTTCCAACAGTAGGCCCCAGCCCCCCAGCAGGTAGTCAAGCTCTCCCTAATTCTGATTTGATTGGCTCATCATATGCTTGCATGATGCCTCTTTGCTTTCTTTCCTTGTGAGATGAAACAAGGCTCAATTCATGGTCCAGCGCTTCTCGGGACCACCCACAGGCATGGAGGTACTCGAGTGGAGTTTCAGAGTCAAAACGACCGAACAAGGGTTCGGGTGGAGGATTTGGAATAGGCCAATTGTAACCTTCTTCCCTCTTCCCTGTGTCCAGAATTTGTGTTGCAGATGGATTGCTACAAGAATTTGTGTTTTCTAAGGATTGCTGCAAGAATTTAACCAAACAGAGGCTTTGTAACTTTCTTCTCTGTGTATAGAATTCTCTATGTCGAGAATTGGAGTTGTCACGGATTACTGTAGCAGTAAGTTTAGAGAAATTGTTTCTGAAACAAGCGTTGATCCTGGCACTACACCTCCAGCACCAGAAGCTATCGATGTCTATGAAGCAGCACATCAATGTCTATGAAGCAACCCGTGAAGCACACGTTGAAACATCTGTTGAATAAACACCACCAACGACATAGACAGGTGCATAGTTTCATGGTTAACATGCAGAGAACCATGCAGAGTGATGGTAGGTAAGTAAGATATATTGGTAAGTAATTAAGACTACTTATACATCAAATTTAATATTGGGGAACTAATGTTAGCATTAGTTCCCAGTTGTTTCCCGCAGCAAACATAACAAAAACATAAAATATGCTTTTGGTATCCTCGCCTTTGGAAGAAGCCAATAAGAAAAAGAATAAAGTGATTTGTCACCGAAATTATCTTATAAATTTTATTGGTTAACAAAATTTGAGCCCCTAAAAAGTTACGATAGTGGGAGAGAGGGATTAATGCTAGAGACATTTTTTCAATTACTAACATAAAATTCATTCAATTGCTAGATAGAATTTTCTTTGTTTCATAGCTACATTATGTTCTTACAATTTAGAATAAAAACATAGATTAATTTCTTTACTTATTTATATAAAATTTGATTTTAATTTCTATTCATTCAATAATTATATAATATTAACACAATTAGATTTTAAAATCAATAATTATATGATAATAAAATATTCCTGAACGAGAAGAGATAAATTTGATAAATATTTATTAATTCTATACAAGTGCATTTAGATTTTTGTAAAATCTTTATGTTATAACTTTGAGAGAATTAATGTGAGAAGCTTGGGTATTCTACCTTTCTAAGTCATATTTACTAAAGTTATTATTATAAAAAATAATGAATTTAAATTTAATATTTTTTTCTATCTTTCTTATTTATTATTATTATTATTTTCTTTAATATTTGATAAATTTCTTATATTTTTAATAATAAAACCTTAACCAACATTTTGTAATATTAATTTTTATTCAGTAAAAGTAAAAGTAAAAGACATTTCATTATATTATGAAGCTGCCAAAGTAAGTTCTAATCCTTTCTAGAACGATACCTGTAGTTCTGCATTTTGTTTTAAGGTTGTTGTAGCATTTTGTTTTTGATAATCTTCATAATAGGTTTTAGATAATATTTCTAATGTATAGTACATCCATACAATACATTACTTATAATTTATTATTTTATACAATAAATTATTTATAATTTATAATTTTATTTTATTTATGTAATATTATTTGATTTTATTTTATAGTTGTAACATTTTATTAGATAATCTTTATAATATGTTTTAGATAAATAACCTTTAGATAAATAATCTTTAGATAATTTTTCCAATGTATAGTATATTTATATAATATATTATATCTCATAACTTTATATTATATAGTAACATTAAGTATAAAATTTATAATTTATTATACATTAAATAAATTTTTACTCAAAATATAAAAGCAAATTCTTTTAATATTCATAAACAAATTTGGAAAATATAAATATATATTATAGAATTTCAATTCTATGACAAATTTCTATCCAAAATTTTTAAAAGAGACCTAATAGTATCAAAACTAAAATATGAATTCGACAAATAAACTCTAATATCATAAACACATAAACAAACATGTTTTCCAAAAAATCAAGGTAACAATACATTCAAAAGCCAAAATATGAATACAACGTATGTATAGTTAGCATCATTGATGCTTTGTAAATGAGAAAGCTAGGGGCTTCTTTTTGAAAATATGTCCCCCGTGGAATGTGTGTACCCTAGATGCATTAGGTATTTTGGGGAGATTTTAGGTGCCTCGATCCCTTTCTATCTAAGTTCAGATTTTTTTTTGGGCATTTGCAGATACATTGTTTGATGATTATTCAGTTATTTTGGTAGGTAATTTAAACTTCACTCTTTTTACGAGGGAGGTATGGGCATAGAGTGTAACGGAAAATTATTCTTCGATTCTTTTTTCTTTCAAAAATTGTCAAGAGAATCTAATATGATTAATATTAAAACTCATCCTATGGTCACTACTTGGAGAAATGGGAGAACAAATGGTTCATTTGTTGCTAGGATATTCGATAGGTTTCTAATTGCTAAAACCCTATTTAAAAAAATGGTAGTTTGAATATTGGAATATTTGATTACATGCCAGTATTTTTCCAGGTGAGCCTTGGGGATGCTAGACTAACTTACCCTTTTAAATATAATCGCAATTGGCATAAATAAGCTTATTTTAAAGTGTAGGTTAGGCCTTTTTGGAATTCTTGTAAATTGTTGACTAATTCTAGTCTAATTAACTCTTTGATTAATAAGTAGAAAGCTCTTAAAAAAGTTTTGAAGGATTGGGAAAGAATTAAGAAGAAACAACTTAGAGAATAATTCATTAAGATAGAGTTAAATTATGATGAATTATCGAAGGAAGGTGATCTTGAAGCTTTTACTGAAGGACATAAAGGTCATTTAACATTATTAGAGTCAAGGAAATGTACTATATTGATGCTTGAAGAAGAATCTTGGTGCCTCAAAAGAAAAGCATTGTGGATAAAGGAATGAGATGATAATACAAATTACTTTCATAAATATTATTTTCATATGAGAAATGTTAATGTCTAACATCTAAGTAATCACCGTAATTCATGATGTCTAATAAATCAATGCTATTCATAATTTTTAAGTAATTATTTTGATTTTATGTGTCAATTTTGAAAACTAAGAATTATATTTTACCATCATTTCAATAATGTCAAAAAAAGTATATGAGGATGAGGGACTAGTGTTCCCAAAAACATAATTTTGTATGCTTCACTCTAAGTTATATGGTATGATGACATATGATGACATGAGAGATAGAGGATATAGAAATTATGAGTATAAAAATACATGAAGCACATCTATATATGTGTATAAATTACTAGATTAAACATAGAAAGATGAAATATAGACAAATATTTGATTTTTTTTTAGAATTTGGAAAATAAAGTATATACATGATGATGATGCAAATTCAATCATAGAACTAGTAGTACATTATTTTTTCATCAAAGTAAAAATATATTCCATAGGTGCTAACTCATTGAGTCATTTCTACTATAGATGGGAATGCCACAATTATAAAATACGATACAAACTAGAATTGTAGGTCAAAATGGAAGAAAATAATAGTTTATGACTGCCAATGGTCCTTAATGTCATCATCATCAAAATCACCATTATTTGCACTACTCTCTCCTCCATCCTCCTCTATGTCTAAACCAATTTCTGTGACTCGTGTGGACGGTGGACCCTAAAGAGGATCACCACCATCAAAAGTGACTAGCTCTAGCATTGGTTCACTAAGATCGAAGTTGGCCAATTGAAACTCAACAATTTTGTTCAAATCCATATCATTAAGATACAAATCCCACATCTTTGTCTTTCACTGCAACCACTTCTCCCTTTTCATCTAAATAAAATGAAGGTTTGTGTGCACATATACAATTTTATCTACCTTAGATTTCTTAAACCTGCTCTTCTTCAAACTATAGAAAGTCACATATCTACTTCAATTCCTCTTGCAACAAGGGGACAAAGTAACCAACGAGAGAAGCCTCATGACTAACTACTGTAGAAGAGGGCATGTTGCCCCATAGGTTTCCCATCAATCACGGGACTTCTTATCCCCTTATCTCTAAACACATCATAGCCTCAAAATCTCCTAATTCTTGTGGAAGACTATATGAAGGCCTCCTCCACCTCATCAAGGCATACTCTATCCCAATATAACTATCTAAATTCATCTTTCCTCCCTTGTTACATCTCACCACCCATGTGGGGATAAAATCTACATGAAGGCACGTCATTGAGCCAATCATTTTCATGGTATTTGGGATTCAATGAGTGATACAAGAAATGAAAAGTGGGCCATTTTTATCCCACATATTAATACAAATATACTATGTATTTGTTGATGTCCCATACTCATGGCACTCATTCTCTAAACTAATGGTCTTCACAAACTCAACCATGGAATCCCACCCCTTATAAACCTCTCCTCGGATAAGTTGGCCTACATTTGCATAATCACAACAAGGATACTAGAGGGTTTGGTATGTGTATACAAATCAAAATAAATATATGATAGTGTCCATGATCTTAGTTGTAAGATATAATTTCTACCACCAATCGTCATCAAGCATTATATCGTTGATCATTTTTGAAGAAGCCTGATCTGTCTTTCTCCAAAAAGATGAAAAATCTAAAATAACCATGGACCTAAGAGAAATATTGACCTCCCACAACCTCTTAAGCATGATTAATATGGAGGTAAACCATTTATCTGCAATCTCTAACAATGATATATGTATGTAATATTTATATATTGTGAGGGTATTGGTATGGTTTTGTACAAAATTGTAGATATGGTGTACATCCTCAATTATACTCCCAATACATGCCACATTGGAAGAAATATATCTAAGTTCTATATTAAAAGAGCTAAAATTGCAAGGTGTTCAAAATATTTGTTGATATTAGCTTCCACAATCATGTCAATAACTTTGTAAAGAAGTGCATTATCTACAATAATTTGTACAAAAGAATAAACACCTATGTCATTAATAAATTTAATGAAAATATCATTCATATATTGTGCATAATTGTATTTTCCAATAGCATCCATCACTTTCAAGAATACCACTCCATTCAAGGAATACTCCATGAAGTTTATGAATGGATGGTGTTCCACATCTACCCATCCATTAGAAACAATACCGACCCTAGATGAGGGCCATGGTGATATAATAGGCTCTATTATTTTATCTACCTCCATCTTTTCCTTAACCAAAAAAGTAGTTTTAAGCTTGTTTGAACCAAGAGGCATGTACCTTGTTGTATCCTCTTGATTTAAAGGTCACCACATTTCATTAAGAAAAGGTGACCTTGTAACTTGCCTCTCTTCTTGAATTTTTTTTCCATTGAACTGACTACCATATTTTTTGTTGCTTCAACTACACTCCCACTGGAAAATGGATAATTTCTAGATGATTTCCTCAAGAATGGAAGAGGATCATCATTTTTGGCTTTGCTACATGTTGTTCACCACACCAACATTAGTCGCTCTTTCTAATTATCTTCGTTTGGATGCACTCACTACCAGACATACTCAAATTCCACAAGGTGTGCCTAGAAAATATCCCTTAACTTGGAAGTAGGTTCTCTTAAGTTGACTATGGAAAAAACTACACTCCCTCCTCTGTTTAAATTTTTCTCAAGCTCTTTATGTCTTCTAATATACTTACAAAATGGATACTTTTATTCTTGAGCTTGTCGTCTTATTAGAACAATGGTTGGTTTAATAATTAAGAACATTGTAGCCCCACTTTCAACAAATTGAAAACCAAAAAACATTGATAAAAAAGAACAAGGGGGGATGACATTAGTGGGGGCATTCTCATTTTCTAGCTTCCCTTGATGATTGAGCAATGGTTTTTAACATGGAATCTTATAGGAATAAAATTGAGGACAGGTGAACAAATCCACTTACCAAACATTTGGAAATATACCTTCTAACATTGATCAATATCCCACTCCAAAATCTCTTATAAGTATAACCTATGAACGAAATGAATTTGAGTGACGGGAAAATTATATTTGTATGGGTCATAGGCAACTTTTCGACAAGACATGTGTTTAAATGAAAACACATGACGAGGGAATGTGTCAAACATTGGAAATAAGTGATGAGAAGGCTGTTTGAACCATTATAGGGTTGATATACCTATAATACTCCATGGTTTCTTGAGTTGCTGCATAGGCCTAGGTTTGATAGGAAAAAGAAGGAAGACATTTAGAGGCAGGGGATTTACCTAGGCATCAGATCATTCTACTTTTTAAAGGAGCATAGAGATGATATGTGGGAATAGAGTCCAAGTTTAATTAAGGAGGGTGATAGGGAGTGGAACTATTGAGCATTAGGGAGGGGAAAAAAGGCTCTGCAAGTGGTTGGTAGGAAAACCATGGGTTAACTAGGACAAAAATCAAAAGACCAGCAATAAGGAATGCAAGTTTTATATCCTAGGATTAAATGGGGGAGGGTGAGTAGATAAGGAATAGAGATGGCAAAGAGAGAATGGATGAGAGAAAGGACTCAGGAAAAATGTGCAAATTCCAAAAAATTAACAACGTTAGAGAAGGTAAATATAAGAGGAAAAAGGTTACTCCAGTTTTTTAATTCAAAACTACAATTGGGAAATTTAGAATTGAAGCACAATCCAAATGTATAAGATTAAAATAATGAAACTGAGATATTGAAGAATTCTTCATATTGTGCCACAGGTGTTGTTTCACATGCATATGAGTTTCCAATTGATAATCATGGTGTGTCCTGCACGCATTAAAGTTTCAATGGGAATTTAGACATCAACTTTCCATCTTTGTTTCTATATGCATTCAATGAATAAAAATTCTAGAAAAACTCCCAATGGCCAACATATGGTGAACATTCTTCATCCAACAAACAAGAAGAAATGAATTTAAATCTGTAGAGTTAGGTGTGCCTTTATTAAAGGTTAATGACATGGGAGACATCCCATTGCATGATTTCCAACAAAATATCACATGAAATTTGGAAAAAAAATATTGACTAAAACCACACCCATGCGAGATGTCGAAAAAATAACATTTTTTTCATAATTATTAAGGTTTAAATTTCTTTTAAAATTATATATATATATTATATTTTATTTTAACATCATCCGTTTTAAAGTTTAGTTTGTATTACTTTATAATATTAAATTTAATGCACTAGTTTGGAGCATCCACCACAACTTCATCTAAAATTGGTACGATTTTCTCCTTCCATTATGATATGGAAGATCCATTCAATTTCTAGGTTAGTTCTTCTATGTTTCATACCTGCAACTTGCCTATCATTGCCAATATTTTTACAATTTAGAATAAAAGCATAAGATGCATTCAATTGTTAAGTAGAGTTTTCTCTCTTTCATAGCTACAATTTGCCTATCACTGACGCCATTGTTGTTACAATTTAGAATAAAAACATAGATTAATTTCTTTACTTTGTTATATAAAATTTGATATTAATTGATATACATTCAATAATTATATAATATTAACATAATTAAATTTGAAAATAAATAATTATATGATAATAAAATATTCTTGTACGAGAAGCAATAATGTTAATAAATATGTATTAATTCTATACAAGTGCATTTAGATTTTCGTAAAATCTTTATGTTATAAATTTGAGAGAATTGATGTCGAAATCTAAGGTATTGTATCTTTCTAAGTCATCTTTATTGAAGTTATTATTAAGGAAAATAATGAATTTAAATTTATTTCTTTTTTCTTTTTTATTTATTATTATTTCTTTAAATCTTTGATAAATTTCATATAATTTTAACCATAAAACCTTAACCAACATTTTGTAATATTATGTTTTATTTAGTAAAGGAAAGAGAAAAAGACATTCCATTATATTATGTAGCTGCCAAAGTAATTTCTAATCCTCTCTAGAACGATACTTATAGTTCTACATTTTGTTTTATAGTTGTTGTAACATTTTGTTTTGATAATCTTCATAATAGGTTTTAGATAATATTTCTAATATATAGTACATTTATACAGAACATTATTTATAATTTATCATTTTATTATATACGTGTAACATTATTTCATTTTATTTTGTAGTTGTAACATTTTATAAGGTAATATTTACAATATGATTTAGATAAATAATTTTTATAAAAAAATAGATAATTTCTGTATTGTATATGTATGTAACACATTATATCTTATAATTTTAAACTATATAGTAAAATTAAATATAAAATTTATAATTAATTTTGTAAAAAAAAAAAATTTACTCAAAATATAAAATTAAATTCTTCCAATATTCAATAACAAATTTGAAAAATATAAATATGTATTATAGAATTTAAATTCTATGACAAATTTATATCCAAACTTTTTAAAAGAAACTGAATAGTATCAAAACTAAAATATGAATTCGACAAACAAACTTTACTATCATAAACACATAAACAAACACATTAAAAAAAAACAACGTAACAATACATTCAAAACCCAAAATATGAATACAACGTATCTATAGTTAGCATCATTGACGCTTTGTGAGTGAGAAAGCTAGAGGTTTCTTTTTGAAAATATGTCCTTCATGGAAACTGTGTACTCTGGACGCATTAGGTTTTTTCAGAGATATTTTGTGCCTTAATCTCTTTTTGTCTAAGTTGGTCTTTTGTGACATGTGCAGATATATTGTTTGATGGTTTTATTAGAGGTTCCAAAATTTTTTAATGTTTATGGTTTTCACTATGACAACTTATTTTTTATACATAGTAGGGACAAGGGTTTATTGGATGATTATTTAGTTATTTTCGAAGGTGATTTAAATTTCACTCTTTTCATCAAGGAATTATGGGAATGGAGTGTAAGGGAAAATTATTTTTTGATCTTTTTTGATCAAAAATTGTGAAAATAATCTAATCTGATTAATATTAAACCTCATCCTATGGTCACTACTTGGATAAATGGGAGAAAAAATGGTCATTTGTTGCTAATATATTAGATAGGTTTCCAATTGCTAAAACCTTATTTAAAAAAATGGTAGTTTTTAGATCTTGGCATTTGAATATTGGAATATCTGATTACATGCCAGTATTTTTCCAGATCAGCCTTGGGGATACTAGACTAACTTACCCTTTTAAATATAATCGCAGTTGTCTTAAATTAGATTATTTTCAAGTGTAGGTTAGGCCTTTTTGGAATTCTTGTAACTTGTTCACGAATTCTAGTCTGATTGACTCTTTGATTAATAAGTTGAAAGCTCTTAAAAAAGTTGTGATGGATTGGTAAAGAATGAAGAAGCGAAACCTGAAAGAATAATTGGTTAAGATAGAGTTAAAGTATGATGAATTGTTGAAGGAAGGTGATCTTGAAGTTTTTACTAAAGAACATAAAGGTCGTTTAGCCTTATTAGAGTCAAGGATATGTACTATATTGATGTTTGAAGAAGAATCTTGGTGCCTCAAACGAAAAACATTGTGGATGAAGGAATGAGATGATAATGCAAATTACTTTCATAAATATTATTTCCATATGAGAAATTTTAACGCTATATGGGAGTGAAGGAGTCTTGATAATGAATTTATTTTACATCAGAAGGATTTGTAGGCAACTACTCTTGATTACTTCTTTAATCATTTTAGAGAGTTAGAGAAGAATAATATATTATGTCAACTTCAAGTAGTTCATAAATTTCCTCAATTTTTCACTGTTGAGGAGTCCAGGATGATTGGCGATCCTATTACATTAGGTGAAGTTGAAATTATTTTAAAAATTTTTACTAAATATTAGAGTCTTGGTCTAGATGGCACGATAATGGAACTCTCTCTTGACTTTTTTATATAATGGGAAATCTGATAGTGATTGTTGGGAAATATTCTAGACTAAATGGTCATGTTTTTGGGAAATTTAATTTGAATTTTATAGCTTTAATACCTAATTTATCCAATCCTGAAACTTTTGATGATTTTAGACTAATTTCTCTCAATAAACAAGTATACAAAATTATTTCTAAAGTCATCGATAAAAGGGCAAGGGATAAATTAGTTGAAATATTCTCTGTAGAGTAATTTGGATTGCTTAAGAATAGAAAAATTCATGATTCCATAGGGGTATCTCAATAGGCTATCTATTCAATAAAAGTGGAAAAATTGAAAGCTCTGGTGTTGAAAATCGATTTAGTGAAAGCCTATGACAAGGTCAGTTGGTCATTTCTGAAATTTCTTTTGTTGCAGATAGGTTTGGACTTGAAGGTTATATATTATATTATGTGTTATGATACTTTAAATGGTTTCTCTATGCTTATAAATTAATCTCCTACATTTTTTTTCAAAAGTTCTAGAGGGTTGTGATAGAGATACCCTTGTCATTGTTACTTCTTGTTTTGGTGATTAAAGGCCTTATTAGATTGATTTCTAGAGATAAAGAGGAGGGGGAAATCAATGGTATAATAATCTACAAAAATATTTTTTTTGAAACATTATCTCTTTAATGACTATGTCCTTCTTTTTAGAGGAGGGGATTTATTTCAGTGGATATATTTTAAAAAGGTTTGAACCCTATTTTCAGATGGTTCATGTATGTGTATCGGTTGTTTGAAATCATATTTTATTGAATAGAGGATTCACACTTATATACTTCGACAAATTATTTTGTTGCTTCCATATAAGGTGGAACATTCAGAGGGGTTTTAAATATTTGGGTTTTTTTAAACCTATTAATTATCTTATTGAGGATTGTAGGTGGTTATTGAGGAATATTGAGTCAAAGATTTATCATCGGAATATTAATGATTGAATTTAGCAGGTCGTTTAATACTTGTTAAGTCTATCATGGAAAATTTCGTGATATATTGGTTTACTCTTTAAAATGTGCCCTTTTCTATCCTTTAAAGGATTAGGAAAAGAATAATAAGTTTTATGTGGACTAGAAGAAGGGATAAAGAAGTTATGTACAATTAACAAACTGGGAATACATTTTTGAAGAAAAGAGTGATGGAGGTTGGGGAATAAAATAATACTTGTCTTGGTTTGGAGAAGCGTTGATACTAAAAATTTTATGGAGAAGTTTTTCTAGTCTTGTTTTATGGTCTAAATTTATACAACACAAATAGTTTTGAAGGTTGTTTGTATATGATTGGATGAAGGAGGGTGGAAAGTTGGAAGTAATGTTTCTAGGATTTGGAAAACTTGTGTTGATATTTTAAATGGTTGACTCAATAGGAAGCCTTGCAAGTTGGTAATGGGAAAAGAATATTGGTTATTAGGGATCCTTTTATTCAGAGAAATAGAAATTATTTATTATCTAATAGTTTTTTGTATTTTTTGGAGCAGATAGGTATTCATATTTTGCATCATATCAGAAAAGGGGGTAATTCAGGTAATCTTTCTTATTCGTTATCATAGAATGATTTAGGAATTAATGAAGAATAATCTATGAAAATGATTAGATATACACAAATCTTAAACAAAGTTGGTATTAGAAATGCATATGTGGATGATATTTTGATAAGGGGTGGTAGAAGTTAAATTTTCTTATGATGTTATCTCTTTTTCATATAATTTTGTTAGGAATAAATGATAACATAAAAGGAATTTGAATTGGAGTCTGTCATTAAAAATCAAATGTTTTTGGTAGCTACTGTTGGAAAACAAAGTTTTGTATTGGTATAATCTTCTCAAAAGGTGTCTTTCCGGTCCTAGTTGTTGTTCTCTGTGGATTAGGAGAAGAGTTCATTCAATTTCTTTTTAAACATAGTTACCAATCAAACGGGAACTATTACCTCAAAACGGGAACTCTAGCCCAAAAAGACTCAAAAAACATGAAAAAACACCCCAAAAACAAAAAGTGTGTATTCAAGAATGCATTTGGTTTTTTCTCAAGGTCAAATTTCAACATTTTATAAAATTATGCTAAAAATGAAATTGTTTCTTGAAAAAAGGATTGAAAAACACCCTCAAAAGAGAACCAGTTGATGCTGGAATAACAAAAAAAAACATTGTGTCACACTTATGACACATTGTAACAATGGAATTAAAGACAACATATTAGGACATTGAAAAATCGTAAAATTCTAAAAATTTTGATATATGATGTTAAAGATAAAAAAAATCATGTCTGAAGGGCTTATCATTTCGAGCAATTTTCATCCATGTTGTTAAAAATAAAATATCTTGACTCTAAACAACCCTAAAATTGTAATTATTGTCAACCATAACATTAAATATAAAATCTTGTAGTGAATAAAAACCTTAATGACAAGTTTTAAATCTCAAGTTTTTCAATCTTAAGTTTTCAACATACTTGAACAATGAAATTATGGAGAAATTATATGACTTGAACAATTTTTAAAAATGAACAAGTAAATGAAAAATTTATTATTCCAAGTGTAATTTGAATTTTAAAGGATAACAAATTATCTCTTTTTGAATCTTAGCATAAGACAAATTTAAATCTAATTGCGACCAAAACCTAAAAATCAAGCATCAAAACAAAGTGTCCCCTTTCAATGACACATATAAATATTAAAAAATTTAAAATTATCTTATACCAAATGGTAACAATACATAATATCATGGTAGTATCACTGCATAATCTAAAAATTCAACATTAATTTCTATTTTCTATTTTACTTTTAATCAAAATATCGACATTAGTACATTGAATATAACATAAATTATTTTTGTAACTCATTGTTGTGTTGTCGATATTCTAAAGAGATGAATTATTCATAATTAAAACATATAATCCAACAAACATAAAAATGCCTCATAGCTTCATGAAAAATCAGATGGAAGTCAAAAATTTTATTTGAAGTTACCATGCAAACTTCAATTACATAAGAGTGTCTTAGACAAGTATCCAAAATCAATCGTAGGTTCTAGCACACCATCAGAACCTACATCTTCAGATGAATGACTCGATGAAGATGAAGATGATCCATATTCTTCTCTTTCATCAACTAGTGCTCCATCTGAGTCAATATGAATGCCCACCATTTCAGATTTCAAATGTCTTGTAGATCTACAACTACATTCTGCAGAGTCCCATCTCAACAGTAATTGTTCTGGTAGAAATTTCTTCAAAATATTTATGGTCTTCAACCAAAGAGTTCCTCTATTTGTAAAATTGAAGTCATACACAAGAATGTCAACATCCTCCAATTTTGAGACATATGTGTGGTGACGATTTATATTTGTGCCCTTTCTTTTTCTCTTTATGCCATTTTTTTTTCAACTACCATCTCTAGCTTGTACACACCATCTTCATTTACATTAATGACCTTTATAACCTTGGAAATATAGGATGGATAGCCAAGTGGATCTTCATTTGCTAACACTGCTATCATGAAACCCTCCTTAACATCCTACACAAAACCCTTGTAAAGGTCTTCCATGGCTTCACGTTGTGCGCATGATCTTCTAGAACCAATATAGATTTCTCTTTCCTCTACCTGTGGGGAATTAATAATAGCTTGAGGCTATTGTTGTTCAAAAATGTGTGTTTCCTGATGTTCATTTGGCATATTTTGTGGCCAAGAAAAAAGGAGTCTTCAAAAGTGTATCCACATTTATTGAAAATCATATCACTTTGATTACTGTAAAAATACTCCCACCAAATTGAATCAATGACATCGAAGTACTCATATGTATCTCTAATACATCTCTAGTACTCATATGTACTCATTGACTGTAATAACAATATCTTTGATGAAAATATTGGACGCTCTGGAATGAACTTCAAAAATGTTAAACCTGATGATGGCCCCCATTCTGCAATAGTTGAATACTTCTTGCCCCGTATAAGTGTTATCCCATCAATTTTTTTGATACAAAATTGATGCTGGAAGCTAATGTTGTTAAGTTGTTCAACGCATTTCTCCTCACCATGCGATCCCAAAATAAACCTTTGCATGTCAACAGTTTCTTCCAGCACATGAAAAACAATCTCTGGAATGTACGATTTCTTAATACATTCAATTAATGATGGCAGGCTCCCAACACCTTCCTCCTCAGTGTTTCTGAAAAACGACTGAACATTTGATCAATATGATCATGAGTATGCCCAACAAGAAGGAAACCAATATTTATCTTTTTAAAAATTCCCAATTCAACGAGCATGTTCAGATACCCAAAAAGAACTTGATTTTTGTTTTCACAACTTGTGTTGTCTAATTGTAAATACAAAACATCAGGAAGAATACCAGACCAATGAGTAACCACATTATGGATTATATTTATGGTTAGATTTGCATCATTGTGAATATTTGGAGTTCCGAAGAAAACTCTTGGAAATATCTTTTCCTTAAATACCATACAACCAACCAAGTGAAACTGAATGAAATTTTCCTCCTGTAATTTTTTTTGTGTGCGGAAAAAATGTGGAAGAAGTGTTTCCTTTTGGTCCATACAATCAATTATCAAACCCATATATTTATTTGGATGATTGTAACACTTCTTTCGATGTTTATACAACTTTTGCTTTTCACTTGTTTGTTGATTGCGATGGTATTGAAGTTCTTTGACAACGGAATTTGTACATAAAATAAAAGAAACATATGAATAAATATATTTTCATAGTTGATAACTATCCAATTTTTAAAAAAAATGTTTTGAACGCACACCTCTTTCTGCCCTTGACATTTATCTCTTTTTGATTTAGGAGAAGAACATGTGCTGCAAACCCCCATCCTTGTCTTCTTAGGAATACGAACATTGTTGAATTTTTTTTTCCATAACCTTGTAAAATAAGAATATGTAATAAACTTACCAACTCTTCAAAAACTTCTGCATAATCTCTGTATAAGATGAATATTTCTCGTCTCAAGAAATTATCTAGAATATGTATTGTGTTGTTATTTGGCATACACTCTCCATGATTTGAAAAGATGTCTTTCATCCATGTCTTAGCATTATTTTCAAATAGCCCCACCTCTCATTTATAACGTACTTATGAATAATATGTGGGATCCTTTTCCATTTTTTCTTGGATTCTTTACAAACGACACTTACCAATTGAATGCAACATTTTGAAATCCTTTCTGCAAAGAAATTTTGAGATTGCAACAAGACGATGAGCTTAGTGGAAAGGAGTCGCCTTCACTAAGTGGGCCTGCAGGGTATTTTTTGGCGCAAAGTCTATTTTTAGACATATGGATCATGTTCTATGAGTTGCAAGATGCTATTTTTGGATGGTTGTTCAAGTCGGAAAAAATATATGGACTTCTATTTTTAGACATACTGGGTGGAATCTATTTTTAGATTGCCAGTCTAAAAATAGATATGTCGAATATTATTAGCTCTTAATAATATTTTGACTCTAAACATTATCTTATCCTCTTGGAGCACTTCATTTGAGTGCACAGAAGTGGCACATGCAGCTGACAGAAGGAATTATGCTATTCCTAGGGTTTAGTGGAGCTATTTCATGTTGACTTCAGTTAGAACTCATGTGACAGAGTTTGGTGGAGTTGTATTCAGTTTAACTGAGTTAAACATAGTTGAGCTAGTTGTATCTAGTCTAACTGATTTATACACTAGTGAGAGTGGTGTGAATTAATTATTAATTAATTCACTAATTATTAACTCATAAATCAAGTAATGAATACATCAGTTAAATTTAGTGCATGGAAAGTTTCAGTGAAGACCAGTGGTGAGGTAGGTGAAAGAGCAGTGTGACTATCAGTTGTGACTATACTAGTGCATGAGTTTGCACCACACATTGATGGAAATGCCAATGAAGATTGCGTGCATACCAGTGGGATTCGAACTTGGATCAAGCTATTATTCATCTTGGATTGCACAGTAGAGGCAGGCTAACAGGTGGAGCATATTGGAGCATGTGTTTTGTATGATCTGAGCTTCTGTAGTGTGTAAAAATTGGAGATTGTACTGAGAGCTTGTGAGGAGTTTGTACAATGATTGTTACATGATCTCTATCATTATAATATACATATAGTTTGGGGTTTTCAGATTTAAGCTTTCCCATAAATACTGTGTTTATATGTGTGATTTTTTATGGTTTTAATGTGCACATGCGATTGTTTATATTTCGACAAATTGATGATCAATAGTAGAAGAGGTTATGTATTATGCATGAAGCTCAAATAGTGTGTGATCAGGATAATCTCGGTGAATAATATAATAGTTATTCAAATTTCTACATGGTATCAGAGCGATATTGATCATTGGAGCAATTACAAAACATTGAAGCGGTTGAGTTTTGTGCTGGTGGAATTTGAATTTGCAGCAGTGTTTTCTTGGTGTCAAAGTTGAGATGTATTTCAACGGATTGCGATTGGAGTATGCCCTTGAGGGCATATTGAATTATATTTCTTGGAAGGACAGGATGGAGGCGGTGATAGATGACAATGGGTTGAAGGAGTTCATAGATGCTGAAGTCCCAAAGCCTACTTCTAGCGATGCTGCCGTAATTGAGGCTTGGAAAAAGAAGACAGCAAAGTGTCGAAGGATTCTGTTGGAGGGTGTGAAGGATCACGTAGTGTCCAGCCTTCATGGTAAGGCTTCTCCATTCTTGATGTGGAAATCCTTGATAGATTTATTCCAAAGCAAGAGCGACCAGAGGAAGTTGGCGCTCAAGGATAGACTCAGAAACATAAAGATGGAGAAAGGCGACAGTATGCCCAAGTACCTCACGAAGTTCATCCAATGCAGGGATGAGCCGGGAAGTGTGGGGGTGACTGTAGATGATGAGGACTTGGTGAGCTTGGCTCTCCTTATGCTTTCGAAGAGTTTGTATTCCTATCAGGACTCTGTCAATGGTCGGGAGAAATTGCCAGGATGGGAGCGACTTTGGTCGGATCTTGTGCAAGAGGAGATAAGGCGGAGTACCAGGGACAGATCTTCATCAAAGAATTCTGATGAAGAGAATTGTGCTTTGGCTTCCAAAGTAAAGAAGGAAAAAGAAAGCTTCTCAATCTGGTGCAAAAGGCAAGAAGCAGGACATGTCCAAGGTGAAGTGCTTTCACTGTCACCAAAATGGACATTACGCCATTAGTTGTCCACAAAAGAAGAAAAATAAGCAGGCTTCTGGATCTACAGCTAGAGAGGCCTTAGCCTCACATTTTGAGCTGGATTTTTCACTGATCGCATGCTTGGTCTCAAGTGTGATGGTTTTAGTGTGGTTTCTTGACATTGGTGCATCTTTTCACATGACAGGAGATCGAGATTTTTTTACTGATCTGGATGAGAAAGATCTTGGAGTGCACATCAAGATGGGCGATGATGGGAGCAGATGCAGAGTGCGATAGAGTATCGGTACCATTTCATTTGAGAGGGAGTCTGGTAAACCCTTCGTATTGAAGGAAGTGATGCATGTTCCAAGATTGAAGAAGAATCTGATCTCTGTGGCGATGTTAGAAGACAAGGGATATGATGTTGTCTTTAGCGAGGGAAAGGCTTTCCTGCGTAGTAAGACAACTAGTGAGACCCGGAGGATAGGGGTTCAAGTTAATAACCTTTATCAATTGCAAATAGATGGTTGCGCAGCAATGGCAGGCAAGGCAAAATGAGTGGTGAGCTGGGATGATGGCGAGTTGTGGCACTGAATATTGGGCCACCTTCACCATGAAGCTTTGAAGATACTCCAACAGATTTCTATTGGGCTTCCTAAAGGCACTCTTGCACAGTCAGATCCGTGCAAGGGGTGTACCTTGGGAAAATTTGTGAAAGCCACCTTTCACGAGAGGATAGTTGTGCCATGACGATCCTTGAGAGAATTCACACGGACGTGTGTGGACCTTTCTCGGCAGCTTCGGCCAAAGCACAGGTATTATGTGATATTTGTTGATGATTTTTCTCGTAAGTGCTGGATCTTCTTCATGCAGAAGAAGAGTGAGACATACTCAAAGTTTTGTGAGTTCAAGGCACTGGTTGAGAAAGAATCGGGGAAGCAGGTGAAGGCTCTTAGGAGCGAAAATGGTGGTGAATTCATCTCTGCTGAATTTAAGGACTTTTATAGCGCAGAAGGAATTCGAAGAGAGCTCATAGCACCTCATAACCCACAGCAGAACGGGGTTGTTGAGCGGAAGAACAGAACGATCGTGGGTGTTCCATGGACAATGTTGCATGATCAGGGACTACCCATTCACTTGTGGGCGGAGGCATGCAATACTGCAGTATATGTGCAGAACCGTTTTCCTCACAGGATACTTGGCATGAGTACACCCGAGGAGGCGTTTTCTGGTGAGAGACCTGATATTTCCCATTTGAGGATTTTTGGTTCACCTGTTTACATTCATGTGACGAAGGATGCCAGGAAGAAGCTGGAGCCGACCGCAGAGGTTGGGATATTTTTGGGGTACATTGATATGCCCCACAACTATCATGTGTATTTGCTAGACAGTCGCAAGACTATTGTGCGAAGGGATATAAAATTTCAGGAGGAGAAGGCCATGAAGTGTTCGCTTAAGAGGGAGCCACACTTGCATGTAGATGAGGAGCTATTAGTTCCTAAGGATGAGTCTTAGGATGTGGATCAGCCACAAGATGAGGTTCATGGAGTGGAAGAGACCACTCATGCAGCGCCAACCATCAGAGGGAAGAAGCGCACTACAGAAGCTGAGCTACTGGCTCAAGATGCAGAGAAGGTTGTAGGAGCACCTACATCACAGCACAGATAGAGAAAGTCACCTGATCGGTACATTGGATACATGGCTCTTATGAGCAAGTGTATCGTGATAGAGCCATCCTCTTTCAAGGAAGTTGTGGATGATCCCGCATGGGTAGATGCCATGGTGGAAGAGTATGATTCGATTGTCAGAAACAGTGCATGGGAGATTGTCCCGAGGCTGGAGGGGAAATCAGTGGTGGGTTCGAGATGGATCTACAAAGTGAAGTAGGCAGCTGATGGCAGTGTGGAGAAGTACAAGGCAAGATTTGTTGCCCGAGGCTTTTCACAGATAGAGGGGATCGATTATGAGGAGACCTTTGCACCTATCGCAAGGTATTCTTCCATACGGACGATTATTGCTCTCTAAGCACAGATGGGGTGGCACATTCATCAGATGGATGTGAAGACTACGTTCCTCAACAGAGTGATTGAGGAGGAGGTGTACATAGAGCAGCCTGTAGGTTTCGAGATCTTCAGCAGCAAGTCGCATGTGTGCAGGCTCAAGAGAGTGCTATATGGGTTGAAACAAGCACCTAGTGCTTGGTACACATAGATAGACAGTTATTTCACTGGACTTGGATTCTCCAAGAGTGAGGCGGATTCGAACCTATACCAGATTGTGGTGGAGGGTAAGTTGATGATCATTGTGCTTTTTGTAGATGATTTTATTTTGACAGGTGATGAACTGTTGATACACTCATGCAACGCTGATCTTGCAAAGGAGTGTGAGATGAAGGACTTGGGCCTCCTTCATTATTTCCTGGGATTGGAAATTTGACGTATAGGTAATTGAATTGTTGTTTCTCGGGGTAAGTATCTTTTGGGAGATCTTTGGAGAAGTTCAACATGCATGGCTGCAAGCTTGTTGATACTCCTCTTCTGGCGGTTGGAGGAAGAGGGATGCTACTTCGACGGAGGTAGTGGATGCTGCTGTTCATCGGCCGATTGGTGGGTTCACTTATGTCACAAGTGATACACGACCTAATATTATATGCTATGCCCTTAACCAGCTTTCACAAGCTATGGTTAAGCTTACCAAGCTCTTTTGGAAGGCAGGAAATCATGTATTGAGATATATTAGAGGCACATCGGGATATGGATTGTGGTACAGACAGTTGGATGAGGTGAAGCTGCATGGCTTCACGGATGCATATTGGGCAGGGAGCCCAACGGACAGAAAGAGAACATCTGGAGGGATTTTCAGTATTGTGTCTATAGTAGTTTCTTGGTACAATGGGAAACAAAGATCTGTGGCACTCAGTTCCGTAAAGGCTGAGTATATGGCAGTGAGTTTGGCTTCATGCAAGGCTATATGGATGAGGAATATCCTGGTCGAGTTGGTCGGTTCACACTTAGATCCTAGTGTGATATATTGTGATAATCAGAGTTGCATCAAACTCTCGGTTAATCCAATATTTCATGATAGATCTAAACACATTGACATCTGGTACCATCATATCGGAGATTGTGTGCGGCGGAAGATCATGTTACTTTCATACATTCCTACGGAGGATCGGGATGCGTGTCTTGACGAAGGCGCTCACCGGGAGCAAATTCGAAGACACCACGGGGCGAGGATAGGGGTTGCGGATAATCCATATCTTGTTGAGAGGGAGTGTTGATATTGCAACAAGATGAGCTTAGTGGAAAAGTCGCCTTCACTAAGTGGGCACTTGAGGGTATTTTTTTGTATAAAGTCTATTTTTAGACTATGTCTATTTTTAGACATATGGATCATGTTCTATGAGTTGCAGGATGCTATTTGTGGATGGTTGATCAAGTTGGAAAAAATAGATGGACTTATATTTTTAGACATACTGGGCGGAATCTATTTTTAGATTGCCAGTCTAAAAATAGATATGTAGAATATTATTAGCTCTTAATAATATTTTGACTCTAAAGATTATCTTATCCTCTTGGATCACTTAAGTTGAGTGCACAGAAGTGGAAAATGCAATTGAAAGAAGGAATTACGCTATTCCTAGGGTTTAGTGGAGCTATTGCATGTTGACTTCAGTTAGAACTCATGTGACAGAGTTTGGTGGAGTTGATTGAGGAAGTTAGTGGAGTTGTATTCAGTTTAACTGAGTTAAACATAGTTGATCTAGTTGTATCTAGTCTAACTGATTGATACACTAGTGAGAGTGGTGTGAATTAATTATTAATTAATTCACTAATTATTAACTCATAAATCAACTAAAGAATACATCGGTTAACTTCAGTGCATGGACAGTTTCAGTGGAGACCAGTGGAGAGGTAGGTGAAAGAGAAAGTGTGACTATCAGTTGTGACCATACTGGTGCATGAGTTTGCACCACACATTGATGGAGATGCCAATGAGGATTGCGCAGTGCATACCAGGTGGATTCGAACTCAGATTGGGCTATTATTCATCTTGGATTGCGCAGTAGAGGCAGGCTAACAGGTGGAGCAGATTGGAGCATGTGTTTTGTTAGATCTGAGCTTGTGTAGTGTGTAACAATTGGAGATTGTACTGAGAGCTTGTGAGGATTTTGTACAATGATTGTTACATGATCTCTATCATTATAATATACAGATAGTTGGGGGTTTCTAGCTTTAATATTTCCCATAAATATTATGTTTATATGTGTGATTGTTTATGGTTTTAATGTGCGCATGCGATTGTTTATATTTCCGCAAATTGATGATCAATAGTAGAAGAGGTTATGTATTATGCATGAAGCTCAAATAGTGTGTGATCAGGACAATCTTGGTGAATAATTTAACAGTTATTCAAATTTCTACAAGCAATACATTCCCAATATGATAATCATAACCTGCTAGTGTAGATTGTGTGCAACCCACTAAATATGAATTTTGCATGCTTTTATTCATTGACATATATCTTTTCCTTTTCTACAAAACAAAGTTGAGATCCATATGTTTCAAGTAATCTATTCGACAACAGTCACTTGAAATCAAATGAACGACAAAACTATTTTTTGTGAGATATTTTGTCCTCACCCTTGTATAACTGGAATGTTTTGAATTGATATGAAAAGGTCTACTCCTACTCCTAGTTGAAATATTTTCTTACAACGGCTTCATCATTCCATCATCCTTTGTAAAAGCAGTTTCATCACCATTACGAGGACTATTATCCCCACTATCATCATTCTCAACATAGCTAACAAATTCATCAACATCGTTGCCTAGAAAATTTTCATTGCCATCGTCACTTGAAAAAAAAAATCACAAGAATCATCGACACTTTTGTAACCCTGACTCAGACAAAATTCTTCACCATCTTGATCGATGCTTTCAAATTATTCCCTGGGAGGATTCAATTCTTCATCACCATGAGTGTCTTTTAAATGATCACTTAGAGAACATGCAATATTCATATATGTGCCTCTAAAATTATCATTTGCAAGAAACTCTTCATCCTCCCTTCCTCAGTGGTGCTCTCATAATCCTTGGGATTAGGCATAAGTGGAAGCTTTGAATTTTTATTCACTAGAAATTCTTCATTCCGCCCCTCTCCTTCCTCACTGGCGCTCTCATAAACCTTAGGATTAGAAATAAGTGGATGCGTTGAATATATATTTATTGGAAATTCTTCATCCCCCCCTTCATCAACGGTGAAATTATAATAGTTACGATTAGGATGAAGTGAAAATTTTGGCTTCGAAAATTCATCCCCCTCGTCATTAGTGGTGCTGGCATAATCCTTAGGATTAGGATGAATTGGATATTTTGACGCTGCAAATTCTTCATTCTCCTCTTCATCTGTGGTGGTCATATAATCCTTAGGATTAAGACGAAGTGGATATTTTGACTATGGAATTTTTTCATCCCCCTCTTCATCAGTGGTGGTCGCATAATCCGTAGGATTAGGATGGAGTGGATGTTTTGACGCTGCAAATTTTTCATTTCCCTATTCATCAGTGGTATTGGCATAATCCTTAGGATTGGGACAAAGTGGATGTTTTGAATCTGAAACTTTATCATTCCCCTCTTCATCAATGGTGCTGGCATAATCCTTACGATTAGGACGAAGTGGATATTTTGACTCTGGAATTTTTACATCACCCTCTTCATCAGTGGTGCTGGAATAATCCTTAGGATTAGGATAGAGTGGATATTTTGACATTGAAAATTCTTCGTTCCCCTCTTCATCAGTGGTGCTGGCATAATCCTTAGTATTAAGACAAAGTGGATATTTTGACTCTGCAAATTCTTCATTCCCCTCTTCATCTGTGGTTCTCGCATAATCCTTAAGATTAAGCTGAAGTGGATATTCTTCATCTTCCCCTTGATCAACGGTTCCCTCATAATCCTTAGGATTAGCACGAAGTGAAAATTTTGACTCTAGAAATTCTTCATCATGCCCTTCATCACTATTTCTTTCATAATCCTTAGGATTAAGAGTAAGTGGAATAAATGACTCTCGATTTACAAAAATTTCTTTTTGTTGCGCCTCATCAATTCTTTTCTCATCATCCTTAGGATTACGACCAAGTCGATTTTTTGACTCTCTATTCATGGTGAACAAACTCCCGTTATATTCATCACTCTGAATAGAGTTGTTGCATGACGAAGATGTTGATGTTGTACAAAGAAAAGCTTCGCTATTAGAAGAAACCATGGCTTTCAACAAGAATAGGTTGAATGATACAAATGCCTCTCCCACTTACAATATCTAGCTTAAAAACTAAAAAATTTCCCTCCAAATTTCCCCCCCAAAAAATTTCGCGAAAAAATTTCCCTCCAAATTTCCCCCCCAAAAGATTTCGCGAGAAACTTTCCCTCCAAAATTTTCATTTCAAATATTTCGTACAAAATATTAATCAAAAAATGTATTTAAATTTTTTTTAATAAACTGTTTTTGTTGAAATATTTTACCGATGTTTATATTCAAAATATCCACAAAATATTTCTATCATGCATGCCTTCCAAACTAAAAGAATGTTGTTATTTTAATGATTTAACATTGACTACATGTAAGTATTAACAATAATATTACTATAATACGTACATGCAAATATTAACTATTTTAACTATAATTACTACATGTAAATATTTTAAATTTTAAATTTTAAACCTAAATTATATTCATCTAAAATATATTTCAAAATTTCTTAATAAATTGTTGGTCTTGAAATATTTCACCATACTTTCTATTCAAAATATCCACAAAATATTCCTTTCATGCATGCCTTCCAAACTAAAATAATTTTCTTATTTGAATGATTTAAGATTGACTACATGTAAATATTAACAATAATAACAACATGCAAATATTAACTCTTTTAACTATAATTAACTACATGTAAATATTTTAAATTTTAAAATTTAATCCCAGATTTTAAACATTGAGTACATGTAAATATTAACTAAAATATTAACTATGATAAATACATGCAAATATTAACTATTTTGTCTATAATATCAACTATAATTAACTACATGTAAGTATTGTATATTTTAAATTTTAATCTGAGATTATATTTGAATTATTTAACATTCAGTACAGGTAAATATTAAATAAAATATTAACTATGATAACTACATGGAAATATTAAGTATTGTAACTATAATATGAAATATAATAAACTACATGTAAATATTTAAAATTTAAAATTTAAAATTTTAATCCCACATTCATTAAACAGTAAATCGATCACACAATATTTGCTATATAATAAAAATAATTGTTTCTATTTATCACATCACATCAAGTTTTTTGGTATTTGTTAGAGCAATTTTCTGGAGGTGTTGCGTTAGCATTGATAACTTCGTGGACGCATTGCCATTAGAGGCATTGTGTTGCTATTGGTAATTTTGTGGAGGTGTTGTGTTGGCATTGGTGACAAGAGTTTTCTGCATTTCAAAGGTTAGTTTTCCTTCTATTATGTCCATTTAAAAACGATTTGGGGGAAAATCTGTTTTACTATAGTTTTTGTGTTTAAAAACTATTTTTTTAAAGGTTTTTAGGTTTGAAAACCATAATTTTTTATATTTTTTTAATGAAAACAAATGTAAAAAAACTAATTTTTTACGGTTTTAGTATAAAATTTAGAAATTTTTTTCTTTTTTAGGGTTTATAGGTTCATCTAAACAAAAAAATCCATAAAATGATCATGCACATAAAAAAATAGTTATATTATTATATTTTTATTTGGTTTTTTTTATTATAAATATATTGGTGGTTTCATTATTTAAATTGTTTTTTTTTTATTTGACAATTTTTTTATTTTATATTCCATTTTTTATTTTTAAAATTTTACAATTGTAATTTATAATTTAAATTTCTATATATATTAAATGGTAGAATATTATATTTTATATTAAACAACCATGGTTGTTTTTATTATAATTGTTTTATTTTTTTAAAATAAAAATTAAAATTAAAAATTTTCATATATTTCTTACTTTATATTTTAAAACAAACTTTTTTTTTTCTTTTATTGTTTTTTTAATTTTTAAAAAATAAAACTTATAATTTATATTTATATTTTTAGGTCTTAATTTATACTCAAAACCATTTTTTATTTTTTTTTTAAATTACTTTGTTATATATATATATATATATATATATATATATATATATATATATATATATATATATATATATATATATATATATATATATATATATATATATATATAGGTGTATTGTTATATAATATATTTGTTTTTGAATTTCTTTTTCTTCTTATATACTAAACGATGTTTTTGTGTTATAATAGTTTAGTTTAAAAAAAAAATTAAAAATTAATTGTTTATATAATATGATTTTTTTGTATTGAAAAAAAAAATGTTTTTGGTGCCTGCCGGCGGCTGGAGGTCGGTTGGTCGATGTCGTAGAGGGCTGCCTAGCCAGCCTCCGGCCCCCGGCTAGGGAGAGGTCGGCCTCTGTCTAAACGGAGCCGGAGGTCGGCTGGGCAACCCTCCACGGCGCCGCTCGGCCAGCCTCCGACCCTCGGCGGGCGCCAAAAACATTTTTTTTTATTTATGTTTTAAAATTTAAATAGGTAATAAACTTTATAAAAAAATTTATTTCATTTTTAATTTAAATATAAAATAAAACTTCAAAAAAATTAATTTGTTTTTTTATTTTGTTTTAAATATAAATTTTTGGTTTTAAATATTTAATATAAGTTTTTAAAATTATTAAAATAATTATAATGTTTTATATTATAGTTTTGATTTTGTTTTTTAAATATGTAATTATAATATTGATATGATATAAAGTTAAAAATTTAAAATTTATTTTATATTTAAAATTTTTACACTAAGAAATTTCAATATTGTAAAATAAAAATTTTGAAGTTTAAAATTAAATTTTAAAATATAATAAAACATTATAAGTTTTTAATTAAAATTTTAATTTTAACATAGCAGCTTTAATTTTATACAATATATTTAAAATTTTAAAATATAATTTATTAAGTGTAAATTTAATAATAAAGAAAAAACAATTAAAATTAAAACAAAAAATTAATTTCTTTTTAATAAAAATTTTAGCATAAAAAAATAAAATTTAATTTTAACATTTGTTAAATAGCAAGTATTTTTTTTTTTAATATTAAACAAAAACTTAAGTTTGAAAATACTGTTTATTTTTTTTAAATTATTTTATACAATTTAAAACAAATTTCTATTTTTTTATAAAATGTATTCAAACATATTATATAGATATATATACATATATCTAAATATGATTTATAAAAAATTTAGCATAAAAAAATACAATAAAATTTTAACATTTGTTAAATAGTAAGTACTTTTTTTTTTTTTTTTCAAATATTAAACAAAACTTAAGTTTGAAAATAATGTTTATTTTTTTTAAATTATTTTATACAATTTAAAACAAATTTTTATTTTTTTATAAAATGTATTCAAAACATTATATATTAATAGATTTTTGGCTTTTGTGATCCATCAATAAATTATGAAGAAATCTTTCGGTAATAATCACATTATCATGAACAAAGTCGACGTGTTTCGAACCAACCAGTGTGGTTCATCATCAAGAGTAGGTGAGAGATTAGATCAGTCGTTGAGTTTAAATAGATGTAGGAGAGACAAAGAAAACTCTATTTAAACTCAACGACTCATCTGATCTCTCACCTAGTCCTGATGATGAACCACGCTGGTTGGTTCGAAATGCGTCGACTTTGTTCATGATAATGTGATTATTACCGAAAGATTTCTTCATAACATATTATATAGATATATATAGATATATCTAAATATGATTTATAATATTTTTTTTTAATGAAAATTTTTTATAGTTAATTTTACTGGTTTAATTTCAATTTATTTAGTTTTCAAAATAAATTTTATTTTTTAAATTTATTTCATCGATATTATTTTCAGTAAATTTAAATTTATATTGCTAAAGTTAAGAAAAAAAATTGATTAACTGTTTTCTCCTTAACTAATATATATATTTCTTTTTATCAGGAAAATGGCATCAAAAAAGATTTTTGTGAATGTTTCTGCACCTAGGGCAGCAACTCCCAAATCTAAAGTTGCAGCTCAATGCACTATGGATACAACTCCCAAATCTAAAGTTACAGCTAGACACACTATGGATAGTGCTAGACCCAATAAGGACGTCATTGCACACACTAATAAAAATCAAGCAAGTGGGGCACCAAGTTCATTAAAGCTTATTTCTAATTGGAAGAGCGCCGAGGAAATAGATAAAACTGATTTCTCTTGAAGACAGTGAAACAGAGGCTGATATACATATCTATCTAGTTTGTGGTATGATTGACTTAAATGAGCCATATGATGTGATGGGTAGAGTACGAGACATATGTATGGTCCCGAATACAAACACTATTTATCTTCTTGCAAGGAAGGATAATAAACGTGAGAAGGTTAGATATCGTCTACCAAAGGTCAAGTATGACACAGATGAAATATCTAAAAAAAATTCTGAAGAAATCTTGAGAAACATTGCAAATAACATTATAAGTATGCTTAGTTTTATTTCCGCTATGCATTATTTTAAGGATGATTGAATTTTTTTATAAATTATTGATCATTAACATGTTTTATTTTTTTTCATAGGATTTTGCGTTGAGTCTTTCAAAAATGTTTGAAGGTCTTTATTATTTGGAGTTAAATGTTCTAAATGTGATCAACACTTTCCACACAGAAAGCAGAGGAAAGGAGATTTAAGCAAAGATCAATAGCTCGTGACATTGCAATAGTACAAATAGGGGATCAACCAAGAGTTACTAAGGTGGGTCAATTTAGTAAAATTAAACATGTTTCTTTTGAAGATGTCGAACTTGACACTGAAAATTATGATAGAATTAGTGAGGAGGAGATTAGAACTATTGCGCAAAAGGAGAAAACAAATCAGACACCAAAAAGAAAAATTTCCAAAGATGTCTCTCTTTTACCTGATGATGAAGAACTTGTTTATAAAAGAACTAATATGTTAACCAATAAGACAAGGAAATCAAATATTAGTGAACCCGTAAAGGTCATGAGCAGTAGTGAAGAACAAACTGAAAGCTCTAACAAAAGAAGAGAAATCATAACACCAGGTGCTAAGTTCGAGGATGGCATTATTAAAACAAAACAAAATGCTATTCAATATGTGTTGAGGAAGAATAAATTAATTCTTTGTGGCCAAACGTTTGATCTTAATGTTAGCCAATTTTATAGGCCGGATGAAGTCAATCTCAATATCAAACTAGAAAGGCCCATCACCTACATGTACATAATCTGAAAACATTGTTCAGGTTCAATATATATGCACATGTGGTGGATTATGTGGTTCTTGTCAATCCATGTCAGGTTCCCAACAAACAGGCATTTGACAAGACAAAATTTTTTTATTACAAATATTATGTAATTGGAGGGAACCATTCGGTAGAGGCTAAAAGACAATTGATTGAGGAATCTACCAATAACTATATTTTTTAAACAGTGAAATGCATCATTTACGTTGGCTTAACAGAAATATAATCAAATTTATTGGCATGGGATCATAATGCAGATAATGAGTACAGAATGAAAATGACTTTCATCCAAAGGGTCAGATTCATTCATAATGAATTGTTAGAAAAATGTGGTGGGGATAAGACACAAGTTATTCTAACATTTTGGAAGGAATGTTTAATGGAAACAGGTTATCAAATTGATGAAAAAATCAAAGCAAAAGATGGAAAAATGAATTCAAATTTATTCAGAAGCATGGATAACATTTTTCACTTGACATTTAGAACTAGGGAGATATGGGATTTAATTGATGAGATTTTTGGGCAGTGGGAGAATATTTCCATAAAAAATCAGAAGGTTAAAAAGATTAAACCCATAATATGTACCAACAGTAAGACACATCCTGAAATGAAGCAGCTTCCAGAGGATATGACTATCACACCTTGGAGAAAAATGGAAGGTGTGAAGGATGAGAAACTAGTCAAATCAATACTAGTCCATGTGAAGTCGGGTGAATTATCAATGGAAAAAATGTGTGCAAAATTTCAAAAGTAAGTTTCTTAAATTATTTCTTATTTTCCTTTCATTATAATTTTCCTTTAAATAAAACATAATGATGTTGGTAGATTTTTTTATACATGTCACTATATTAACAATTTTAACTTGATTTATTGAGTCAGAACATTTTTATGAAAATACAAGAACAGATGGTTAAAATGTTGAATGAAGACAGTTGGGATGATGTTGTGCGCTACTACCTAGAAGCAAGTTCTACAACAACACTTAAATATTTTTATATTGCATTCAATAAGGTATGTTGATTTATACATTCATTTTAGTCATATTTAAACTATTTTTATTTTATTACTTATACATATATATATTTTTATGTCATTAAAGATGTCGAAGAAGGATAGAAATGGAGTACCAGATACTTTCAAAAGCTTTATTGAAAAAATTAAGTTGGAAAACATGAGAAAGAAGTGTCTTATGAATGTTGAACTTGATCCTACTCTTAATCATTACATTTGGAATAGGTTCAACAGTATCCAATATCAAATAATACAAAGTGATTGCGAAGACATTGCATCACTAATACCAAAAAGGGAACATGCCCTAGTTATTGCAGGTATTCCTCATGGTTTCAATTTCCCAGACATTGAATATGATATAGAACCATATAATCATCAAGCTTTTAGTAAAGTGGCTACAAAGATTTCAAGAAGTGACAACATCACCACTTTGGCGACACCAGACATTTCATTCATAAGGGCCTATATATTAATGGATTTGGCGGTAATCAACTCTATGGATGTAACTGCAATATTATACTTTGAAATCGTATGTTTGATTACTCCTAAATTTTTTTTATTCATGTAAAATTTAATTTAACTTTTACTATGTTATGTTACAGGCATAAGTCAAATATTGTTTCTTCTGAAGATCAGCCTATTTTAAATGATTATGAGTTCATCCATGTTGAATGTTGGAAAAAAGAGGATAGATATAAGTGTATTCTTATGAATCGAGTAGATGGGAAGATTCATAGTCAAGTATTCGTTCATGATGCAGTTGTAAGAAAACTAACATATGAGGATAAAGATGCAAAAGGAGATATAGTTAACATTTATCAAAAACCACAAGCATTGATTAAATATCTTATAGATCTATGTTTAAATAAAGGAGATTGGGTTTTGGATTTATTCTCAGGTTTAGGTAAGTTTTATTATACAAATTTAAATTTAAATATTTTATTTTTTACTTTTTGTGTCTTTATACTAATTTTCTTACTTATTTCTTTTGTGCTTGGTAATTAGGTACAACACTAGCATGTTGCCTACTAAAAGGAAGAAATTGCATTGCCATTGAGAAAGACCCAGTGCAATGCAAATTTATTCAACAAAGAATTAATGCTCTTGAATTCATTCCAGATGCGAAGCAAGAATTTGGTTTGAGGAAAGGGGATTTTAATGAATCACGTGTGGCAAAAAAATAAAAGGAGCCTCAACCACCATTATATGGAATGATTAGAAAGGGACACTTTGGAAGATTTGTAGGCATGAAATATCCATTAGAAGGTGACAATGACCAAAATGAAGGAGAAAATGTTGTAGAAGAAGCCATCAATAATGTTCTAGATTATGTTAAACATATATTAGTTGATATTGTTGATGATGTTTAAGTTATGCTTGCAAACAAAGCTCATTTTTGAGATCTATTAATCATTTTTTCTGGTAATGTTTAGACTTTGATATTTTATGAGAAGAACCCTTATTTTTTGTAAAAGACATGTGATTACTATTATGTTTTGACATAAAATTCAATAAAATGCTATTTTCTTAAGCTTTTTTTTAAGATTCTCCCAAAAAGTTAGTTTATTTAACATGTTTTTTTGAACAAAAAGTCTCTAAAAGTGTATTTTTTTGCATTCTATTTATATTGGAAATTTGTATTTTTTTTTCATATGGTTCAAAATATTGGGGTTTTAGCGACAATTATTTGATGTGCATTGAAAAATTAATTAATAATACATAAACATGTAGAAAATCTAAAATTTAGAATATTGACCCTTTTTCCATTTTTTATTTATGTGAAAAAGTGAAGATATCATTACAAATTTTTATTTAAAAAAAGTATTTTTTTATTTTACTTTTAAAACACAAGTACATAAATGCACTTAAAAATAAGCATATCATGGAAGAAGAAGACATTAGAAAGTCTATAGTGTCAAAATCAATCCTCTAAAAAAACGTTGGTGATGATACACCACCACTATTCAAAATTGACATAAAAAACATCACACAAAAAAAATTTAAAAATTAAAAAAAAAAAAAAAAAAAAAACAGAAAGTGCCAAAAACATGCTACAATTATTTTTTTTATTCTGCATCACCACTTTTCAAAATCGGGTGATTTTCTTGCTACCTCAAAAAGTAGGTACCAGTGCAGTTACCTATTTCATCAGTAACAACATTTTTATTCATTGTAACTTTACCTTAGGTGTTTGGACAATAATTATTAGAATATTGAAGCTGCCTTATTCTTAGGGTGCTTATTAATTTGAGGAGTGCCTTTACAGGTATTTTTTATCTACTCCAAACCATTTAGAGTTGTCAGACTATGTTTCTTGGGGCATCTAGAGGAATCAAAATGATCGTCTTTTTGAAAATACAAAGATATCTATTGAAGTGTTTTGCTGCAAAATTTGTAATTTTTTTGCAATATTATAATAGTGTCAAAGTAGCACAAAACAAAGATATATATATATATCTGAACCCATTTTTAGAAATGTGGACATTAGATTTTGACGATGCTTATCAGAAAGACAATTTTGGTGCTGGCATGGTGATTAGATTCACATATTAATATGTTTTTCTTTTGTGGATGGGGTTTCATGAAGGGAATAACGTTAAATGAAAATTGATGGTTGTTTGGCTTCTACTTTTTTTTTGTAGAGAAAAAGGAAAAATCATAGATGCATATATTTGGGGATTCAAAGGTGATAATGGTTGTTTGGCTTCTATATTTTTTTTATAGAGAAAAAGGACAAATTATAGATGGAGATATTTGGGGATTCAAAGGTGATAACAGACTGAATATTTGATGCATCTAGCTTAAGATTTCTTTTTTAGAACATTGGAAAGACAAAATTTTTGCGTAAAAATATTCCTTTCATTATTTATATTTCAAGCATTTTTACAGGGATTTGAATGGTAAGGATGATGATTTTTCTTTTTTTAAATTGTTGGTTCTTACTAAGGTTTGATCTCTTATGAAGAATATTTGGCTGTAGATCTAGTTGAATCAGGAAATTTCCACGAATATTTATTCTTTTTGCTATATTTTTCTAATTTAATCATTCTGAGTGAGATGATTTTAATAGGTTAATTAGTATTATGGTTTATAAGTTAAATACTTTGTCTTTGAAATTTATAGTTTCTTTTTTTATTTTAGCTGATTTTGGATAATGGATGGAAAATTCTATATGATCTTGTAATTTTCCTTTGATTAATACTATGAATAACAAGGAGTTGAATTTTTTCTTATTAAAAAAAATAGTTAACATTATTGAAATATATATGTAAAGAAAGCCAAAATATGAGTAAAAATTATGTATAATTTGAATCATTGAAATTTAATTCATGGACCAATAGATCTGTACTTCAAAAGATAAGACCCTACACCTAAAACAAGCTCTCAGAGATTAAAAATTACATTCCAAAGGTAGAGTAAGACACTAGCGGTCATGTGCAGTTGAGACGTTCCCCTACCTAAATGATGTGCATGACGATATGGATTACATAGCTCGTCAGGCAGGTAGCTCCTCAAAAAGAATAAAATATGGCCAAAGGTGAGATCTAGAATGTCACCCCATAGAAATGAGATTATCACATTTCTTTGGGGCTAAAAAAATTCAAGACATCAACTTCAAAAATTATAGATAGAAAATCATTAGTATGGCTTATCACATGAGGAAAATCAAGCCCCCCATAAATTGACATTCACACAAGCACATAACACATGCCAAAACATATGTTTAAGTTATCATATTGAATTATCTAAAGCATTGTATTATCAAATTTTCTATTCAATATATCTATTCAATGAAAGCCTTCCAATATTCTCACTTCTTTTGAATGTTCCAACATAGCTATTCAATCCAACTGCCAGCTTATCAATGGCTACATACACTAACAAGATTGCAAGATAGCCATAGACATGACCTATCATGTCCGTTTTTACTTCACAAACAATAGATCGTAAGTTTATGATAGGTAGCATATGTTAACGGTTACTTCTACATACCACATTCACCAATAAGGGAATTTTTACAACTATCAACCCAACAAATCTAGCGTATTTTAAGGATTACTTCTTTTTACAACATTCCTTAAAAATGGAACATTATAGTTAGCAACGAAAAATAGTTAACCATAAATTCAACTTATCCTTACAAACATATGGAGTAACCCATCTTAGAAATAGTAATAAATACATTGAACACCATTATTACTTCATTAATAGAAACAAACACACACACACCTATCTGATTTGAAAAATTTGGTTTGAAACTGAAGAAGAGAGCCAATTTCCACCCAACCATAGGCTTATATATGATGAAATTTTCTTCTATCCAGCCACCCTCAAGCTTGATATAATTCCTTAATAGGAATTTTCACTTAGGGTTTACAATTCAACTCAAGGTAAAAAACATGAAGAACATTCTCTTTCGTGCATATGAATTGTCAAGCTACCTTACAAACTTTGGTCTAGGGCCTATTAACACTCATATTATGGCCACCATGAACATTCAAAACAAAATGGGAGCCATTCACTAATCTAGTATTCCCTCAGTTATTTCCTTTCTTAGAGTCTTACATACTTCGTTAACACCAATTGTTTAGGAGTTTGTTCTAGCCCTTTAGCTTAGGCAGAAGGCTTACAAATTAAATTCCTTATTCAATTTGAGTAAGAACTTAAGTTCTAAATAGGTATATTGTGATTTAGAAGGTTTTCTAACCCCCATTTTTTGAAGTCACGCTCTTAGCCCCACATGTGGTTCAATTTTCCACTAGTGGAGTTCTTTTATTTACTTTCACAAACTTCTCTAATTTTCTCACATACAACAACACACCAGCATACCTCTACATACACTAATCACCCACCTACACTTTTCTTTCTTCCCTCCTCTATTGCTTTCTTTCATGCTCCATCCACCACCCTCTCTCTCCCCTCAACCTTTTGTATGCTACCTAGCATGTGAATTTGGGTCACCTTATAATTGCATGATCAATTCAAAAATATCCAAATGATATTTTTTCCACACCTTTCAGGTAGTTTTATACTAGTCCCCCTTATTTTTCATAATTGTTGGAAGTTCGTGATTCAACTACTAAATTTGAAGTTATGGGAAAAGGGGAAAAAGAAGACAATAAATTCATATTAAGATAAAATTCCCAATTCCCTCTTACAAATCCATCTTAGGAATCAATATCTAAGTTGACTAATCTCTTCATCAATATTTTGCGGTATATTAAATAAACTATATAAATTTATATTAAATAAATTCTAAAAAAATACCCATGTTGGCCAAACATTATTGGTCTTAATTTACAAATTAGAAAATTTTGGGATTAAAATGAGTGTCATCTATGAATATTAAAATGGGTGTGTCTGAATATGATATTTATCTGTTGCATGAATCCTTCAACAACATCACTTTCCAACACATTTTTTAGGAGAAAAAATTCGTTGCTGATCAATTATCTAAGTTGGGGCTGACGAAATCTTTGGGTTATTTGCAGTACACTTTATATGAGGCAGAATTGATCCATGCATAGGGCACAATGTCTCTTCCATTGCATAATATTTTTTACATTTTCTTTATAACATCCTCCTGGTTTAGGGTCTTACATCATCTTTTCCTATCACTTCATAGAGTTTCTTTCCATTTTCATATTATGAGGTTCAGGACTGCTTTTTTGTTATGTCATTTTTTGACTACATGAAATAGGGTCCTCCCTAAGGATGTAGATTGATGCTGAATTTACCCTAGTCTTGCATAAGAAGTATGGACTTTTTACAGGAATTTTTTTTTCATTATGTCTACCAATTGTATACATGTTTATTCTTCACTGAATCGTCATTAATTGTATCAGTACATAGTATAAACCAACTAGAGGAATAAAACTAGTTGGTTTATACTATGTATCGATACAATTAATGATGATTCAGTGAAGAATAAACATGTATACAATTGGTAGACATAATGAACAAAAAAATCCTATCTATATATATATATATATATATATATATATATATATATTATCTATGTACTTAAGTTGATTTTATCAAATTTGGTATTGGTTCCATAATCGTTTTGATTCTAAGTGGTGAACTTCCTAGAGGTTTGATATGTGTATAATTTTTAACAGAATCTCTTTACATATTGTCCAACATTAATATTTACCTTTTTTTTCATGCTTATATTTACTTCATTCAATTTGAACCTCTTAAGAGAAAGTTATGGTCATGTTACTAAAACTATAACTAAGAATTTGTTTAAATTACCACATCACCAATACTTCACTTTTATATATGAATTTTTTTTTTGAAATACCTTATGTTATCACTTTATTATTTCCCTAGGTTCAAGAGATAAATTTTGGAGGTAACCACAAACCACTTTTAGGCCAAAATCTAGCCCTTCTAGCCTTGGAGAGGGCTATCTCACTTAGGTTTCTTAAATAATTTGGTATTAGACTGGGTATAGTGCTCAATAAGGTGTGATTTTAAAATTTCTAGTGATGATAAAATCGAAAAATCCATTGGGAATGGATTCATTTGAATTTGAGTTTTTGTCTAGTGATATGATGAAGAAAGAAAGGATTTCTCCACAGGGGCAAGGTATGCAGTCCTGGTGGTGAAATTAAAGTTAAATCATTTTAGGAGGGTGAGTGTATAAAGGTGTAAGACAACACATAGAACATCAAAACCATTGATGAATTCTAAATGTTTCTTTAAGATGAAAACATATATCACTTGGAGAAGACATACCATTCTGAGTTAAACATCTGGTTTTTCCAAGCAAGAAAACATAGATTGAAGATATTTAAACACATAAGACAAAATTACAAGATAAAATAAGCACAACACCATAAATATATTACACATGAATCCATGCAAATCACCTTATGTCTTTCTTTCATTCACAGGTACAATTTTCAGAAATTACAGTGCACAAAATTATGTTTTTCCCTAATCTAACTAAAAAAACCTTTTACTATGCTTTTCTTCTCTATATACATTATCAGGTTTGATATCTCACTCTATGTTGTTGAAATTATTAATTAAAGAAAAAACTTATAACTAGATAGATCAAAGTTTTAGTGCATATACTTAAAAATATGAGTGGTTTTCGTTACAACGAATTTATCCCTAAAACATCACCAACTTGGAATATTTGAAAATAAACATTAACTACACCTCCTAAGACAATACTACACCTATATACATGATCCAAAATACTTATAGAAACCAAAAAATTGAAATTTCAAGTGAAAAGGTGCTGACTATCCTGTTTCGCAACGCATCAACCAGTTTTCTACAAAACAGGGACTCAATTTCTAGAGAAATAGGGGTCAAAGACTAGCTCATATATCCTGAGTCTAGATAAATTTTACAAACCAAAAGGATATTTTTTTTTATATGAGAGTTTCATTTAGAGAAACCTCCCTCAGTTTCCAAAAATTCTTCTCCAACTCCTCACAATCTACACCTAAACATTATAGCTAAAACATGACAAAAATTGAAAAATACAGTGTAAATATGAATTTGAACCTTTCAATGTATGACACCTATGCATAAACTAAATTAGTTTTCTGTTATCTGGTCAGTTCTTGAAAAAAATCTCTTTTGGTTTTCAAAAATTAAGCCCAATCTGGTTGAAAAAATATTTCCCAAAGGATGACAAAAATAGTAAGTTTCGTGGAAAATTTGTAGCATGCCCAAGTAGCCTTCCATGCTCGATATGGTTGCACACCTCCTCATGAAAAAAGAATCAAATGGATAGGCTTAAAATGTTTGTGTGATGGTGTATAACTCTTGAAATAGTCTCTCCAATTCTTGTAGACCTCCTAAATGGTTGATCCCCACTTATACAACAGATTCACAAAAAATCCAATATTTCGAGATTATGATGGAATTTATACTTAAAAATGGTTGAGAAGCACTCTTACCACATAAAAACCCATTATAACACCTAATCAATCTTTCAAAACTACAAAACTCCCACTCTTCACCAAAATTAGGGACTATCAAACTTGCGCAACAAATGGGTAGCAAATGTGAATGCACATCCAAGGTTGGTTTACTTTTGGTCTTATGAAAACTATGAGAATGGTTGGAGGGTTTTAAACAGGCTTCATACAACATTTAAAATTTAAGATAAGAGAGAAAAAACTCTTACTCAAAAGTCTTAGGATGTTTCACCACTTATGCATCAGTTCCATAGTAGTAGGTCACTTGCGCGGCAAATTTAGAGTGAATACTTGAAATTGACCTACAACCTCTCATTCCTCTTTCTGAATACTGTATTTAACCTTCAAAATACTCCATAGCTCAAACCAGACTTCATATGAGAGAAAGTGAGAGAAGTTTCAAAAAAATTTGAATTTTTATTCCACCCAAAGCCTTCTTCTTGTTATGATGGTGGATATTGAATGATGTAAGAGAGATGAAATGAGAGGGTGATTTTGTAATGATGAAATCGATATGACATTACTCACTCTCCAACCAACTTACATGATTGACCCGACACCAACAACTAATTTATGATAGCAAATTTCCCCATGACATGACCCTTTTTTACAAAGACCTCCTTAGACTATGAGACTCATGAAAACATAAGTTAAATTTTACAAATGACCCCAAATGTATAGTAAGAGAGAAAAACTATGATCCATATATTATAGGACCCTATCATTGGCTCTAATGGGGATAACATCCTCCCTGTGAGGTTCAAATAACACCATAAACTAGTAGGCTGGACCATTGGGAAATGGGTTGCAACTGCAATTTTCTCTAACTTGCAACCTTCTCCAATTGAAGCCAAGTGAAAACTCAAACTCAAGCTAAAATTACCTTCCTCGGCTGAAGCTCAAAGTGAAAACCAAACTGTAACCAAACTAATAACCTGTTCTAATCCTCAAACTGAAAGAAATCCATTTTTCAAATTGAAAAATAAACTATACACTCAGAGCTAAAAACTTTAATGCAAATTGACACCGAAAACAATGCTTAGAGTGTTGAGAATATTTCTCACATCTAACTACTCAAAATTAATGGAAACATATAATACATCAGGTAATATAAAAACGCCAGTGTAGCCATGATATGAGATCACCACTTACTTGAATTCCCCTGACACTTTCCTTAAGTAGGGAGAGAAAACAAGAGAATATAAACTCAAACTATACTTGAGACTGATAACCATAATCGATAAATAGAATAAAATCCATCTTCCTTGATGATGGAAACAAATTCGCAAAAGGGTCTTGGAGATCATGAATTCCTTCATCCAATTGATCCTTATCAAATTCCAATGCAACAATTTGTTCTTTCCTATCATCCAAATTAGCGACAAGGTTTGTGTGTTCTTGTAGATCTTCGATTGTGGTATCCACATCTTGAATAAAAAAATTTCTACATCCATGGGGTCTAGAACAACCTATTCTTCTTCAATATTTCCTTGCAACTCTAGGTAATTATTTTCATAATTTTTTTCATGAGATGAAAACTGAGAAAATGAATGACATGAAGAAAAAATGAATCTACTATCCTTATCCCTTTCTTAGTCATTTGAAAACTGTTGAATATGTTCATCAAGCTCAATAAAAAAAACATGTTGTACATTAATTTGAACTTAGTGGATGAATCATGATTTTCATATGTAAGCACTCATTTATCATTATAGCTGAGATGATTGTTTTCAAGTTCTCCTAAAATGTCTAAAGGTTGTTGAATTTCCTCGGTAAGTTTAGGAGAAAGCACGTCATTGAGATGAGGATTTGCTTCATTTTCAGCCACGAGAAAAATAACTACTGCTGACAATTTTCTTAAGTGTCATGGAAGTTAGCTTCTAAATATTCTTCCTAGTTAAAACGGCTCTCATTAATAGCCTCGACTATCTCATCATCCATAAATTGATCATCTTCATAAAAAAATTCCAAATGATCAATAAAATTTTCTAAATATTTGAAACAGTGTTTGACCAACAACAAGGAAGGATGAAATTATTTGTATCTCTCATAAAATACAATATGAAAATATCTAAGAGAATACAAGAACCCATTTAGAAATTTTTCATACCATGATTGTGCATTTCCATCCGAGGATACCATGAACATATTGAGCATGCAGTCCTCATGAAATTGAACATTGAGTCTACGCATATGCATGTGAAATTTAACCAAAATGAAGAGCAACATTATCTCCTACCTAATCTATGAATTTTGGCTAATAAGTTTTCCAATTTTCACAAGACATGCAGTTTGTAAATCCTGGAATATGAATGTGATGCATAGGGGAATATCTTGCAGGTTTGTGATCCATCTCAAGCTCAAAGAGTCTTTAATCAAACCCTCATTTCTAAATCTTGTTGCCAATGGAGTCTTTGGATTAGGTTGAAACTTGACCGAAGATGCAAGGTGAATGTTTCACCCTTCATTTTTCTGACTATTGTCCACCGTCAACAACCATATCTGAAAGTTTGATGATCTTTCCCGAAGAAGATAAAACCTTTCATGCCCCGATAACTACACAAAAATGTTATCACTCGGTGATTTTCCTAGACTTGAGAGAAATTTTAGATGTAACCACAAACCACTTTTAGGTGAGAATATAGCCCTTCTAGCCTTGGATATGGCTCTCTCACTTAGGTTGCTCAACTAAACTGATAATAGGATAGGTATAGTGCTCAATAAGATGTGATTTTCAGAGGTCTTTTCATGAGAAAAGACACAAATCAATTAGGCATGGAGTCATGTCAATTTGATTTTTTGTCGAGTAATATGATGAAGAAAGAAAGGGTTTCTCCATAGGGGAAAGGTATGCATTCTTGGTGGTGAAATTTAAGTTAAACCATTGTAGGAGGGAGAGTGTAGAAAAGTGGAAGAAAGCACATAGAGAATCAAAACCATAGATGAATTCTAAATGTTTCTTTAAGATGAAAACATAGATCACTTGGTGAAACTAAATCAGAGCACCATTAAGATGAATTCTAAGATAAACATTTGTTTTTTCTAAGAAAAAAGATATACATTTGAGATATGTAAACACATAAGACAAACTTAAAAGATAAAATAACTAAAACACCATCAAGATCTGACACAGAAATCCCTTCGAATAACTCATGTCTTTCATTCATTCACTACACAATTTTCAGAAAATACAATGCACAAAAGTCTATTTTTTCTCTAGATAGCCGAACTTATTGATAAAATAAAATTTCTAACTAAATACATCGAAGTTTTAGTTCATATACTTAAAAATAAGAGTGATTTTCCTTACAACCAATCTATGCCCAAAAAATCACCAACTTGAAATATTTGCAAATAAAGATCAAATACACTTCCTAAGGCAATATTCCACCTATCCGCATGATCCAAACTACTCGAAATGTGAAGTGAAATGGTGTTGATTGTCTAGTTTTGCAGCGCATCAGCGAGTTTGCTACGAAACAGGGACTGAATTTCTGGAAAAATAGGGGTCAACGACTAGCTCATATCTCCTCGTTGTTAAAAAAAAGTGTCCTTGAGATAAAGCTCTCTCGGTTTCGAAAAATTCTTATCCACCGCCTCACAATCTGCAGCTAAACATGAAATAACAAAACCTGAAAAATAGGATATAAAGATGCATTTGAATATTTTCAATATGTGTCACCTGTGGTGAAAGTGGAGGCTTCTAAAGTAATAGAAGCCCTTACCTTAAAGTTGCGATGTGGTATCATCAATATCAACCATACCAGTATGGTTTGAGTTTTGTAAGGTTGCATATTTTAAATAACAAAAATTTAATGCCAGATTAAAAAAAAATGGTTAGACTAATCCATATGAGTATAGAATATGATAACGCAAAAATATTGAATATATAACCTATTTCTTTGGATTGATGATGGGAGCTCCCCTACTGAAACATTCAGAATCCTATAGAATTGCATTTATTTCCATCTCCTGCAGACTTTCCCTTGCAGAGAAGCCACGAGAAAACCTATAAACAATAATATAGCTCTGCAGATAATGAGCTGGAAGCTTATACAAATTATGAGTATTAGTGTAGACTTTCATTTTATCTCTACTCCATAACCAGGATTCTCAGATCCCCCAAGAGGCCGGTTTTATATCATCTTTCACTCTTCTTCTTTGGCAGGCCTAGAAACATTTTTTCAATATCTCTGGTCATTAATCTTCTTCAACACAGAAGAAGAACACGTAGTTAATAGTCATATAATATGCAGCTCCGTGAAGATGATAACCAGCTCCACCAACGAACCAGAAAAAGAAACAATGCAGATATAAACAAACCGTCCTGGCCAAACAAACTATTACTTTAGTAAAAAACACATATGATTCTAAATGCTATCAGTGTACCCTTAGTTGTGTAGTATGTCTTTTCTGCATGCACAGATGAATGGGGAATCCTCAATCTCTTTGCACATAATATTTTTAATTTTCATGCCATCATCAATGGAGCTGCACGTACGTATACTACTATAATGTAATATGTAGCACAGATAAATGGGAATTCAGCAAATCTCCAACATTTTTCATTTTCAAACCATCCTCTTTACCCATAACACTTTTCTTTTTCGAGCCATCGCCAATTGAGCTGCACCTATACCTGTATAAAACCTACATCAAATATATCTACTCAGGCCTGCGCTGTATGATTACTTCAATTCAATTGAAGTCTGATATTTGCGTTACCCAAGCGATGCGTACTCGCGCCGTTGTACTGTGCATTGCACCATCCCAGATCGTCCGGGATGGTGCACCTCGAAGGTTTAAACACCTCTGGGTGCTACACTTATCCGGAGTGAGATCATGCAAATAGTTCAGAATATATATATGCAGAGGTTGATTGATTCTGACTGAACGTTCGAAAAATCTGCAATCATATCTAAATTTGTGATCTTCGATTCTGTTGTCATGCTTCTTTATTACTGACAGATATCTCTGTTTCAGTTAAAGGAAAAAGTCCAATTTCAAATTTCAATGGTGGAATGTACCTGCCCCTCTAATTTTCCAATCGCCTTGAGCACAAATTTAGAATGATGGAATGTACCTGCCCCCCCTGGATCTGAATTTCCCCTATATTCTCTCTGGCTGTCTGCAGGCATTGGTAATTCGATTGGATTCAAGTAGACTCTTATGTCTCACAAAGCATTATTAGACGAGATCAGTCGAATCTACCATGGTCCTGCAGCTTCGGCCACAAATAATGCCACTCCAAATACAACTGCTACTCAATCCCTATCTAATCTCTATATATTATTAATCATAATTATATTGCTAGTATGCCCCTCTCGCAAATATTAAATGTGAATCCCCATGTGCAAATCCCAATTCATGGATCTTGAAAATCATGCCCCTTCCTTAATTCTGATCTCCAAAATCAAGGATCTGATATGAAGATCTGCGTGGTTCTTTCTTAAATTTAAAGGCAACTCCAACGTAGGATACCTTGTTCAGTCTACAAGCTATTTACCACTGGACTTTGTGCAAGAACGCCATCAAAGATTGATGCAGGCGGCTACATAGTAAAACACTAAAATCTACCTGGTAATATTGGTACATTGTAGTGAATAATGTTTAAATGTGCGATCTACAATTATGAAGTAGGTTGTACAAATATCGGAGGGAATGCAAATCACTTTAAAGTAGAATCTCTACGTTAAGACAGCGTTAGACTATTGATAGTGGTTGATTGCTACTTTGGTTTCAATATTTGGCGAGTGTTATCACGAGACAATTGCGAGGGTATTACGTACGGTCATACCTGCATTTTGCCCCATCCCTTTTGAATCTCCATATGAAGGTAATAACCATGCTCTTAGATGTTATCACAAGTTTACCTTGTTGATGGTCTGAAAATTATCAGATATAAACAATAAGTAGAACCACCACGTAACACTGAATCTCCATCAAAGGTAATAAGCATGCACAAACGATGCCCGGTCATGTATGATAAGTTTACCGTGTTATCATAAGTTTATTTTGTGCGAATTATGCTTTGCGAATTACCATACAAGCAATAAATAGAACCACTTTTCATGAGGAACATGTAACGCAATCCATAGTTAGGATTATGAAAATGTTACATTTGCCTTTCGAGTTAAGTGGAACATTTACCTTTCACAATATCCAACATCTAAGTAATCGCCGTAATTCAAGATATCTAAGGAATCACTATTATCCATAATTTCTAGGTAATTATTTTGATTTTATGTGTCAATTTTGAAAACTAAAAATTATATTTTACCATCACTTTAATAATGTCGTAAAAAAATATATGAGGATGACGGACTAGTGTTCCCAAAAACATAATGTTATATGCTTCACTCTAAGTTATATGTTGTATGATAACATAGGATGGCATGAGAGAAAGAGGATATAGAAAATATGAGTATAGAAAAACATGAAGCACATCTATATATGCGTAATAAATTACTAGATTAAACATACAAATATGAAATATAGACATATTTGATTTTTTTTTTAATTTAGAACCTTAAGTATATACATGATAATGATGCAAATTCAATCATACAACTGGTAGTACATTAATGATGATAAATTGACAAACACACAAAAAAATAAATCTAGAAATTACAATTTTTTTGTCATCAAAATTAAAATATATTCCATAAATACTAACTAATTGAGTCATTGCTATTACAGATGTGAATTCCATTGACAAATATAGAATAGGATACAAACTAGAATTGTAGATAAAAATGGAAGAAACTCATAGCTTATGACTACCATTGGTCCTTAATGTCATCATCATAAAAATCACCATTATTGCCACTGCTCTATCCTCCATCCTCCTCTATATCTAATCCAACCTTTGCAACTCATGTGGAGGTCCGAGGATGGCCCTTCAAGAGGATCACCACCATCAAAAGTGACTAGCTCTAGCATTGGCTAATTAAGATCAGAGTTGGCCAATGGAAACTCAACAATGTTGTTCAAATCCATATCATTAAGAAACACATCCCACATTTGTGTCTTTCACTACAACCACTTATCCCTTTTCCTATAAATAAAATTAAGGTTGGTGTGCACATATATCATTTTCTCTACCTTAGATTTCTTAAACACATTCTTCTTCAAACTATACAAAGTCCCATATGTGCTCCAATTCGTCTTGCAACAAGAGGATGAAGTAACCAATGAGAGAAGCATCATGGCTAACTACTGTAGAAGAGGGCATGTTATGCCATAGGTTTCCCATCAAGCATCGTACTTCTTATCCCTCTATCTCTAAGCATATCATAGCCTCCAAATCTCCTAATTATTGCGGAAAACTATATGAAGGCCTCCTCCACCTCATCAATGCATACTCTATCCAGATATAACTGTCTAAATGCATCCTTCTTCCCTTGTGAAATCTCACCACCCATGTGAGGAGAAAATCTACATGAAGGCCCACCATTGAGCCAATCATTGTCATGGTATTTGGGATTCAATTAGTGAGCCAAGAAATGCAAAGGTGTGAAATTTTTAGCCCACATATTAATACAAATATAATATGTATTTGCTGATGATCCAGACTCATGCCACTCATTCTCTAAACTAATGGTCTTCACGGACTCAATCATGGAATCCCACCCCTCATAAACCTCTCCTGGGATAGGTTTGTCTATGTTTTCATAATCACAACAAGAATATTAGAAGGGTTGGTATGTGTCTACAAATCAAAATAAAGATATGATAGGTTCCATGATCTTAGTTGTAAGATATAATCTCTCCCACGAATCGTCATCAAGCATTATATCCTTGACCGTTTTTGAAGAAGCTTGATCTGTGCTTCTCCAAAAAGACCAAAAATATAAAGTAACCATGGACCTAAGAGAAATATTTACCTCCCACAACCTCTTAAGCATGATTAATGTGGAGGAAAACCATTTATCTGCAATCTCCAACGATGATAGATATATGTACTCTTTATATATTGTGAGGGTATTGGTATGGTTTTGTACAAAATTGCAGATATTGTGTACATCCTCAATAATACTCCCAATCCATGCCACATTGGAAGAAATATATCTAAGTTCTAAATTAAAAGAATTAAAAATGCAAGGTGTTCAAAATATTTGTGGATATTAGCTTCCACAATCATGCCAATAACCTTCTAAACAAGTGCATTATCCGCAATAATTTGTACAAAAGAATCAACACCTATGTCGTTAATAAATTTAATAAAAAAACTCATTCATATATTGTGCATCCTTTTATTCTCCAAGAGCATCCATCACTTTCAAGATGACCAATCCATTCAAGGAAGACTCCGTGAACTTTATGAGGGCCATTCAAGGAAGTCTTGGTGTCCTGCATCTACCCATCCATTAGAAACAATACTAACCCTAGATGAGGGCCATGCTGATTTAATAGGCTCTATTATTTTATCTACCTCCTTCTTTTCCTTAACCAAAAAATTAGTTCTAAGCTTCTTTGGACCAAGAGGCATGTACCTTTTTGGATCCCCTTGATTTAGATATCAACACATGTCAATAAGAAAAGGTGACTTTATAACACTAAATAAGATAAAGTTGAGACACAAAATAATCCAATGGTAAGATCAAACTCATCTTGCCTCTCTTAGTGAATTTTTTTTCTATTGAACTCACTACCCTCTTTTTTGTTGCTTCAAATACACTCCCACTCGAAAATGGATAATTGCTATATGATTTCCTCAAGAATTGAAGAGGATCCTCATTTTTGGTTTTCCTACATGTTGTTTACCACACCAACATTAGCCTCTCTTTCTAATTCTCTTCATTTGGATGCACTCACTCCCAAAAATACTCAAATTCCATAAGGTGTGCCTAGAAAATATCCCTTAACTTAGAAGTAGGTGCTCTTAAGTTGAATATGGAAAAAACTACATTCCCTCCTCCGTTTAACTTTATCTTGGACCCTTTATGTCTGGTAATATACTTACACAATGAAAACTTTTATTATTGAGCTTGTTGTCTTATTAAAACAATGATTTGTTTAATATTTGAACATGTTGTTGTAGCCCCACTTCCAACAAATTGAACACCAAAAAACCTTGATAAAAATGAAAAAGGAGGGATGAAATTAGTGAGGGCATTCTCATTTCCTAGCTTCCCTTGATGATTGAACCATGATTTTTAACATGGACTCTTATAGGAATAATATTAAGGACGGGTGGACATATCCACTTACCCAAAAGTTGGAATACCTTCTAACATTGATCAATAACGCACTCCAAAACCTCTTATACGTCCAACCTATGATCGAAATGAATTTGAGTGATGCGAAATATATATTTGTATGGGTCATAAGGCCACTTTTCGACAAGACATGCGTTTGAATGCCAACACATGATTAGGGCACATGTCAAACATGGAAAGCACGTGACGGGAAGGCCCTTCGAACCATTATAGGGATGGTATACCTATAATACACCATGGTTTCTTGAGTTGCTGCATAGGCCTAGGTTTGATAGGAAAAAGAAGGAAGACGGTTAGAGGCAGTGGATTTACCTAGGCATCATATCCTTCTACTTTTCACAGGAGCATAGAGATTATGCATGGGAATAGAGTCCAAGGTTAAGTAAGGAAGGTGATAGGGAGTGGAATTCTTGAACGTAAGGGACGAAGAAAAAGACTCTGCAAGTCGTTTGTAGGAAATTGACGGTGAACTAAGACAAAACTCAAAAGACCAACAATGCAAATTTTAGATCCAAGGAATAAATGGGGGATGGTGAGTAGATAAGGAATAGAGATGAGAAAGAGAGAATGGACAAGAGGTGACTCGGGAAAAATCAGCAAACCCCAAAAAATTTAACAATGTCACAGAAGGTAACTATAACCGCAAAAAAGTTACTCCAATTTTTTAATTCAAAAGTACAATTGGTAAATTTAGAATTGAAGCACAGTCCGAAATGGAAATCATTAAAAGAATGAACCTGCAATCTTGTATAATTCTTCATATTGCGCCACAGGTGACGTTTCCCCTGCAGATGAGTTTCCAATTGATAATCATTGTGCGCCCCGCCTGCATTAAAGTATCAATGGGACTTTAGACATCAACTTCCCATATTTGTTTCTATATGCATTCAATGAATAAATTTTTTGGAAAAACTCCCAATGTCCGATATATGGTGAACATTCTTCATCCAACAAACAAAAGGAAGGGCATTTAAATATGTAATTGTTAAGTGCTAGAGTCACGTGTGCCTTTATTCGAGGTGAGTGAAATGGGAGACATCCCCATTGCACGATTTGCAACTAAATATCACAAGAAATTTGAAAAACAAATATGGACTAAAACCACACCAATGCGAGATGTCGAAAAAATAAGAAATTTTTCATAATTATTAGGGTCTTAAATTTATTTTTAAAATATAAATTAACACACACATATAGAAAATCCATTCAATTGCTAGGTAGATTCCACTATGTGTCATAGCTACAACTTGCCTATCATTGCCAATGTTGTTACAATTTAGAATAAAAACATAGATTAATTTCTTTACTTTGTTATATAAAATTTTATTTTAATTTCTATTCATTCAATAATGATATAATATTAACATAATTAGATTTTAAAATCAATAATTATATCATAATAAAATATTCCTAAACCAGAAGAAATAAAGTTGATAAATATTTATTAATTCTATACGAGTGCATTTAGATTTTGGTAAAATATTTATGTTATAAATTTGAGAGAATTAATGTGAGAAGCTTGGCTATTCTACCTTTCTATGTCATCTTTACTAGTTATTATTAAAAAAAATAATGAAATTAAAATTTAAGTTTTTTTCTATCTTTCTTATTTATTATTATTATTTTTTTAATCTTTCACAAATTTCTTATATTTATAGTAATAAAACCTTACCCAACATTTTCTAATATTATGTTTTATTTAGTAAAAGTAAAAGAAAAAGACATTCCATTATATTATGGAGCTTCCAAAGTAAGTTCTAATCCTCTCTGGAACGATACTTGTAGTTCTACATGTTGTCTTAAAAAAGTTGTAACATTTTTTTTTTTTTGATAATCTTCATAATAGGTTTTAGATAATATTTCTAACGTATAGTACATCTATACTATACATTACTTATAATTTATTATTATCTTTTATTTGTGTAAAATTATTTGATTTTATTTTATAGTTGTAACATTTTATTAGATAAATAATCTTTATAAAAAAATTAGATAATTTTTCATATAATATATTATAGTTTATAATTTTAGATTTTATAATAACATTAAATATAAAATTTATAATTAATTTTACATTAAATAAATTTTTATCCAAAATATAAAAGTAAATTCTTCCAATATTCATTAACAAATTTGGAAAATATAAATATATATTATATAATTTAAATGCTATGACAAATTTCTATCCAAACTTTTTAAAAGAGACCTAATAGTATCAAAACTAAAATATGAATTCGACCAACAAACTTTAGTATCATAAACACATAAACAAAAATGTTTTCCAATTAAACAAGGTAACAATACCTTCAAAAGCCAAAATACGAATATTGTATTGTTAGCATCATTGACGCTTTCTCAATGAGAAAGATAGGGGTGTTTTTTTTTAAATTTGTCCCTTATGGAAAGTGTGTACTCTAGACGCATTTGGTTTTTTGGGGGGGCTTTTTGGTGCCTCAATCCCTTTCTGTCTAAGTTCAGTTTTTTTGTGACATGTGCATATATATTGCTTCATGGTTTTATTAGAGGTTTTCTTGAGGCTCTAAAAAATTGTAATGTTTATTATTTTTACTGTGACAAAACTTATTTTTGACAAGGATTAGGGAAAATGGTTTGTTGGATGATTATTTAGTTATTTTGGTAGGTAATTTAAACTGCACTCTTTTTACCAGGGAGGTATGGGCATAGAGTGTAAGGGAAAATTCTTTTTCGTTTTTTTTTTCTTTCAAAAATTGTCAAGAGAATCTAATCTGATTAATAATAAACCTCATCCTATGGTCACTACTTGGAGAAATGGGAGAACAAATGGTTCATTTGTTGGTAGGATATTGGATAGATTTCTAATTGCTAAAACCCTGTTTAAAAAAATGGTAGTTTGAATATTGGAATATCTAATTACATGCCAGTATTTTTCTAGATGAGCCTTCGAGATAGTAGACTAACTTACCCTTTTAAATATAATCGTAGTTGGCTTAAATAAGCTCATTTTTAAGTGTAGGTTAGGCCTTTTTGGAATTCTTGTAAATTTTTGACTAATTCTAGTCGGATTGATTCTTTGATTAATAATTTGAAAGCTCTTAAAAAAGTTGTGAAGGATTGGGAAAGAATTAAGAAGCAAAACCTAAAAGAATAATTCGTTAAGATAGAGTTTAAGTATGATGAATTGTTGAAGGAAGGAGATATTTAAGTTTTTACTGAAGAATATAAAGGTCGTTTAACCTTATTAGAGACAAGGAAATGTACTATATTAATGTTTGAAGAAGAATCTTGGTGCCTCAAAGGAAAAGCAATTTGGATAAAGGAATGAGATGATAATACAAATTACTTTCATAAATATTACTTCCATATGATAAATGTTAATGCTATATGGGAGTTAAGGGGTCTTGATGATGATTTTATTTTACATCAGAAGGATTTGGAAGCAACTACTCTTGATTACTTCTTTAATCATTTTAGAGAATTAAAGAAAAATAATATATTATCTCAACTTGAAGTTGTTCAGAACTTTGCTCAGTTTTTCTATGCTGGAGAGTCTAAGATGATTGGAGATCCTATTACATTAGGTGAAGTTGAAAGTATTTTAAAATTTTTTACTAAATATTGGAGTTTTAGGTCTAGGTGGCTCGACAATGGAACTCTCTCTAAATGTTTTTGATATGATGGGTAATGTGATAGTGGTTGTTGGGGAAGATTCCAGACTAAATGGTTATTTTTTTGGGACATTGAATTCGAATTTTATAGCCTTAATACAAGAGTTATCCAATCCTGAAACTTTTGATGATTTTAGACCAACTTCTCTCTATAATATGGTCTACAAAATTATTTGTAAAGTCATTGATAACAAGGCAAGGGATAAATTAGTTGAAGTCATGCATGCAGAGCAATTTATATTTCTTAGGAATAGACAAATCCATGAGAACATATGGGTAGCTAAATAGGGGATCCATTCAATAAAAGTGAAAAAGTTGAAAGCTCTGGTGTTGAAACTCAATTTAGTGAAAGTATATGACAAGGTTAGTTGGTCATTTCTGAGATTTCTTTTGTTGCAGGTAGGTTTTGACTTAAAGATTACATATTATATTATGGGTTATGATACTTAAAATTGTTTGTCTATGCTTATAAATGAATCTCCTACAATTTTTTTCAAAATTTCTAGAGGGTTGTGATATGGATGCCCTTATGTTACTTCTCATTTTGGTGATAAAAGGCCTTAGTGGGTTCATTTCTATAGAAAAAGAGGAGGGGAGAATCAATGGTATATGGATCTCTAGAAATATGTTTTTGACACATCATCTCCTTATTAATTGTGTCCTCCTTTTCAGAGGAGGGGTTTCCTTTGAGTGGATATATTTTTAAAAAATTTGAACCCTATTTTCTTAGGGTTCGTGTATGTTTATCGGTTGTCCGAAATCATATTTTATTCAATACGGGATTCAACCTTATATACTTAGACATATTCTTCTGTTGCTTCCATATAAAGTGGAAAATTTACAGATGTTTTAAATATTTGGGTTTTTATTTAAAACCTATTAATTATCGTATTGAGGATTGTAGGTTGTTATTAGGGAAGATTGAGTTAAATATTGATCATTGGACTATTAAATGGTTGTATTTAGGTGGTATTCTAGTACTCGTTAAGTTTTTCATGGAAAATGGTGTGATATATTGGTTTACTCTTTAAAATGTGCCCTTTTGTATACTTCAAAGGATTGGAAGAAGAATAATAAGTTTTATGTTGACTAAAAGAAGGGATAAAGAAGGTATGTACATTTAACAAACTAGGAATCTCCTTTTGACAGAAAGAATGATGGAGATTGGTGAATAAAAAAATACTTGTATTGGTTTCAAGAAGCTTTGATAGTAAATAGTTCATGAAGAAGTTTTTTTGGTCTTGGTTTATGGTATAAAATTATACATGACAAATATTTTTGAAGGTTTTTCGTATATGATTGGATGAAGGACGGGGGGGAGTTGGAAACAATGTTTCTAGGATTTGGAAAACCTTGTGTAGATATTTTAAATGGTTGAATGAGTAGGAAGCCTTGCAAGTTGGTAATGGGCAAATAATAATGGTTATTAGGGATCGTTTTATTGGGATCAATGGAAATTATTTTCTATCTAACAGTTTGTTGTATGTTTTGGAGCACAGAGGTATTCATACTTTGCATCATATAAGAAAAAGGGGTAATTAAAGTAATATTTCTTATTGGTTATCATAGAATGATTTGGACTTAATGAAGAAAAAATTATGAAATCAATTAGATATATAGAAATCTTCAACAAAGTTGGTATTAAAAATGAAAATGTGGATGATATTTTGAAATGAAGTTGGAATACTAGGTATGGAGTATTACAAGTCTAAGATGCTTATGATGCTATCTCTTTTTCATATGATTGTGTTAGGCATAAATGATGGCATAAAAGGATATTGAAATGGAGTCTGTCATCAAAAAAAAAAATTTGGTGGCTGGTGTTGGAAAACAAAGTTTTATCTTGGTATAATATTTTTAAAAGGGGTATTTTTGGTCATGGTTGTTGTTCTCTGTGGATTTGGGGAAGAGTTGATTCAATGCCTTTTTATTGATTGTAAATTTACCTTACATGCTTGGTCAATAATTATTAGAAGATTGAATATGCCTTATTCTTAGGGTTGTTATTAATTTGAGGAGTCTCTTTATAGGTGGTGTTTATAGAGTTGTCAGTCTTTATTTCTCAGGGAATCTGGAGGAATCAAAATTATCATATTCTTGAAAATACAGAGATATCTATTGAATTGGTTTACTACAATTTTTTTTTTTTGGAATATTATAAAAGTGTCAAAGTAGCATGAAACAAAGATATATAGTTGAACCCGTTTTTAGAAATGTAGATATTACAGATTTTGACGATGCTTATTAGAAAGACAATTTTGGTGCTAGTGTGGTGATTATGTGAACATATTATTAGGTTTTTCTTTTGTGGATGGGGTGCCATGAAGGGAGTAACATTAAATAAAAATTAATGGTTGTTTGAATTATATATATATATATTAAGAGAAAAAGGAAAATTTATATATGCATATATTTGGGGATTCAAAGGTGATAATGGTTGTTTGGCTTCTCTTCTTTCTTTAAGATTAAAAGGACAAATTATAGATGAAGATATTTGGAGATTCGAAGGTGATAATAGACTGTATATTGGATGTGTCTAGCTTAACCGTTCTTTTTTAGGAGATTAGAAAGACAAAATTTTTGATTAAAAATATTCCTTTCATTATTTATCTTTCATGCACATTTACAGGGAGTTGAATGGTAAGGCTGATAAATTTAAAAAATAAATTGTTGGTTCTCAGTAAGTTTTGATCCTTTATGAATAATACTTGGCTGCAGATCTAGTTGGCCAGGGAAATTTCCACGGATATTGATTCTTCGTGCTATATTTTTCTAAGTTAATCATTTTGATTCATATGATTATAATGGGTTAATTAGTATTTTGGTTTATAATCTAAATACTTTGTCTTTGAAATTTTTAGGTTTGTTTATTTCTTTTAACTACTTTTGGATAGTGGATGGAAACTTATATATGATTTTGTAATTTTCCTTTGATTGATACTATGTATAATAACGAGTTGAATTTTTTCTTATTAAAAAAAATAGTTAACATCATTGAAATATACATGTAAATAAACCCAAAATATGAGTAAAAAATATGTATAATTTGAATCATTGAAATTTAATTCATCGACCAATAGATTTTCACTTTAAGGATAAAACCCTATACCTGAAACAAGCTCTCAGAGTCTTAAAAAATTACATTCCAAAGGTATATTATGACACTAGCAGTCCTGTGCAGGTGGGACGGTCCCCTACCTAAATGATGTGTATGACCATATGGATTAAACATGCCTTCATAATATGTGCAGAACATGTCGGCAATGTGGAATCTTCTTCAACATCAACCACGTTAAACTGGATCTACATGATCAAACCTTGCTTAAGTTGATATTCCTTTTCATCAGATCTTTTAGATTTAGTCATTTATTCAAATCCATAAAAATTTAAGAGAGGTTCATTTTAAAAAACATTAGATTTTTAGATATTTGAAGGTTCACTTTTCAATGATACATTGAATTGTGTGGAAACTCTTTTTAATTACCATGTCACGTTATCTCAACATATCAACGTGCCGCATCACTCCAAAACTATATTTCGCGTTATTTTCATTTTTCTACATCATCAATTGTAATTTTGGTAATGTTTACTTGAGATCTAATTAACCTCCATGTGGCCCACTACCATAGAATCAGGATCCATGTTTTTCAATAAAATATCCTAAAATTATATATGTTCAAATGTTTGACAGACTATGGATCCATAGTCCCATCACATGAAAAATCCCAATAGAATCATCTACAACTCTTAATATAATCCAATTTTTTTGAAAATCCATGGGGGCTTCATCGATGGAGCAATAACACACCACGTGCCTTCATATTGGGGGATATATATTGAGAAAAAAATGACATAAATATTTAGCATATAATAGCGGATAAAGAGTTTTTATATGTTGTGTATAAAAATAGACCTCAAAGTTAATGAAAAAATATGAAGGGGTATAAAAAATGTTAGTAAAAAAATGGATACCTATAATATCTAGTGAAACTAGGGGTTTTTTAGATTGGGAAGGTGTATTGGGTTCATATTAGTAGGGTTAAAATAAAGTGATTTTTAGAGATTTTTTCCAATATATAGTAAATTTATGCATATTTTTTAATATGCCACAAACACATGTGCTATGTAAAAGGTTCATTGAGTGAATCCCCCATGCCAAAATATAGATCCATGGTCTCATTATATGACGTATCTCGCTAGCACTATTTATTGATCTTGATAGAATACAAATATCGATAAACTTTGGATCCTTAATCTCATTACTTGGTATATCCTGCTATTTCCATCTACAACTCTTATCGAAATTTATACCTCACTCCTTTCTAATCAAATTAACAAATCCTAAGTCGATGGATCTCCAGGAATACCAAGAAAGGTCTCTAACATCATAAGCTAACCTACATATTGGATTTCCACTAATAGAAATGTTAAGGATTTTTTCAACTAATGGATTGCTAATTGGGCATTGAGCCCTTCATTTGACCTCAAATTTGCTACAAATAAAGGTAATATTCAATCCATAAATGTCGGGCCGCTGAGAGAACAAAGGAAGTCTCAAGAGAGACTTATTGTTGTTTTGATAGAGGGACCGTTTGCTTGATCTCCTTGTGCTATTGAACCTTCAATCACAGTTCCTATCAGGCCATGTGACCAAGGATTGGTGCCAAAGACCCATAATCCACAAAATTACAAATTAAAATCGGTACCAAGGGGACAGTCCCTAAAATTAAATTCCTTTTCCATGCTTCTAAGCTCATTCATAACATTGAAAAAGACTCTTAACATAGCAGAGAGTTACACAAAATACTTCTAATGATATATAAGTCTTCACTAGTTGATAAGGAAAATCCAAAAACTACCCTCAAGCAGGTAGCTCCTCAAAAAGAATAAAAGATGGCTAAAGGTGAGCTCCACAATTTCACCCTATAGAAATGAGATTATCACATTTCTTTGGCGCTAAAAAAATTCAAGACATCAACTTTAAAATTTTAGATAGAAAATCATTAGTATGGCTTATCACATGAGGAAAATCAAAACCCCATAAATTCAAATTCACACAAGCACATAAAACATGCCGAAAGATATGTTTAAGTTATCATCTTGAGTTATCTGAAGCATAGTATTATCAAATTTTATATTCAAGACATCTATTCAATGATAGCCTTCCAATATTCTCACTTCATTTCAATGTTCCAACATAGCTATTCAATCCAACTACCATCTTATCAATGGCCATATACACTAAAAATATTGCAAGAAGAGCCATAGACAACTTAGCGTGTGCATTTTTACTTCACAAAACATAGATCATAAGTTCATCATACGTAGCATAGGTTAAAGGCTACTTCTATATACCACATTCATCAATAAAGGGAATTTTTAAAACTACCAACCCAACAAAAGTAGATTATTTTAAGGATTAATTATTTTTACAATATTCCTTAAAAAGGGAACATTATAGTTAGCAACCAAAAATAGTTAATCATAACTTCAACTTATCCTTCCAAACATATTCAGTAACCCATCTTAGCAATAGCCATAAATACATTGAACATCATTATTAATTCATTAATAGAAACACATACACACACAACTATCAGATTTGCAAAATTTGGTTGGAAACTGAAGAAGAGAGCCAATTTCCACCCAATCATGGACTTAGATACGATGCAATTTTCTTCTATCCAGGCAACCTCCAACTTGATATGATTCCTTACGAGGAATTTTCACTTAGGATTTACAATTCAACTCAGGGTATAAAACATGAATACCATTCTCTTTCATGCATATGAATTGTCAAGCTACCTTACAACCTTTGGGCTAGGGCCTATTGACACTCATAGTATGGCCACCATGGAAATTCACAATAAAAGGGAGCCATTCACTAATCTAGTATTCCCTTGGTTATTTCCTTTCTTAGAGTCTTACATACTTCATTAACACCAATTTTTCAAGAGTTGCTTCTAGCCCTTTAGCTTAGGCTAAAGGCTTACAAATTGAATTCATTATTCAATTTTAGTAAGGCCTTAAGTTATAACTAGGTCTATTGTGACTTAGAAGGTTTTTTAACACCTCTTTTTTAAATTCACGCTCTTAACCGCACATGTGGTTCGATTTTTACTCGTGAAATTTTTTCATTTACTTGCACACACTTCTCTAATTTTTTGACATACAGCAACACACAATGCTAAATCTACATACACTACTCACCCACATGCCGTTTGTTTGATTGTCCCCTCTACTACTTGTTTGGATGGTCCATCCCCCACCCTCTCTCTCTCTCCTCAACCACTTGTATTCTACCTAGCATGTGAATTTGGGTCACCTTATAATTGCATGATCAATTCAAAAAGATCCAAATGATCGGTTTTCCACTCCTTTGAGGTAGTTTTATACTATTCCCCCCTTCTCTTTCATAATTGTTGGAATTTGTTGATTCGGCTACTAAATTTGTAGTTCCAGGGAAAAGGGGAAAAGGAAGACAAAAAATTCATATTAAGAGAAAATTCCCAATTCCATCTTACAAATACATCTTAGGAATCAATATCTATGTTGGATAATCTCTTCATCAATATTTTGCGGTATATTAAATAAATTCAAAAAAAATATCCATGTTGGCCAAACATTATTCGTCTTAATTTACAAGTTACAAAATTTGGGATTAAAATGAGTGTGCCCGAATACGACATTTATCTCTTGCATGAATCCTTCTACAACATCACTTTACAACACAATCTTCAAGAGAAAAAATCTATGGCTGATGAATTATCTAAACTGGGGCTCACAAAATATTTTGGTTATTTTCACTACACTTTATATGAGGCAGAGTTGATCCATGCATAGGGCACAATCTCTCCTCCATTGGACAATTTTTTTTACTTGTTCGTTATAACATCCTCCCAGTTTATGGTTTTACATCATCTTTTCCTATCATTTCATAGATTTTCTTTCCATTTTCATACTATGAGGTTCAAGGTTGCTTTTTTTTTTTTTATGCCATGTTTGGAGTACATGAAATAGGGCTCCTCCCTAAAGACATAGGTTGATGTTGACTTTATGCTAGTCTTGCATAAGAACTATGGAATTGTTTCACATATTTTTTGTTGATTATTTCTACCAATTGTATACATGTTTATGCTTCAGTAACTCATGATCAATTATATTGGTACATAATCTAAACCAATTGGATTTCTTCCTTTGAAAAAATAGATAAATCATATTATGTACGTACTTAAGTTGATTTTATCAAATTGGGTATTGGTTCCATAATCCTTCTGATTCTTCTTAAGTGATGAAAATTTCTAGAGGTTTAAAATGTGTATAATTTAAAAAAAAATCTCTTTACATGTGGTTTAACATCAATATTTACCTCGTTTTTCATGCTTATATATACTTCATTCAATTTGAAGCTCTTAAGGTAAAATTATGGTGATGTTACTAAAGCTATAACTAAGAATTTTTTTAAATTACCACATCACCAATACTTCACTTTTATAAATGAAATTTGGTTTTAAAATACCTTATGTTATCACTTTATAATTTCCATAGGTTCAAGAGATAAATTTCAGAGGTAACCAAAAACTACTTTTAGGCCACAATCTAGCCCTGCTAGACTTGGAGAGGGATCTCTCACTTAGATTTCTCAACTAATCTAATATTAGGCTAGGTATAGTGCTCAATAAGGTGTTATTTTAAAAGTTATATTGATGATAAAATAGACAAATCCATTGGGAATGGATTCATTTCATTTTTTTTTCTTTTCTACTGATATGATGAAAAAAGAAAGGGTTTCTCCATAGGGGCAAGGTATGCAATCTTGATGGTGAAATTAATGTTAAATCGTTGTAGGAGGGTGTGTGTAGAAAGGTGTAAGACAACACATGGAGCATCAAAACCACAGATGAATTATAAATGTTTCTTTAAGATGAAAACATAGATCACTTGAAGAAACTAAATTAGAGCACCATTAAGATGAATTTTGAGTTACACATCTTTCTTTTCCAAGCAAGAAGACATACATTGAAGATATGTAAACACATGAGACAAAATTAAAAGAGAAAAGAATAACAACGCCATCAAGATATAACACATGAATCCCTGCAAATCATCTTTTGTCTTTCATTCATTCACTCACACAATTTTTTGAAAATACAGTGCACAAAAGTATGTTTTTCCCTAATATGACCAACAAAACCATTTACTACGTTTTTCCTGTCTATATACACCCTCAGGTTTCATATCCACTCTAGGTGATTGAAATTATTAATCAAAACAAACTTATAACTACATACATCAAAGTTTTAGTGCATATACTTTAAAATAGGAGTGGTATTTATTACAACCAATTAATGCATAAAACATCACCAACTTGGGGTATTTGCAAATAAACATTAACTACACCTCTTAAGAAAATATTTTACCTATATACATGATCCAAACTATTTATAGAAACTAGAAATTCAAAATGTGAAGTGAAATGACGTTGACTATCTAGTTTCATAGCGCATCAGCGAGTTTGCTACGAAACACGGACTCAGTTTTTCGAAAAATAGTAGTCAAAGACTAGCTCATATATCGTAAATCCTGAGAGGTGTTACAAACCAAAAGGAATTTTTTTTGTATGAGTGTTTCCTTTAGATAAACCTCTCTCATTTTCCAAAATTTATTTTCCAACTCCTCACAATTTGCACCTAAATTGATATGAAATTGATTCTTAGTTAATGTTGTGCTAATATCAGTTTCAGATTTTAAATGAAAGTGCTTTGGTTTGCTTATCAAACAAGAGTTTATCCATGAACATGTGAGTTGTAATTCATTAAAATTCATGAAATTTAGTGTTTTTCATGAACTCAAAAGCATAGAAACTTAATGTTGAACAACTGCATATAAAAACACAGTAAGAAAAAATAACAGAGCTCAATACACAAGTTTTTGTTGAAGGGGTGCACCCCTCCCAGGCTACGTCTCCTTGGTCTAGATTCATAGTTTGGGCATTTTTATTAGCGTCAATTGCGCAAAATGCTTGTTTGTAGTCTCTTGCTATCTTTGCAGCCCGCTCCAATGGCTCTGAAACATCAAAATATACGAATACTAACTCTTCCTAAGCCAATTGTGGTCAAAAAATTCCTCAGATATGGAAAAAAACAAGTTTTCCTCGTATTTCTCCTATAAATCTCGAAATTACGCCAGTTAACATGGCTAAATTTAGAAATCTGCCTAAAATGGCACCTCTGCCAACTATACCACCACTTTAATATGAAATTAGCTTTAGGTAAGCACATCTTAATATTAAGATGAGAGACGTTTAACATAAATCATGTTTAGTGCTAACATTATGTTTATTGTGGCTTATTCCATAGATTAGTGGGAATAATAACAATTAAAAACTCTATCGGATTGACAGTTAGCCTTCAGTATTAATCACTTAATCACATGGGAGGTGGCTGGCCCCCTCCGGACACCCATCCTCCAGTGTGATAAACATTAAATAGTGGTGGAAATCTTATGGGTTAAGACCCATGAGAGAGAAGAGGTGGTAAGGTGTTATAGTTGAGCGGGTGAGGTCGTGGATTCGACCTTGACCCATGCGCATAAATTTTTGGCCCAACACACATATACTATACTCCACCAAATTCAGAGAGTCTGTACCAAGATTAAGAGTCTTTGCCAGGTTTAGAGTACTCTAAGTATAGAAGCCTCTCACCATAGTTACAGACCTCTCCCAGTGTATTGATATAGTTAGACCGTGGTTAAACTATATACAATGATATATATGCAATATATGTGTGCTCCAACAAATGCATCTGCCATCATATTAAATTGCAATGAAATTAACATGCAAACCTTGCCATATGGGGGAGGCACGTGGCAGGCTCTGACTACACCATGTGGCCCTTCCCCATTCGCCCATAAATTCACCATTCAAATAATAATCCACCATCAAACAATAATTCCAGCATAGGAAATGGATGAATAATTTCAACTTCACATAGTAACCTTGGCGAATCTGAAGATGATACTTGTCACAGTATTACTGGCTGAAAATGAAGAATATTCCTTGATTATGCCTGAGGCGCTGACTCGACTGCCAAGTCATCATTCTATCACTAATCTGCACAATTTTTACCTGTTTAGGAAAAATAAAAATATACCATAACTCACTCATATAGAGTTGGATTTTGACGAAACGAGTTACGTTAGAATCCTGGTGACAAACTCAATCCGGTAATTCAGGTCTGAAGCATTTATGAGCACTTTCAATTTTTAGCTTAATACTGATCTCCTGATCACTCCTCCCCACTAGAAGCCTTTTATACCCCAAAATATTTCTTGATTACTGATTACGTGGATGAGGGGATTTTTTCCTCACCCTTCCTGTCTCTAAATACTGAAATTTTCCCAATTTTATCATTTGAAGCTTTTCATAAAAGGTCAACATTTTCCTCGATTCTTGCGACCTACTATTGCTGTCATTGACACCATCATGCTGCAACATTTTTGAATTTGAAGAAAAACAATCTATTTTTGTAGAAACCAACATGTTCCTACCTTGGTCAACAATCAAAGAGAACTTAGAAACTTTCTCAACTTGCACACTGTCACCATGGTGATTTTTAGTTGATCTCTCTTTGTACTTGCGTCGACTCTTGACCAAGTTTCTTCTCGATTGCCATGTACCTTTTGAAACCAGAAACCAATATTTTTGGAACCCATGCCTTATTTTCCAAGCTTCTTTGTCACTTTCTCTTTGACCTTTGCACTCTCTTGCACCAACATCTTGTTTCCAACAGTACTGCTCAACATTACTGTTGACTACTGCAATTATTTTTCACCTTATTTCAAAGGAAACCTGTTAATGACCTGAAACAAATCATTACAAGCATAAGCATCCTTATGAAAATTATGATTCAACAAATCTCTTTGTTTTATCATCAATAATGTCAAGTTCTAACTTGAATTCACTATCCCCTTCATTTCACTTGCATGCATAAGAGACAAATTTGTCTTCTTCTTATGTGCTCTAATTATGTACTCAATACCATCCTTAAACAAGTGGTGCTTGTTCTCATGGCGACGAAATACAACTTTCCTATTACAAAGGTAAGGAATTCCCAATAGAATACCTGATATCTCAAGCGGCACCACTTCAAGCTTAACCTCATCAAGAAAGTTTGACTTAATGACGAATATTAGTAAGCACTTCCTTGTAACCTCCAAGTTTGCATTCTTGCAAATACAACCCAAAGGATATGGTCTTGGATGTCTAATTCTTCAAGGCCTAGATGCTTAAAAAAATCTTCAGAAATCACGTTAGGTTGTGACCCACTATCAAAAAGTGTATCAATTTTGGTATGTTTAGAGACAACTCTAATATGGAAAAGTTCTATTCTTGTATTTTCATCATGAGTATGATTTGTACAATTTGAAGAACTAGTGCTTGCAAAATGTTTACCTTTCAAACCCATGGCTTTGTTTTTTGTCTCATCTCCTAAATATGACCCTAATTCTTGTTCAGCTATAGCAATAGTTTTTCACTTATCTTTCGCTTTCAGTCTATTTGGTTTCAATTCTTGATGAAGTTGCCAATAGTGGTCATCATCATCACCAGTCTTTGAACAATTTTTGCATGTGATTTTTTCATTCTCTCTTTTTACATAGCTATTTCTTTTTCCTCTTCCATAAAATTTTCCTTTCTCTTTACCCTCACTTTCCTCTTTTTCCTCTATGCCTTTCTCTCCCCTTGCCTCTAAGTGTGTGCCTTGTACACAAACTTCGTCTAAATTGCTTGAGTTAAACATAAGAATAGTATGCTTCAAATATGAATGTAAACCTCCAATATATTTTAAGGGTATGTCTTGGGATCACAAGTTTACACCTAACAACAAAGCCCTCTTTCTAAACTCCTGGGTATAATCTTGAACTGTTTGACCCTTGAGCTGCCTAAAATTTTTCCAACTCATAATAGATTTTTACATGTAAGCTAAAGGATAAAATTGTCTTTAATGGCAGAAATAAACCAAACCCAGGTGATGGATATCTTACCACGGATTCACATTTCCTCTTGAGTCTTTTCTTCCCACCAAACTAGTGTTTCTCCTTCTAGCCTCAATGAAGCCAACTAGACCTTTGTTTCATCGTCTTGTAGGTTTTGAATTCTACAATACACCTACAATTGAAGAACCCAATTGTGCAACTTCTCTTCATTTACCTCGCCATTGTAAATAGGTAATTCAAACTTTATGTCCAATTTGAGTGATGCATTTTTTCCTCTTGTGGATTTTGAGTGAGTGTGAGTGGCCTTTGTGGTGGAAGTGGAAGATGATGCAAATGGGGATGATGAGGATGATGAATATGGTGCATATGGAGGTGGATTTCCTCCACTACCTTGAGATGGTGGTGGTTTTCATCCACTACCTTTTGAGCTCTTCTCTTCATCCTTAATATCATTCAAAGTTCCTTCTCCATGTGGGAGCTTACAACCTCCAACTTTTTCTGCGGTGAATGATTCATACATGACTTTAACCATTATCTGCATCTCTTTGATGTCTCTCTTAACATCCTATTCTTTACAATGTTCATGAGTCTCTTCATGGACAGACATAATGGCTAAGGATTTAAGCTAAACCTCTATAGCTTGTACCTCTTCCATCACTTCAGCTTTTTGTGCAATTTGTACCTCTTCAATCTCAACTAATGCAGATGCAACTTGAGGTGCTTCAAGTGTAGATTTTAGTGTAATATTGGATGAATATGATGCTTTATCAACCCTCTTTCTTCTTTTCCTAATCTCAGGACTAGATACCAATAGCTTCCCTTCTCCTCTCTGCAATCTTAACATTGTAAGCATCACAAAATTGCAACTATTAAAACCCTTCAAGGAAAGCAAGCAAGCAACCTTGTCCTCTGATACCAACTTCATCTGAATTTAATTGTTAGATAATGTTGTGCTAATATGAGTTTCATATTTAAAATTAAATTTCTTTCTTTTTCTTATCAAACAAGAGTTTATTCATGAACATGTGATTGAATATTCATTAAACTTGGTGAAATTTAGTTTTTTCATGAACTCAAAAGCATAGAAACTTGATGTTAAACATAAGCATACAAAAACGAAACAAGCACAAATAACAGAGCTTAATACACAAGTTTTTGTTGGATTTCACCCCTCCTGGATTGTGTCTCTTTGATCCAGCTTCACAGTGTGGCTCTTTGTATTAGATTCAATTGTGCAAAATGCTTGTTTACAGTCTCCTATTGCCTCTGTAGCTTGCTCCAATGGCTCCAAAACATCAAATAATTCCAATAATGACTCTTCCTGAACCCATTTTAGTCAAAAATTGCCTCAGTTATGGCAAAAACACGTTTTCCTAGTATTTCTCCTCCAAATTTGGAAATTTCGCCAGTTAAGATGGCTAAATTTAGAAATCCACCTAAAAAGGCACCTCTGCCAACTATACCGCCAATTTAATATGCAATTAGCTTAAGATAAACACATATTAATATTAAGATAAGCGTTGTTTAACATAAATCACTTTTAGTGCTAATTGTATGTTTATCGTGGATTAATCTGTGGATTAGTGGTAATAAGCATAATTAAAAACTCCGCGAGATTGACAGTTAGCCTTTAGTCTTGAGTGTTTGATTACATGGGAGGGGTTTTTCCCCCTTCACACCCATGTCCTCTAGTGCGATAAAAATTAAATAATGGTGTCAATCTTATGGGTTAAGACCCATGAGAGAGAAGGGGTGGTAAGGCGGTAGTTGCGCGAGTGAGGTTGTGGGTTCACCCTGAACCACGCACATAATCTTTTGGCGCAAAACACATATGCCATATTATACCAAATTCATATATTCTTTGGCAAGTTTAAGAGCCTCCGCTAGGTTTAGAGTCCTATAAGTATAAAAGCCTCTCATCATAGTTAGAGCCCTCCGCAAGTATATATATATATATATATATATATATATATATATATATATATATATATATATATATATATATATATATATATATATATATATATATATATATATAGTTAGACCTTGGTTAAAATATATACAACGATATATATGCAATATATATATGTGCGCTCCAATAAGTACATGCGCCACGATATGAAATTGCAATGAAATTGACATGCCAACCTTTCCATATGGGGGAGGCACGTTGCAGGCTCCGGCTGTGCCACATGGCCCTTCCCCATTGGCCCATAAATTCACCATTAAAATAATAATGCACCATCAAATAATAATTCCAACATAGGAAATGGGGGAAGAATTTAAACTTCACGTAGCAACCTTGGCGAATCTGAAGATGACAATTGTCACAGTATTATTGGCTGAAACTGGAGAATATTCCCTGGATATGGCTGAGGTGTCGATTGGACTGTAAAGTCATCAGTCTGTCACTGATCTGCACAATTTCTACATGTTTGGGAAAACAAACAACAGACCATACCTCACTCATACGAACTCAGATTTTGACGAAATGAGTTACGTTGGAATCCTGGTGACGAAATCTATCTGTATGTTTAGGTTTGAAGTGTTTCTGAGCACTTTCAAACCTAAAAAATAGGGTGTAAGTATGAATTTGAACCTTTCAATGTATGACACTTGTGCATAAACTAAAGTATTTTTTTGTTATTTTTTCTATGCTTAAAAAAAAATCTCTTTTGGTTTCCCAAAATTAAGCTCAATTTGGTCGGAAACATATTTTCCAAATAATGAAAAAAATGGTCGGTTTCGTAGCAAATTTATAGTAAGTCCAGGTAGCTCTCCATGCTCTATATGGTAGCACACCTCCTCATGAAAAATGGATCAAATGGATAGGCTTAAAATTTCTGTGTGATGGTGTATAAATATTGAATTAGTCTCTCCAATGCTCGTAGACCTCCTAGATGGTTGATCCCCACTTGTGCAATAGATTCACAGAAATTCTAGCGTTTCGAGCTTATAATGGCCTTTTTGCTTAAAAATGGCTGAGAAGCACTCTTACCACATACAAACCCATTATAACACCTTATCAATCTTTCAGAACTACAAAAATCCCACACTTCACCAAAATGAGGGACTATCCAACCTACGCACCAAATGGGTAGCAAATGTGAATGCACATCGAAGGTTGGTATACTTCGGGAATTATGAAAACTATGAGACTAGTTGGAGGCTGTTAAACAATCTTCATATAACATTTAAAATTGAAAAGAAGAGAGAAAAAAATCTTACTCAAAATTCAGAGGCTGTTTCACCATACATGCAGCAGTTGTGTATTAGTAGGTCACTTGCACAATAAATTCAAAGTGTCTTCTTGAAATTTACGTACAACCCCTCCTTCATCTTTTTCAATTTTTTATTTACCCTTCAACATACTCCAAAGCTCAAAAAAAGACTTTGGACGAGAGAAAGTGAGATATTTCAAAAAAAAATAAAATTATTCCAACCAAGCCTTGTTGGCCGGATAAATCGTTCTTGCAGACAAGACCGATCTCCCTAGTGTCAGAAGACAATCTAGAAACAAATGAACAACTAAGTTTGTCTTTCTCTAGATATATTCGTTTTACAAATAAATGTTATGAAGGTGTCGATCCTACCTTAGATCCAAATGCTTATTTGTGGTCGTAGTGCTTCCGTCGTATCGATAATCCTTCATCGCAACAAGAGCTCTTTTGTCGCAAGAAAGTATAATCTTTCGTTGATCTGCAATCACAAACAAGAAAATATCAAATAGCACCTGTATAAAAAATAATTATAAAACATACCTATCATAGTGATCAAGGAATCTATGAAATAAACGATCAAACGACAGCTTATTGAAATAAACAATCGAACGACAATTTATTGAGAAAAACAGAACTTGATTGTATTAATCTTAAAATATACAAAAGAACCTTACAACCTTAGCCTTGATGTTCGAAATGCATTCCCGGGGTCCGAAGCAGGAGTCTCCTCTAATTTGATAAGTCTTGCACTCTTCCTTCAAGAGCAAAAAGAGGTATGTGATCTTTCCTCTCAAAAGCTTAGCAGAAAAAACTCTAAATCTCAACAGCACTTCAACTCAAAAATATTCCCTTAACTTCTTCAATCCTCCATTAGTTTTCTTTACTTCACTTAACTTAACCCTTTGAGGCTACCCAACGCCTCCTTTTATAGAGCAGATGAGGAGGTTAGGATTCCACCTTTAAAGGGATAGAATCCTCCTTCAAAGGGATAGGCTCCTCAGATCAAGGGATTAGTTCCTTAAGGTGTGGGATACATGCACCTTACTAAAGCGTACTCATCCCCAAAAAATCTCACCTAGAACCTTCCAGAATTGACCAAAAATCAACTTTTTCACTTTGATTTCATGCTTTTTTGACTTTACAGGAAGTCCGCAGGCATAACACTGGAAAATTGTGTTCTAGAACGCAATTCCTCTTCACATTACCTGCGTACCCTAGCCAGGAACGCAGGTAAGTCTCATATTAACTGCGTACTCAAAGTTTTTGAGATTTTTATGGTTTTTTCTCCAGTTTCAGGGCTTGGAATGAGGAACAAAGGTTGTAAGACTTGCAAAGGAGGCATGTATGAGTGTTTAATGAACTCATACAGTCAGCAGAATGTCAAGGTGACATTTTTTAGTGTAACAGATGGTAGACCTCCTAGATGGTTGATCCCCACATGTGCAATAGATTCACAACAATTCTAGTGTTTCGAGCTTATAATGGCCTTTCTGCTTAAAAATGGCTGAGAAGCACTCTTACCACATACAAAACCATTATAACACCTTATCAATCTTTCAGAACTACAAAAATCCCACACTTCACCAAAATGAGGGACTATCCAACTTACGCACCAAATGGGTAGCAAATGTGAATGCACATCGAGGGTTGGTATACTTCAGGAATTATGAAAAATATGAGACTAGTTGGAGGCTATTAAACAATCTTCATATAACATTTAAAATTGAAAAGAAGAGAGAAAAACATCTTACTCAAAAGTCAGAGGCTGTTTCACCATACATGCAGTAGTTGTGTATTAGTAGGTCACTTGCACAATAAATTCAAAGTGTCTTCTTGAAATTTACGTACAACCCCTCATTCGTCTTTTTCAATGTTTTATTTACCCTTCAACATACTCCAAAGCTCAAAAAAAGACTTTGGACGAGAGAAAGTGAGATATTTCAAAAAAAAAAAAAATATTATTCCAACCAAGCCTTCTTCTTGTTATGATGGTGGATATTGAATGATGTAAGTGAGATGAAATGAGAGGGTGGTTTTGTAATGATGAAATTGATATGAAATTTCTGACTCTCTAATCAACTTACATGATTGACCTTGCACCAACAACTAATTTATGATAACCAATTTCCCCATGACATGAACCTTTTCTACAAACACCCCCTTAGACTATGAGACTCATGAAAACATAAGTTTAATTTTACAAATGACCCCCAAATTAATAGTAAGAGAGAAACACTATGATCCATATATTATAGGACTCTAAAATTGGCTCTAATGGGGATATCATCATCCTTGTGAGGTGAAAATAACACTGTATACTAGTAGGTTGAACCATTGGGCAATGGATTCCAATTGTAGTCTGCTCTAACCTGTGATCTTCTCCAGTTGAAGCCAAATGCAAACTTAGACTCAAACTAAAATTACTTCCCTCGATTGAAGCTTGGAGTGAAAACAAAACTATAACCAAACTGATAACCTATGCTAATCCTCAAACTGAAACAAATCCATTCTTCAAACTGAAAACTAAACTATACACTAAGAGCTGGAAACTCTACCACAAATTGAAATTAAAATGAATGCTGAGAATGTTGAGATTATTCCTCACGCTTACCTACTCAAAATTACTGGAAACATATACTACATCATGTAATATAAAAATGCTAGTGTGGCCATGAAATCAGATGACCACTTACTTGAATTCTCCTGACACTTTCCTTAAGTAGGGAGAGAAAATAAGAGAAAATAATCTCAAATTATACTTGAGACTGATAACCATAATCCATAAATACAAGAAAATCCATCTTCCTCGATGACTGCAAAAAATTCGCAAAAGGGTCTCGTATATCATGAAGTCCTTCATTTGGCTAATCCTTCTCAAATTGCAATGCAACAATTTTTTCTTTCGTATCCTCTAGATTAGAGAAAAGGTTTATGTGTTCTTGCATATCTTTGATTGAGGTAGCCACATCTTGAATAAAATAATGTCTACATCCACGTGGTCTATAAAAACTTGTTCTTCTTCATTATTTCCTTGTAACTCTAGGTAATTATTTTCATAAGTTATCTCATGAGATGAAAACTGATAAAATGAATGACATGAAGAACAAACAGATCTACTATCATTATCCCTTTCTTAGTCATTTGAAAACTGTTGAATATGTTAATCAAGCTCAATAAAACAAACATTTTGTACATTAATTTTGAACTAAGTGGATGAATTATGATTTTAATAAACAAGAATTAATTCTTCATTATAACTGAGTTGATTGTTTTCAAGTTCTCTGGAAAGGTGTAATTTTTTTTCAATTTCCTCGTCAAGTTGAGGAGAAAGCATGTCATTGAGATGCATATTTGTTTACTTTTCAGCCAGGGGAAAAATAACTACTTGTTGATAATTTTCTTCAGTGTCACGGCAGCTAGCTTCTAAACCTTCTTCCTAGTTAAAAGGGTTCTCATGAATAACCTCTACTATGTCATCATCACTAAATTGATCATTAAAAGTTTTCAAAATTCTCAATAAAGTTATCAAAATGTTTGCAACAGTGTTTGACTAACAACAAGGAAGGATGAAATTGTTTATATCTCTCATAAAATACAATATTAGAATATATAGGAGAATACAAGCACTCATTTGGAAATATTTTGTACCATGTTTATGCATTCCTATCCAAGGATTCCATGAACATCTTGATCAGGCAGTCCTCATGAAATTGACCATTGAATCTATGCACATTCATGTGAAATTTAACAAAATGAAGAGTAGCATCATCTCCTACCTTATCTATGAATTTTCGCAGATAATCTTGTCAATATTCACAAGGCATGCAGCTTGCAAATCCTGGAATATGAATATGATGCATAGGGGAATACTTTGTAGGTCCTGATCCATCTCAAGCTCAAAGAGTCTTTAATGAAACCCTGATTTCTCAATCTTGCTACCAATGGAGTCTTTCGATCAGCTTGAAACTTGATCGGAGCTGCTAGGTGAATGTTTCAGACTTCATTTGTCTGACTCTTGTCCACCATCAACAACCAAATATTAAAGTTTGATGATCTTTTTCAAAGAATATAAAGCCTTTCGTTCCTCGACAACGACGCAAGAATGTTATCACTCGATGATTTTCCTATACTGAAGAGAGAAATTTTAGAGGTAACCATAAACCACTTTTAGGCTAGAATATAGCACCTCTAGCCTTGGAGATGGCTCTCTCACTTAGGTTGGTTAACTAATTAGATATTAGGATAGGTATAGTGTTCAATAAGGTGTGATTTTCAAACTTCTATTGATGAGAAAAGAGATAGATCCATTAGGCATGGAGTCATGTAAAACTGTTTTTTTGTCGAGTGATATGATGAAGAAAGAAAGGGTTTCTCCACAGGGGAAAGGAAGGCAGTCTTGGTGGTGAAATTTAAGTTAAATCACTGTAGGAGGATGAGTGAAAAAAGCTGGAGGAAAATGCATAGAGAATCAAAAACATAGATGAATTCTAAATGTTCCTTTAAGATGGAAACATAGATCACTTCGCAAAACTAAATCAAAGCACCATTAAGATTAATAGTGAGTTAAACATCTGGTTTTTCTAAGAAAGAAGACTTACATTTCATATATGTAAACTAATGAGGCAAACTTAAAAGATAAAATAAGAAAAACACCATCAAGACCTGACACAGGAATCCCTTCAAATCATCTTATGTCTTTCATTCATTCACTAGCACGATTTTAAAAAAATATAGTGCACAAAACTCTGTTTTTCCCTAATATGACCAACAAAACCATTCACTATGTTTTTCCTCTCTATACACACTGTGAGGTTCGATATATCACTCCAGGTAGTCGAAATTATTGATTAAAAAAACTTCCAACTAGATACATTGAAGTTTTAGTTCATATACTTAAAAATAGGAGTGGTTTTCCTTACAACCAATCTATGCCTAAAACAACACCAACTTAGAATATTTGCAAATAAACATTAAATACACCTCCTAAGACAATACTCCACCTATCCACATCATCCAAACTGCTTCTAGAAACCAAAAATTTGAAATGTGAAGTGAAATGGTGCTGATTGTCCAGTTTTCCTGTGCCAGTTGCTACAAAATAGGGACTGAATTTCTGGAAAAATAGGGGTCAACAACTAGCTCATATCTCTTGAATCCTAATAGTTGTTACGAAAAAAAGGAGTTTTTGTATATGAGAGTGTCCTTGAGATAAAACTTTCTTAGTTTCCAAATATTCTTCTCCACCGCCTCACAATATGCACCTAAACATCATAGCTAAAACATGAAATGACAAAACCTGAAAAATTTGATACAAAGATGCATTTGAATATTTCAATATGTGTCACTTGTGTGGAAACTGAAGGAGGTTTGTGTTCCCAGGTCCGTGCTAGAAAAAACCTCTTTTGATATTTAGCTCCATTTCGTTGCAAACAACTTTTTAAAATGATGAAAAAAACAGTTAGTTTCATAGCAAATTCATAGCAACTCCAAGTAGCCCTCCATGCTTTGTATGGTTGCACACCTCTTGTGGAAAAATTGATCAAATGGGTAGGCTTAAAATTTCTCTTCCATGGTGTATAACTCTTGAAGTAGTCTCTCCAACACTTGCACACCTTCTAGATGGTTGATTCCCACTTACGCAATAGTTTCACAACAAGTCCATCATTCTGAGCTTATGATGACTTTTCTACTTCAAAATGGTTAAAGAGCACTCAAAAAGGCTCCAACACTTCACCAAAATGAGGGACTATGTAACTTGCGCTGCAAATACGAAAGCACATCCAAGGTTGGTATACTTCGGGTCTTCTGCAAATTCTCATACTCATGTAAATTTATTTTAATTAAAAGCTAATTTAGATTTAAAAAACAACTAGATAAGCTCAAGGCTTTGGAGGGGAATAGTAAAATACCCAAAATCGCTACCTAAACAGCTTTCTACCCAAGCCAAAAGAAAATCCACATTATCTAGTCCAAATCTAATCAACTTAATTTATTTTTATTTTAAAAAGAATACATGTAAACCCTAAATTAACTACACAAAGAAATACACTTTTCCAATTTTCCTTCATACTCCACTTTGAAATGTATCTCTCTAACCAATCATATAAATTTAGATCCCAAAATGAAATCAATATGAAACGATATCCATATATACACCATGCCCGCTTGGACATTTCTCAAGGCGTGTCAAATTCTTAACCATGCTCCATCATCAGCAACCGGCAACCCCACCAATAGTGAAGAGTATCTGCAAACTAAAATATAATAAATTAATTACTATGGAAACAAACATATATATACGTATATGTATATGTACTAGGGCCTGCGGTACACCATTGAATTCCAATTTTCCCCTCACCATAGTGCGAAGGCAGAGAAGTAATGTAAACTCGCAACGTTGTGCTGTGCATTGCCTCACCATCGTGGATCGTATAAATACTGATTCTAACTGACTGATCGATCAAATTTGCGATCATATCTAAAAACGTTGATTTTGGATGAGCATATGTCTTTATTACTGACAGCTATCTTTGTTTCAATGGAAGAAAGGAAGTTCAATTTCAATGGTGGAAACTTGGAAAGTGCCTGCCACTTCAGTTTTCCAATCGCCATGAGCGCACACAAACAATGGATTTGGATTTTTCCTGTATTCTTTTGGCTCTTTGCAGATACTATGTCATCCGCTTGGATTCAAGTGGGCTGTTACCGTAGCCATGAGCACACAGAAACAGTGGATCTGGAATTCCCCTACATTCTCTCAGGCTGTTTGCTGGCATTATGTCATCGGATTGGATTCAAGTGAGCTCTGGCATTATTATTAGAATTTAGAGGAGATTGGTCGAATCTGCCATGCTCCTACAAATACCGCCACTCGAAATATAACTCCTCCTCCATCGCTATCTATATTCTAATCTAATATCCATACTGTTATTCGAAAATATCTTCTTAAAATTCCCTTGTCTCGATTAATAAATCTGAATCCCCATGTGCATCCCAATTCAGCGATCTTCAAAATCTCTCCATTAATAAATGTGAATCCCCATGTGCATCCCAATTCAGGGATCTTCAAAATCGTGGACTTCGTTTAATCTGGATCTCCAAAATCAAGGATTTGATATGAAGATCCGTGTGTTCCTTCCTTAAAGTTGGTGACAACTCCAAAAGCAGGGTACCTTGTTGAGTGTTCAAGCTATTTACCATTGTACATTGTGCGTCCAGGATTGACGCAGACACCCGGCTATACAGCTGTATGTACCCAGTATTCTGTATGACTGTATCCTGTCAAAATAACTTGATCGGGAAAACATAACGTAGGTCGTACGATTATGGGAGATAAACCAAATCAGTCTACGTTAAAACAATTCTTTAGTGGATTGCTCCGTTTGATTCAATTTTTTTAGTGTCAACAGCTCACTGTTGTAAGTATCACGTAGGGTCATTTTTGTCTTACTCGTGACGCGTAAATTACGTTTATATTTTTATTTAATTTTTATGAAAGGGAATGATGAAATTTTATTGGAGTTGAGGTGGAGTTAATTGTGTAATTTTTTAAAATGTTCAAATATGTGTTACGATGTTTTGGATATATGGTGATTGGGTGTTCTTTTAAGGCACTTCTTGATGTGAAGTTATTCGGACATGTTGAAGATGTAGTCGTGCCAAACTTACAAAAAAAAGAAAAATTAGAATATCATTGTAAAGCCACACAATCTTATTTTTATATCAAAATTAATATTTTGATAATATTAGCAGTTGCTCCTAAAGGTGCAAAAGAAAAATCAGAATATCATTGTAAATTCATACAATCTTATTTTAGTATCAAAATTAATATTTTGATAATATTAGCAATTGCTCCTAAGAGTGCAAAGGTACACTGAAACAGTAAAAGATTTGGCAAAATCAAGAAAGTTGAGAAGACAAAATGGATCAATTTTCTCACGGTTGATTTCGATAGCATGCTTGCACCTTCTTGCCGCGCACCAAGATTGTGGTCGGTGTGACTATGCTATATCGGCGAGCTTCAACATCTGCACTCAATATTGTCGAGCGAAATTGTGATTTTTGATTGTTTAAACTGCATTTTTAAACATTCTGAAGACCTAAAATTTTCAAATTTTATAAGTCAAACTTTTAATTTAACACATATCTACTAATTTCAATAAATTTTTTTGAAAATTATGCCATGTAAACTCCAAAAATTAGAATAATTAAACTACATTTTTTTTTCAATAGTCATGAATTGTTGTGCACAATGATGCTTTTTTAAATGAAAACACATGTCCATCATGAGTATTGGGCGGGTACGATTTGGTTGTTTGCATTTTACATTTAACTATATGTCAAGGCACCAATGAATGTTCCTTCTACAAATTACAACACATGTCCATGCTACGCGTATTGGGTAAGTGAGGTATGGCACATGCTTGGAGTACTCGTTCGGTGAGGTATGACCCTTTTAGGGAGTAATGTTCAACTTGAGAAGAAAATAGGAGAAGTTGGCTTTGTATGTGTTGCTAAAATTTACCTAGTGAAGATAATGATTGATATCAAGGAAAAGTTTAAGGATGGAATGAATTTTATTAGTCCCTAATAAGCAAATTGTAAAATTTTTGGCAATATTTTTGTAAAAATAATTGTATTTCTAATCATTTTATAATATTCTATATAAAATTTTGAAGATTTTTAAGGTAAAATAATTTTATAATATAAAATTTGGCGAATCATTTTTAGAAAAAATAGAAATTGGCGAATAATGTTTTTGGAAAAAAACATGGAAAATTAGCCTACCTGTGAGTATTAGCCTCTAAAATTTTCCATGCTTGATGCCTACTCGTGTCAATGAACAATAAATTTGGCTTGGAATGGTACCATCCTTCGCATAGGTCTATTTCTTCTTTCATGTTGTTCCACTTTTATTCAGGTTACTGTAATTGAATTCAGGTTAAAGTTCTCCGATTAATCTGAAACAACCCATATGTAACCAATATCCATAAGATCTGGTTCATCCTTCACTATCTAGGAAACTATAATAAGGAACTTTTCCAACTAAATGGAGATAAATTAAAAATAAATTTACATCCCCTCCAATTCAAAACAAAGGTGCAATGCACTAATGGGCATTGCAAGCTCATGGTGATAATGCTAGTTAAATAGGCATACGAATGTGCACTTCACAACAATGCAACAATGACCACTCTCAAGTAGCAATAGTAAATAATTTTTTATATAGGTCTCTAAATTTAATGAATTTCTTTATTAAGTTAGATGTAATCCAAATGTAGACTTGTTAAAAAAGAAGAAGCAAAATCAGTACAAAGATTTAGGGAAGCTCGCAACTAGCACTCGGTGGCTGCAAAAATTACATTGGTAAAAATAAATGAATTCAAATTCCATTATCATTTCAAATGTGTAAAAGACAGTTCCACAAACATAGCAAGGTGCCAAATGTCAACAAATCAAAACATGTCCCATATGCTTAGCATATTTCATAAAATAAAATAGAATTCATATCACTAATTCTTGGCCTTCCAAACTAAATTTGTTCAAAAGGTGCAAGGAACAAAACACTCCTTTTACAAAATCGACTTGGAAAAATCAAAATCCTTTAGGTACCATTTGTTGGATCTTGTGCTTGCTTCCAACTCTTGATTGGTCCAAAAAGTTGTGATATAAAGGAATAAAGAATAAAGAGTTGCCACTATAATCTAGTGTCAAAAAATGAAAATTCAAAGTTGAAATGAAAATTTCTCAAAGATAAAATCAACTAAGCCCACCTCAAGGAGAGAGTAAAAATTCATTATACACTATTGCTGATATTTTTCCAATTCATAAACTGGTGTATGTGGTTTCTTAGGGAGAGGTATAACTCGTATGGGACCCTTCGAAGCATGATATGAACATGTGGCTCGAGGAAATGTCAGAACTAGGGGGCACTACTCGAACTTCTGGAATTGGAGGTCGTGGAAGGGGAATCACACCCATATATCTTGGTGGACATGGAGGAAAAGTGGAACACACTATAGGATGCTAGGGAGCCATATATCAGGGCATATCTGTGGGTGTAGCACCAAGAACTGGACAATTTTTATGTTTTGGCATAAAACATTTCCAATAATCAAACAAACACATCATACTAAAAAACACTTATCCATAAACAAATATTATAGGCACGAGGGAAGGAAACACCATGATCACTACATAATTGATTGTTATAGAGTGAAAAAGGAATGAGAATATTTTTTAACAGAATCCATAGTCCATAACGCAAAGGAACAAATTATTCAATTCACAACAAAATCAGGCCAATTCAACTTACTTTGGATTAATACCACATATGATTGTCAATGAGTGGTATTACATATGATTGGTACCAAATTTTTGAGAACTTCACATCGAGAAAGGAACATGCAAATCTCAATATTTTGTGGTTTGAGTCCAAATGCTATGTAAAAAAATTCTCCATGGAATTTTTTTCATGGTTTTCAAAATAAAGTGCGAAAACCTCAATATATGGAACCTCATGGCCATGGTGAGGGACTAAGAAAAGGAAAGATATATGAAGATAAAATTCTTGTTCTATCTATATTGGTGTTTTGTGGTTTTCTTTGCAGGCATTATATGGGTAGCTGATTATATAATAACTCAAAGGTCTAAGTCTTACCGAAAACCGGATAATTATCTCCAAGAATGACACATTCAAGTTGCGTTTCTTCAAGCTTAGTGGCACAAATACATGATATATCAACATTTTTTATGCAAAAATCTCTCTCAAAAACCTTACGTTCTCATCTCGTGACAATAGTGTACATACTCTACATAGATCAAAACACCTAGAAAATATTGTAGAATATATCTCATTAGATGTTAAAATATTGCAGATTCACATATTCGTTATAAGCAAGGAAATTATGTAAGCAGGAACCATAGTAAAGTATTTTGAAAGGTTACATGTTGTGGGAAATGAACGTTAGACTTGATAACATCTTCATATCAATTTAAATGGCATAAAAGAAATTTCATATGAAGTTTACAATAGAATTCATCAATTTTTTTCTCATATGAGATAGAAAATAAGATAAGTATCATCAGGAAAGTGAAAATATGATATTCTTTACTATTACCTAGATTTTCCCAAGGCTTGTTGCTTAAAATGTCTAAAAATACGTAGGTGTCTTATTCATGTGGGAAGATGAACCTCTACGTGTTTTTGATCACAAAGTGTAGTCCTTCATGTAATTACACCATCCTCCACCCTAGTATGAAACAAAATTCCTTTTTTAGATAGACCCAAATATCAAGATCATATTTATTACCGTAGAGCATATGTTTGCAGAGTTTTGTTTTGATATTTAATATCAATATTTTTATACTGCATCATTTAGATTTGATACACTGGTCAAATGCACTTCATTTATGTTCAAACATTTATTTATATTTTTATGTTTTAGAAAATCTAGTTGTTAAAAAGCTTAATCAAAATCTAAATGATTGATCCAATTCAAGTGAATATTTCAAATAGTATCACAATTCGATACTTGCTAGCATCTGTAGTTGCTGCTCTCTCGACAAGTCCCAGAATCACTTTTATTTCATTGTTTTTTTTAAGAATCCTAACATAATTTGGGCCTCTTAATCTCTCACAAATGGGCTACATCCTTCAATGTTGTATAAAAACTGATAATATTGATCACAATTCATGCAAAACTATACAATAAATCTATATGATGATATCTCTTCATCAAAGCCATTCTACATGAGCAATATTGCAGATGTTTACAATGAACAAATTAGCTAAGAATCCTAGTAATTTCTTATATACATATATGTACAACCCCCTTGAGGAATAAAGCTCCAAAATATCTCATGGACTAGGGTACTTACTTCTTATTTTCCCCACTAGTAGAAATAACATTGGTTCCATGAATCCATTGTATTTTCTGAAATAAAAAACTAAACAACATTATACCACTGGCACCCAAGAGGAAGAAAAGAGCCCTTAACATGAGTGGAAAAGTGTCTCCACAAGATGTTCTACTGCAGGGAACTCTCACTCATACGGACCTCCTATCAGCATGACAACTTCACACATGGTGAGAATGAGTATCCTGCCATCAAGGCAGGAAAAGGGATATCACAACATAAATCACCATAAATAAACTCCACATCAATTACACATAAATATTCCACATCTTACATCAGCAGGAATTAACAACAATAAATACACATGAAGAATCTACATCATACACCAAGCAGGAATCGACATGACATAAAGCATCTTATAGCAACAATAAATGATGTGGAAACAACACTCCATATACCTCAACTCTATTGTTGTGTGAAGAATAGGTTGCTGAATCATTGGATCTGAATGCTCCATCACAAACGTGGCATCAGATGGCAAGAAGTCGACTATCCACATGTTGAAATCTGACACCCTCATCCCATGCTAGAAACTGACCAAAAAATATAAGGCTCAGATGGAAAATCCGAGTGTACCATCGAGCTCATATCACCGAGAGGTGTAGAATTGACTATCAATTTGTTGAATTCTGACACTGTCGAAATCTGGGCCATAAGGAATCTTTTATATTCCCCTTAGATTTCTGAAATATGCTTCTCCACATGGAATCTGGAAATCTACATCTCAAAATAGGAATCTGATCTCACCATTGGGATCCTTGCGAAATTCTAAGAATAATGAGTATAAATTTGACCTCATTCTTACACTGCTGAATTTCGGCCTCTAAGGAATTTGAAAGATTCCCTCTTGATTCATGAAGATTCTCCTCCATAAGGAATCTAAAAAACCACTGCCGAAAAGGCGAATCTAATATCACCATTATGTTCCCTGTGGAATGAGAAAAATCACTGTAAACTTGAGCATATTCTGATAAAAAGAAATTTTAGCTTCACGAGGGAATCTCTGGGCATCAAAGGAATATTATGTCTCAAAATTCATGTCATCATTATGCCTCCTCTGCCTCGAACTGTGTTCCTATATCTGCCTCCCCCCCCCCCCCCCCCCCCCCCCGGGACGAAAAATGACAGGTTTATATATAGAAAAAGTGGCCACCAAGAAAGGCAGTTGTGGTGCATTGGTCAGTTTTCGAAATAGGAGGAGAAGGGTTGAGGGATCAAATCCCGCCCCTCCATTTTTTTTACACAAATGTATTAGAATAATGAAATGTGGGTGGGAAAGTCTGCTCCATGTGGCCCAATCGACCCCAAAATTCCATTCAATGCATTATTTTCAACGCATATAAATATGGAGTTGGTTATGGTGGGTGGGTGGGTCCGCTCCATGTAGCCCAACCTAACCCAACCGCTTTCACTTGTATGGTGGCGTAAAGGCATTAGGGAGGGGGCGCGAATCATGACCCCTCCCCCCCTTTTTTTAAATATATATTTTAATAATAAAAAAAAAATATTTTTTAAATTCTCAATTTTTGACCGAAGGAGTCAAATTAATGATCCCACAAATTCGCCTGGAATCCGTCCGGATCTGGCTAGAATCTGGTGGCTATATTCCTACGAAATTGCATTCCCCTTAGCATGTCAAGTCATCCATCCAACCTTATAACTTTGACCAGCTCTAAATTTCACATACGAACTTGGTTTGATGAACCGTATGCACCGTTGGGATCAAGAAAAAGAGATAATCAACTTGAAATTGATTTCCACATTTCCATCACTTTGATTTTTGAGCTTTCATAAGTCCTCTTTGTCCCCTGTGTGTCTTTGGAGCCCCCTAGATCAGGTTCAAAAGCTAAAATTGTGACCATGTGAAGATAAAATGTCGATGAAATTCATGTAAATAATTTAGATCTTGGTTATCTATATTTTTAGATATATGTTCATAAGAAGTTAAGGTTTTTGCATTCTCCAAAATTTAGTGTCAAATAGGTGACCTTGGCAAAATTGTCATAACTTCCTCTATGAGAATCTGATTTAAATTTTGTAAAAATTGATTAAAAATCCACAGAAGATAGCTTTTATTAATTAATTTTTCCAGTCAAAGGTTGAAATTGTGACAAGTGGAATTCCTTACCAGTTCACTCTACTGAACTAGTGCATAATCAGGACATCATCCGAGATTGGGCATAACATTACCTTGAAGAATCCAATTTTTGTTGAACTTGTGGAATTGGAAAGAATAATTAGAGGAATTTTAGAAATTGGAAATATAAAATTACAAAGCTACAATATTTTCAATATATAGCTCCTAGAAAGCAAGAAAAAGGTGTGTATTTTTAAAATTTCGCATAACTTTTGTTTGAAAAAGAAATTTGAAGTGATTTCAGGGAATATTAAGGTGTAGATATCAGTGCTTGATTACAAAATCCATCGAAAGAAAAAAAAGGAAATACTTTGTAACGAACTATAAATCTCTCCTATGACACATTAATAAGAGGAACAAATGCAACATGATATCTCAAAATTATGAGACTAAGTGCAACAAATTTCGGTTTGGAAAAAAGTAAAAAAAGAAAGAATTGGAAGCCATGACAAATTTTAAGTTAGATGGTATAAAAAGGGAAATGGGATTTTGGAATGATAGTTGAAAAACAAACATGGAAGCAATGTTGAATATCAAGATAGAAGCGTTAAAGAAAGGTTTCAAAAAGTTTCTAGAAGAAAGGATTTCCTATGGTGACAAGGTAATCCATGAAAATTGTAATGAGGATAAAATGAATTTGAATTATGATTCTAGAGACTCCAATATTTTTTTTAAGAATCACCACATACTAAATATGGATATGAGGAAGTTTGATGGAAAGGATCCGGTAACAAGGAGACTACAAATGGAGAAATATTTTAGTCTCCATGATTTGCAACACACACAAAAGGTACGCATTGCATATTTATATTTAGAACCCCAATCAATTTGTATGGTATCAATGGCTTTGTTCTTGTAAACCACTTGACACTTGGTAAATCTTACAGATGAAATGATAGCACATTATGAGCATACAAATATCAACACCTTCTTTAGCCAATTGATAAATATCAAGCAGAAGAGTTCAATGGCAGAGCACTTTGAGGACTTCCAAAAATTGAAGGTTAGGGTAAATAATATCCCATAGGAGCATAGGATTTATGTCTTCATGGGTACTTTAAATGACAACATCCAACATGAGGTTTGTCTTTAGGAAGCTCATTCATTGGAGAAGGAATTCAACGTGGCAATAAAAGTTGAAAACAAAACTATGGAAACAAGGAGGTCTACTACTCACAACTATAAAGATGGAAGTGTTGTTCCTCCTAGACTTCCACAACCTACAAGGTTGACACAACAATAATTGGAGGAAAAAAATATAAAAATGTCTTTATTACAATTTTGATAACAAGCACAATAAGGGTCATAAGTGTGCTGAGAAGAAATTATTCTACATATATTGTGAAAAGGAGAAAGAAAATGAACAATAAACATCAAAAGAGGAGGATATACACTACGAACCTACCCTAGAGAAAGAAGAAATGAATTCGAATATATCTTGTAATGTAATAGCAGGAATTACCACTCCTCAAACTCTCGAGATAGAAGGATATATCGAAGAAGATGATTTCAAGTCTGAGATTTAGGGTTTTCGTCGATGGATTCACGATTATCGGCTTCTCTACCCTATGACGCCGACCTTATTCTTCAGCTCTCATCCCGCCTGGCGGTGAGTTCCAGTCCTGCGGTGACTTTCACCCTGGAAAGCTTGCCCCCACGGAAGTTCCCGTTGCAGACCCATTACTGGTTTAATGGCGTTCGATCAGATTCACAAGGAACTGCCAAATCATCACCTCCCCTGGCCGCGGACTTGCAAGATCTGCGTAAGTTACTGCAGAATGGGGTTCTTCAGATCTCGGATCCCTTCCTTTTGTTATGTGGCGCGGTGGCCCAGATGAGCGATCTGGCCGCCTATTCACTTGGCTGTCGGCACTACGCCCTCCCTAATCTTTATTGCCAGTTTTCTCCCGATGATGGCCCTCGCCGCGGCGTCCAAGGGCAGGGGTTCTGCGACTCAACTCAAGGGTTGGTGATCCAGCCTTGTAGATCTCTTGGAACGGATCCAGCCTTCTCAGCCTCCATCAACAGCTTGGATCCTCTTCAAATTCATTCTGAATCTTTTCAAATACAGGTCTCTCTCCCAACGGGCAAAACCTTGCTCCTTTGGGTACAGTCTTCTGTCTCGGGGCTTCTCCTCTCTGCAGCCATCGAACAGAAATTGAGGATCTCGTCCTCTTGGTTCAGGCTCCTTTCTGCTGGTAAGCAGCTCGCTGATCATTTACCTCTATCTTTTTACAATATAGAGCGGAATGCCACAGTGGTTCTGTCTTATCGACTAAGGGGAGGCGCAGTAGGGCAGTCCTCTACTCCCAAGGGTTTTTCCTACAAGGAGGCTGTCAAAACCTCCTCTTCTTCACCCTCAGCCCCAACCCCAGAGGCTCCCAAGCCTTTTTTGGTAGATAAATTGGAAGAAGTTCCTTTAGCAGAGATAACCCACCCAGATCTGGCTGGGGTGCGCCAACTCTATGAGGAAAAGGCCCTCATTTGCAGATTCAATGGTCTATGGCCGCGATCAGAAGATCTTTACAGCTGGGTTCATTCCACCTGGACCAAGCACTCCAAAATCATTTTGTGCTCCAAAGGTTTTTTCATTGTCATTCTAGCTCATAGCGAGGATTATCAAACTGCCCTCACCGGTGGTCCCTGGTTTTGGGGCAAGGCTGGGCTTTTCTTAACCCCTTGGTTTCTAGACTTCGATCCCTCCACGGCAGTGATCACCAAACTCCCGATCTGGGTTCGGCTTCCCAACCTGCCTGCTCACCTTTGGCATTGTGCAGTTTTCGAAGCCATTGGGAACACTCTTGGGCGTTTCCTTGCCACAGATCCGTCAAGAGGCTTAAATGGTATCTACACCTACGGCAGAATCTGTGCAGAAATTGATATCAGCGAAGGGCTTCCGGACCATATCATTCTCAAAGTTGGGGATTTCTCCTGGCCGCAGCCTCTTGACTATGAGAACACAGCTTTCCGTTGTCGGCACTATCATCAGATCGGGCATCTTCAGAACTCTTGTGCTCAGTTTCTAGCCAGTCAGAAATCTGGTAAACGCAAACCAAGAAATAAAAGCTGGAAACCTTTTGAATCCCCCTTGGAGGACCCTGATTCCAGCAGCTCTGAAGAAGAAGAAGAAAGTGATTCGGATGAGGAGATTGCAACTCAACAGCAGCGTTCTCCCTCTGATGTTCCCGAGAGGCCCCCTGTCTCCTCCGCTATTCAGAAACGCCCGCACATCTCCAGTTCCTCCGATTCAGACAAAGACGCTCCTCCTGGGAGCCGTACTGATCTGCAAGTGATCGCCGCAACCCCAGGCCCTGATGGTTGGGTCAGAGTGGTCAACAAGAAAGGGAAGAAATCTCGCATTATGCACTCAACCCCTTCTGGTTGAGTTTTCAGTCTTTTCTAATGATTAATCTTGTCTGTCCTTCTGCTTCGTGTAGCCTGTTATGCTTTCGCTGCTAGTCCACGGGCAAATAGCGTGTCTCCGTCTGTCTATGTCAGCTGGCTGCCTTCAGCTATCAGCAGCTCTTCTTGCTGTATAGCTCGACTCTATCTTGGCTAGTCTGTCTAGGTTGGTAACTCTTGTTATGTCTGGGGATCACGGTTCTATGATGGTCTTCTACCAGCATAACCCTTTGTAATTCATGTACCTTTGAGGCTTTTAATACAATTACTTACTTACAAAAAGAGATAGAAGGATATATCAAGATGAAAAATGTAATAGTGTTGATTGATTCAAGTAGTACATATAATTTTATTCATTGTAAGATAGCCAATTAATTGAATTGCTTCCTATATCTAGCACCAGAGTGACAAGTGATGGTTGCAAATGGAGGAACAATAAACTGCCCTGGAAAGTTCCATAATATCAAGATAACCATGGTGTAATATGTATTGACTAGTCCAATTCCTTTCATTCCAATGGGTGGTGATGATGTTGTACTAGGAGTCCAGTGGTTACAACCTTTAGGGACAATAATTTTTAATTGTCAAGAAATTGTCTTCAATTTTTTTGGGAAGGCAAGGAATTTGAATTAATGGATATCATATGGGAAACAAGAAATATAATCAGCCCTAATTGCATGAAAAATATTCTTAATAAATAAAAACGAGGCAGAATTGCACAATTATGTTCACTGTAGTTTCAAACATCGAAATCATATATTCTCAAGATCTTCAAAAAGTCCCGGAAAATCATTCCAAGGCATTTGGGACTCCCAAAGTCCTCCCACCTATTTTTTATCATGATAACTCTATTCATTTCATTCCTGGAAGTGTTCCTCCAAATACCATACCTTAAAGATATCCCTATGCCCAAAAAAGTTAAATTTAATGTATAGTTGCAGAAATGCTAGATGCTGGTGTAATTCAGCCTAGTCAAAGTTCTTTCTTTGATCCAGTAGTATAGGTGCACATGAAGTATGGATCATGGCATATTTTTCCAAATTATAGGGAGCTCACTAATCTCACTATTAAAGACAAATTTCCCATTCCTGCCATTGATGAATTACATGGAAAAATTTAATTTACCAAGTTGGACCTTCGTTTAGGATATCAGAAATTAGATTGAATATTGAACACATTCTAATAATAACATTTAGAGCTCATGAGGTTCATTAGGAATTTTTGTTCATGCATTTTGGCCTTACTAATACACCTTCCACATTTCAAGGTTTGATGAATTTCATTTTAAAACCCCACCTTAGAAAATATATGTTAGTATTTTTTGATGATATACTAATCTACAACCAATCTTCAAAGAATCATGTTCAAGACGTTGAAAGGGTGCTAAAACTATTGAAGAGGGAAAAATTATATGAAAAATCCTCCAAATTCTTCTTTGGAGTACAGGAGGTGGAATATTTGGGTCATATTGTATCTCATGAGGGTGTTAAGGTAGACCCAAATAAAATTCAAGCCATTGAGGAATGGAGAATATCCATAACCATAAAGCATTTTCGAAGATTTATCAGGTTGATAGAGTATTATCCAAAGTTTGTTAATACTTATGGGAGAATATCAGCATCTCTAACAACATTACTAAAGAACGATGCATTTTATTCGACTCCGGAAGCAACTAAGGCCTTTGAACATCTAAAAGAGGAAATATTCCAAGAACTATTCTTAGCTACACCAAACATCAAAAAACCTTTTATTGTGAAATGTGATTCGTGAGAAAATGGAATTGGTTCTATTTTTATGCAAGAAGGAAGACCCATTTCTTTTGAAATTCGTCCAATCAAGTGAAATTATTTACACAAATCTATTTATGAGAAGGAAATGTTGGTAATACTACATGCACTAAATAAATGATGACCTTACCTAATGGGAAGGCACTTCTAGGTAAAAACATATCATGATAGTCTTAAATACTTTTTTGGAACATATATTATATTCATAAGAGTAGAATAATTGGGTCACAAAGACATTGGATTAAGACTTTGAAATCATATACAATAAATGGAAGCAAAATGTCGTTGGAGATGCAATATCAATAAAGGATGAGGATGTGGAAGCATCATTTCGTGCCATTTTTATTATCCAACCTGATTGGATAACCAAAGTAAGGGATGAATGGAAGAATGATGAAGAGGTGTGGACACTGATTCAAATGTTGCAACAAGATCCAAGTACATATGATACATTTAGCTATAAAAATGATTCATTATGGTACACAAATAACTTATATCTTTGTATGAATTCTGAATTCAAGAAAAATATTCTTTTGGAAATGCATACCCCCCTCTTAGGAGGGCATTCAATATTTTTTTAAAAATTACCATAGGGTTAAGAAGAATTTTTTTGGGATTACCTTAAATCCGATATTCAAAATTTTGTGGGAGAATGTTTGGTTTTCCAACAAAATAAAGTTGAGACAATTAACACCATGGGTCTGTTACAACCTTTAGCCATTCGAATTCACCATTGGGAGGAGGTCCAAATTGATTTTATCACAGGTTTACCCAAGTCTGAAGGAAATAGTGTCACGATTATGGTAGTTGTTAAACATACCAAGTATGCACACTTTTGTGCATTATCTCATCCTTTTAAAGCTAGTACAATTTCTACTGCATTTATGTAAAAAAATCAAAAAATACATGGAAACCCAAAGACTATTGTAAGTGACCGAGTTCCCATTTTCACTGGAGATTTTTAGACAAAATTATTTTTTTGTCTTGGTCATCAATTGGCTCATAGATCACCTTATAATCATAAATCTAATGGGAAAAATGAGATGGTGATAAAATGTTTGGAAGAATATATTTGTTTCTTTTTATTTGATAAATAAACACAATGGGTCAGAATTGAATGAAATAACAAGCATATCAACATCGTAGTGAAATCATTTTTGATGTAGGTGACTGGGTATTTTTACCGTTACAACCATACAAACAAATTCCCCTCAAGCAATATAAGAATGATAATAAATTATCACCCAATTACAAGGTGTTGCAAAAGGTTGGTATTGTCGCATACAAATTGGAGTTTCCTGCATCTGTCCAAGTACGCCTATTTTTCCTTTCTTCATGATCAAAGAAGGTTATTGGTGAAAATATCTGAGCTCAAACAGTGTTGTAAGAACTTGACAAAGAATGAAAACTAATATTTTAGCTTGAAGTAGTCATGGAAACAAGAACCCAATAGAAAAAGAATTGATTAATTTCAGAGTATCTCATTAAGTGGAAGAACTTACCCATTGAAGATTCCACATGGGAGGATGAGAATTTTATACAAGCACATCTAAAAATACTCAAGTGTTGAGGACAACACTTTTTTGAAGGAGAGGTTCATGTTACGTCCCTATAATACAGGAGTATTCCCCTTATTTTACCATTATTGTATCTCCCAGTTGTTATTTTTGTTCCTCATAGAAGCCAACTATTGTTATTTTTTTTCCCGTACATTTTATTGTTATGTAGGATTTGATTATATAGTGACCCTTTACAATTATATATATACGAAGGAGGCCTTATCATTTGAACCATAAAATAATTGTTCATTTATGTGATGTAAAGGAGGCTTCCCCCTCTAAGAGGCTATTTCTCAAGTCGTTGATCTATATCTTCTTATATTTTGTGAGTTGGTTGCATAAAAAATTCAAAATTATCATACAGCCAACCAATAAAAACTATATTGGAATGATACATTTTTCTATATACTTAGTAGAACATTCCCTTTCAAGACCTATAACAAATTATTTTGATTTATGATTTGATATCTAGACTTGCTTGAAAATTAGGAATGTTCTTTTTCTTGGATAATGTTTCAAATAATCTCTAGAGTGGGTGCTCATATAGGAGGTCATCCTTCTAAAATTAATATGAGTGTCTTCATACATAAATGAAGTTGGTAGGTTACCTTCTAAGTGGAATCCTACATGTATGCAAGTGTAATGTACTTAGAAAGTATGTTAGCCAAGACAAAAGAGGTTGAATTTGATCACGTGGTAGTTAGGTGAAGTACAATCTATCGAGCGTTCATCTTGCAGGGGAATTTCAAAGGTTGTAATGAGAAATTATTGCAGAAGGATTATTTATGATGATACAGAGGGATGTTTATAGATTTAGATACCCTATCTATTGTATTTTCCACAAATAACTTACACCATCCTTGGGTTTCTGTGATATTTTATATGGTTTCTATTCCTCTAGCTCAGCTAGTAAATCAGAACTAAAATTTATTTCTAAGCACCAAAAAACACTCTAATTCATGTATGGCTAGTAGTGATACTCAACTAGAAACTAACTTGTAGAGGGAGTTCAAAATTCAACACATTATGAAAAGGGCTTAGACATTTAATGTTTGGTTTATCTGTTATCTTCATCTAGAATTTTGTGTCAATTTTGAATATTTTTGTTTCTAGTTGTATATCCACTCCCTTGGGCTATTTATTCTATGATGAATGTTGTTTCTCCCCCATGTGATTATTATACCTTTTTCTCTCACCCCTTCCTACCTTCTCCATTTTAACCTTGGGACAAATTTGCCCCTACTCTTCATGTTTTCCTATCCTAATTTCATGTTCTTTGAGTTTTAAATTGAATTATATTCCACTCTTCTACCTTGCCCTTGCAAGGATTTCTCCCCCTCCCCTTCTCTTGGGACTACCACCCCTAGTTCCTTACCTTGTATTATTTTTTATTCTATGGCTAGACGATGTCTCTATGATCCCCTAAAAGGTGGAAGGAGATGATTCCATAGATGCTATCATGCCGTTAACTATCTCCACTCGTCTACCCATCAAATTCAGGCTCTCGAAGCCACTCAAGGAATTATGGATCAATATAGGGGTATCACCTTTGTAGTGGTTCAGAGGGAAATCTTTGATGTTCAAGAGCAAGTTAAAAAATCTAGGTGATATATTCTTGATAGATAGCTTCGCTGAGAGAAAAAGGTCTGGATACTAAATTTGGGAACTCTTACACATCTAAGGCCTCCTCATATATGCAAACCATTAGTTTAGACTCGCACATCAAAAGTCCTATGGGAAAATTTCATTCTTGTATAGCTAACACCCATCAATAAAGGATTATTTGAATGGAAGAATTAATGGATAGAGTTCATAGGCTTAATAGGAAGGTAACAACTCTAGCCAGGAACTTGAAAAATCATTACTTCTCTTCCTCTGACAATGCTAGTAAGCGAAAACTATAGGTTCATGTGGACTCTCAAGTTGAATGATAATTAAGTGAGTGAGATGTCTTAAGAAATGCTCTCACACTGGTAATGGCATTAGCATGTCTATTAAGTTTATTTTTATTTTGACAAAAATTTATAGCATATGACTTTGATAATCATAAAAATTTGAAATTATGTTCCTGATATGATTTTCCAAATGACACACTAATTGTTAGTGATAAATTTAAGAGTAATATAAATTATGTAATATCACAAAATAAATAAATGTGACATCTAATTATATTTAACTTTTTAATTATTATTAAAATATTAAAATTATTAAAAATATATATATATATATATATATATATATATATATATATATATATATATATATATAGCTTGTTCATTTACTTATATTCAAAACTTTAGCAGCATACATTTTGAATCTAATTTATATAACTTTATGATGTTAAAAATATGCACAATTTAGAGTATCTATTGAATCACTTATTTTGCTTTACCTAAAATTGTTATACGTATTCACTTTTTTTTTCATCTAAAATGGTTATAACTATCATAAATTTCTATTTACCCAAAACCAAAAATGTAATTAAGAACTTCATAACAAATTCCCTTTAAAGGGTTAGAAGGAGAATGATCAAATTAAAACTAAAATATAAATCTGATCAATAAATTGTAATATCTTCATTAAAACAACACCCATGTTATGAATATTATGCAAATCATAAAAACCAGTTTTAAATAATTTTGAATCAAACAATCACGGAAAAAATATCTTAGCTAAAATTAGAAAATATATAAAATAAACACGAAAGCGAACATACTTTCATAAAGTTTTGTGAATACGTTTATATTTTGCCGAATCTCGTTTACAGTGAGATTGTGAGAGTAGTAAAGTAACGGAGAGAAGTAAACACACTTCATAACAATAATTTATAATTTATAGCACAATTACATTTAAAATGGTTATGGTTGATATAAGTCGATAGGGTATATCAATATGCACAATTACATTATTAAATATGATAATAGTAAATGTTATTGAAAAATGTTGATATCTATAAATGTTATAGATTTAATATTGATATTAATAATATATAATAATCAAAATAATTTTATAACTGAAGCCATTAATATTTTAAATCTAAGAGATTAATATTATTATTATTATTTCATTTTTGTAATGATATTTGTTTACAATAATAATATTAATAAATTTAAAGAATTAATATTATAAACTCAAGGATCAATGAATCCAAAAAATTATTAGTATTATAAATTAAAGAGATTCATATTAAACACATAGAATTAATATTATAAACCCTGTGAAAAATATTAAACCTTAAGAATATCAACTCTTACATTGATAAAGTCAAAGGACTGATATTATAAAATTAAAGAATTAATAAACCCAAGGGATCAATACTAATAAAACAAAGGGATTACAAATCCAAGGAATTAATATTAAGCCTAAGTGATTAATATTATAAACCTAACGTATGTGATGTTTGAGCATACTCAGCCATAGTTGAACATGATGGATTTCCATATGACGACAACCTTTCTCAAAGTATGACATTTGACCATGGTTTGTTCTCATACTGAGAAAATATTTCCCACAATATGACATTGAAAAATGTTGTCATCACGATTATTTAAACCTTCTCTCTATTATTATTTGTATAAAATAAATAAAATAAAGATCATATATAGATAAATTTCTCTATTTCCCCACTTTTTTTAAATAGTTATGCTTTTTTCCAAAAATCTAAAACATATTTAGAACATAAAAATTAAAAAAATAATAACTTAAAATATGAAAGTCGGAGGTCGGACGTTGGACCTATATATTTCATAAAAATATATCTCATATTCTCGACGCGTCGACTCTTGCTTACAATGGAGTCGGGATCCATACTTAAAAAAAAGAAAACAACATTCTTCACACCCCACTTCTCGACTGTCGATGGATGTCTTACCTCGACTACGCTGCTCATTGGGGGTCAAGGTCATGGCTAACGGAAACTTGAATTTAACACCGTGTCGAGTTCCGATTGGCTTCCACTGCGACTAAGAATATAATATTTTATTTATTTCTTTGCGTGCCAACCATAATTTTCTTTTAAATTTCTTAAGTTTTTTTTGTATAAATTAACTCTTAATTTGTAAGCCATTTCGGTTCAATAAAATAGTCCCCGAACCTTGATCATCCAACCTCACCTTGATTATGGCATGCAAGTGGTTGAAACATGTCGTCACTTTAATGACTAATTAAAACGTTTCATGTGAATTTATTGCTGCTCGTCCCGAGGTTTAAACAAAATTTAACATGTTTCCTACTTTCTGATTTATATTCTGCAATATCTTCTCCACATCCTGTTTACATTTCTTCTCTGAAACGTCTTTCTAATGATAAGGAAGTAAGTTTAAAATCATTGCAAGGATTCTAATTTCTCATAAGCAAGCACTCTCATAGGCACTTCCAGTAGTATATTTGATATCTCTTACAGAAAGATGAATTGTTTTTATCTCTTTTTGAGGACATAACATGGGTAAGAAAGGAAAATACACCTCATCAATGAAGGTTGTTCAACATATTTGGGGGAATGCCCAAAGGGAGCCAAAAATGCATAACTAGAAGATTACAATCTCAACCCAACTCTCATTTATGACACCACCTTCAAAACCCAAATGGAGAGTATGATGAAGTGGTAAGAAATTTATAATTTCTTTGTAAATAGAAGTTTCTTAAATTGAGAAGCTTCAACTTAGGAGAAAAACACTTAGTTTTAAAAAGTTAGATGTCTGAAAGTACAAAGAGTTGTTTCTAGAGAAAAAAATTCCCTATTATGACATGATTGCATGGGTTATGTGGCATCTAGATTTTCCTACCCACATTATAGTAGAATTTAAAAAATAGAGTTATAGGTTCTTGGAAACCATTGATTAATTTTAGGAATTTTCAAGCTTAGTCTTCCTGAAGTTTTCTTAAACACACAAGTTTTGAATAATTTCAACAACATAGTATTCTAGAAGTGTAAGGGGAATTGTAATAAAGTTTCGAAACATTGGTTATGAGAAGATAGAGAAGGGTTAAAAATTATGTCATCAAAATAATATCTTCTTGCCATTTTCAAAAGACCCGTTAGGTTCCTCATCAAAATGTTTTCCCAATTATATGGAGAGAAAGACTATGAGAATTGAAAATTGCATAGATGGGTTCAATACACAACCTACACAATATTTCAAGCATTTTGAATTGGGCTGATATTCTTTCTTAAAATTTACCAGATGCCCTTAAGTTTTTCATTTTGTCTCCTCTAGGATATGATTATATTTTTTTCATGTCATACTATATTATGTACATTGTCATTTATTTTGTTCTATATCTTTTGAGAAAATGGAATTACTCAGTTCATCAAAAAGTTCCTATTCAGAATTATGCCCCTATTTTATGGGAAAGTAACTTCAAATTCAATTTTTCTGAAATTTGTAATTACATGATGATCCATTTCCATGAAATTTTGGTTGGGTAAATGCCTCCAAGGCTTAGTCAATACCTTAAAAGGGGTGTTAGAAGAAATAGGAGACTCTTTTCTGGAATAATTATTCACATATATTAGAGTCGATGGACGTGAAGTTGATCCTCATATTCTTTCGAGTTATATTCTATAGATGATTTATTTAAGAGAGATATCCAATCAAACTGCCTTGAATGGTCAAGCTCTTAAAATGAGCAAACTTCAGAAGAAAATATGGCTAAAATTCGCAATTAACTTTGGAAAAATTTCCCTAAAGAATCGAGGACATGAATTTAAAGGGGCTAAAGAACTGCAACATGGTTGGTTTTATTCATTGGCCCTGTGTGATTATGATCCTAGAGGAATCATTAATGACCATTATAAGGTTTCCAACTACATCAAAACATTCACACACCAGAAGCCACTTTTTTATGAGACTCCATTAATATTGATAATTTTCACCAAGCTTGTGAAAGAGGACAATTTTTGCGCATGGAGGATAGAACTAAACTGCAAGAGTTTAGAGCATTTTTTTATGAGGACTTCATTAAGCATAAGAGTCTTCATAATAATACTCAAATTGAAGACATGAAATCTCTTGAGATTTTGAAATAAAATTTCAATCACATTATTTCAAACCTTTTTTCCTCTCAAAAATAGAATAAATCCAACTTGAAAACTTCCTAATGTTTTTTTTAGAATTCCAAAGACAAGAAAAGCCAAACAAAACACTATTAAAGAAAAATTTCCAGATTGTGAGATAGACCAACAGGGTCAAAGGAACACAAAATTCAATGATCAGAAACAACATAAACCAAAGAAATAACATGTAATAGAAAAATATAGTTCCTTTGCAAAAAATATCATTATTATTGATGTTCCAGATTACACTTGTTAGACACATACAAAGTCCAACAAAATTGACGAGGAAGTCAAATATATGAAGATTTATACAAATAAATATGACTAAATTACTAGCACCTGTCAGTCAACATTGACTGGTTTCCCTCACAGAGAAAAAGAGTTTCTTGAGAAGCAAGAGAAAAATACGGAAAATTCTATTCCACATACTTTTCATGACACATCCATGACTCCAATCTATAATAATAATTCATGTATAAAAATATTTTTATAGATATGTGATCTGTCTATTTATAGAATGATAATTATAGGTTGTAATACTATGATTCAAATTAAGAATTATAAACATCCATTATGATAACATAATAATATTTGAATTTATCTGGACTAATGAAGGATTTTCCCTGGTTGAAATGTTCAAATTCTAGTAGAATTTCATTTATTTCAATTTACAACAAACATTCCATTGGAGAGGAGCATGATAGTAATTTGTACTTGGGTTATTTTTTAATATTCAAGTATATTGTAGGCTATTAATTTTGTTTGAAAATTCATATAGAATATAGGAGAATATACAGTAAAAAATCTCATAGTTTATTATGAAAATTGGTAATTTTTTTAGAGAATATCATCTATATATATGATTCTTAATTAGAGAAACTTTGAAGTCTAAAATGGGCCTACTAAGAAAAATGTACAACCAAAATTAAAATTTGAAGAGCCAATGGGATTAAATATGATGATTCCAACCATGGGGGATGATTTTCCATTTTTGGATTAAGAAAATAAAAAGATTAAAAACTATTAAAATAATAAAACTACCTTTTGAACTTGTATTTTCAACTTATGTCCCTAAGTTTTTACTCAAATTTCGAGTGAGAATGTTTTTTGGATGGAAAATTTAATTCCTCATCCAAGAATTACCATGTTTCATATTTTTGATGGACCGTCTTACATGAAAAATGAAAAATACATGAAAAAACACTATTACAATCACATTTTTCATGTAATTCTCAATTTTCTTGTAGTAGGGTCCATCGAAATCACGTTTTTCATGTATGGTTCAATTTTCATGTAACAGGATCCATTCAAAATATGCAACACTGGGACTCCTTTGATGAGGATTGAAATTCTGCATCCAACAATTGTTCCCGCTCAAAATTTGAGTAAAACCACATGGAGATAAGTTGAAATAGGAGTTGAAAAGTAGTGTTTTATTTTCTCCCTTTAAAATCTGATGATGTAATTTAATATTATTTTATTTTTTCTACTATTATTTTATAATTTACCTAGGATGCCTATTTTATACCTCAAAATTCCTCTAATGAAAATCATGGACTTTGCTTCAATCTAGATTTGCAAAATCAATGATCTCATATGAAGTTCTATATGTTTCTTTATTAAAATTAATAAGACCTCCAAAATAAGGGTACACTGTTCATGTTTAAGCTATTTATCATTGGAATTTGTGCATTGAGGATTGATGTTCAGACACCCAACTATACAATAATATCTAACTAGTATTCTCTATCATTATGGATCATCTCAAAATAACTTTGATCGGGATACATAACGTAGGTCATACAATTATGGGAGATAAAGAATATCACTTCACATGAAAATATCTATGTTAGGACACTTCTGTAGTGAATTTCTGCATTTTTTTGCATTTCTCAAAGCCTGAATAATCATTTGTTGTAACAATATGGCTTAGGGTCATTTATGTCTTACTCATGAGGTGTAAATTAGGATTATTTCTAAGTTTTGTTTAAAATTTTTTGATGCAATTAAAGGTTTAAATTTTATGGGAGAAGGTGTAAATCAAGTTTATTTGTCAGTTTTGTTTAAAAATTTTTTATGAAATTAAAGGTTGAAATTTTATGGGAGGAGTTGAGGCGGAGTTAATTGTAAATTTTTTATAGTTTTTTAATATATTGAAATTTAAAAAAAAAAAAATTATATTTCATAAAATAAAAAAACTTAGGAAATATTAATATTATGATAATAGTATCTCACAACTTCATATTTAATTAATCCAACTTAGATCCATCTCTATTCAAGAACTATCAAGTGTTAAGAAGCATCAAATTTCTCGAGGTGAAAACCTCTTTTTGAGTGCAAAACGTGAGGAAAGGTTTTCACCTTGAGTGATTTGATTCTTCTTGGTGTTTGATAGGTATAAAGTTGAGATGGACATAGTTTGGACTCGGCCATGCATGACCACCCACAAATTTTCAAACTTATTCTTCATATAATCATTTTAGACATATTAAATATGTCTAGATTAATGTGATGAGGTCCTTTTCTTTTACATCTTATTCACATTGGACCTATATTTGTACTAAATTAGTGAATCCCAAGATATGACTCCTCACATGCATGACATATTTAACTTGAGCTAATCGATAAATCCCAGCACAAAATTTTCGATATGCAATATTGGTCTAGGATTTTAAACTTCTAGAATGCATTTAGAATTAGATACAATAGAGCATGTTAACATGGTAAAATAAACCACATAAAAATGAAGTGAAAAAACATAAACAAGCATGAGATCACGATGCAATAATTCGATTATGGAGTTCACCCAATGTGGGCTACGTCTTCGGGCCTTGCTCAACAGTGAGGAGGCCTTCTTTTTTTAAGTGATATCAAAGATATCAAGTGCAAGAAAAATTACAAAAATGACCCTTATACCTCCAAGTTGGAAGATGGCCTGAAACTGGAGAGCTTGGCTAGTGAAACGAATGTCACCACTGAATTCCTCGTAAAAAATCATGTAAAAATGAATATTAAATTGTCAAATTCTGACAAAGTCACCTTTGGCCCTCTAGGGAATCTTCATAGAATATTTCTAATACCCCTACTCACGGTTCCGGGTCCCTCGGCTGCTCCTTGTTCTGCCCGACATGGTTTTAGCTCACTATTCCAGTGCTCGTTCGTTCTTCCTCGCCCTCAACTATTTAGAAATGGTGTATATATTACTAGTAAATGATGATGAAATTAATGACTAGGAGACTAAGAATGTTAGTCACCACAATTATTTCAAGTGCATTACTACTAAATTTGAGCAATTTTAAGTGATCAAACTAAAAATGACTAACTTAAATTACTAAATTCAGTCTTGGAATAAAATATGCGACTAGATAATAAGTGACTAAAGTAAAAGAAACTAACTTAAATGACTAATTTAGTCTAGGATTAAAATATATGACTAGATAATAAGTGACAAAAGTAATAATGATTAATGTAAATGACTATTATAGTCTAGGAATAAAAATATGGCCAAATAACAAGTAAAACAAGTATTGAAGTAGTCATTTATGTCAGTAATTTTTAATTGTTTCACACCATAAATGGAAAATTGAAATTTTGGTACCGAAGTGTTACATTTCACTATAAGTGTCTCTAAATCCACTTGCAGTGTTAAAAATTTGAGACAAAGGGATCTCTGAATTTATAGTGTTGAAATTATGAATACCCTTTTGCCTCTAAAATTTAACACTACAGATGGATTCATCTACAATTAACATAATTACATGTATCATTTATCAATTTTACACTAATGCCTTCATTATAATTTTAGTAAAGGTAATATTTAGATAGTAAAATTAATATTTATATTTATATTTAATAATTTTCCATAAAGTTTAATTTTTAAACTTCATTGATTTATGTTAAAAGTGTGAGTTGTTTACATTTTATAAATAGATAAATATAACATTTCTTATGTTAAACGTCTGAGTTCATTTTAATATAGTATTAAATCATCATATTTACATTTGATGAATACTAAATAGATAAACCTAAAATATATATTTATAGACCTATTTAGTAAATAGATATGAACCTTTATTAATTTAAGTATGAACCTTAATTAATTTTTGATGATGTGTGAACCTTTGTTTTTTTGTAAGTCAATGTTCAATTCATGTAGGAAAAAAGGATTACATATTGCCACTTACAAAACAAGTGGTATCACCCCAACTGGGTTTGTTGACAAAAAATTACACCATATGCAACAAAATACAAAAGAGAGACTAGGGACATTGTCCATAAGTGGTTGGGCCAGAGGCACCAAAGCACATATAAAACATAAAGAACACCAAATAGCATACTAATTTTCAGACGTGATGGATGCAGGGTTGTCCGGGGTTGTTCCTAGATGTGGTGGAGGACAGAAGTCACACAAACCATGCCCTTCAAAGTGTTCCAACCAAGTCTCTAGCTTTTCTACTTTCTCAGTGAGTTGATTTTGGCCTCACCAAAACATTACCAGTATCTCCCAGACTTGGCAGTATAAATAGTACATTTGCTCCAATGTTTCCATTTGCTCTGCATGCTCCTCATGACAGGCTCTCTCAGCTATTTCCATTCTTTCCATTAGGTTTTTGATAAGTGCATTAAAATTATCTAGGCAGCAATGTTGGATAACCTACCCCTCATTTACCTTAGATAAATTAGACCCACGATTCCCCTTGCCACCACGAGCTCCTGCGCCTTGACAACTCTACTTTTGAACCATCAAACCCCTACCTTTACTATCCACCTAGGTTACCTTCTCCACCACCCCCATGTGCACCCACATTAGTGAGCTACGCATGCCCCGCAGTCTTGCCAACCTAGCGTGGAGCCTCCATGATTATTTATGAATCTACCACCCCCACAGGGACGTGGAAGATAGGGAATGGAGAACACCCACACCACACCAAGGGCTTCATACTTCTCCAAGATCAAGGAACACCACTGTATGCATAGTACAGAGACCAGACACCGCACCATAGAAAAAAAAAACCACCAGCAAAGGAGCCAAATTTCGTCGCCCACCACTACAGGGAAGCACAAAGCCACCTCCCACTACCAGATAAATACTTCCAACACGAGGAAAACCAAATACCATCACCCACCAAACCAACACTGGAAATTGAACACCAAACGATAATAAAGTATCTGATGCCTGAGCATAACTTCCCATAGGGAAATGACCAACTTCAAAATTCTACACATACATACCACACACTAATATGCCAAACACTGTCGCACCCATGTTGGAGGGCACGAAATTGGGAAAATGAACTAGTTTTCCGCAACCACCCTTGACGATTACTAGGTTGTAGATTCTAGCTTCGTCTATTACCATGAAAAAATAGGGTCAACGAAAGCCAATAAAAATGGAAACGAGTGAGATCACTTCCTTTCAACTTCCTATCCTTAACCTAGATGCAGAAAATGGCTAAGAAACTTAGAAACAGGGACCAACTGAACACTATTACACAAAATTTATCCACTATCCCTTTACTCCATGTTCCTGAATCCTGGAGGACCCTTGTGGTAATCCCTGTGTACTTTATTAATCTTGAAAATATTCCTTCGCACCCCTTATACTTTGAAGAAAAATCTCTCCTTTGATGATTGTTGGAGTAGCTCCCTAAAAATCCATCTTTTTGGGGCAGTGCGACCCTTGTGTGTCTCACCAGCACCAATGACCCATCCTTAGCTTGTGAGCAACATCGATCGACGCTATTATAGTCCTCACAATTGCACCGATCTACTTCTGGAATATTTTTAAGATGCAAACGAAGCTTTAAGGCCTAGAAGCTTTGAGGGAAGAGAGTTAGATGTTTGTTTATTAGGATATGGCTGAGCTTCATCCCTTGGGGCTCTTGTTCCTACAAAAGAGGAACCTCTGAAAGAGATAATCCATTTTCCCACCTTAAGTAGATCCATGTCCCCTCCTCCATCTTTATAAATTAATCACCTTCCAATGCCTTTGCTAGTGAAAACATAATAGAATAACATAACGTAGAGAGATTTGAAGATTTTCATTATATTTGAAGGAGAGAGTTGAGACCCTTAGCCTTCTCACGTTGAGTTGAAAACGAGTGCCTTGGAGAAGTGCCCGAATTCATATCCGTTTAAGGAGAGCTTCGACGTCAACATGAAGATTGTAACTCCACTTTTATGAATAATCTGTCACAAATGATATTTATTTTCCATTCTTTTCCATGATTCATTATAAGAATTCTATCATTCCTTGATTAGTTACATAGGTTATACTTGTATATGCATGTTTCACTTTTATGTTTTCTTATTGTTTCTTGGTCACTTGTGTAGGTAATTGAACACTAGTAACAACGAAGATCATGTTTAGAAAAGAAAAGGAACAAAGCGCTTTGATGAGGAGAAATATCGCAGCATCACATCAAGGTAGGAAATCTCCTTCGATCTATGTTTCATTTATAATATAGGAAAGTAGGTTATTTCTTGTTCCCCTTGTTGCTAGACCCACCCTACGATTAGAGGGATTGTCTCCCTCCACAGAGAGGATTTACCTAGAGAAAAAGTTAGGGACTCCACTGGGGATTCATTTCCTTTAGTCTCTTTCCACTCTTTGTGTTTTTTATTTTTCATCCATATTTTTTCAAATATCTCTCTTCTTTATTTATGGCTTTTGTGACTACTTACAGTTATCAATATTTTTTATGAAGTGATAATTCTGGCTTCATTCGGACAAACCCTTTTGTTTTTTGTCATTTTCCTTGATCGACGTTGTTAATTTTTTGAAAAAAGAATTGATCAATGCTAAATGCTTTAACACAGATGTGCTTATCCCCTTCCACTGCGAGGTGCAACATCACAGGCATGGATATTTGTATGTGAATTCTTTTAGGGTTTCCCTTCGTTGAGTCTAAGTGTGTCTTACCCTTCTAGATTTATTTCTCTGCTCAATTTTATCTTTTTTTCTTTCGTTTAGTGACTTGATTGCCTCAATCAATTCATATTTGGTCTCTTTTTCGAATTGTGCATCCCCATGGACCTAGGGTTTCTAGGTGTTTGTGTCGATTGAATGGTTACATGCCTTATTGGGTTCCATACCTATTTTTGAGTCAATTTTGTCATCTATCTCAAACCTCTTGGTTTCGTTCTCTTTCAATTTTCGGTTGATATCTATGATTAGGGCTTTCAATTGTCCATTCCATGTGAATTTGATTCTCTCTTCCATCAACGAGCATAGATGAAATTGCTTGATTTTGACTGAAGGATATTTCTTTGTATTTTAGTAAGTGTGAAAAGTGAAGAGTGTTTGTTTTCAACAAGTGATTCATAATATATCTTTAGTTCTTCAACTATTTAAGTTTTGTGGCGTTTGGAGGAATTCATTTGAGATACTTAGAACAAGTGTTTGTGTTCTTCCATTTTTTGTCTTTCTCCATTTTTTTCATACAAAGAAAAAGACTTTTGTATTCATCTAGTTTTCATCTCAAATTTTGTATTTCATTGAAAGTGCATTAGATAAGTTGCATTGAGAAGTCATTTTTGAGATTTATAATTGAACTTATATTACATTATTGGATGAGTGAATTTTGGAATGTGCAATTAGTGTATTTCTCATTCATCAAGAAAAAAGGAAATTATGCATAGATTACGATTGCATACTTTTTGGAAAAAAATATTTTTTCATATATTACATTGCATAGATCTTCGAATTTTTGTGATTTGAATTGGGATATTGTGAGTGATATAGTTAGGAAAAACTTCATTTTCTGCATGATTGTTTGTTGCATCACTATTTCAAATTCTTCCCTAAACTAGATAGTGTTCATCGAATTGAAAAAACGATTTTCTCATATTAGTTGCATTATAAATGTTCAAGTGAGAATCATTTTGAGCCTTGAAATTGAAACTTTAAACAAGATCAACTTAAAATGAACCTCAATTAACCTAAGGAGCATTTGGAACCTAACGCGAAACATTTATAGGTCTAGGCTAGGGACGTGTTTCGACATCTATAAACATGGAAACTATTATTAATAGCTTGAGTTGCATTCCAGGAGTGAAACCCCATCGTATGTATGGTAATATATAGCACTTGCAGCATGTATGATAAGTATATGGGGATGCTCTCATTGAAAAGTTACACATTAGACAGCGCCAACACAGACTTGTTCTCCCCGTACTGTCGAGTATGTAATGGGACACCCCACTAGGTTGTTATCCTTTAGCCACAGGTAACCAAGTCTGATGCCTCATAAATTTGATACACTGAGCACAACATTCGGGGATATTGCATGCCTTTAATTTTTGGTTCACCAGGAGGGATTGTATAGTTCACAGATACTTGGTGAACCCTATTTCCTGGTTTACACCTTTTTTTTTAATTTTTTTCTTAATTTATAAAATTTATTGTCCACTATGAAATTTTACCTGTGCTCATCTCCTTAACTCATCTTAGATTGGGGCTAATGGAAACCGTTCCTGAGTTTACCAATCAAGGAATCCCCTCAGATGGGAATCCTAGTCCTTTTCCTTCTTTTGGAAATGTTGGTTCTCCCTATATGGCAACGTTATCCCTCCCGGGACTAACCATTGGTCTACTAATTTGGTTATTTTTGACTCCCATGGTTTTGAATGTCCAAAATTCTTCTCAACTGTGCTCCCCTCCTCCTGAACAATATCAACCCCATCTTTATCTCAACGTTTACCTCTCACTTTATTCACCCATTTCTTCACATCGTTCTTCCTCTTCACTTGGTGCAAGTCTAGATTCTATTACCCATGTGCTTAAGAAGAAGAATAATAAGTAGAAGAAGAATCAGGAAAATAAACAAGGGGTCCAACCAGCAACCATTGCTACCCATGAGAATGACATTGAGAGACCTTCCACTTTATCCTCCAAATTCAAATTCCTTTGTATGTTATTTTAGGGTGAACACCTTCTTAGAGATTGTCCTGGCATTCCCAAGGTGTTAGAAGTGTGGTTTGTTGGCCCGAATTACCTTTCTTCATCAGTCTCTGGACATCATGTTGGTGATGAACCCCCAACCGGTGATAATAAGATTCATGGGAGAAGGGGTAAGGTCAAATTACTCTGTAGGTTATGTGAAGGGAATCATCCCATTCACCTTTGTCCTTATATGGATGAAGCTTCCAAAGTGTTGGATACCCTTACAGCTTCTGAGTCCTATCTTCCAGTTGGTTACCAGAATTTTTCCCCAAACCCTCTGATAGTTTATCAGGTAATTGTTCGAGATTCATCTCTAATCAATTCCACTCTCTCCAAAATTTAATCTCATGAGTCCATTCACGACCAATAATTCATTGAGAAAAAGGTCGACCCGATCCAACCTATAGTTCATCAGGCATTTTCCATAGAGAGTGAGTCTCATACCACTCAGATACTCTTTGTTTCCTCATATTCTTTGGTATTGGAGGGGAATCATCCCATTCCCATAATAAAGGAGGGTGATCCTCCCCTTCTCACGGTACAGGATGGTGATCCTTCTTCTCCAGTAACGGAAGGGGATAGTCCTTTGATTCCTCTAGTACACCCCCTTCATGTAGTTTGGTCACTTCCTTTGATTGGATTCAACTGGCAGGATATTGTCTACCTTCATATGTGCACTTTGAGATCACTGTACAGGCCTATAATGTCATAGTACCTAGCACGATAATAGATGAAGGTTCATCTGTTAGTACTCTATCCTCAACTACCTGGTAAGCCTTCGGTTCCCCGCAGCTTCTACCTATTACTTAGAATTTTTTGGCTTTTAACAAAGGAACGAACCAACCATTAAGGTTTCCTTCCAAAGTTTCCTATTACTTTGGGAAAAAATATTTTCTATATAGACATGATGGTCATCCAAGGCCCCTTGGATTTTAACTTACTCCAGGGGTGTGGCTATACTTACGTCATGGGAGCACTTGTCTCTTATCTCTTTTGTGTGATTTGTTTCCACATGAACGTCAAATTTTGAACATTTCTCAACTTACGTTCATTGGTCCTAATGTGAGACCTAGTCTACCATCATTCCTTAATGGTCCTTATACGCCAGTGGTATCTTCCCCGCCCTTGGTCAATTATGTAGCAACCTATTCCATGCTTGCATCCATTTATGATTCTGTTATTGATGTCGTGTATCATGTCCTAGGGGCATTGGACTCTGATTTCCATAATGTTTTTCTCCCATCGAACGAGAACCTCTTGATAGCCATGACTTATTTTGTGTCATGATTAGGTCTTTAGAGCATAGTTCTTTTTCCTGTGTCAAGCTCCTTAAAAAATTAATGAAGCTCTTCGGAGCATAGTTTTTTTCTTATTTGAAGCTCCTTAAAAAATGAAACATGGTCTCTAGAGCAGATTTCCTCTTCTTATGTCAAGCTCTTTAACAAATGAAACAAGGTATAATGAGGATATTTCTTTTACTGTGTCAACCTCGTCAAAAAATGAAACAAGTTCCCTTTCCATTCGAGCTTTTGATTGGACCTCGTAAAATCCTAGTCGAGTATTTCAATTGATCTCATAAATTAACCTCCACTTCATCCGCCAGGTAGTAACTGGAAATCTACTCAAACGAATGGAATGAAGAATGGGGGCATGTACCTCATATTAAGTCACCATGATTGGGGCATGAAAACCTTTTTTTCCAACAGAGTTTCCCATGTTTCAAGCTTGTATAAAAATGAAAACCTCCTCATTACATTTTTCTACGTTAATCTACAGTTCGGTTTTTGTGTGCTTTTTATGAAAAAATTTCATGCTTATCTTGTTTTACTTAACAGATGCATTCTCCTAGATAGACATTTGCATAATTTGTAAAACTGTGATAATTATTACATCATACATTAAACGGGAAAATATAGCATATATATATGTGTGTGTGTGTGTGTGTGTGTGTTTGTAATGTTTGCAAAATAAAATAGTACATCATAATCCCAAAAATATGTGTTCCAGTACACAAGAGACTCATAGCTCCCAAAAAAAAGACTGTAGAAATAAAAACTAAAGTGGACTAATCAGCATGAAGCTCATGGTAACAAGTCATTGCTCAAATAACTCAAGTCAGCAACCGATGGATGCAGTCTGAGACCCCCTTAGTGTGCCTCTGGTAGCAGTGACGGATATCATGAACATGGGTGTACTCCGAAATCCTGGTTGTCAATTCGTCGAGGTTCTGAGCCATTTCCTCTTCAACATATACTCCTTCGTCACAAAGGACCAACCTCGAATTCCCTCCACACTCTTCTGGATATGGAGTACATTCTAGTAGGTCTTCGTGGTCCAACATCTACAACGTACAAGTTTAAACACCAGAACACATATGCCAAAAAAAATATAAACATGAAAAAATTAACAATTTATTTTTTATTTTTACCTCTCTCATAACACTATTCACCCTATGGAGGTGGAATGTTCGAGTCACCTATGAATTTGGTCTTGGAATATGGAAAATCCTCCACTATTATGAGTTGCCACATCAGCCATACAATGAAAGTAGTTTTATACGATAGATGTTGCCTGCCTCTTGAGAGAGGCATCAACTCGCTCCATCGGATCATACATGGATCCCGTGGTGTTGCCATGGCCACTTTCACCCACTAAAACTGAAACAATGACACTCGTTCCAAAGATATTGCTGCTAAAATTGAACCATACCTGAATTTGAATTTGGTAAGTTGTTTCTTCATATTGACCAAAATTTCTTCTGACCAGTTAAAGACCGTAGGTGCCATAAAATCTATGGAAGTCTCGATTTGAGACTTGGTAGCCTCATGTGGCACTTGCACCCAAGTGGCACGTGTTATAGTATACAGGACTAGCTTTAGAGGCAGTTTGTTTATGGTTCTTATGTCCACCTTCCCACTTGAAAACATGTTTACCTCTAGTCATTGTCTCCCTATTAGCATATCCACGCTCTCACCCATAATCTAGTTTCTTGATGATTTTGTTCCCACCTCCATGATAAACCAATAGTGAAATAGATGTCAAAGACCTCGATTTCTAACTCTTTCTCGCCAATTATAAATATTTCTCGTCCTGCGTCCCATATACTTACTAGGTATTGTAGCAACTTAGGCTAAGATCTTAGGCATGGAATTAAAAAGAACTTGAGGAGCCCACAGTTCCTTAAGGCACCTAGATAGTCTCGACCCTCCATGGATTCTCTTTCAACTTCTTCATGTTCTCTCTCCCTCCATTTGATCACCATTTTTCTTGATGATTTATTCCTGTCACAACAATTGAACAACATCTTGTTAAAATTATAAGCATAAAAATCCTGTTTGGATGGTGATTTTTGAAAAAATTTCATTTTTTTTGGATCTTTGCAATTGGCACACCTATTTTAAAAACATGGGTGCTGATTGGCGTGAAACCTATCCAAAAAAACATAGATTGACGCGAGCCTGAATGACATACTCGCGTTGATTTGCATCGAAAGAGAGTTTGAAACACCTTCCCAAAAATTCAACATACACTATAAAAAATTATAAAACAGCTATGGAATCAGAGATAATGGGCATCTCTCTTACCTGGCATAGGTGTCTTGTTGATCAGCTTCTCAGATCACCTACAGCCAATTGATGAAGAATCAAGGTAAAAAGGGTAAAAAAATTCTCCAATGACTTGGGAAAGTGAAAAGTGAAAAATATTTTTTACTTTTGATTTTTATAAATATTTAAGTCATTGTTTAGGGTTTTTTCAATATTTTAATTATTTTTTCCATGGAAATAGATAATGTCTTCACTCTTGTGCAACAACACGGTAAAATTTTGACGGATGATATGAGAACGGATTTTAGTTTTTCACTTTTTTAGACTCGGTAAAAACAAATGAAAAAGTCACCCCTTTGGAGTCATCTTTAAGCTCTTTTCTAACTCTTGAAATTTGAAAATATTGCCGAGTATTTTTCATTTTGAACTTGTTAAAGTAAAAAAATGTCATTTACCTAGTATATGTTTACCCCTCTTTTGGGCTAGGATAAACTATTTACGAAAAAGGAATACCTTAGTCAATCTATTATAAGAGGTTCTCTCAAAATTTGTTTTCAACTTTTTTGGATTCAAGGGACTATCTATGAAAAGGGAACTATGGATATTTCTTTTAAACATATTTTCAAACACTCTAAACATGAAAAGGCATAGATTTTCACCTTTTTCAGACTCATTAAAATTTAACGACATTGGACTCGCCATCATGGCGCTACCGATTTCCTCCTGCTTAGGTATCGTAAAATGTACTAGGATAGATTTTTCTGAAGGAAAAACTTATATGAAAAGTATATGCTATCCCCTTTATGCTTGTATTCAAAAATAATTGGGATGCTCACCAAAAATGGTGGGGGAAAACTAGAAGTATTTATTAATTGTGTCGGCAATATGTCACTCTTGAACATGACACTTGTTTGCAGTTCATGTTGGGTTAGGGATATCCTACATTTGTCACTTTGCCTCCATGGGTTGGGAAATCTATTTTCCTGTCATTCAATTACCAATATTTTCAACATGACCTATGATTCAATTTAATTCAAATACTGCCACACTCCGGATTCATGTCGCCGATATGTTCAAAAGTAGTTCCTTCTGCAGTTTTTCATGACCTGATTCTCTGTTCAGTCTTGATTCACAACCATCTTGTTCCTCTATCTCATGTCGATGATGTGATTTACATCATGGCCCTCCTTCAATGGATCGCTTCCTATAAACTTCAACCAATTATCCGGAAAGTTGATATAGAGACTTCTTTTAGTACCTTAAAGCCTACATGCCTTAATGGTAGGTTTTTCGCATTTGACAATAGGTTCACCTCATTGGCATTCGATCAGATGATTTCATGAGTGTTCAAATTTAGTTCCTTATTCACATCACATGGATTGTACTGCTGCTACCTTGAGGGCCATTGTCATTATTGGTGGTCTCTCTCGTGCTAGTTAACAATTTACATCATTGACTCATAATTAGGTGATTTTCTTACCTGTTCGAATTCAGCTCACTCATTCACATGCATGATTTGGTACTTAATCAGGTCATGACAAAGCACAATACCCCGAATTTTGTCTGATAAGGTCCAGGTTGCGAGGTGATATGTGTTATCATGAATGTATACATGACTCTTTTAGACGGATGGTTGCAACCATACCTTGGTCACATTTGTAATTCTTCTTATTGTTGTATGGTTGTGTCCATGACATGGATCCTATTACATGATCTCTTCTACATATGGTTGCATCCATGCCTTATGCTCATGTATTTATATCAGCGATTTTGGTTGTATATATGTACTTGATTCGCTAGTTTTTCGGCGATGACGCCTTGGTCTTGGCACGTTCTTGTAAATAATTTCACCCCTCATTCTTGTTATGCCTTCATGCTTTAGGGGGAATTTGTTACACAACATTTTGTCACTATCCCTGTACTCCCTATTCCAGAATCCTGGAGCACCCTTATAGTGATCCCTGTGTACTTTTTCCATCATGAATATATGCCTTTGCATCCCTTACAGTCTAAATAATAATCACTCTTTTGATCATTCCTGGAGTAGCTCCCTAAAAACCCATATTTTTGAAGCAGCGAGACCCTTCTGTCTCATACTAGCATTGATGACCCATCCTTAGATTGTGAGCAACACTAATCGGTGCTAGTGTGGGCCTCACACCCATGTCACTCTACTTTTGGAAGATTTTTTAAATTGGAAACAAAGCTTCATGGCCTAAAATCTTCGAGGCTGTATAGTTGGATGTTTGTTGATCAGGATATGGCTGAGCTTCCTCCCTTGGGCCTCTTGTTACTACAAAAGGGGAACCTCCCAAAAATATTATCCATTTTCCCACCTTAAGTGGATCTATGTCCCCTCCTCCATCTCTATAAATTGATCACATTCCAATGCCTCTGCTAGTGAGAACAAAATAGAAGAGCATACAACAAATAGATTTGAATATTGTCATAAGCTTTGAAGGAGAGAGTTGAGACCCTTAGCCTTCTCACATTGAGTTGAAAATGATTTCTTTAGAGATGTGCTCGGATTCAGACTCGCTAAAGGAGAGCTTCGACATGAACTCACGGGTTGTAACTCCTCTTTTATTAATAATATGATACAACTAATACTTATTTTCCATTCTTGTCCATGATTCATGATAAGAATTCTAGCATTCCTTGATCAGTTATATAGGTTATACTTGTATATGCATGTTTCACTTTTATGTTTTCTTGTTGTTTCTTGGTCACTTGTGCAAGTAATTGAACACTGGTAGTGTTACACAGTAATTTGTCACTGTCCCTACCATTCCCCGTCCCGCGCAATGGAGGATCGATTTTGTGACCTGTGAACATTGTCATGCCTTGAAAACATCATCAATGCATTCCTCTAAGCATGAGCTTCATTTGCCCTAAAGACATCTCCTTGCAAAAATCATGAAAAAAATCCCTTTTTGCATTGGCGCAGGCAGACAGTTCATAACTCGCGCCAATGGGGAAAATCCTGCAAAGAGGCCACGCCAACTGGCGCTCTGTCCTAGAGCAGTAGTTGTGCCACCCCATTTAAGGAGTGTTTTTTTAAATAAATATGGCGGAAATTGAGTTTCAACAAACTCAGAAACCATTGCCTATCTTGAGTTGGGAGGTTTGGCTGCGGGAGTTCTATGGAAGGGAAGTGGTTTTTCCACCTCCCATGGAACCTTCCTTGTTGATAGGGCCAATCCCACAATAATAGGGATCCCAACTCCCTCCTTCCCCATCTATAAAAGCCTGCTCAATTCCATGGCAAGCTAGTCTTGAAGGGCCTAAGATTTGAATCTCCAAACTCCCAAGAGCCTTTATGCTGTAAGAGCCCTCTTTCTTCCCTTAAGGCCGACTCAAGTAAGGAGACTATTGTCGAGAGACTCAGGAGAGGTTTGCCCTTTCCCTGGCGAGCTTTGCGAGACGTGAACGACTGGAGACCCATCCGAAGGAGACCACGACATCAGAACTTTGGTTGTAATCTCTTTTGATCGTTATTTAATGAATGATTACGATTATGGTTCCACTCTGTTTTCAATGATGTTAATATGAGTAATATCCTTTCTGACTGATATTTAGTTACGTATGCCGGATTTTATGCTTGTATCTGTTTGTTTCTTGCATGTGCAGGTGTCCATCCGCGGAGATCGTGGAGGATCGTGATCTGCCGAGGCTGAGGAACGGGAACGCTCTCTTCTTCGGATCGTAGCATTGGATTCCAGGTAGGCTTCCATCTTTAGTCTTTTCATTCGTAACTAGGAACTTGCATCGTAACATTTTTGATTGTTGCTAGACCCCTGCTGGGCTAGTAGGGATCGCCTCTGTCCGCAGAGGGGATTTACCTCCTCAACAATTTGGCGACTCCGCTGGGGATCGTCTAGATTTCACTGTCTCGTTTGTATTGTCTCGTTTTGATTATTTTATGTTTTTCCTTGCTTGATGAGCCTTCTGGGTTGGGTTCTTTTGCTGTTGTTTACTTCTTGGTTTGCTTAGTATGCATTGATCCGCTTCTGGAGTAGTTCTTTTTCTTTTTTGGCTGAGAAACTCGACTGGCGCGCTTTTTAGCTCGACAGTCGCGCCAATTGGCGCATGTTGCTTTTGTTTAGCCTGCGCCAATTGATTTCTGGCGCCAGTTTAAGCCTTACAGTCGCGCCACTCCTGTAAGGTTTTTGAGTTTCTTCATTTTTGAGCTCTCTGGGTTTGGTCAGTGTTTTTCTTCTTGATTTTCCAACTGCCTGAGTGTGTTGGAGTCCTGTTTGACTGGGAATTCACCTCTGTCCTTTGGTTGTTTGCTTTTATCTATCGATTTCACGTTTTGAGCCCTAAGGCATCTAGTGGCTTAGTGTATCGAGCCCTCCTTGGGATTTTTGGTGTTTCGTTTGTCCGGTCGACTTTCTGATTGATTCTCCACATCCTCTTAGTAGTTGTTCATTGTTTTGTTGTGATTTTTGGGTGATTGCTCATTCCTTCATTCGAATTTCGTTTGGTTTTGCATTGGGCCTAGATCACACAGCCCATTGGAGCCTTTGAGTCTTTTCTTGGTTTTGAGAGACTTTGGTCGATTTGGGATCTGATTGCTTGTGTTGTTGAGTGAAATTTGTTTGTTTTTCTCTCTCGAATATCATTTCTCAAGTTGTTCCGTCTGTTTTCAAGTTTGTTTAGTGCATATTAGCCATCAAACATTGAAAATTGCAAAAAAAATCTCTTGTGCTTTTGGTTGAATTAGTGTAAATTGTAATCTTTTCGATTTTGCTAGTGATTAGTGATCTGAATGAAAAGTTTTCAATTTCATTAGTTGCATTAGAGATCTCATTTTTTGTCTTCCGATCATTTCGTTTGTGTAAAAGCTCTCAACTCTTCTCTAACTAGTTTTCATCGAACGAAATGTTGGACTGTGGCATGTAGCTTTGCATTTAGGAGTCTTTTAAGACACTACATACGATAGGGCCTGAAAATTGAAACTTAATCGAAGATCAACTTTAAAATCTGTTCAATTAACCTAAGGCAACATTGAAACTTAACGAAACATTTTTAGAGGTCTAGGCTAGAGACGTGTTCCGGCATCTTTAAACCTAGCAGCTGTCGTTCACCTTCTGGCTTTAGACAGCGCTAGTACGGACTTGTGCTCCCTGTACCGTCGCGTATATAAAGGGAGACCCCTCTAGGTTTTCAATCCTTTATCCACAGGAAGCCGAGTCTGCCGCCCTATACCTGTGATACACCGAACACAGCATTCGGGGAGACTACCTGCACGTACGGAAAGTCCTTGGTCGATTTCTATTTTATTATAGAAACCAAGGTGTATATGGCAGTTCACGGATATTTGGTACACCCTTTGTGCCTAGTTTTTCCTAAGTAGTCATTTGGTCTTTTCTGACTCCCTAAACTTGAAAAGACCGTCGAGCGCTTGTCCTTTCACGCTTGTATCAAATCTGAAAGAGATAGAGTCATCTTTCTATTGTTTCTCGACTCTTAAAATGTGAAACGATAGAGTTTCTTACTTTCAATGTGGTAAAAATTAATCACCTGTTACATGCACGCCTGCTTAGATATTACTTTTTGACCGTTTGATCGTGTGCCCTTAACTCGTTTTCAGCCCGTGTGTGTGTTTGCTTCTTTTTCTCTAGTCTTTTGCCACAGTGGCGGAACCTTCGGTTTCGTCGACTGGTAGTCCTTACACGGACGATTCTTCAGAGGCTTCCCAATCCTCTGTCGAACCACAGCAGCCTGTTGTTTCCGAGTTTCTTGACGGGGGACCGGTTCTCGCTGAGCAACCCTTTGGAGGACCAGTTGAGTTCAATTGGCCCTTTTCGGACCCTGTGTCTGAATTGAGATTAGGAGCTGATTTCCTTTCTCTTACCTCGGGTTCGCCTTTTGTTGCTGCTGTATTTCCTCCTATTCCTCGCCGTCTTTTGCGTGATTTAACGGCAGGATCAACCATGAGTGATTCTGGTGAGGAAATCCCAACGTCCGGTGAAGAATATCAGCTCTTCCCGCGTAGATTGTTTGAGGGAGACAACTCTGAGCTCGCTAACATGTCAACAGCCAGTCCTTCTTTACCATAGGGATACAGATCTCTGGGTCAGATCATTTCAGATGCGGCCTCTATGGGAATATCATCTCCCGCCTCAAGGCCAGCTGCTACTACACCCGGGGTGTCTCCTCAGACGCCTGTCACATCTGTTCCCGTCCGGCCCACTGTCTGTGTGGCCGCCTCTTCTCCTGTTGTCTCAGCATCTGCTACCAGGGCTGGGCCAACTCCTGAAGATGTTTATTTGGCTACTGCTATACCGGAGAACATCTCTCCGAAGGAGTATCGGTTGTCTTTGCAACAGCCGAACACCGAGGCTGGACCGTCCGCCCAGGAGCCCTACCGATCTTACTTTTCGCACTATGCATAGGATGGTACTCCCGTGTATGCTTTCCCAGGTCAGTATGACGAGCACGGGGAGATTTTGCGTCTGCCCGCTCCTGAGGCTTATCTTTATGCTCAAGGTTTACCGTACAACCAGGCTTATAACCCGCAGGGACAGCGTTTCCAAGGCCAACCTGCGGGCCAACCTGGCTATCTCTATGATCCACAGGGGCAGCCCATCTAGGGCTACCCTGCGGGCCAGCAAGGGCCATCGTACAGTATGCAAGGATAGTATTACAGCCCTTCCGGTCAACCTATCCAACCTCAGCCGGGGTACCAACCGGGACCGGTCTATGGTCTTGGGGGGCAAATCCAGCCTTCTTTACCGATGCAATCGCAGTATCCTGTCGTTTCTAACGTTGCATATCAGCCAGGACCATCCCATGGTTCTGCTTCAGGTCAAACCGGTTTCCCACAAGTACCTGGTCCTGTTCTGCCTCCAGGCCAACCAGTCCATCCGGTGCAACCTGGGGCTCACTTACAACCAGGTCAACTTGCGCAACCGGCGCCGCCTGTCTATCCAGGTCAGCATGGTCATTCAGGTCAACCCTTGCAGTCGGGTCAACCTGTTCATTCAGGGCAGCCCACTCATTCCATTAACCCTGCACAACAGCCGGTTCATTCAATGCAGCAGCCAAATCAATAGCTGCGCCCTACGTATCAGGCTCCGTAGGGTTCTACTTTTCAGCAGCCTACTCATCCTCAGGGTGGTTATTATCCTCATGGTCAGTCTCAACCGAACTATAACCACCCCAGACACTCTCAGTATTATCCTCCTCCACCCGGTTCTACCTACACTCAGCAACCAAATCCAAACGCTGCTTATACAGGGCCAACGCATAATCAGGGTCCATACCCTGGTTATCAAGCCCCACACTATGGTTACCAACATCCAAATCAGTTTGATTATACGACCTATGCCCCCTACGGTCAGAATCCTGTGGGACAGAACCCGTGGGGGCAAGGATATTCGCAACCATCGTGGAGTATGGGTCCCGGACCTCATCCTGGGCCTGGCATGGCAGTTAACCCTCCATTGTCGTTCCTGGCTACCTTGGAACTGTCGGACGTTTCAAAGTTGACCAATGATCCGATTTTACATAATCCGTATTGGCCTCCAGTTCCCACCAAGATACTAGGTGATTGTCCCAAGTTTGAGGGAAAAGCTGGGGAGGACCCCCAGGCGCATGTGATGACGTATCACCTTTGGTGTTCGTCTAATTCTTGGGTCGACGATTCGATTCGCCTGCGCCTCTTCCAGCGTACTTTAACTGGAGCTGCTGCTAAGTGGTACATAGAGCTATCCCGTGGTATTTTTCAAGATTTCAACTCTTTAGCCATGGCTTTCTTCATGCATTTCTAGTTACCGGTTTGGTATGAAGCCGGGATGCACCTCCTGACTTCTCTGAAGCAGTATAAAGCCACTCAAATCTCAGATCACATTCATGAGTGGCGGCGCCGTCGTCGACTGATCAAGTTTCACATACCTGATCAGATATTGACTCACTGGTTCACCACCTCCTTTGTGAATAAAATCGCTCAGGATATCGCGATGGGAGCGTGCGTGACAGAGGAACAAGCCATCGCGCATGCCAAGTACCTGGATCTTGTCTATTCACAGTCTGGCACACTTTATGACATCTTGAATGATGCTCCACGACTCGGAACCACTAAGGCTCCGCCCACTCCTGCAGTGGATGGTTTCATTGGTTCTATCTCTCAGGATTCGAAGAAGTCTTCGAATGGGAAGCAGAAGGCTAATTCTTCCAACAATACCTCTGCCAATCCCGCCTCATCTGATTCTGGTAAAACTGTGGAGGTGAATGCCATTCAGGCCAATCCTGCGGAAAAATCCTCCAAGGGGAAGAAGAAGGGCAAGGGCAAATCAAAATCTGATGCCCCGAAACCAGAATCTAAGTCTCGTACTGAGGATGGCTCCCAGCGTAAACCGAAGTACCCTTGCCTCATCTGTGAAGGGGACCATTATACTAAGGATTGTCCGCGACGATCCGAGGTCAGTCAACTTCTTAAAGGCCCTAAGGGGACTCCGGCTGTTTTGAAAGAGCCATTTCCTTCTCAGCAGACCCAGATGGTCGAACAGGCATCACCATCTGTACCGTTTGGGTCTCAAGTTTTCATGGTGAAGAGTGTTGCACCTATCTCTGTCGCTACGCGGTCGAAGGATTACAATGAACCGCGGCAGGCACCCGGGAAGGCAGTTGTGGACGGGCCGCCTCCCCCACCTGTCTCCGGTCCATTGGAAATCAAGAAGCCTTCTCTGGAACCCGTTGTGAAGCCACCTCCCAAGGGTGTTCTTCGAAGATCTTCTTATAATCCAAACGCTCGTGCCGCTCAACATTACAGTATTGTTGAGGATCTGGCACAGGCGCCATGTGCTATGTCTGCACTTGAGGTTCTTCAAAGTTGTCCTTCACAACGGAAGGCTTTACTGTCTGCGATCGGGGGCATTGATCCCGCCGACTCGAGTCTTCTCACCTTCGATCTGGAGAATTTCACTCCCTGGCTTCCACATCAAATCGCTTTGGTTATTCAAGTCGGGATTAACGGTCTGAACATTCATAGGGCCGTCGTAGATGAGGGTGCATCTACCTGCGTTATGTCCTCCGCTTGCTGGAAAGCCATCGGCTCTCCAGCCTTGTCGTCATCTCCCAATGCCCTTGAGGCATTTGATGGTCGGGAATCTAAACCCCTGGGCGTTCTCGAGAGTCTTGCGATCACATTACAGGGAAAAACTGTCAACGTAGAAGTGGAAGTAGTTGACGCTAAACTCAACTACAATATACTTCTTGGCCGCAGCTGGACCCATGCCATGCTCTGCGTGCCGTCTACCGTCTTTCGATTCATTAAGTTCCCTCATGAGGGCAAGATTGTCACGGTGGATCAGTTATCATTTTCACCTCTAACTCTGAGAACAACATGCCATACGTGGATCAAATTCTGAATCCCCCAGACAGTGTAGGACCTGGTCTCTTCAAGGACCCAGTCCTCATGGGTATATTTCCTGCACCGCCACCGCATACCACTCAAGTCAACATGTTGTCCAGGTCTGATGACCCCTGGCTTATTCCTACACCTGAGCAGGTATATGAGTTTGGAGAATGCATGCCTTTAACGCCAGTAGAGATCAGCTACTGTGAGATTGTTGCTGCATCGGATCCTCCGCCTCCTCAGCATGCTCCTTTGAGCATGGCTCTCGACGTCTACTCCCAATCCCCCTGGCTTGGTCAGGCTGATTCACCTGATCCTCTCAGAGAGACTTTTCCTTCCGATGAGGCTATCATTGAAACTATGTCTCTTGAGGAGCTGCCGTGGGGCAATGGACATCATCGCTCCTCATTTATGCCTAGCTTGGGGGCAATGACTGATTGTCTGGAGCGTTATGCTACTCAGGTTCCTTCCCCTCCTCTTCAAACACCGATCTTGACGCACGAGGTTTTTTCGGAGGGTAATCTGAGTAACATTACTCAAACTGTTCCAATCAACATCTCCGTTAAACCGGGGATTGTTGAGAATATTCATGTGGGTGTGACTTGTTCTCCCGATGAGATTTAAGTCTATACTGAGCTTTTCAAAGAATTCAGAGATGTTTTCGCATGGTCTTACGAGGAAATGCCGGGGATTGACCCTAGTATTGTAGTGCACGAAATTCCAACCTATCCAGGTGCGAAACCCGTGCGCCAACGCTTACGTCCCATGCATCCTCGAAAAGCCGCCGCCATCAAGGTAGAAGTTGAAAAACTTCTGAACGCGGGTTTTATTTATCCCATCCCCCTTACAGAATGGGTGTCCAACATTGTCCCTGTCGATAAAAAGCAGGGTACAATTCGAGTCTGTGTGGATTATCGCGACATCAATCGCGCCTGTTCAAAGGACAATTATCCCACTCCGTTTATCGACCAGATCATCGACGAATGTGCCGGGAGTGAGATCTATTCCTTAATGGACGGTTTCTCAGGATATAACCAAATCAATATTGCACCTGAGGATCAACATAAGACCACATTCATCTGTCCGTGGGGCACTTTCGCGTACAAAAAACTCCCGTTCGGCTTAAAGAACGCTGGAGCCACGTTTCAACGTGCGATGTCCTATGCTTTTTATGACATTCACCATATCGTTCAGCCTTATCTGGACGACTTGCCAGCCCATTCGGGTAAGCGAGAGGACCATCCTGAGCATCTTCGCCAGATCTTTCTTCGTTGCAGACGCTACAATATCAGTCTCAATCCTCATAAATGCGTCTTCTGCGTTGACGCTGGCCGTCTTTTAGGATTCATAGTCTCGAAAGATGGAATTCGCCTTGACCCTCTAAAGGTCGAGGCCATCGTAAATCTCCCATCACCCTCCTCCCTGTATCAGTCACAGAGTCTACAAGGGAAAGTGAATTTTCTTCGGCGCTTTATCCCGAATTATGCCGAGGTGGCCAAAGGATTCACTCGTTTGTTAAAGCAGAACGTTCCCTTTCACTGGGACGAAATTGCTCAGGAATCCTTTGAGAAGCTGAAGACATTGCTAGTCAATGCTCCATTGCTTCATCCTCCGGACTACCACCGCGACTTCACTTTATATCTAGCCGCCGCATTTAGCACCATAGCCATGGTCTTGGTGCAGGATGACGATCATGGTGATGAACATGTTGTTTATTACCTGTCTCGGAACCTTCTCGACCCGGAAACGCATTATGCACATGTCGAGAAGTTGGCTTTAGCAGCAGTACACATTGTACAACGCTTTCGCCATTACATCCTTTTGCGCACGATAACAGTGGTTTCAGACTGCAACCCTATGACGTATATTCTTTCTAGACAATTACTGGGGGGCAAGTACTCCAAATGGATTGTGATCGTACAGGAGTTTGACTTGGAGTTCACCACCGCCAAGTCAACTAAATCACTGGTCTTCGCGGATTTGATATGTTCTCTCCCTACAGACTCTGTTCCTTCACACTCTGAAGACCATATACCGGACGAAACGATTTTCCTCATCAGTACTCGTGATCCTTGGAACGGTGACATCATAGTGTATCTTCAGACCTCGACATTTCGGTCTGAGTTGGATAAAGTTTCCCTCCATCAGATTCGGCACCAGTCCCAACCCTACCGTATAGTAGGAGATACCTTATATCGCATTGGAGTAGATTCGGTGCTCCGGCGATGCCTAACCTTGGAAGAGGCTGAGAAGGTCCTAAATTACTGCCACAGTGGCGCCTGTGGCCGACATATGTCCGGGTATGCTACTGCCCAGAAGATTCTGCGAGCAGGTTATTTCTGGCCTTCCATATTCAAGGACTGTATCACTGCAGTCCGTAAATGTCATCCATGACAGATTTTTCAGCGCAAGATGCGCGCGCCGCCGTTGCCATTGCATCCCGTTATTACCGTCTGCCCTTTTGCGAAATGGGGCATGGATTTTATGACGTGTAACCCTCACTCGGCCGGGGGGCATGCATATATCATTGTCGCCGTCGACTACTTCACTAAGTGGGCCGAGGCAATGCCTACACTAGCTGCTGACCGGAAAACGGCTGCTCAATTTATATTCAACCACGTTATCGCACGGTTCGAGGTTCCTCAAGCCATCGTCACTAACCATGGTACTCATTTCCATGACTACATGATGGCGGAGGTGACTTCAACGTTGGGCTTGCGTCACGACAGCTCAACACCATACTACCCTCAAGCGAATGGTCAGGTTGAAGCAGTGAACAAAGTTTTGGTCACTATGCGTCAGTGAACAGTTGGTATTCATAAATCCAATTGGCATCTCAAACTGTTCTCAGCTCTCTGGGCATACCGAACATCTGCTAAGAATGCAACTGGATTCACACCATTTCAATTGGTGTACGGTCTGGAAGCCACTCTGCCAGTTGAATGCGAAATCCCTTCATTAAAATTAGCTGTGGAGCTTCTACCTGGTACTTCTGCCAAGGAAGAACGTCTTCTGTATCTGGAATGGTTAGATGAAACCCGTCGTCTGGCTGCTTTGATTATCGAAGCAAAAAAGAAGAGGGTCAAAACTCATTTTGATCAATTTGTTTCTCCCCGTTCTTTTATCGAAGGAGACCTCATCCTCCTGTACGATCAAGCGCATGATAAGCTTGGAGCCGGTAAGCTCTAGCCTATGTGGCACGGGCCCTATATAGTAAAGCACATTTTGAAAAATGGAGCCTACGAGCTTATAGATTATGAAGGAGTTCCGCTGTCGCAGCCCAGAAATGGGCTGTACCTTAAAAAGTACTATGCCTGAAGTGATTTCTTGGTGTGGTGTGTGTACATAGGTGTGTGATTTTCATTTTTGTACATGTATTGTGTGGTGTGCTTTGTAAACATCTTTCTGCTGATCGGGTCTTCCTGGTTGTGCAGATGTCTTTTCATCCATTTATTGGTTTCGCGGATGGTGCCTCTCGCAGTACCAGGAATCTGTCTTCAGCAGCCTGGGTAATCTATGATCCTGCTGGTGAGTTGATTGACCTGCAAGGAGTGTGTCTAGGACGTGCCACGAACAACATCGCGGAATATAGTGCTGTGTTAGAATTATTAACCGAGGTAGTAAACCTTGGTATCCGTGAATTGCTCGTGTATCTAGATTCGCAACTTGTGGTGTTACAACTGAACGGGCACTATTCGGTAAGGAACCCATCCATATTACGTCTGTATCTGCGTATTCGATTACTGGAAAGGAATTTTGACTACATTACATATCATCATATACCCAGGCATTTGAATACACTAACAGATGCAGTAGAAAATTTGGTATTAGACAGACATTTGCGCAATTTATAAATCATCATCACATGTGAAGAAAGATCCATCCAGAAATAGATATGTATATAGATAGATATCGAAATGTTTACATAGAGTGTGTCACATAAAAGTCAAAAATATACATAGTCGTCCTAAATACATCCGGAGACGATACATCTCTCAAAAAATAGGTGTGGTATAAATCCTGAGAGCTAATCCGCATGGTGCTCATGATAGCACGTGACTGCACGCACTAAGCGTCTCAGGATTCGGTGGATCCGACTCGGAACTCCCACCGTGTGGCACTGGTATGCCATCGGTACGTCTGCCAGCCGAGCATAGTCTGGGATCCCATGGGCAATGCCCTCAAGATTTTGGATCAGCTCCTCTCCTCCGGTGCCCTCTCCCTGAGGATCAGGGATGAGTTGTGTCCTCCATGAGATTGGAGACATCCCGGCTGGTCTCTCAGGTCCCACATCTGCATGCATATATAAAATGTGTTAAGACGAATGTGTATTAACAAAAAATCATATAAATATAAAATCAAAAAACATGAGGTCTTACCCAACTCCTCGTCCCAGTCGTCTCCTTCTGGTAGTGGGAGATCTGGGTCCCCGGTAAAGTCAGTCCCTGCATAGGGCCAGTCTTCCACAACAATCAGCTGGCGCCGTAACCACCTAAAGAATTCTGGCCTCCAGGACATCTGTTGGACACCTCCAGCTCTAGGCATCAATGCCGCCCAGCGAGCCATTCTTGGCTCTCGTGGTATCGGATCTGCCACTGCGGCCCCTTGGCCCTGGAAGATTGGTAAACGTTCCAGAATGAATGATACCAAGATGGAACCATAACCGAACTGTTTCAGTTTACCCTGTTTGCATTTCGTGAGCTGCCTTTTCATATTGATTGTTACTGCTGTTGCCCAGTCAAATAGCAGGGGACTCATGCATTCTAAAGCCAAGAGGAGTTGGGCCTTTGTGGCCTCGTGCGTTGCCTGCGACCCAGTAGCCCGCATGATGGTATGGAGGACCACTCTCAATGCTAGATCAAGGATAGTGTGGATGTCCACCTTCTTGCTGCTTGATCCCGTTTGAGCTCCTTGGCACACTCGTGCCATCACTTCTTCCATCTTCTCCCCAGATGGTCTGCTTCCAGTCAACACCGGGATCGGACCTCTGCGGGACAATCCAGTGATAAAATAAACATCGGAAACCTCCAGCTCTAATACCTGGTCTCATAACCTAAACACCTGTTCACGTTCATCCCAGATACTGATTAAATACTGGAGGAGCTTGGGCTAAGCTCGTAGACACGGTGTGAGGAAGAACTTTTTCAGTCCACAGTTTCTAAGTGCATTCATGCAAGCTTGAATTTGCATGGCTTGTTCATCCTCTTCTCCATGCTCTCGTTCTTTCCATTCAATTTCCATTTTGATTGATTACCTACATTCATATGGTCATGAACCCTTCGTTAGATCTCTGATGAGTCTCAAATTCCATACAATTTGATCTAAATATCGAAATTTTAGGCGTATTTTAAGGTTCGGCCGCTGGCGTGGCTGTTTTGTGAACAGTCGCACCACGTGGCGCGAGCCCTTTGTATAAAAGAGCTCATTGGCGCGGGTCCATGCCCGATACCCGCGCTAATGAGCCCGGCCCTAAATTTTCAAAAATGGCTCTAGAAGACTGATTTACAGGGTAAAACTATTAAAATTTGAATGAAAATGAAGAGCAAAGGAGCGCCTCTTACCTGTGACAGACGAGAAGTTGAATGGTCAACTGGATTTGTCGCAATCACCATCAGAAGTTTCTGCTCCAAATGGACCACTGTTGCTTTTTACCAAGGTAAATAGTAAATGTAATTTTATTTTTACCAATTTGACATATTTATAACTTTTTGACATAAAATGAGTTGTAAAAAGTCATTTTTATCGAATATTTTTATATGTTATGTCGAAAATGGATTTTACACTTGCTTGGTATGTGCAGCAGCAGGTTTTTGCGACTTTAACGATGGAAACGAGTTGTATTTTATACTTTTTCGGACTCGGTAAATACACGAAAAAGTCACTTTGGAGTCATCTTTCAGCTCTTTTCTGACTCTCTAAATACGAAAAGATTGCCGAGGCCCTTGTCGTTTCGATCTCGTTAAATTGGACACGAATTGACATCTACACAGTATACGTTTAACCCTTTTTCGGGCTGGAATGGATTGATTACGAAAAAGGAATACCCTAGCCTATCGCGACTAGGAGGTTTTCTCGGATATTGTTTTCTACCTTTTCGGATCTGAGGAACTATTCACGAAAAGGGACCTGTGGAGTTTACTTTTCCGCTGTCTTTTCAAACTCTCTAAACATGAAAAGACACCAAGTTCTTCCTTTGTCAGGCTCGTTAAACCCTGATGACATCGGACCCAGTCGAAACGATGTTCTCCGAGTTCCTCCTTCCTAGGACTCGTTAAATGCACTAGGATGGATTCGCCCAAAGGGAGGACTTATATTGCAAGCATATGCTATCCCCTTCAAGCTTGTTATAAAAAATAATTTGGGTACTCGCCAGAAATGGTGGGGGGAAAATGGAACCATCGTCATTGTCATCGGCAGTATGTCGCTCTTGAACATGGCACTGGTCTGCATTCGTGTCGGGTTGGGGACATCTCATCTCGTTTCTTCACTTTGCCTCCGTGGGTTTGGATAATCCCTTTTGACCTCTCCTCTGCTAATTGCCTTGTCACCATGACCTCTGATCTACTGATGTCAAATACTGCCAAGTCCACTGTCGTGCCGTTTATATGTTCAAGAGAAGTTGGCCTCTGCTAATATCAACCTTCCTCTGATTCTCATATGATTCTGATTCACAACAAAACATCATGTTCCTCTGTCTCGTGTCGATGATGTGGGAATCATTATGGCCCACCTTCGATCAAGGTCACTTCCTGTCGACATCAGCTCATTATCCAAGAAGTTGATCTAGAGACTCCTTTATGGTACCTTGGAGCCTGCATGCCTCAATGGCAGGTTCGTCGCATTCGACGTGAGGTTTTCATCATTGGCCTCTGATCAAGTGATTCTGCGGGTGTTCGACGCCAACTCATTGATTCACACGCCGTAGATTGTACCTGTAGTACCTTGAGGGCCATTGTCATTATTGGTGGTTCCTCTCGCGTATGTTAACAACTTTCATCATTGGCTGGTAATCAGACGATGTTCCTGCATGTTCGACTTCAGCTCACATATTCACATGCTCGAACTTGTACTTTGTTTGGGTCAAGATGGAGCGCAAGACCCTGGATCGTGTCTGTTGTAATCCAGGCTGTGATTGTGGATTATTATCATTATGTATATGACTCATTAATTGGATGGCTGCGACCATACCTGAGTCTATTTATTTTGGTCCTCGCTGGATGGCTGCGCCCATACCATGGATCCGGATTGTAGTGTACTCTGTTTCAGATGGCTGCGCCCATACCACATATACATCATGTACTTGAGATATCAGTTGTATTTTTCTGCGCAGGTTTTTCGACGGCGGGCCTTCAGTTGAACATGTTCTCGTAAAGCATTTCACCCATCTCTCTCTCGGGCCTCATACTTTAGGGGGCATCTGTTACACAGTAATTTGTCACCGTCCCTACCATTCCCCGTCCCGCACAATGGAGGACCCATTTTGTGACCTGTGAACATTGTCATGCCTTGAAAACATCATCAATGCATTCCTCTAAGCATGAGGTTCATTTTCCCTAAAGACATCTCCTTGCAAAAATCATGAAAAACATCCCTTTTTGCATTGGCGCGGGCAGACAGTTCATAACTCGCGCCAATGGGGAAAATCCTGCAAAGAGGCCGCGCCAACTGGCGCTCTGTCCCAGAGCAGTAGTCGCGCCACCCCATTTAAGGAGTGTTTTTTTAAATAAAGATGGCGAAAGTTGAGTTTCAACAAACTCAGAAACCATTGCCTATCTTGAGTTGGGAGTTTTGGCTGCGGGAGTTCTATGGAAGGGAAGTGGTTTTGCCACCTCCCATGGAACCTTCCTTGTTGATAGGGCCAATCCCACAATAATAGGGATCCCAACTCCCCCCTACCCCATCTATAAAAGCCTGCTCAAATCCATGGCAAGCTAGTCTTGAAGTGCCTAAGCTTTGAATGTCCAAATTCCCAAGAGCCTTTTGGGCCGTAAGAGCCCTCTTCCTTCCCTTAAGGTCGACTCAAGTAAGGAGACTATCGTCGAGAGACTCAGGAGAGGTTTGGCCTTTCCCTGGTGAGCTTTGCGAGACGTGAACTACTGGAGACCCATCCGAAGGAGACCACGATGTCAGAACTTTGGTTGTAATCTCTTTCGATCGTTATTTAATGAATGATTACGATTATGGTTCCACTCTGTTTTCAATGATGTTAATATGAGTAATATCCTTTCTGACTGATATTGAGTTACGTATGCCGGATTTTATGCTTGTATCTATTTGTTTCTTGCATGTGTAGGTGTCCGCCCGCAGAGATCGTGGAGGATCGTGATCTGCCAAGGCTGAGGAACGGGAACGCTCTCTTCTTCAAATCGTAGCATTGGAATCCAGGTAGGCTTCCATCTTTAGTCTTTTTCATTCGTAACTAGGAACTTGCGTCATAACATTTCTGATTGTTGCTAGACCCCTACTGGGCTAGTAGGGATCGCCTCTATCCGCAGAGGGGATTTACCTCCTCAACAGGTAGTAACGAAGATCAAGTTTGGCAAAGCAAAGGACCAAAGTTCTTCTACAAGGAGAAATATCGTAGGATCAGATAAATGTAGGCCATATCATTTGATCTATGTTTAATTTATAATCTAGGAATGTAGGTATTTTCTTGTTCCCCTAGTTTCTATACCCACCCTAGGGCTAGAGCGATCGTCTCTGTCCGCATAGAGGATTTATCTAGACAACAACACACTGCACCATCAAATTTCCACAACAAGCACACACAAGCCACTCCCTTCATAAAACTTCTTGTGACATTTACGATTCCTCTCCGAAGGCCACCATTAGGACCAACACCAAACCATAATGAGGAGTCTAATGTTGGGCTCCCTCATCTTCCCTTGCCTTATCCTTTTACCACCTCCAAAATCAAATGCGCGGTTATTTTTTACATGAATTTCCAATGTGAAGCCCGTAACACTCCCACTACATGTATTATGGTGAAGGGACTAGGAGTACAATCCCTAACCCTTGATCCAATTATATTTACTCATGCGAGACGCCTTCCACGTGTTACTCAGACCTCACCCCCATCGGTGAGTATTGTATGAACCTTTCTTAATTTAGTTATGAACCTTAATTAATTTTTAATGGTGTATGAACTTTTATTAATTGTTTGATATGAACCTTGTTAGTTTTTAATGGTATTACGAACTTTTGATAGTTGTTTAGGTATGAAATTTATTTAATTTTTTAATAATATATAAACCATTATTAATGGTTATAAATATGTAATTCAAAATATTTTAGTATGGTTTACTATGTAGTAATGAATAAATGTGTTTAGTTTTATTGAGTTCTATGAAAATTGTACCAATGAATATATTTATTTCATTTGATACATAGTTTACATGATTATATCAAATTAAGAATGAAATAAAACAATATTATTGGTTTATATTTGATTAATAATCAAAGTAGTAAATCTCTTTTTGCAAAAGAGCTCCCCTCAAGTAATGCATAGTAGTGACATTGAAGCCCTTTCCTATTGCTATAATAGAGTCCCACATAGCTTGGTAATAAGGTGAGTGAGCAACATTAAATGGGATAGCTACATCATACCACCATCTGGAAATGTATTTAAAAGAAGATTCGTTTCATACAAGACATTCCATATAACCCTCGATGATGGAGAGCTTGACCTTCACATTTTTGTTTCAAAGCTCGGATTTCTTGATGGGGGAGACAGTGAAGGGGTTTATTAGCATATATGGTAGCGTTAATCAACCCTGGTTTTGGAGGAAAGAATGGGAAGAAGGCTCCTTTTTAAGGACCAGCGACTTTGGTACATTGACAGAGGCAACCAAAGATGTATGATAGCCAATTTCTCTAGAATTCCATTTCTCAATTGAGATTTATTTGTTGAATACTGATAATTCTCTTTAACCCAACAAGGTGCCATGTTTATGTACCCAAGATCACATAGTGGAAAAGGGACAATATCAAAACCCTATAATGTCTCAATATTAGAGCTCGAAGGTGTGACCGTGGATTGAAGGTAAGATGAAAACCCCTGCAACATCACCATCTCAGAGCTCGAAGGCCTGGCCTGCAATAATGAGACGTTTTTCAAGCTTAGTGTCATGGGATTTGGCCTCCATTAGGGGAATTTTGAGGTCTAAAATGGGCATCCTAAGAAAATTATAAAATAATAGTGGAAATAATAAAATAAGATTACATTACGTCATCAAATTTTAGAGGGGAACAAGAAAAAACTAGTTTTTCAACTCGTATTTTCAAGTTATCTCCCAATAGGTTTACTCAAATTTCAAGCGACAAAACTCGTTAGATGAATAATTTGATTCCTAATCCAAGTATTACCCATGTTACATACTTTTGATGAACCCTAGTACACGAAAAATGAAAATTACATGAAAATCGCTATTGTAATCACATGTTTTCATGTATTTATCATGTTTCATGTAGCATGGTCCATAAACTATACTCCTTCAATGAGGAATTAAAAATTTTCATCCAATGAGCACTCTCGATCAAAATTTTAGTAAAACCTTAGGGAGATAAGTTGAAAATATTATTTGAAAAAAGTGGTTTTATTAGTTTATTATTTTTTATTTTTTTCTCCAAAAATGGTGAATCATCCCCTATGATTGACATCATCATCTTGAATCCTATTTTTTCTTATAAATTTATTTTGGTTGTAAATTTTTCTTAGGAGGCCCATTTTAGACCTCAAAATTCCCCTAATGGGCATAATGATCTTTCCTTTAATTTTAACCTGCACCAATTTAGACTCCCTCGACTTGTTGGAAAACTGTTCGACCAGCGAGATACCAACTAAGCTCCAGTATCTGGTCAATATTGAAATCTAATTCCATTGTCCTGAATCCTCTGTGCTTATTTAAATGTCAAAGATCTCCATGATAACAGTCTCACAAGAAAAGTTGGCAGACTTTGGACATTCAAATACTAGATCCAAAGGTAGGTTTGGCACTTGGGTACCTTGATCATAAATACTCCATAAGGGAGCAACTCATAGATAAATATGATGTGTATTCTTTTGGAGTAGTGTTATTGGAGATCTTGTGTGCAAGGGAAAGTCTTAATATTATTTTTCCCAGAGAACAATTCAATAAAGTAGAGTGGGATATGCATTTGAAAAAATAGGGCAGGATTGAAAAAATCATTGACCCTCACCTTGTTGGGACCATCAACCCTGGTCTTGTGAAAAAATTTAGGGGTACTATCAAAAAATTCTTGGAAGAGGATGGCATCGACATGCCTTCCATGGGAGATGTTCTATGGGACTTTCAATATGCATTTCAACTCTAGGATATATCCATGCAAAATGATCTAGATGAGAATAGTAAAAATCATATTGCAGATGTTCCTTTGCGCTACCCAGATTCTGAGCCTTTTGGTCGAAGTTCAGTATGACTTCAAGTATTATACGAAAGTTCTAAATTTATAGATTTAGTTAATGAGCATGTTGGATTTTGGAGTTCTCAAAATCCCACAAAGAAATAGTTGTGAGAATTTACCTATTGTTTGGAATGTGTTCTCCTTCAGTGGATATGAAACATAGTGGATCCGTACCTTGGTGCAATATTTCCTTACCTCGGGATGTCTGCACAATATTCAGGGCAAAGTGAGCACACAAAACTAGTGGATTTGGTTTGGGAGGGGAGCTACAAGTATGTATAAGAGATTGAGGGCACATGTATTATGTGGTTTTTCACTGCCCAGAGCCTTAGACTTTTTATACTAGCGTTATTGGATGAGGTGTTGGGGGAAGTGATGATGATTTAGAAGATGCAACCACAAGTGTTGTGTTTTCACAATTGGCGAATCCTTGTGGGAGGTGATAAAAAATCTAGACTCCTTTTCCATGTTCCAAATCTACCAAATTACCACATCCAGAGAGAACATTGGTGAATGTGAAATGGTTAGGTTCGGTACTTGTTTTTTTCATATCACATTAAAAATCTAGTGCCTCCTTGTAAAAAATTATCCTCATATAATCAACCACCATTACAGGCAATGAAACCACATTTTGTTTAGACATTTACTTAGGTAGGTAGGGTGCCCCTATCTCCCATTTCCCTATAGAGTAATCTGGTCACATCTTCTTTCTTCTATGATACTGGTTCCTCTCTGTTAAGTCCTCTCTCTCTTCCTTCCTCTCTCTCCCTTTCTCTCCTACCTCCTTCTCTCTTACCCCCTCTCTCTCCCTCTCTCTCTCTCTCTCCCTTTCTCTACCCTTCAATCCTCTCACTATATCCCTTCATCTCTGCTTCTTTCTGTCTCCCTTCCATATTTGTGTCACTATCTCCCTCTCTTACCCTTCTCTCTCTCTCTCTCTCTCTCTCTCTCTCTCTCTCTCTCCATTACTTATCTCCCATCTCCTTTATTTTATCCCCATATCTCCCTCGTGACCTGCCTTATCTCTCCACCTCTATCACTCTATATCTTTATTATTCCTTCTCATATATATCTAGAGTTAATATATATCATGATATACTAATATGTAGTGTAATATAACAAATTTAATATTGCATTAATCCAAATTTATTAAATTTAATTATATTAATATTATAATATTTTAATATGAATATAATTAATAATAATAATGTTATTAATATTTTAATATTGGTATTAGGGTTAATAATGTTTTTTTTGCATGGTATTAATAATAATTTGGCCCATGGTAGTTGGTTGGTAGGATTCACCTAAATAAACACTTCTTTTTTAGTGTTCGTAAATATAAAGAGGATTATGGAGTAAATATAAAAATATATTTTTATTTATTTATCATACTTCTAGTTTATTTATATTTTATTTATTTAGTATACCTCTATTATTTACCATGGTATTTATATTTATATTTATTTACAATACTTCTTTATACCTCTTTTATATTTATTTATTTACCATACAACTTTTTAAATAAGGTATTTGGCCCATGGTATTTAGCCCATGGTATTAAAATCATATTTTTCCCATACGCTTCACCTAAATAAAACCTCTTCTTTGAGTTTCTTTAAATATAAATAGTTTTATGGAGTAAATATAAAAGGAGGTTTTATTTTTTTACCATACTTTTAGTTTATTTATAAGTATTAAAATAGGTTTTATTTATTTACCATACCTCTTGTTTGAGTGTTCTTAACCCTCTTTATATTGTAAATTTATAGTGTGTTTAGACGAGATTGATTTTCAAATAGGGCTACATTAGATTAAAAATGTTAAATATTTACTTGTTTAAGTTTTTACTTGATATCTACCCCATACTCTCCTAAAAACTCATAATCATGCTTGTTTAGTGAAATTTTTAATGCAAACCCTTACACATTTCATGAAGGTACTTCCATTTTAAAAATCCTTATTTTTTATTATTCAAAAAATTTATAAATAGTGTTTTTTCATTTTCCCTCCTAAAACTTTGGCGGAGCTATCAAAACACTAAACCTCTTGACGCTATTACTAATCTTCTTGATTGTTCTATGGACAATGAATTTATTTATGAATTCCAAATCGAGTGGATGTTCGCGACTTTCAAGTCCACTAAAAGGTTTTCACATTAAGATAGTTTTTCTCCTGCACGAGCTCAACATAATCAACAATTTCTTATGTTTCTCCATATATAGGTAATAATATATTGGTGAATTTATGTTTATGAGCTTCTATTTTAAGTTGTTTCTAATTCAAACCCCCAATATCCACTTCAAACTCCCAATATTTTACATATAACAGAAGAAGATAATTCGTTTATTCGTTAGGATTCCAAAAATTCGTTATGATTTCAAAAAGATAATGCTCGATCCAATGAGGTTTTGTTGTTGTATTTTTTGAAGTGAAAGAGATTAAATTATTGATTTTAAGTAGAAAGCTTGAAAGAAACTAGACATCAAGGCTGCTACAATGGCGAGGGGAGATTTTGAGCTAGTTAGAACCTTTTGAAAACTGATATCCCCACTGTTATTCCGTGGAGAAACCCTACATCTCAGATTGCAAGTTGATATCCCCACTGAGGTTCTGTGCACAAACGCTACATATTAGATTTTGTTACCTGCAAATAATTTTATTACATAATTTTTGTTAAATACTTATTTTGTGGTCAACAAAAAAAACCTAATTTCCTTTTTCCTCCTGATTGAAATCTTAATTGTGCTTGGTTTACTTTAGTAGAACCTAATTCTTCTTGTTTATTATCAATAGAAATTTGATTTGGTTTTGTCCTTGTGAGGAAAACTCTATTGTCATGCTTTCATCCAAATTGTTGCAAAAGAAAGAATTTATTTTCGTCTTTAACATGGCTCCATGATGAATATAAATATCTAGAATATTTATTTTCAGGATCTATACTAATCTAGAATTATTTATTTTCATCTTATTTTTCTTTGTCTAATAAAATAACCATACTAATAGATTTATTTAGGAGGTAGGTGCATACCAGCATGTGTAGATATGTAATAGACAACAAGAATTGGGATTAATTGAAAAAAATAGGTCAATATTCCCTAAGCCTTGAAGGAATTCTTTGCTTCTGTAAAGTTTCCAATAAAAGATCCAGTTCGGTCTCATATGACCCCTCTAAACAAATATTATATTAACATGAATAGGATATCAAGTCTCCCTAGGAAAATATATGAACTTAGTGTGTTAATCATGTTAGTTGTCTCGGTTGAGGAGATACTCTTTGCATGTATTCACATGCAAGAACATTAATTGGAAAGTTCAATGGAGTGGCCTTTCCACCTTATGTGATGGAATGATGAGATGCATATATACCTCAAAAAAGAGTTGTAAAGTCAATATTTCTCTTTGAACATAATGGGAACAACATATTCAACTTGGAATTTCAACTACAATAGTATCTTAAATTAATACAATGGGGGTTCCATGGTTCTTCAAGAATAATGGTATTTTTATGCAACATCGGTTTCCCCTTTATACCCCCAATGAGGTAGGTTCTTAAGAAATTCTTGTCTAATCATATTGACTTATTTCCTTGAGGATTTTAAGGTTCAAGAACTATTGGAAAAGATACATGGGTTGTATGTAGGAAATTATTTAAGTTACTGGATGGTCTATTTAATATAGTTAAATAAAAAACAATTGTGTACCCTCAATTCGTTGCTTATTTCCTAAAATCTTGGGCTAAGTGCAAGTGACCCACCACATGAAAAAACCCGTATCTAAATGGTACTCTCTAATGGTTAATTTTTTTATTATATTCTTGGTTTCCTCAAAGATGATTTTTTTCCAACCAACTATATATATCCTTGACTTATGTTTTCCAACAAACTATAGTTAGTGTATTAACACTATTTACTAAAAAAGCTTTATAAATTCATCGTTGCAGGTGATATGATTGTGTTTGTCCTCGATTATAAGTATCATGATATTTTCCTTCACGTTTCTATCATTTCAATGGTTAGTGCATTGTAAGTAATCTTTGATTTCTTTTTTTCTCCATTAATGTAGATTGGGCTTCTAGAGTTTCTGCTCACTTTTCTGTCCATGTTTTTTAGTTATGTGCTATAACTATGAATGACTATGAGTTAAAGACAGTGGCTATCCAAAAACAATGTGAGATTTAAACATTCTTCTACATTAATCGGAAAATATCCTATCACAATTCATTAGATTGGTGGCACTATGGATAATTGACAATTGAGCAATCCCAGAATTTGCCAATGTCACTTTAATGTACTATGGATGCCATCTTTGTTTAATGTAATGTAAACATGTTCAAATGAGTATATTTTCATTTTTGTTTACTTTTTGTTTATCATATTTATTTTTCCCACTCTAATCCTATTCTCTATGGATATTTTTTTATTCCCCTAGATCTATTCTATAAAGGTAGATTCGGGATGGAGTTGTTTTTTGTAATGTGTAGCTTTTTTGGCTTTGAGGTGCTTGTCCTCACAACCCTTTTCTAGTTGAATTACTTGTGGGAGGACATAGTTATTATTGAGAAGTAGAGAGTGTTTTCCTTGTATCCATACAATTACATCTTTGGATACTCATGCTTGGTGTGCATTGGGAAGTTTCTGAATGCCGCTTTGATATTTTGTTGCTGTAATGTATATTAGCCAAAATTTGTACTTAAAATTTTTAAAATCTGTTTAGTTGTTACATTTCAGTATCATTATTATTGGTTTTTGTATTTTGACATATTCAATTAATTAATAACAATAACCACTCCAAATTATTTGTATAGATCCCATAGCTAGTAGGATTCAAGAATGTAGCTGATTATTCATAATTGCATCATATATACTCATCATTTTCGGCTTTTTAGAATGTAAATAAATCTTTTAGAGGCAGATTTTTATGGCATCACAACATATTTACATGATTCACAAATTGATAAATCAGTTTTTGGTGTAATTTTAGATTTTAGATTTGATAATTGTAGGTCATTTATAAGCTTACAATTTCTTTAAAGTTTCACTTCTAATTGAATATTTAACTGAACATATTGAGTATCTTATACATGACTATTTTTCCCTCCACCCACTTTTCATAACTTCCATAACCATTAGGTAAAAACTTTGATCCTATTTTTTCTGTTTAGTAAAATATTTTCCAAGACTTTACAAATTTTTATAATTTATTGAAAGTTGTAGAATTTACAATTTATAAAGTTTCAAGATCTATATTTTTAAAGTATAATTATTTAGAGGGTGCTATCTCAATGGAACAACACCTTATTTACAAGCGAAAGGTTAGTGGTTAGATTTTATCGTGCCCTGATATTTATCCAAAATGGATATGTTCAATTTTTAGTGACAAAGGCTCTTTTGACCATCCCCAATGAGCTGATAGTGACATTTTTCGACCCTCACCAAAATATGAAATGGTGACAATAGATGAACGCCACCATATATACGAATCAATAGTGATTACCATGAAAGTTCCATCACCATAAATCGATGTTGTTCATATTAAATGGTGACAATAACTATCCGTCATCATAATCATTATTCTTGACAGACCTTGAATGTCACCACAACACTTATACTTTTGGTGATGCCACATTTGATGACGTTCACTTTTTTGGCAACAGAGGTTAAGTTCGATCACCATTTCTCATATGAAATGGTGATGGTCAATATCCATCACTATAAACCATTATTGGTGAGAGAAATTGAATGTCACCTGAACACCTATACTTTTGGTGACATCACCTTTTGTGACGTTCAATTTTTTGTGACAGACGCTCTTTTGACCATCACCAATGAGCTTATGGTGACATTTTTCAACCCTCACCAATGTCCTTTTTTCTTGTAGTGTAATTGAGGATCAAATATTGGTGGTATTGTTTTAATATGTTAAATTATTGTTTTTATTGAATTAAGTATTTGTTGTAAAACATCAATCAATGTGTTATACCTTGGAAATTACATGTATGGTAGATATGGGAAAATTATTGGTGCTTTTCTTGTAAATCTATAAAACATATCAAAACTAATAATATTTTATCTTTTCATTATAATAATCAGTGATTTTTTGATTTATAGTGATTGAGGATGACACAAGTGTTCCCTGAAATTGGAAATTTGGTGTTGGAATTTAGTGTGGATTTTGCATTCAAGAATCATATAGCGACTGGAATTTGAAAGTTTCATTTCAAAATAAAACTTTTTGGGGGATTACTAGTGGTGATTGCCACATATTTCGATGTTGTAAATTTTCTCCAAATCATAGCTCATATATTGTACCATGAGTGAGGAACACAATGGGAAGGGAATTTTCTTCACAATTTATCCACTTATATTGTAGTGATCCATAAATATAAGAAAAACATTAATAATATCATATAGACTAGTTGGCTTATTCAAAAGTGATAATGGACCCAAATAGTCGTTCTTTCTGAAGAAATTCTCATCATACTTGGGCATTCCTGACAACATTAACCTCTAGCCCTGGACTTATTCACTTAGTGTTCTACATTATCTAGTTATATACATGTATACGAGGCTATCATATTAATGTATACTTTTTACTTCATTTTATTTTCTTCTAGACTTAGCTTTCCAATTTTCTAGGATTTTTGTTTGCACTCCCACATTGTATAAGTAATCTACAACTTGATATTTTTAGCATGTAGGTTAGTTGGCATTATTTTTCCCAATATTTCCTTGAATGTTGAATACTAATTTTACTAAGGTGTTATTTTTTAAGCTGACATTTTATTAGCATTTTTTATACTGGTCATTTGGCCACATAGAAGCCATTATTGCCCAACTGAAGAAAACTAGTTTGAGTTTCTTGATTTGATGGGGGGAATGTTATTGAAAATATCACTGATGTTGAGGTGTATATCGTATAAATCATTTATAGTCTACTTTAGTTTATATTCCAGTGTCCATCATCTTTCATGTCTTATACTCTACATTGTATGTTCTTTCCTTTTCAAAAAAGGAACTCCTTATTGATGGTAAGTATCAGGAACTGAAGAAAGAAGAGAACAATAAGACTGAAGAGACAAAATGAAAATTAAATAAATAGACAAGAGATTTGGTCTAGTTGTACATGTAGAGTCAATATCTTGCATTAGAGACACACATAGGGGTTGGTGGTCAAGTCTTCAGAGTTGGTTAATTCAGATGCAATGCCTTGGCAACACAATGATAATGTTTTGAAGTGATGAAACAATATTTCATGTGTAAATTTTACTCCAACCAATATTAATTTTGAAACTCATATTATAATACTTGATATTTTATATAATATTATTTATGTGGTCAAAATTATTGATAGTTGCACTTGATATTATTTAGTATTGTAATTAACATATGTAACTTTTTGTTTTCATATTAGATTGATCCAAATTTATGCAGGAACGCAAAAAAATAAACATATAACCATCAATACAAAGATGCAACAGAATAACACTTCATTTCATTAATATCAAAGAACTGAAATTTGCTTACAGAAATAACGGAAATAAAACTAGCTAGGGCATTGGTAGCTGTTTGGTCAATTTAGTGTGTCCTAAATTGCTGCATTTAATTTGTCAATCCGAGAATCGTAAGCTGATGAAGTGCGGCGCACTATATGTGCAAGATAACCTATTTCTTAACTTTTTGTCGTTTTTGGTTTTTCTAAGGTGAAATGGAAATTCTTAAAATGAAAACAAGTTTGGTTATATTTGTTCAAGGAAGTGATATCCCCTATAATGATTTACCTAAAAGCAAATTGGAAATTACAATGACAAGACTTGAAAGAAAGTAAAAGTGTACTGCTGAAATGAAAAGGTGTTGCTAATCTAATGAATCAAAACAGTAAACTAGTGAACATGAAAACCAAACTATTCTTGCTGCCAACTAAACACAAAAGAAAATATGCTTAAGGAAATTCAAAATTGCAACAAAATAAATCTAAATCAGATTACATCAATTCATTTTCTGACCCTTCATCATTAGACCAGCTATGACTTTCGGAAGTAATCATAAACAACTTGTGTAATTGATATTTAATTTGCAGAAAGTAAACTAATACTAAACCATACACTCATGATTCAATCCCTCACCATCAGTCCAGCTGTGGCTTTCGGAGGCAACCGAAGATGTCATGCATGATTTAATATATCTAAATTTGCGGAAAAGAAACTAATATTAAACTACACATTTCATAATGCAATCCCTCACCATCAGTCCAGCTGTGGCTTTCGGAGGCAACTGAAGATGCTATGAGCAGCTTAATATATCTAAATTTGCAGAAAAAAAACTAATACTAAACTACACATTTCATAATGCAGTCCCTCACCATCAGTCCAGCTGTGGCTTTCGGAGGCAACTGAAGACGCTATGAGCAGCTTAATATATCTAAATTTAACTACTGAATCAGATAAGCAAAACTGAAATGTACAAAGCAAGAATGAAGTTAAATAAAAGCTATGAAAAGCAAACTAGCAGCAGAACAATGTTAGTTTCATATCATTAGTCAAAATACTATGAAAATGCCCGGGCTGTCTACCTAAAACCTGCACAAGAAAACTGATCAGTGATTAACAATCATAAAACATGAAAGACAGAAATGAAATGGAAATTATGGAAATGTATAAACAGAAATGAAACAACTACAAAGTATGAATATATGGATGGATTATGATACAATGACTTTTAAAAGAAATGAAATGAGAAATGTACACTAATACAAAAAAGCTTAGCTGAGCAGGGGCCCTCTACACAGCCTTGGTAACGATCCTCAAACACGAATTAAGTTGAAAAACAGAGTCTTCTCACATTAAAAAGCAGTTCATTACGGAATGGTAGTGTTACGGCTCAAGGGCAGCGTAATCACTACAAAGCAAACTAATAGATAACAGAGTTTATTCACGAACATCAGCTATCAACTAACAACTAACTTTATGTGCGTATGCAAACGCTCTATATAAAACAATAAACTGTAACTGTCTCCTGAAGTTTATGATGACAGAGAGCACGTAGACCACTTCGTCCACGGATATAGGAGTATGGCCGTGTTGGAAAGTGGATCTACAGAAGGTGGATGCTTGAATTCAACTCCAGAGCTCTGCACAGATGTCGATTTAACCTCCGCAAGCTTAGAAACGGCCGTATGGATGTTTATTTGCCATGAAACAGAGTCCGGCCGACATGAAGCTCCATAGTTGACTTCCACGTGGACGGCTTTGACCGCGGCTTCTTTGGACGAGTTTACTTGAACCAATAGGACACGAACCATGTCCTCGTCATTCCTAGCCTGCCCATGTGGCTCGTTTCCCTTGTAGACACCTGTAGCATATAATTCCACAAAATAGCTGCGGAAATTTTCAGCAGCTGCGGAAAGTGGCAAGATTCCGCAGCTGTATGAAAAAAATCTAGATCAAATAGAAAACACAAAAACATAATTAAAAACCATGTTAGATACCCTTTTCACATGATATTGACAATTTTGGGAGGTTTAGGTGAGTGAAAAAGGTATGGAAAAGTGTATGGAAAAGATGCAAATTTGGGACTCAACATACCCCCACTGTGAAGGTGTTGCATGTCCTCATGCAACCAAAATTTTGATACTCTTTGTTCAGTTCATGTGCCTTGATACTTCAGCCAGCACATCCAACTCCCTTCTCTTCTTCTTTGGCACTGCCATCATTCTGGGTTTCTTCATTAAGCACCTAAATTTGATATTCACAAGTGCTCTGCTCAATTTCTGGCATTTCCTTTTTAATTTCTTATTCTTCTTTTGCCAAATTCCCAAATGTAACATAGTATTGTCATGGATGATCTTGTCCAGTTTGCCTTGCTCTTTGAGTGTTTCATTTTCATTTTTGATATGCCGATTCAAAAGCTCCAGCTCAAAAATTTCCTGTTTTAATGACTGAACTAAATCATCCTGCAATGTATGAGGCTGAATAGAAGAGGTACTTGGGCCTATGGCTGCCTTCTCCAAGGATTCTATATAGTCATATACCTCCTGCTGTTTGGGGTCTACTTCCGGTGTCTTTTTCATTGGGCTGTCCTCAAAGTGCTGCAAGGGAGAATTATGTTCAAAAACTGGCCGAGGAGAACTTACATCAATATTTTGCTGAGAATAAGATGGAGTATGCTCATTGTCTGATTGGGAGTGAAAGGAGTCAGGTTCACTAACTGACTGAAATGGACTATGGTCAGTTGGAGACTGTTCAGATGTCTCCTCACCCAAATCAATGAAATCAGGACCTTTAATTTGTGTTTTTCTCAATTTTCCCTTAAACCTGCTGCTTCTCCTCACATGTTGTGGTACACTACCCTTTTGTTCTTGTTTTCCTGTCTCTGCCTTCTTGGATATAGATGACCGTTTTTGAAGAAAAACTAATCTTTCAGATAGTATTTGGTGATCTTCTTCTTCAGAAGAAGGAGTTTTATGGACAGCCTCAATAATTTCTTTCCCTTTTGGTATTATTGGCTTCTTAGCTTTAATTTCCTTCTTCTTCTTTTTTACCAATCTCTCTTCCCTATCAGTTTTTTTCATAGTAGTAGTAGAAGTATTTTGGATTTCATCTATTGTTCTTTTCCTTCTACTTCTTTTTGTTGTGCTAGCTGCGGGAATTTCCTGAGTAGGAGCAATTTGGGTTTCAACATTCATTCTCTTTCTTCTACTCCTCCTAATTGAACTACCTTCAGGAATTTCCTGAGGTTCTTCAAAGAAGTTTCTAACTAGGAATTGTTCCCATGTATCTTTTCTTTCTTTTAGCTCCTTTTCAATCAGAATTTTTATAAGGCCGTGGTGATAAAGATGAGGCTCTACATCTCCCAAGTATTTTTGCACAGTCACAACCATTTTCTTCAAGCTATTGAATAGAAAATAAGGAAGATTGAGAGTTTGGTTTTCAAGAAAATTCATCAATAGCCTAGTATGGTACATGTACATAGACCCAAAACGGCCTTCACATGTAATAAATTTCTGAACAATTAGTAGTAAAGTGGCCCATTCTTCTTTTATTGCATGCACAGGGATTCCTCTTTTAAAAACAATGATATCCATACCTTGATTTCGGAGGATTGTTCTCCATGCCTCATCACTGATACTTTTATTTTTGAACCAACGTTCTCCTTCCTGAAGAAGCTCTGTGGCTGTTGCTATTGATGCTTCATTGACCAAAAACTTGAGGTCTCCAAGTTCTGCTTTCGAGCCATCAAATGATCTTGCAAACTCTTTTGTAACTTCTCTGTGGTAACCCCTGAATTTCTGAATAAAACGCAGCCATTTAGCTTTCCTCAACATCTCTTTTGCTTGCGGATATCCCTCTATAAACTTCGGTCCTTCCGGCTCTGCCCTTAATAATTTTCCCATTTCACGTCTCTGTGCTTCACAAGTTTGCCTCTGTGAGGGTTTAAGTGGAAATGGAACGATGGAATACACAGGATCGAGCACAATACTGTGGGGATGTTATCATAAAATGGAAATGAGCACCATAAACGGAATGGAGTAAGACTGTGGATAGATATACGGGAGTGAGAGTGAGCAAAAGGAACGAAATGGAGTGAAACAGGGAGTGAGAATGAGTAGAGTGGGGTTTCATAAACACGACAGAGACATGACAAAGAGGTTAACAAAGTATAATGCATTCGGCCGCGTTTTGAATTTTGATGGCTGTGTAATAAATATGAACACGTTTCAATCAATGATTATGAATTTATGCGGCTTGTAAGAGTCCTTTGTCAACTCAAATACGTCTCATTATCTACGGTGGGATATTGGAACATGAGTGAGAATCGGAATTTCAATGATGAAACCATTTGTGAATAAATGCAAGAGGATAACATGGAGATCGTGGAAGGTTACGGGATTGTCAATATAATCATTGCGCGTTATGGGTAGAGCTCATAGTTTAAAATTATATAAAAATGTGTTTTTCAATACTATTTGAAATAAACTTTATTCATACCCTTGGAATCCTTGCTTTTGCCCTTGGTCTTCAACTGATTGATCTTCATTAGTGTCTTGAATGTTCCATTGATCCTCTCTCCTGCATTTTATTTCATAATTATAGAAATAACAACTGACTGTACATTCTCTTTGAAAACAGAGTAGTAGCTGCGGAATCTGCTTCTAGCTGCAGAAACTGGAGTCAGCTGCGGAAACAGATGTCAGCTGCGGAAACTGACACAGCTATTACTTGGTTGAATAGAAATGAACAAATGACAGATGACCAGGTGGAAATGGTCATAAAAAAGATTTTTATTGATGGAATGGATGAAATGAAGTGGAATGAAATGGAGTGGGTGGTGAAATGAAATGAAATGAAAGACAGATTTTTTTTTTTTGGAAAATATAGAGTGTCAGGTTTCCCTGATTTTCACCCCATATTTTCTGTATAAGACTGCCAATCAATGATTGGTTTTCAGGCTTATACCATTTTTTTCTTCTCTTTTTTTTTTTTTTTTTTTTTTTAAACTTGAAAAACAAAAGCTAGGCTGGTGGAGAAGAAGAATTCTTCTGTACCAGCCTGATTGTAGAACTTTCTTGAAACAACTTGAAAAAATCCTCTTTAGAGAGTGGCTTATGATAAACTTTCAATCTATGGCCATTCACAATAAGAGGAGTTTGAAACTCATCAATGGTCTTGATTCTTACAGCTCCATTGCTAAAGATCTTGTCAATCTCATATGGCCCAAGCCAATGAGTCTGAAATTTCCCTTGAAAATCTTTAAACTTGGAGTCAAATAAAAATGCCCAATCTCCTTCTTGAAACTTCTTCTCTTTGATATATTTTTCATGCCATTTAGTTCTTTGATATTGAACTAGATCAGTTCTTAGAATTGCTTCTTGTCTGATCTCATCTAGCTCATTCAACTGCTCCATTCTATGCTTTTGGGCTTCTGATAAGTCCATCCCCAACTGAACTGCTATCTTGAAGGTCTTGACTTGGAACTCAATGGGGAGCAAGACTTCTTTCCCATAAACAAGTTCATAGGGAGAATGTCCTGTTTTATTCCTCCATGTAGTTCTGTAGGCCCACAAGGCTTCTGGAAGCCTTTCTGCCCAATCTCTTCTATGTAGATGAACAGTTTTGGTGATGATACTTTCAAGAACTTTGTTTATGGACTCCACTTGACCATTTGCTTGTGGATGGTAAGGAGTAGATCTTCTGTGCTTGATTTTGTATTCTTCCATCAACTTCTCCACCAAATTGGATGTGAATTGGCTCCCCCGATCTGTCACAATTTCTCTTGGAACACCAAAGCGAGTAAAAATATCCTCATAAAGAAAATGAACAACTGAATTTTCAGTAGCAGATACTAATGCTTTGGCTTCTACCCATTTAGTAACATAATCAGTACAAATCAATATATACTTCTTTTGCTTAGATGGTGGATTAATAGGTCCAATGAAATCTAAAGCCCATTTTTCAAAGGGTTCAATGAGTACCTGTGTTTGCAATGGCATTTCATTTGAAAGGGTAGGTTTCCCTACTCTTTGGCGGCTATCACACCTTTTGACATATTGTTTTGCATCTTTGAAGAGGGAAGGCCAATAATATCCCAAGGAAAGGATTTTATAGGCCGTCCTTTTGTCCGCAAAGTGTCCGCCGCATGGTTCATCATGACATGCCTTAAGAATATCGGGCATTTCATCTTCCCTGACACATCTTCTGATCACAAGATCTGGCCCTGTTTTAAACAATTCGTTAGAAATCCATGAATATCTTGAACTCTCCTGAATAATTTTTCGTTTTCTCTTGGAAATAAATGTGAAGGTAGTTTCCCTGTAACCAAATAGTTAGCAATATCTGCATACCAAGGGGTCTTAATAGTTACTGCAAACAAATATTCATCAGGAAACTTATCTTCTCTGGGAGAAATCTTATTTAGTATTGCAGAACCCGAATGAGAATACAGGCCTCATACATTTTTCACAGTCCCTCAACATTAATGTGAATTCTTGCAAAAGTAAAAGCCATCTTGTCACTCTGCCATTAGTAACAGGTTTGTTCATTAAATATATAATTGCAGAATGGTCAGTATGAATAAAATTTTCATAGCCTGTTATGTAATGTCTAAACTTATTAATTGCATGAACAACAGCTAAGAACTCTTTTTCAGTCACAGTATAGTTCAACTCTGTGGGAGTCAAATTTTTATTGGTGTAATAAATGGCATAAGGAATTAAATCTTTTTGACCCAACACAGCTCCAAGAGCTGTATCTGAAGCATCTGTAGAAATATGGAAAGGAAGTTTCCAATTTGGTACTCTCAAGATAGGTGCTTCAGATATTCTTGTTTTCAAAGTTTCAAAAGCTGATTGACAATCAGGATCCCATTTAAATTCACAGTCTTTGGTAAGAAATTTGAAGAGTGGAGATGCTATTTTAGTGAAGTTTTCTATAAATCTTCTATAGTAACCAGTAAATCCTAGAAAACTTCTAACATCTCTTTGACAATTTGGAATAGGCAACTTGGAGATGACTTCAACTTTTGATCTATCAGCCTTAATCCCATCTCCTGAAATATGATGTCCTAAAACAATCCCTTCAGTAAACATCATAAAGCATTTTTCATGGCTTAATGAAAGGTTTGTTTCTTTACATCTTATAAGAACTTTTTTCCAAATTTTCTAATGCCTCTTCAAATGAATTACCATAAACTGTAAAATCATCCATATAAACCTCTACACAATCATGGATTAGATCAGAAAAAAATTCCTAGTACTGCTCTTTGGAATGTTGCAGGTGCATTACATAACCCAAAAGGAAGCACTCGATAGGCAAAAGTTCCCCATGGACAAGTAAATGTGGTCTTATCTTGATCTTCAGGTGCTCCCTGAATTTGATTATAACCACTAAAACCATCCAAAAATGAAAAGTACTTTTTACCTGCTAATGTATCTAATACCTGATCGATAAAAGGCAAAGGAAAGTGATCCTTCAAGTTTTCTTTGTTCAATTCCCTGTAATCAATGCATACCCTCCATTTACCATTCTTTTTAGGTACTATAACCAAAGGAGAAACCCATCGGCTATCTGAAATTGGATAAATGAAGTTTACATTGAGAATTTTTTGGAGCTCTTCTTTCACTATCTCCCTAAGATTTGGATTCATCCTTCTTTGAGGTTGTCTGATTGGTCTATTGTTTTCCTCAATATAGATATGATGGATGCAAGTCTTAGGATCAATACCCTTCATGTCAATATACTCCCATGCAAATGCAGTAGAATGTTTTTGCAAGATTCTGGTTAGTTCTTCTTGTTGTGACTTCTCCAAATGTTTGTTGATATTCAATGTCTTTTCTGGAAAAATCTCAATAGCAGAATTACCAAACTCTTCCATAGAGTAAAGAGACATTTGTCTTGATGATAAATATTCTATGTCATATTCCAACTGAAATTGTGTGGGGTCATATTCTGAAGATGTCTCAAAATTTTCTAATGTGTTAAGAATTTGACTATCCTCACTGATTTCAGAAATGGTAAAGACAGGTTGTATAGTGTCCTCATCATCAACCCATTCATTGTCTCCTTCCTTGATTTATCTTCTTTGGAAGATTAAATTGAATTTCTGTGATTACAGTAGAAATGTACATATCGAGGATCTACAACTAATAAAAGCATCAGCTGTGGCTAGCCAAGGTCTTCTAAGATAAGTGGGTGCCCTCCTAGATTACTCTTGGGAGTCAAAATCATAAAATCTACTGGATATTCCCAAGAATCTAAGGAGACTGAAATATCTTCTAATACACCATCTGGTTTAATAATTGATCGATCTGCAAGTAGCAGTAAAGTAGGTGTAAAAAGAAGGTTAGGAAGTTTTAGCTGTTCCATGGTCTGTCTACTCATAATGTTGATAGCAGCCCCTAAGTCAATCAATGTGTTTGGAATTTCTATCCCATTTATATGTGTCTTGACAATTGGACTTCCTGGATCTACATACTTCTGCATGGCAATTTTTCCCATCATAATGTCTGCAATCTTTCCTACCAGGTGGATTCTTCTTGTGTCTTTTAGCTTCCTTCTTGGTCTTTTGAAACTCAACTCCTTTATGGTTTTTGCTAGAATAGGAATTTCTCGAATGGCTTGTAGCAATGGAATCTTGATACAAACATTCTTAAATTCATCTAGAAAGTCATAGTTAGGCAACAAGATTTGTTTTTCCACCCCCTTATCAATTTGTAGTCTTTCCGGAAAAGGAGGTGTAGATGAAGATACGGGTTGCTCAACTATAGGAGTTGTGGATGTTAGCTTTTCTTTTTCTTTTTGAATTTTTGAATTTTGAAGAGATTCTTCCTCAGAACCCTTATTGACTTGAAGAGAGTCCTCTTCAGAGGTATCTTGCTCTTGAATGTCTATAGAAGGTTTTTCTAAGACTCTACCAAATCTGAGTTGTACATCGTTGAGAGGAACAATCATATAAGTAGGAAATTGTTGTCCTTCTACCACATAAGTAGTTTGAGGATTCTTATTGTTAGGATTTGGCAATGGCTGAGCTGGAAGTTGATTTGTCTTCTGTTGGTATGGGAGCATGAGTTGAGGATTTGTATTTTGTTGAGAAGGTTGTTGTTGTTGAAATGGCAATGAAAGTTGTGGATTTGGGTTTGGAAGTTGTGGAGCTTGTTGATTTTGAAAAGATGGAGGATATTGATAAAATTGAGCAAATCTCCCATAAGGATTTTGCATCCCTTGTACCCATGGTTGATATGAATTTTGATGTTGGGGCCAAGGTTGTTGCCAAGGAGTCCAATTTGGTGGGGTTTGAAGATTCATAGGGTTATTAAACCCTTGAGATTGTTGTCCCTGCCAAGGTCTCCTTGCGACAAAACGGAGAGATTCTACTGAATTTGGATCTTCTTGAAAAACAGCTTTGAGTCCAGGGATTGAAGGACAATCCTTGATCTCATGATTTTCTGAGCAAATCATACATGTTTCTACAAATTTTGCATCCAAGGGACATTCCCTTAAAGCATGTTTCTTTCTACATTTCGAACAAAAGATGGCTAAAGCATCTGTTTCTGCTTTCTGCTTGTTTTGGATTTTAAGGGTGTCTAGTTGTTCACTAAGGCTCCCTAAGATATTAGTTTTGAACTCATCAAGCATATTACCAATCTCTGCCCTACTTACTGATCCAGTTGCAGATTTGTTAACCCTAATAAGAGAAGAATCCCTAGGCCCTTTTCCAGTTTTAGATTTTCCTCTTGAGAGATGGATACATAGTTCTGTTATATCATGAAATGGAAGTTGAGAAATGTCTCCTTTCCCCATCATGTTTAAAATGTCTATCCATTCATCTCTAATAGCTTTTAATAGGAGGGCTTTCAAGGTTTCATTATCTAAGTTGCTCATCTTTGCTCTTTTCAAGTTGTATTGAAATCTTTCAATTAAGTCTTCCAAATTTTCATCTTCTTTTTGCATCATTTTGAATACCTCATCCTTGTGATTGGTGGGCATACAATGGTCCAAGTATCTATCCAAAAATGTTTGTTTCATATCATTCCAAGTCCTGATAGATTGAGTGGCTAATCCCATGAACCATTTCAAAGCAGATCCCTTCAATGTTGAAGAAAACAGTTTGAGTTTTTGAGAATCTTCCATATAGTCATAAGTTCGGCACACTACTTCAAACTCAAACAGAAATGTTTCAGGATCCTCACTTCGCAATCCATAAAAGTTAGGGAGAACAGATGGTGAGATATTTTTCATTGTTGCATGAGTTTCCTCATCAACTATAGGGAATCCAAGCAAATTGTCCCTATTTCTACCATCATTTCCTTCACCATTGTTATCTCCATTATCTCCTCCTCTTCTACCTCCACCTCTATTTATTACTTCCTCTTCCATGATAGTTTCTTTAGAGTCCTTATAGTCCTCTAGTTCTTCTACCAAGGAAGGATGAGAGAAAGTCTCTTTGTTTTCTAAGTGGGGTTTAGTAGGTGGTATAGGAGAATCCTCTAATTCAGCTGTTCCTTGACTTCCAAAAATCTTAAGGCTAGGGGTAGATGGTGGTGAATCTGGTTTATGCCTTGAAGAAGATGGAGTTGTGAAAATCGAACTCTTGGCTTTAGCTATAAACCTTCCCCTAGAATCTCTTGCTCTATGCATGTCATTTTTTATTTTATTTTTAAAGTTGGGCTAATAATTCTCTTTCTGATCTTCCAGGTCACACTAGGTGCAAGAAGAGAGCATACTTAAGAAATTACTAAACCAATAACTCTCTTTTCTGATCCTCCAGATCACACTAGGTGCAAGAGGAGAGCATACTTCAAGAAGTTATCAAGTTTCCCTTCTTTTATGATTTTATGGTTTTTTTTTTTAAGAAATTGGCTACCTAGTTACACTTCCCCGGCAACGGCGCCAAAATGTTTGGTCAATTTAGTGTGTCCTAAATTGCTGCATTTAATTTGTCAATCCAGGAATCGTAAGCTGATGAAGTGCGGCGCACTATATGTGCAAGATAACCTATTTCTTAACTTTTGTCGTTTTTGGTTTTTCTAAGGTGAAATGGAAATTCTAAAATGAAAACAAGTTTGGTTATATTTTTTCAAGGAAGTGATATCCCCTATAATGATTTACCAACTTGAAACTTTAAAAAGCAAATTGAAAATTACAATGACAAGACTTGAAAGAAAGTAAAAGTGTACTGCTGAAATGAAAAGGTGCTGCTAATCTAATGAATCAAAACAGTAAACTAGTGAACATGAAAACCAAACTATTCTTGCTGCCAACTAAACACAAAGAAACTATGCTTAACGAAATCAAAATTGCAACAAAATAAATCTAAATTAGTTACATCAATTCGTTTACGACCCTTCATCATTAATTGATATGACTTTTCGGAAGTAATCATAAACAACTTGTGTCTTGATATTTAATTCTGAAAGTAAACTAATACTAAACCATACACTCATGATTCAATCCTAGCCATCGGTACAGTTTTGTGGCTTTGGAAGGCTGTGAAGATGTCATACATGATTTAATACTGTCTAAATTTAGAAAAGAAACCATACTAAACTATTCACATTTCATAATGCAGTCCCTCACCATCAGTCCAGCTGTGGCTTTCGGAGGCAACTGAAGACGCTATGAGCAGCTTAATATATCTAAATTTGCAGAAAAGAAGCTAATACTAAACTACACATTTCATAATGCAGTCCCTCACCATCAGTCCAGCTGTGGCTTTCGGAGGCAACTGAAGACGCTATGAGCAGCTTAATATATCTAAATTTAACTACTGAATCAGATAAGCAAAACTGAAATGTACAAAGCAAGACTGAAGTTAAACAAAAGCTATGAAAAACAAACTAGCAGCAGAACAATGTTAGTTTCATGTCATTAGTCAAAATGCTATAAAAATGCCCGGGCTGTCTACCTAAAACCTGCACAAGAAAAATGATCAGTGATTAACAATCATAAAACATGTAAGACAGAAATGAAATGGAAATTATGGAAATGTATAAACAGAAATGAAACAACTACAAAGTATGAACATATGGATGGATTATGATACAATGACTTTTAAAAGAAATGAAATGAGAAATGTACAATAATACACAAAACCTTAGCTGAGCAGGGGCCCTCTACACAGCCTTGGTAACGATCCTCAAACACGAATTAAGTTGAAAAACAGAGTCTTCTCACATTAAAAAGCAGTTCATTATGGAATGGTAGTGTTACGGCTCAAGGGCAGCGTAATCACTACAAAGAAAACTAATAGATAACAGAGTTTATTCACGAACATCAGCTATCAACTAACAACTAACTTTATGTGCGTATGCAAACGCTCTATATAAAACAATAAACTGTAATTGTCTCCTGAAGTTTATGATGACAGAGAGCACGTAGACCACTTCGTCCACGGATATAGGAGTATGGCCATGTTGGAAAGTGGATCTACGGAAGGTGGATGCTTGAATTCAACTCCAGAGCTCTGCACAGATGTCGATTTAACCTCTGCAAGCTTAGAAACGACCGTATGGATGTTTATTTGCCACGAAACAGAGTCCAGCCGACATGAAACTCCATAGTTGACTTCCACGTGGACGGCTTTGACCGCGGCTTCCTTGGATGAGTTTGCTTGAACCAATAGGACACGAACCATGTCCTCGTCATTTCTAGCCTGCCCATGTGGCTCGTTTCCCTTGTAGACACCTGTAGCATATAATTCCACAAAATAGCTGCGGAAAGTTTCAGCAGCTGCGGAAAGTGGCAAGATTCCGCAACTGTATGAACAAAATCTAGATCAAATAGAAAACACAAAAACATAATTAAAAACCATGTTAGATACCCTCTGCACATGATATTGACAATTTTGGGAGGTTTAGGTGAGTGAAAAAGGTATGGAAAAGTGTATGGAAAAGATGAAAATTCGGGACTCAACAGTAGCTATCTCTGAGAAGATATGTGGCAGCTAAAGGCCTCTGAACTGAGTCCAAATGAGGCTTGAGGGCCTATTTATTATTTAGACACAATGGGAAATCCTCAACAACCAAAACCCTAACCCTAGCAGATGAAGCACCAAAACTATGGGCCCCGTTTGGGTAAATTGGTGTTTCAACTTCCCAGGGGCGTAAATTTGGCATACGATCTCCGTTTGACGTGTACCATACCTCGTTAGAAATATCTATCCAAGGAATACAAATTTTGAACAAGCAACATTGGTCCATGGACCCATGTTGCTCTCCATTTTCCCAAAAAACGTCGTTTAGGGCTTCAAAATGGCTCTGGAAGTTCAGGACCTGAAAAACTGCTAAAAATAGTAAGTTGAGCCGAAACTAAAAAACTAAAAGAGAAAATGGTGGAGCCCCAAGTGAAATAGGTGGCTGACCACCAATATCCACCTGGATCATTCCTCCCCCCTTAGGAAGCAATGATCCCCATTGCGTTAAGTTCCTCCATGAGATGAGGAAATTTTTACTGAACTTGGTCCCTGGTGAACCACTTTCCTTGGTGCAGGAGTTGGCCAACTTTGACAACCCGATACAGTTGGATCTTCTGTTGGCAAGTGTTCTTGATTTACATGTCCATGATACAATCTGTGGTGGCCTATTCCATGCAGTCTGGGTTTAACTCTGTTGGTGTGAGTTGTTCTACAATGTTAGAGGTGTCTAGTAGAGGTGGGAAGTAAGGATGAAGGCGGTCCACATTGAATATTAGGTGCAGACCAAGGAATGGTGGAATACTAAGTTCGAAGGAATTGTTCCCTATGACCTTGGTGATGGTCTACGGCCGGTATCGGAGCGGGCGAAGCTTACGATGGGGTCCAATGAGGCGCTCCTTCTGCAAATGTAGCCATACTTTGTTGCCCACCTGGGAGTTATGTGGCACCTGGTGTTGATCATGGCATTGCTTGTACTTAGCATTGGCTCTATCCAATATGTCATGAACCTATTGGCAGAGGTGTTAAATGCGCTCGATGAAGCTTTTTGCTTTGTCAACTTCAAACTGGACATGAGCCGAATCGACCTGAGTAGCCACAAATGGCATGGCTACATCAATGGGACATAGTGGCCGAAATCCCAAGCCCACCTCAAATGGGATATGGCCGATTGAACTGTGGAGAGAATGATTATAGCTATGCTGTACATAGGGGAGGCTCTCATCCCATGTGCGTGGATGCTTTGAATTGTGCATGTGAAAAATGTGTACAATCATTCTATTGACGACCTCTGTCTAGCCATCTGTTTGGGGATAGAAAGCTGTGGACTTGGAGAGCTTGGTGTCCAGCATTGACCAAAATGTGCTAAGGAACCTGCTATCCCGATCTGATATGATAGATTATGGGATCCCAAATTGCACCCACACTCGTTCAAAGAAGAGTTTCACAGTGGCTTCTGCTGTGATATTATTCTTGTAGGCTGCCATAATGGCCATCTTCAAGAATCTATCGACGACCATGAAAACACAATCATTTCCATGCTTAGTAGAAGGCAGGCCCAAAATTTAATCCATGGAGATGGATTCCCAAGGTCAACTAGGGGTAGGTAGCGGAGTATATAGGCCTTGCTGCTTGATGGTCGGTTTGGCAATGGCACAGGCAGTGCAGGATCTAATGTGCTTCTCGACATCCTATCAAACGTTCGGCCAATAGAAATACTTCTCCAGTATAGCTACTATTTTCTCAACCCCAAAATTCCCAGCAACTCGACTGTAGTGTGCTTCCCATATCATCTTGCCACGCTCGCTTGAAGGAACAAAAAGGTGTCCCAGGTGACATAAAAGTGCACCTTGGAGGTGAAAATTTGGAACTTGCATACCCCCCAAGAGAGCCTTGTAAGTGTGGTTGAATTCTGAGTTTCTCTTGTAGAGAAGCGGCCAATTAGAAGTCTCGTGCCCACAAGAGTTGATAATGGTGGTGAGCGCCATGATCGATGGTCGGCTGAGGCAGTCTCCAACATTATTGGTGCTACCCTTCTTGTACTTGATGTTCAAATGAAACTGTTGCAGATATGTGGACCACTTCTGATGGCGATCATTCTGCAACTTCCCTTATGTTTGTATGAACTGCAAGGGTCGGTGGTCTTTGTGGATGATTTTTTCCTTCCCCAAAATGTAATACTTCCATTGTCGACATGCTTGCATAATGGAATACATTTCCTTGTCATAAGTTGGATACTTGCGAACTGTGTCAGACAATGTCTCGCTGTGATATGCCACCGGATGTCCCTATTGAGTAACAACTGCCCCAATAGCATAGTCAGAGGCATCTATCTCGATCTCAAATGGCTGTTACAAGTCTAGTAATGTGAGCACTGGGGTAGAACACAGGTGATTTTTCAATTCTGTGAACACCTTTTGTTGAGGTTCCGACCAAAAGAATTTTTCTCTTGCTCCTCCCTTGGTAACTTGACTCAAGGGCCAAGTGATATGAGAGAATCCCAACACGAACCTACGATAGAAATTAGCAAGACCCAGAAAGCTCTGAAGCTCTATTATAATGGTTGGGGCTGGCCAATCCTGAATGACTTGGATCTTGGTTGGATCCACATGCACCCCCCTTTCATCAATAATGTATCCCAAATATTGAACTTGGGTCATGCCAAAAGTGCACTTCTCCAAATTGGCACACAACTTGGGTTGTCGCAGTGTTTGAAGGACTTGTCAGATGTGGTGAAGGTGCTCTTCCCAAGTCTTGCTGAAGATCAGAATTTCATCCAAGTACACCACTAAAAATGAGGTGGTGAATGGCTGCAAGATGTCGTCCATAATCCTCATGAAGGTTTCGGGAGCATTCGTCAACCTGAAAGGCATGACCAGCCATTCAAAAAGGCCTTCCTTGGCTTTGAAGGCAGTCTTCCACACATCGGAGGGTTCAATTGGTACCTAGTGATACCCAGACTTCAAGTCGATCTTGCAAAAATATTTTGCACCTTTGAGTTGGTCCAGAAGGTCATCAATCCATGGGATCGGGTACCTATTCCAGAAAGTGATCTTGTTCAGTGCCCAATAGTCAATACAGAGTCTCCACATCCCATCCTTCTTCTGCACCAACATGATCGAGCTCCCACAGGGCGATGAAATTGGTCGGATGTGACCTTTCTACAATAGCTCCTGAATCTGCCTCTTGATTTCATTGTTCTCCAGAACAGAGCGCCGATAGATCGGTCCATTGGGTAGCGGTGCACCTGGGGCCAAATAAATCAAGTGCTTGACCTGACAGTGCAGAGGAACCCCTATGAGTGAGGTGAAGATGTCCTCGTATTCCTCCACAACCTTATCCATTTGTTGTTGTCGTGCAAAGGAGCCCTGTCTGGAGGTCGTGTCCATATTATTCTTCTTGCCCTGGGGGCGGATCATCAGGAAAACAAATTTCCTGGTTTGGGAAATGACCTTACTGCATTGTTTTGCAGTAACCAAAGAGATAGCAGCAGGAGGTGGTACCTATGGTATCCTGTACAACTTATTTCCCAAAGTAACAACAACAGCACGAGGCTGAGACTCATACACAGCATGACGCTTCCACAAGTATGGTTGTCCTAATAATACATTAGAAACATGAATAGGAGCAACGTCACATAATACCTCATCCGTGAAGGGCTTGATGATATAAGGAAGGCGACACTACTGGCTGACGCAGAGATCTCGTCCTTGGTGAAGCCACCCGATGGTTTATGGATGTGAGTGATCTGTGGTCGACAAGCCCAACCGCTTCACGACATCTGCTAAAATGAAGTTCTTTTGGCTCCCATTGTTGACAATGAACTATACTGGGGAGCCCTTTACCCACATCTGGGAGTGGAAGAGATGTTCCTCCTCCTCTAGATCTTTCGGTTCCTCCTTTTGGATCTTGGTAGTGGCAACAGTGGCGTTGGGCTCTGTTTCAATAATCTATTTCCCTTTGTAATTCCCCTTGTAAGGTTCTGATTCAGAGTCGGAGCATGCATCTGACTCAGAAGCCCTCATCTCAGCCACCAGTGACTACGTGGCCCGACACTCACTTGTGTTGTGAGTGGGGCTCTTATGGAACTCACACCACTTTCTCGTGTCCTTCCTTGGCTTTGCGGTGTTGTTCTTTGCTTGTGGCTTCGACAAGTTGTCTTGAGTCGCCATGCCTTGGCTCTGTCCTTTGTTCTATGGTTTTGGAGCACCCTTCCCTTGATTTTGATTCACAGATCCAAAGTCTCGCTTCTTCTACTTTAATTTTTGCTCAATCCTGGCAACATACCAGTATGCCATACCAAGCGAGGAGATATCGAAGAACTCCATTTCCTCCTGAATGTATCTGTGTAGACAGCGGTGATACTTTGGCACCAGATGTTTCTCTAAATATTTGATACCCAAATTGGTGCGCAAGGTATGGAATAGATTCGTCAGCTCATGCACATCTTGATCCCTTTGTTGTCGCAGCATGGTCCATTGTATGTACTTGTCCTCATAGCTCCCCATGGGATAGTATTTTTCCTTGATGGCATCTCGGAAAGAATTCCAAGTGGGTATGGTCGAGAAAAAAGAGGGTTCTATCTCATCCTTTTTCTCACAGTGGGTTTCCCACTAGTCCTTGACATGGGGGGCAACTTTGAGGAGTGCAAAAATAATCTTCTCCCTGTCGGAGATCTCATGAACCGAGAAATATCCTTCTAATAGATTCAACCATCTATCTATGGAATCTACATCTATTTGACCCTCAAATATGGGAATGAAAAATTTACTTGTACCTTAAAAGGAGTCACACCTCCAGAGTGGCTACTAGATGTAGATGCGCCGCCGGTGGGTAGCCATTGAAGAATCTGGGAAAAGTTATCCATCATCGCGTTCTTTTTTTTTTTCGAGGGTCTCCTCAAGCAATATTTTGATAGGATCTCCTGCTCCCTTATCTTTCTTTTCGTCCCCCATGGGCATCTGTCGGGGTTTGTGAGGCTGATCTTGCAAATGTTCCACCAGATCGAGCCCTAACTCCTTATACCTTGACCTTGTTGGGGACATGCAAAGAAAGATCGAGAAAAAGTAGACCGCTCTGATACCACTGATCTAGATTTATGCAGGAATGCAACAGAATAAACATATAACCATAAATACAAATATGCAACCGAAATAACACTTCATTTCATTAATATCAAAGAACTGAAATTTGCTTACAGACAAAATGGAAATAAAACTAGCTAGGGCGCTGGTAGCTATCTCTGAGAAGAGATGTGGTTGCTATAGGCCCCTAAACTGAGTTACAATGAGGCTCGAGGGACTATTTATTATTTAGACACAATGGGAAATCCTCAAAAGCCAAAACCCTAATCCTAGGAGATGAAGCGCCAAAACTATGGGCCCCGTTTGGGTAAATTAGTGTTTCAACTTCCCAGGGGCGTAACTTTTGCATACGATCTCCGTTTTACGCGTACCATACCATGTTAAAAAGATCTATCGAAGGAATACAAATTTTGAATGAACAACATCGGTCCATGGACCCATGTTGCTCTTCATTTTCCCAAAAAACGTCATTTAGGGCCTCAAAACGGCTCCGGAAGTTTAGGACCCGAAAAACTGCTAAAAATAGTAAGTTGAGCCGAAACTGAAAAACTAAAAGAGACAATGGTTGGGCCCCAAGTGGAATAGGCAGTTGACCACCAATATCCACCTGGATCATAGACAAACATGTACATTGTATGCTAGTTTTTTTTAATTTAGTTGCAAAATAATACTAATTAATTTATGTTGGTTAATAATGAAAAAATAAAATCAATATAAAACTACTAAATTAGTAGTTTATGCTTATTAATGGAAAAAAATAAAATGAATATATGACTAAATTATTTGGTTATAATATTTTTTAATGAAAGTAAATGAAATGAATATGAACTATTAAGCATTCATTAATATTATGAATATGAAACTACCAAAAAAAGATAAATGACTGCTACAAATGATAAATTTGTGATTACAAATGACGACTAAATTTTACATTGATACAACTATTAGTAGCTAATGTATAGTATCTTATAACACGGCAAACATTTATTCATATTTCTTTGGTCATTAATTGGTTTCAAACGATGACTAAAATTTGAATATATATGACTATTAGTAGCTAATTTATAGTATACTATAACACGACCAAAATTTAGTCATATTTATTCTGTCTATAATTGGTTTCAAACGATGACTAAAATTTTTAGAGATGTGACTATCAGTAGCCAATTTATAGTCTCTTATAACATGACCAACATTTTGGTCATATTTATTTATTCATTAATTGGTTTTCTGTGTCATCATTTAGTAATATATTCTGTTGTATACTTGTTCATTAATTCTGAAAATTAAAGAATAAATCAATGACTAAAGCAATGAAAAAATTTATGACTAAATATACTAGAAGATATAAATTTGAGACAACTAATTATTGACTAAGATAAAAACAACTAAAAGTTGGTCATGTTATAAGATACTGCAAATTAGCTACTATTGGTCACTGACTGAAAAATAGTCGTTTATATGAAAATTTTAGTCATTTTTTAAGTAACTGATTAGTCATTATATACTAGTGTATGAGTTTCACGAAGGAGTTCTCAACGTGGACTATTTGGTCCAATGACAAGGTGCTCATATTAGAGATGGAAGGTCGAGGGTTCCAACCCCATTAATCCCCGCCTTGGTAATATTTTATTAGGCTCTCTGCTGGTAATGTATATATATGGTGACAATTAACACTTGTTTGTAACGTTTCTCGGTGGTCATATGTTGGAACCTTGCTTTGGAACCACCCGTTGGGGGCCAAATCACATTGGTTGGGTGGGTTCAACCCACACTAGTTCCCCTCTATACGTTTTATACCATGTGAAATTGGCCCGAGAAGTTGTGATTTGTTATATATGTGTGTGTGTGTGTGTGATGTTGGGGCCAACAAGGTTTTTCCACTTGCCACCACATTTACGTTTCTTCTAATATGTAATAAGACTGATGAGGGTGGTCAGGTCTAGCAGGCCCGACCTATCCCCATTTAATTTTTTTTTATGGTTTTGGTTTTGCTACCATCTAATGACTTTAGTGTTTGAGATATTTTTAAGGTCAGTTTTACTTTGAGACCCTCCTCAATCATTCCTCCCCACTCAGGATCTTTTGGTCCTCCAAAAGCATGAACAAATCTTTCTCACTTCCTTTTATCTTCATCAAGCCATACTTCAACATTTGCATTGCATGCCAATCTGGTACATTCTTTTCACTCACATACAAAACCACACATGACTCAAACCACCCCATACTTGCTAAGAGTTTCATAACACACACTCTTTGGTCAAGTTTACATTATAATAGAAACCAATAACCCAACTATATACAAAAGGTCAAGAATATCATTTTTTCTTTAATAAGTGATGGAAAACACATTATCACTTTTACAATTACTTGCAACACATTAAAACCATATCGGCTCAATAAAGTGGACCACCATGAATGTGGCATATTCATTTGGTTGACATATTCACCAGATGGCTTCTTTATCAATTCTTTTATATAAATTGATCATCTAAGTTGTGGCTCTCTAGTGTTGAACCTTGTTGCAGTGACTACAATGATTCTTTCTCCTCAAAACTTTCCAGGTCATCTTGGAGCATCTTATACCAGTGTGCTTCGGATAAGTGCTCATAGAATCTTCACCATCACTAGGATGTGATGAAGATCTCTCATCATATGTTATTGGTTGGGAACTATTTGTTTTGGAGCATTCCCCAAATTCCTTTCTCACATACACGAATCCTGCATAATGAGGCATTTCCTCTACTTTGATGGGGTTCACAAAGCCTTGAACATTAATGTCGACGACCTTTCTTTCATACCACATTTTCTTCAATAATTTCTATCTAGTTCCTGTAATATGTATTTGAAAATAAACGAAATTAGCATCATGAAATTACATGAAACTGAAGAATCACTTTTTACCTCAGGCTCATTATGCTACAAATTTTGCAAGGAATCCTCTTGGGCTTGTAACTAATCTTACAACCTTTATTTATCCTTCTTTTCTTTTTATAGGAGTCTCCTTATTTCAACATTCTATTCCTGAATGCTTTGGTTGATTTATTTGAGTTCTTTGAGCCATGTAACATTTGGTGCCCTTTTCATCTTTGGTACAGCATTTGCTGAAATATTTGTCTCATCACCTGAATCGGAACCCAAGTCGATGGGTCCATCTTCTGCAATCCAAAAACACAATCTTCATTTCATCACCTGAATCTGAACCCAGGTCAATTGGTCCACCACATGTGACTATCGCAGTTGTGACACTCTCATCCCCCTCTGATTTAGAATCTTGGTATTGTTGTATGGTAACAAAATTCTTATGCTTCTCTTTTATTTCGTTCCTCTTAGGTTTCAATTCTGGGTGTAGTTTCCAACAATTATCCTCAGCATGCCCTTCTTTCTCACAATGAGTATAAGGGGTATTTACTCTTGTTCTCTTAGTTGGTGCCTCCCTTTTTCGGTGGTCATCTTGTTCATGCCCCCTACTTTCAAGGTGCATATCCCTCACACTAGCATCATCAATAGTTGTAGGTTAAAATAACAATAATGAACAACACAAATAACTATGCAAAGAGAAATTATATTCCATCAACATCTCAGGGGTGTTTATTTGAACACTCAATGTTAGATCTTATTTCCTAAACTCTTATGTAAAATTCTAAAAATTTTAAGCTTTTCTTTGTTTCAAATGTTTCCATTCCATCATGGCTTTCTGTCTGTACCCCAATGGGTAAAATTTTACCCTTAAATTAGAAATGAACTCAGTGCAAGATGAAAGAAGTTTATAACTATTCTTACCACCTTTTTGTGTTTTTCCTCCTCACGAGACAAGAGCAGTGCCACTCAATAGAAGGGATGCTAGCTCGATCTTGGCTTTATCCTCTTTGAATTGTTGTATGTGGTAATATATTTCAACCTGTATTGATTCTCCATTGAATACATTTATATCAAACTTGACATCCAGCTTAAAAATGGTATTTTTTGATGCATTCCTCTAATTCCTATTAGAATGATGGGAAGAGGAAGAAGAAGAAGAAATTTCACTTATAGATTTAGATGGAGGAGGATCTCCTCCTCCACCTTCATGGTGTAGTGATGCATGATCCTCAGTCTCTTTCTTCTCATGCTTGATTGTCTTCTCATATTCTGAAAATATCTTGTTAACTTTCTCTACCATGTTGTAGAAAACATTGTGATAATTTCTCTCTTCTTCATCTCATGCATTATCATCAGTCATGTTTTGTCTTCGTGGTGCATGGCCTGCTTCAAGATCACAGGATTTGAGTTTTCATTTCCCTCTTTGGAGCTTGTTCCTCATTAGCATTCTCTCATGCAAATTCCATTAAGAATACCTTCTCTGATGCCAAAATTGATCTAGGATTTTTAACTTGAGGTATGCATTTAGAATTACATATAACGTAGCATTTTAACCAGGTAAACTAAACCACATAAAAATTAAGGAGAAAAATATAAACAAACATGAGATCATGATGCAATAATTTTATTATGGAATTCAGCCAATGTGGGCTACATCTACGGGCCCTCCTCAACAGTGGGGACGCCTTATTTTATTAACTGACATCAAAGAGATCAAGCACAAGAAAAGTTAAAAAAAGGACACTCGTACTTCCAAGCTAAAATATGCTCTAAATACAGAGAGTTGAGTTGCTGAAACAAATGCCCCACTTAATTCCTAGTGAAAAATCATGTAAAAATCACTATAAATTTATCAAATCTGGACAAAGTCACCTTTGGCCCTCTAGGAAATCTTCAAAGAAAATTTTTGATACCCTTGCTTAGGGTTCTAGGTTCTGCCCGATGTGTTTATACCTAACTATTTTGCTCCTCATCCACCACACCTCCCCTGTCGACTAGTTTGGAATGGTGTATATATGAGTTATATGGTAGAGTTATCAACATGGACCATTTGGTCCCACAACAAGGTGATCATGTTAGAGGCAGGATGTCGAGGGTTCCAACCTCACCGAACCCTACCTTGGTAATATTTTTTTAGGCTCACCACTAGCGGCGGCGTATATATCATGATGGTTAACATTTGTTTTTAAAAATTCCTGGTGGTTATATGTTGGAACCCTATTTTAGATCTACCTATTTAGGGCCAACCCACATGGTCCAAGTGGGTTCAACTCCCGTTGGTTCCCCTCCATACATTTTACGCTATGTGGCATGGTAGTTGGCCTGACCAGTTGTGATTTTTTATATATGTGTGTGTGTGTGTGTGATGCTGGCGATGGTGGGTTTTGGCCACTTTCCACCCCATTTAATTTGTTTTTCATATGTAATATGAACATTGGGGGTGGATGATTTTAGCAAGCCCAACCTTCCCCCATTTTTTTTTTTTTTATACACACACACACAGATATATATATATATATATATATATATATATATATATATATATATATATATATATATAATCATTTGGTTTAAAACCTATGATCAGAAAATAAGGGATATAAGATGAATTAACCATCTCAAAAACATTTGTGCCGCTGATCATATTCTGTGTGCTAGGTCTAGGAAAATCTGCTGCATCCTTAAGCGTGCCACCTATCCACTTTGACCAAAACGTTTACCAACCATAATTCATCCATAAGAACTCGGATTTATGTGTCGTTCACACAGTTGGAATGAGGGAATGGGCACTTTGATCTTGTTTTGGTTTTGATTCTATTTGGTGACCTTGATTTTTGAGCTATTTTTAAGGCCACTTGTGCTTCGAGATCCTCCTAGAGCATTCATCCCCACTTAGGATATTTCCATCCTCCAAAATCATGAACATGTCTTACTCATTGCTTGTTATCTTCTTCAACGCATACTTGAACATATTCATTGCATGCTAATCTGGTACATTCTTTGCTCTCACATACAAAACCACAGATGACTCAAACTACACCATACCTACTAAGAGTTTTATAACAAACACTCTTTGGTCAAGTTTACATTATAACAGAAACCAATACCCCAACTATCTAAAAAATGGAAAAAACATCATTGTTTCTTTAATAAGTGATGGAAAACATATCATCACTTTTATAGTTATTTGCAACACATGAAAGCCATCTCTTACTCAAGAAAGTGTACCACCATGAATGTGTCGGATTTGTTTATTGGAGATATTCACCATATGAATTATTTATCGGTGATTCCTTGGCATGGACCGTCTGGCACTAGATGTTTTGGATCATTCCCCAGATTCATTTCTAATATACTCAAGTCCCACATAACAAGGTTATTCTTCCACTTTGATGGAGTTCACAGTTCCTTGGCCATTAATGTCTAGGCCCTTTCCTTGATACCCCATTTTCTTCAACAATTTTAATCCAATTCCTATAGTATGTTTTTCAAAAGCAGAAAAATCCTCCTCATGAAAATTACATGAAACTGAAGAATCACTTTCTACCTCATGCATGTTATGTTGCGGATTTTCCAAGGCCTCCTCCTTGGCCTGTAACTGATGTTACGACCTTTTTTTATCCTTCTCTGCTTCTTGTAGTAGTCTCCATAGTTCAACATCATCTTCCTGAATGCTTTGGTTGATTTATTCGAATTCTTGGATCCATGCGACATTTGGTGCCCTTTTCATATTTGGTACAAAATTTGCTGAATTTTTTGTCTCATCACCCAAATTGGAACCTAAGTCGATGGGTCTACCTGCTGCGATCCAAAAAGTTGCAATATTCATTTCTTCAGTTGAAGTTAATTGGACACCGTATGGAAATCTAGTAGTTGTGACCTTCTCATTCTCCTCTAATTCATACTCTTGGTCTTGTTGTATGGTCACAACTATCTTATGCCCCTCTTTTCTGTTGTTCCTCTTTGTTCTCAATTCTGGGTGCAGTTTCCATCAATTATCTTCATCATTCCCCTCTTTCTCATAATGAGTACAAGATTGATTTTCTCCTCTTCTCTTAGTTGTTGACTCACTTTTTGGGTCATTAGGGGAATTTTGAGGTCTAAAATGGGCCTGCTAAGGATTATAAAATAATAGTGGAAATAATAAAATAATATTTGATTACATCATCAAATTTTAGAGGGAAAAAATAAAAAACTACCTTTTCAACTCGTATTTTCAACTTATCTTCCAAATTTTTTACTAAAATTTTGAGTGGGAGTACTCATTGGATGCAAAATTTAATTCCTCATCCAATGAGTACCCATGTTGTATACTTTCGATGGATCCTGCTACATGAAAATTGATAAATGCATTAAAAACATGATTGTAATCAAGTTTTTCATGTATTTCTCATTTTTCCTGTAGCAGGGTCCCTGAAAAATATGAAACATGGGTACTCCTTAGACGAGGGATTAAATTTTGCATCCAAAGAGTACTCTCACTTGAAATTTGAGTAGATAAATTGGGAGATAAGTTGAAAATACGAGTTGAAATAATAGTTTTATTATTTTATTATCTTTTAATATTTTTACCCCTTTACTTAAAAAATGGTGAATCATCCCCCATGGTTGACATCATCATATTGAATCCTATTGGTTCTTATAAAGTTTATTTTTGTTGTACATTTTGTTCAGGAGGCCCATTTTAGACCTCAAAATTCCCCTAACGGGTCATATTGTTCATGCTTCCCCATGCTTTCAAGATGCATATCCTTCACACAAGGGTCATCAAGAGTTTTAGGTTAAAATAATAATAATGAATGACTGAAATAACTATTAAAATAGAAGATATATTTGATGAATGTCTCAAAGGTGTCTAATGGAACATTCAATGGTAGACTTTGTTTCCTAAATTGTCAAGTAAATTTTGAACATTTTGACCTTTAATATGTTTCAATGGTTTACATTCCATAATGGATTTCTGTTTCTACCCCAATGGGTGGAAATGTCCCTTAAAGAGGAAATGAACTTATACCAAGATGAAATGAGTTTCTGACTATTCTTACCACCTTGTTGCAGCTTTCCTTCCCACTAGACGAGAGAAGTGCCACTAAATTGAAGGGATTCTAACTAGATCTTAGCTTCATCATCTTTCAGTTATTATATGCAGCAATACACACAACATGTCTTCTCCAGCTATATAGATTTTCTATATTAGCTTCTACATTTAATATAGGTAAATCAAAATTCACATCCAACTTAAAAATGGGATTTTTAGATGAATTTCTCTTATTTCTATCAGAATGTTGAGAAGAGGAAGAAGCAAAATAACTTTCACTAGTGGATGGAGAGGGAGGAGGATGTCATCCTCAACATTCATGGTGTACCAATGCATGATCGTTGGGCTCTTTCTTATTGTGCTAAATTTTATTCTCATATTCTGCAAATATTTTTTCAACTTTCTTTGACATGTTGTAGAAAGCCTTGCGACAATTTCACTCTTCTTCATCTCGTGCATTATTATCGGCCATGTTTTTTCTTCGTGGTGCAATCCCCACTTTGGGATCAAATAATTTGAGTTTTCCTTAACCTCTTTAGAGAATGTTCCTGGTTATAATTCACTCATGAAACTCTCATCAAGAAGAACTGCTCTAATACTAAACTTGATCCAAGATATTTAACTTCAAGGATGCATTTAGAATTACATATAACAAATCATGTTAACCAAGTAAACTAGACTTCATAAAAATGAAGCAGAAAAACATAAAGAAGCATGAGATCACGATGCAATAATTTGATTATGGAGTTCACCCAATATGCGCTATGTCTTCGGGCCCTGCTTAATAGTGGGGATATCTTATTTTATGAAGAGGAATCAAGGAGATAAAGTAGAATAAAAATTAAAAACTGACTCTTATACCTCCAAGATGGAAGGTGGCTTGAAAATGGAGAGCTCAACTGCTAAAACAAACATCACCACTAAATTCTTGGTGAAAAATCATGTAAAAAGGACTATAAACTTATCAAATTCATAAAAATTCATGTCTAGCCCTCTAGGGAATCTTCAGAGAATGTTTCTCATAACCTCGCTCATAGTTTTGAGCCTCTGGGCCACTCCTGGTTGTACCTGTGGTTCCTCCTAACTATTCTGCTCCTTCTCCATTGTGCCTCACTTTTCAAGTGGTTAGGAATGGCATATATTTGGGTTCCACGATGTATTTCTCAATGTGGACCATTTGGTACAATGGAAAGGTGCTCAAATTAGAGGCAGAAGATTTGGGATTCCAACCCTACTGACCTGCACCTTGGTAATATTTTTTAGGCTCTCTGTTGGCAGTGTATATATAGAAACGACTAACAGTTACTGGTAACAGTTCTCAATGGTTATATGCTGAAAACTTGTTTTGGAACCGCTTGTTGGGGTCATCCCACATGTGTTGGGTGGGTTCAACCCCTGTTGGTTCTCCTCCATACGTTTTACGCGATGTGGCATGGTGGTTGGTATGACCAATTGTGCTTATCTATATATATATATATATATATATATATCTGTGTGTGTGATGCTAAGGGTGGTAGGGTTTGGCCTCCTTCCACCCTATTTATGTTGCTTCTGATATGTAATATGAACTTTGGGGGTGGGTGTGTGTGGCAGGCCCGACCTTCCCCAATTTAATTTTTTTTTTTTGATATATATATATATATATATATATATATATATATATATATATATATATATATATATATATATATATATATAACCATTCGGCTAAAGAAAACCAATCAAAAAATAATTTATATTAGACCAATTAATGATCCAAAAAATTCACCCATCTGGTGGTCGGATTCTGTGCACCGGGTCTTGGCCAATTTCCTCCCTCCCTAAGCGTGCCACTTGTCCACTATGACCAAAATTTTGACGAAGCATAACTTGTCCATATGAACTCATATTTGAGTGTTGTTCATGCCGTTGGAGTCAGCGAGATGGAAACTTTGATCTAGTTCTAGCTTTGTTTCCATCTGATGATTTTGATTTTTGACCTATTTTCAGGTCACTTGTACTTTGAGCTCCTCCTGGATCAAATAGCCATATCCATATATACAATATTTACACGTTGAGCTTGGACATAAATATTTTTAAATTTCTTCTTTTTTTATATGATTTTTTCTTTGTATTGTACTATGCATGAGATTATTGAATATTATTTTCTTTTTATTATGTTATTTAATGTTTAGATTTTTGTTTCATCTTATCTTCATGATCTTGGGTTGTCATTTCCTTTTCCTTTTTTGTTGATTTCCTCTTTGTTGTGCATTTTCTTGTATTATTTTCTCTTCACACTAATAAATTGTCATTTTTTGAGCCCTTCTTTGTCGACCTGCTCCTAAATATTATCTTTGTCGTTCAATTTTTTTTTCTTCTAATCTTATTGTTTTCCAATCTCCATTTTTTGGGACTATCTTTGTTTCTCCATTTTTTATTAGAAATCCTAAGTTGTCATTTTTATGCCTTTATCTGTCAATTTTCTCTTTTTTCTTTAGTTATATTTAATATGGATGTAGGCTAATGATTAATATGGATCTAGGATATGTCTTGTTCATTTCTATTTAATATATATCTCAAAAAATGATTACTGTAACATAGAAACCAATGCACATTGTCAATATACACTGAAATCAATTCATTTAATGAAAATAATGAAATAGGATTATAAATTTTGTTCTATAATACTCTTATCAGCAAGAGTTACAAGTTGAGCTTGGCATATATATCTTTTAACTTTCTTTTTTTTCATAAGACTTTATTCCACATCTAATACTATGTCTGAGTTGATTGAACATTGTTTTATTTGTTGGTATGCTCTTTGTTGTTCAACTTTTCATATTGTTTGTTCTTCATGCTTTTGAGTTGTCATTTCTTTTGTATTTTTCTGTTCATTTCCCTTTTTGTTCATTTTTTGTATTATTTATCATGGCACTCTTTTATTTCGATTTGTTGTGCACTTATTTGTTGATATTCTCTTTGATATATGCTTTATCATTCAATTTTTTCTTTCATTTCATTTTTTCATTTAGTTATTGTTTTTTGTTTTGTCTTTGATTCTTCATTTGTTGTTGACACTGCTTAATTGTCACTTTTTATGCCCTTATTTGTTGACTTTATCTTTGTTGTTGGTTTCTATTTAATATGGATCTAGGTTGATGGTTAAGGTGGATCATGTATCATTCTTATCCATATCTATTTAATATACATTCAGGTTGAAGATTATTGTAACAAAAAATCAATGCATGTCCTTAATAATTATTTTTTGCATATATGGAAATCAACACACACTATTAATCTAATAAATGAAAATTATTAATCTAATTTATTTGAAGGAAATTCACACCATCTATATATTTACATAAAATAAAAAATAAAAATCTAATGCATCATCATTTCTAATTTCTTCCGTATTTCTTTATCAAATTTATCTTCATTTTACATTTTTATTTAATATGGATATAGGCTATATGTTAGTTATTTGTATTTACAACAAATATAAGGTGATGATTCATATGGTACAAAAAATAACGCACTTAATGAATAATTACTTTATATATAATATAATAAAATCAATGCACATATTTCAATATAAAAGTAAAACATTAATATAAAACTAAAATACCAATGTTAAAGTGATCTAAAATCAAACTAGCACCTAGCACCTTACATATGCATATACCTTTAAATTGGATGAAAATCTATAATAATATAATACAATGTTCAATTTAGTATAATATTAATATATTATATATTGTAAGCATTTCTCTATGTAATATGTAATAAATATCATTTATCTCAATGGTTAGGATGAAAAATAGTAATTCCATGTTATAATATATTGATGGAATCTAGTAATCAAGATGTATAACTCAAAATGTTTCTTTTTATGCAAAAGTTTAATATTTGAAAATATAAAATTTAATACTTTTTATTGATATTTGAAAATATCTAACTTTCCAAAATTAAAACAAAATTGTTTTAGATAAGTTCAGAATTTATGAAATATGGATTAGTATAGATCTATCTTAAATACTCATTTTACATGAACCAACGGGGATCAAATTTCTTTCGGTGAAAATTTCTTTTAATATGTAAAATTTCAAGAGTAATTTAAAGAGTAATTTTGTTATGAATATTTTTTCAAGTATACATATTGAAATAATATATTGATAACCCACATTGTTTTTATTATAACTATGAATTAATTACACATTTCTCTCTTATTATTCTTATTAGGAAGTACTTGATATTTTTTTTTTTTCACTTATTTTTTTTATATATTAAATATTTTATTATATGCGTGTATAGATACATCTTAACCACATATCTAGAAAAATTATACAAATATCAAATCACTTGATGTGCAAGATCTTTCTTGATGCAAATCTTAAAAAAATTACACCTCAAAAATTACATCCCTATGCAAACTTTATATATATATATATATATATATATATATATATATATATATATATATATATATATATATATTTTAAATTCTTAACCATGCTAACCCTCTTACTAAACCAAACGAACAGAAAGAAGTAAACCTAATAACAATTAGTTTTCTTAACATTTAAAATTCATACATTTTTGTTATATGTGTTGGATGCGTCACATATAAAATTCCTACATTGTTGTTATGTGTGTCTAATGCATCTACTTGCAAGAAGATTGAGAATTAAAGTATGTTCTTTGTCATATGTTTGTAACATACATAATAGTAAAAAAATAAAAATTACATATACCATTATTAACCATTTACCTATACCCACATTAACCTTTCATTCTATGTAAATGTTATAAACTTGCCAATGCATATATATGTCGGCACTATATCATTTGGGTTCTCATTATAAATATAGATTATAACGTGCAGGCCCATGTGGTTTGTCCTTTCGGAGCATGTCGATGGTTTAACTCTTATGCATAGATACTTCACGGCACTTTCGTATTTATGGTTCTTCGGGTGATCAATATTTGTAATCTGAACTCATACCACCCATTATTAATGACCCGAAAGATAGGTCGGATCTCAACATAGCTCCTAACATTATACTTGATTTTTATTTTGCTATTGATTGCACTGCAATGATAATTATGGTTTACTAATGATTTCAATGTTGTACCATCATGAGCTATACTGCTCATCTGCCACTTTCCTATTCTCACACTGTGGGATCTAGGGTTTAGGGATTGATAGTGGACTTTTCTTCGGTAGCCATTTAGGGTATTGACCACCGAGGAAACCCTATCTGTTTTCTCATTTTTTGCATTTGTGTTTTGCTGGCAATGCCCTATGAAACTTCGTTGCATCTGGCTTCATCAATATTTTTGCCACTTTACAAACACCAGTGTTGCATACCATGATTAATTGATTTGTTTTCCTATACTTTTCTCACTGTAATTTTCACTGCAGGGAGATCGCAGTGGAGACAATCCATTTACCATGTGTGCAAGTCGTATGGGAAGCTCAATGGTTTTAGGTGATGAGATTCCCAGGTACCAGAAGCTTTCTTCCCAAAAATGCATCCTCCAGCTCTTTATTTCCTCCTTCCTTCTGTGACAGGTATCCTTCTCCCCAAAGAGCCGTTATGCATCTTATTTACTCTTGCTTTTGTCACCTGGCAGTTGAGTTATTTTATTAAATTGTTCGAATGAACATTTCGGTGCACAGTTCCCATTGATATGTGGAGTTCTAAGCTAGGTAAGGTGGGTTCAATACTCACAGGCTTCTACATAAAATCATGCTTCGCTTTCTATTCTCCATTGTATATTTTCTAACCTTACTCACTTTGTTTCCCTTCTAAAACAGGTATAGGTTCCTCTACTTCCTAGCGTAGTTCCATCACTTCCTTTTGCACTTTGCCTCCTTTTTTGGACTTCTTCGACCACGGTGACCTTATCGCTATTTTTCGCAGGTACATGACTGTTATCGAAGGGAATTTTTAACTCTCCGAAATAGAGTCTCGACTCTTTTAGCTTCTTAGCCCTTATGAATTTTGGTTTTTCCTATAAAGGAATTTTAAGTCATCTATACTTCTAGTCTTATTTTTTTTGTTATGGATTCGCCCCAAGGGATAGCTTATCATGCATGTCGCACATTTACTATACAAAATTTATTATCTAAGGCCTGGCCTTGTTTACTAATAGGCTTGCAATGGTTTCAGGTATTTATGTTTTGTTTCCTCTACTGTGGGTCAACCCTCGACCGAGATAAGTTGAATAGCCCTCAGAGTTTAATTTCCGTATACAATCTTTTGATTTTTGGTTAATATGTTGTTGGAATTATTGTATAATGACATGATTCATTTTTTTCTTGAAGACAGTTTTACTTCTTTTAAGAATTTACTATTCATTGTTTTTTGAATGGTACGCCTTAGCGTTAACTAGATTTTCTATCCTTTCTCTGAGCATTTTCTTTAGTTTTTTCTATTAAATCATAATCTTAGTGATTATCTTACCCTTATTAGGGTCTTTCTGCAATAGTAGTAGTGGATATATATATATATATATATATATATATATATATATATATATATATATAGTTTGATTATTTAAACTTTACATCGTCATTCTTTGTTCTATGGACTCTACAGTATGATTTTTATCTTATATTTTGCAAGGAAAAGTTTGTCAAGATTGGGGTTTCAACCCTCTTGTTTACTTTGGTGATTTTATCTTTTTTATTCTAGGGTGTCTGGACCATCCATTTTATGAGATGTTTTCTAAACACTCAACATGTTCACGTTTATCATAGAATACAGAGATTAAATACTTGTTCGGGTCTAGGGTCTTGACCATGGACCCAAAACTAACATTTTCTCTGGTACTTGTTTTCCAGTGGTAGTTGTTTTTATTTTTCTATACCTAAGAAAATAAATATTTCTCTCTCTTAAACAATCAAGAACTTCAAGAAATGTAATGTTGAGACAGTCCACAATAATAACAGTTCTACTATAATTTTCTCTATCCTTCAGGAGAAAGATTAATAATAATTTTTATTTACAATACTTTTCTATGTAAAATTTTTCACTGCATAATTTAAGAACATTTTCCATTTAAAAATAATTATGTCCAAAAAAACATATCTAGTTATGTCTAACTCAACAGTCTGTTTATTTATCTGGTCTCAAAATCTGCTGAGGATGTGCTCCCTACCATAAGAGAGGTGATGACGTACTCTTCTTCCCCTGTGCTCCATACATGAGATGGGTAGGTTGACAGAAATTCTAGAAGAGACCTCGGGACCCCAAGTCCCATACTCGTTTTTTTCTAGGATTCAGGAACGATGAGTGTTTCCACTGGTCACCACCAGCTCAGGAATCATCACTCCCTTCCTTCCTCTCCTCAGTCATTGAACAAAACCCCTTTTCCTCAATGGGATGTACTTTTATCCACAGAGGAAAGGTAATTGTCTTTAACTTTTTTGTGTTCAACCACTCTCAATTCTTGGAATACTTTTATCATCAATATTTTGACTTTTCGGGGAACCACTATTCCATAGTTAAATTTTATTTCAACAAATCATAATTAATTTATGTTCATAAATTAATGCTTTTCTCAAAAGAAATAAAGTTTTTAATCTCTTTAAAAATAAATAGCCTAATAAATAGTTAGCACTTAAGCCAGCTATCACAACTTCCCCCTCTGGAATTAAACACTATCCTTAGTGTTTCATTTCAACTCAGCAAACAATTATGGATAAGCCTCATGATCAAATCCTTCATCTTATTAGGTAGCCTCATCCGAGCTGAAGTGCTTCCACTACACTTTAACCTATGTAATGGCTCTCCTCCAGATCAGAATTTCTCTCCGATCGAGTATACGCTGAGGTTCGACCAGAAATTCATCATCCAGTTTGACCTTCATTCAACAATACCTTGAATTAAAATCTCATAAAAATTAGGATTTTAAGATAGGATTTTCAATCTTACCCTACCTGAATGATTTTCCAGTGGACCACATGCTTTGGGTCATGCACATATCATTTTAGTAAGGACACATGAAACAAATTGTGCACCTAACTATGGCTGGGTAAAGCCACCCGATAAGCCACAGGTTCCACTCTTTCAAAAATCTGGAAAGGTCCACTGAACTTGGGAGCCAATTTTGCACAGGAGGTCCACCTCAGTGTCCTTTTCTTAGGTTTAATACTTACATACACATGATTTACCACTTCAAATTCTCTATAGGTTCTATTTTTCTCTACATATCCTTTCTTCCAATCTTGAGCTGCTTTCAAACTCTGTCTGATCTTTCTTACTTCTGATTCCTTCTCGACCAACATTTCTGGTCCAAGGATCAACCTGATTTCAGGGCTGCTCCAATTGATGGGAGTACAATACTGTCACACATACAAAACTTCAAAGGGGCTCATCTTAAGAGACTCTTGGGAGCCATTGTTGTATGAAAATTCTACCAAGTGTAGAAATTCTTCCCATTTCATTGGCTACTGCATCACATACATGCATAACATATCTTCAAATATTTCGTTCACCCACTCAGTCTATCCATCCGTTTGGGGATGATAAGTGGTGCTGAAATTTATTGGGGTTCCCAAAACTATAAATAGGGTCTTCTAGAATGTTGAAGTAAACTTCACATCTCTATCTGATATAACAGTATTTGGAATGGCATGCAGTATAAAGATTTATCTCATGCAGATATTTTCTATTAGCACGGTTTTGTAAGTAGACTATGCGGGTATGAAATGCGTTGTTTTACTCACTCTATCAACCACCACCATAATAGAGTCAGTGTGCCTTTTTGATCTTGGTAAACCAATAATGAAATCTAGGGATATAACTTCCCATTTCCATTCCAGCACTAGTATAGGCTGCAACAATCCGGCTGGGTATTGGTGCTCCACCTTAACCTATTGACACTCCACACATTTGTTTAAGTAGTCAACAATATTTCTACACATGCCATGCCAGAAATAAACTTTTCTAATTGTTTTCAACATTTTCTAGTATCCTGGGTGTCTTTAGTAATTACTGCAGTGATACTCATCCATGATCAGCTCTTTTAAACTCATTCTTTTTTGGGATATATAACTTTCCTTTGAAGGTTAACAATTGATCTTTATTAATTCCATAGTTAGAAGGTGTTTCTTGTATTCTAGCTTCATCCACTTGCTACCATAAAAATCGGTATTCATGATTCTTATCGGCTTCATCTTTTATTTGATCTAAAAATTTACACTCGATCTGCATAGTTCATAAACACAATGTAGTTTCCTACTCAAGGAATCCCCCACACGATTTTCTTTGCCTTTTAAATGCTATATATCAAAATAAAATTTTCTTAAGAAAGTGTTCCACCTTCCCTGGAGGACGTTTAAATCAGCTTTCTTAAAGTAGCTGGTTAGACTACTGTGATCGGCTTTTAACACAAATATTTTTCCTAATAAGGAGTGCCTCCATACCTAGAGTGCATGCACTAATGCTGTCAGATTTAAATCATAATTTGAATATCATTGTTCATGCTCGTTTAGTTTTCTTAGTTCGTAGGCAACCAATCTTCCTTCTTGGGATAAAATTGCCCCAACAAATTCCTTAAAAGCATCGGTATAAACCTCAAATTCCTTATTAGGATTAGCTACCCTCAACACCGGGGTAGTGGTCAGCAAATCTTTCAACTTCTCAAAACTATTATGACACTCACAAGTCCATTTGAATATTTTTCCCTTTCTTTGTAAATATGTAATTGGAAAAGAAATATTTCAGAATCCTTCAATGAATCATCGATAGTATCCAACTAACCCCATAAAGGATCGAATATCTGCCACATTTTGGGGTACTCTCCATTCCATAATAGTTTTTATTTTCTCTAGATCAACCGTTATTCCCTCAGCGGAAATAACATGGCCTAGATACTAGATATGTTCTTTGAAGAAGTCACATTTACTGAACTTGGTGTATATATGATGTCTTCGTAACATCTCCAACACTATCCTTAAGTGATCCTTGTGCTCTTTCATTATTGTTGAATAAATTAAAATGACATATATGAATATCAAAACAAATATATCCAAAAAGGGGTGAAATATGCCATGCATCACCCTCATAAATGTTGTTGGTGCATTAGTTAAACCAAATGGTAATACCCCAAACTCGTAATACCCATCTCTGGTACAGAAAGTAGTCTTGTAGATATCCTCATCTTTAATCCAGATCTAGTGATATCTAGATCTTAAGTCTATCTTCAAGAATACAGTTTTCCCCGTTCACTTGATCAAACAGGTCATCAATTCGTGGCAACAGATACTTATTTTTTACTGTCAATTTATTCAGCCATCTATAGTCCATGCACATTCGCATGGTTCCATCCTTTTTCTATACGAACAACACTAGTGCTCCCTAAGGAGACACACTCGGTTGAATGCACCCTTTGTCCAACAGCTCTTGCAGTTGCATTTTCAATTCAGTCAGCTCCAGTACACTCATCTGATATGCGGCCCTTGAAATTGATGATGCTCCTCGCATCAACTCAATAGTGAAATCAAAGTCTCTTCTCGGAGGTAAGACTGGTACATCTTCTGGAAACACATCCATGAAATCTTGTATTACCAGTATTCTTTATAGCATAGGGGTATTTTCCTTAGAATTAGAAAAGCCCACCTGAATGGCGTAAATATGACATCCCTTTCTAATACGCTTACTCATTTAAGAGTGTAGGTTTTAACCCTATACATAAACGATGTAAAAAAAACATTAAATACAGAATATAAACAATAGCGAGAGAATAAAACATAAAACAGATAAACAGATTTTCCCCTGGATCCCAAATCAAGACGACCAACTTGATTTTTCATGATATTCCTTTTAGTGTTACAACACATATATATACATGCCAAAGAATACATAAACCCCAACACATTAACACTGGATTAGAACATAACTGTAGTTCCCATGACCGGATCTACAAAATACCAGGGGCCGAAAACCATCATGCCCCAAAACCATATGCAAACCCATGCACAAAACCATGGGCGGGTCTGCCCATCGGAAAATAAGGATGTGGAAAGAATATAACACAAACCCAACATTCTCCCACTTGTTGTTTTCTTTCTATAGGGGGCCACAAGAGAGTTGAGTCATTAGCCCAGCTTTGCAAAACCCATTTTTTCTCTACACCAAGAGAACATTTGATTGCTCACAGACTTTGTCAATGCATCTACAACATTCTTCAAAGTGTCCACCTTTACCAACAACATCGTTTTAGCCTCAACCATATATCTCACAAAGTGATATTAAACATCAATGTGCTTTGTCTTTGAATGATAAGAAGGGTTCTTAGCCAAGAAAATTGCACTTTTGTTATCACAGTCTATCCTTATAACTTGCTGCACCAACCCCATACTTTAACACAATCTCTGCAACCAAACTGCTTCCTTGCTTGCATGAGTGGCTACCATGTATTCTGCCTCTATAGTTGAAAGAGCCACTACAGACTGTCTTTTACTCATCCAACTGACTGCACCTCCAAATAGGCTAAACACATACCCACTTGTAGATCTTCTTTGGTCCAAATCTCCAGCCCAGTCTGCATCAACAAAACCACGAATATCCAACACTCTTTCCAATCCTGGTCTTCCCTGGTAGCACAAGCCATAATCACTAGTGCCACGCAAATATCTGAAAACCCTCTTCACTTATGTCCAATGCTCCTTCCCTGGGTTTGACATAAACCTGCTCAATACTCCCACTGCGTGTGCAATGTCTAGTCTAGTACAAACCATTGCATACATCAAGCTACCCACTAAACTTGCATATGGAACATGGGACATATCCTCCTCTTCTTCTTGTGTCTTGGGACACTGTTCAGCAGACATCTTTGTACCTACAGGAATCGGAACATTCACCGATTTACTATCCCGCATATTGAACCTCTGCAATATAGTCTCGACATACTTCCTATAGTTCAACCAGAGCTTCCTGTTTTCCCGATCTCTCTTAATTTCCATGCCCAAAATATAGTTTGCAGCACCAAGATCCTTCATGTCAAATTTGGAGAATAGTTGGGTCTTCAAATCTTGGATAATTTCTTTTTAATTTCCAATCAACAAGATATCATCCACATACAAGACCAAATAAATAACACAGTCACCAATTAATTTAAAATAAGCAGAGTGATCCTCCTTTCTTCTGGTGAAGCCATGTCCCCATATATAGGTATCAAATTTCTGATACCATAGCCTTGGTGACTGTTTTAAACCATATAGAGACTTCTTTAACCTGCATACCAAATCTTTCTTCCCCTTCACAATAAAGCCTTCAAGTTGTTTCATGTAGATCTCCTCTTCTAGATCCCCGTGAGGAAATGATGTATTCAGATCCATCTGTTCTACCTCAAAATAAAATGTAGCAGAAACAGATAAAAGTAATCTAATAGAAATAAATTTGGCAACAAGAGAAAAATATCACCAAAATCAATTCCTGGCACCTGGGAATAACCTTTTGCTAACAACCGAGCTTGGTATTTCTCCACCTTGCCTTCTACATTCATCTTCTTCTTAAACACCCATTTGCTCCCGATGGGCTTCCTTCTAGCCGGCAACTCCACCAGATCCCATGCCTCATTTTTATGCAAGGATGCCATTTCATCAACCATGGCCTCCTTCCAAAGTTTTCCATCATCTGAATCTACTACCTCACTAACAGTTTTTGGATCATCATCAGTTATAGTTAAAGAAAAATTTGAACAGAAAGCAAATGGACTATACCTTTCTAGTTGTCTTCTTTCCCGAACTGATCTTCTCATAGCTGGAGTTTGTGGCTCTTCCTCTTCTGAGTCTTCTTCTGTTGTAGAGTATGATTCATCCCATTTAGCTCAAATCTATATTTTTAGGTTCCTTTAGTATGAATTCATGTTTAACATCATCTTTCACCTCTCTAAACACCACATATCGTCTGTACATAACCTTCCTTGTTTCCGGGTTCCAAAGCTTGTAACCCTTTAAACCATCCTTATACCCAATAAAGATGCACCTTCTAGATTTATTATCCAACTTGGTCCTATTCTCCTTTAACATGTACATATGCATCACATCCAAATACCCTCAGATGTGAGAGAGAAGGTTTCTTACCAGTCCATACGTCACGTGGAGTCTTATCCTCCAACGCTGATGAAGGTGATATGTTAACCAAGTAACATGAAGTCTCCACTGCCTTTTCCTAGAATTCTTGTCCTAACCCGGTACCATTGAGCATGATTCTTGCCTTTTCCATTAGCGTTCTGTTCATTCTTTCTGCAACTCCATTTTTCCGAGGTGTTTATGGAGTAGTCTTCTGCCATTCTATACCACACTTCTTACAGAACTCTTCAAATTCATTCTTGCAGAGCTCTCCACCATTATTTGTCCTCAGCACCTTTATCTTCTTCTCTGTTTGGTTTTCCACCAGAGTCTTAAATTCTTTAAATCTGTCAAAGACTTCAGATTTCTTCCTCGAGAAATATATCCATATATTCCTTGAGAAGTCATCTATGAATGAAACATAGTACACAGACTTACCCAGTGATGGAACCGACACAAGTCCAAACACATCACTGTGCACAAGATCTAATATCTTGTTCGCCCTCTTAGCACCAGAAGGAAAACTCACCCGATTCTACTTCCCATATACACAATGTTCATAGAAATCGGAATCCAGAGAGCTATTAGACATACCTTCTACCATACCATTTCCATGTAGTATATGAAGGCCCTACTCTCCAATATGTCCAAGCCCTTTATGCCATAGCATGGTCTTTTCTCTAGAGACCACTAGGCTTTCCGCTCCACTTTCAGGAACCAAAGAACTGTTGTACCAAGAAATAACAGTGTTTCCCAGAAGCTTGTACAGAGTTCCAATCCGAACTCCCCACATTAATACCAATGCTCCCCGAACCATATTACAGGTATCTTTATCGAACACTGTTTGTACACCTGCATCATCCATCTTGCTTACAGAAATCGGATTTCTAGCCAATGTAGGAATGTGCAGAACACCAAGAAGTGTTCTAATCCTTCCACCTTGTAGCTTCAACTTGAATTTTCCACGTCCGAAGATTATGGCCTTCCTATCATCCCTTAGGAAGACATCACTAGCATCATATTTCTCATACTGGTAGAACCACTTCATAGTATTAAAGACACTTATTCAATCAACTATGCACATATACAAATAGCTACTATCATCATTTTAGCAAGCTACTCATGACATCATCAAGCCTCTTCTTCTATTTATACCTTTTTTGTAGTGCCCTTCCTTTCCACATTTCCAGCACACCTTTACAAACTTTCCAGGAGTTTTATATCTCCCTCTAGATTTAGATCTCCCACTCGAAACCTTATTCTTGTTTCTGTTGTGGGACCTTCCTCGTACATATAAGGCATCTCCATTCTGACCCTCCATATTTCTCCGCCTCATTTCCTCTGACAGCAAGGCTGAGACAATGTCATCAAAATTCAAGCTAGTTGTATTGCTACCTATTGCAATAACCAGGCTGTCCCACGAATCTAGTAAAGAACACAAAAAAATGATGCACTTATCTTCATTTGAGATTTTAATATCAACATATGATAGCTAACTTACCACAGTATTGAAGTCATTCATATGCCCAGTCACCGAGTCTCCATCCTTCATCCTCAGGTTATACAACTTTTTCCACAAGAACAATTTATTCACCAGAGATTTAGATTGGTACAAAGTCCCTAGCTTGTCCCACAAGGTCTTCGCTGTAGCGTCCCCAGATACATTCAACAATACTGAATCTGAGACACACAACTGTATTGTGCTCTTTGCCTTTTGATCCAGTTTTTTCCAGTCTTCATCTGACATTGTCGTTTGTTTAGTACCCAGATCTACCGCGATCCACTAAATAGGATCTACCTCAGGCCCGAGAAAAAAACCCCTCAGCAGCAAAGGCGTCCCCTTGAACCCGAAATTTCTCTAATACCAAATGTAGGTTTTAACCCTGTATAGAAATTATCTGCAAAAGAATCTTAAAGACAGAAAATAAACAATAGCAAGAGCATAAAACATAAAATATATAAACACAGAGATTTTCCCTTGGATCCAAAATCGGGATGACTAGCTTGATTTTTCATTATATTTATTTTTGTGTTACAACACATATATATACATGCCGAAGCATACATAAACCCCAATCCATTAACCCTGGATTAGAACATAACCTTAGTTCCCTTGAACAGATATACAAAATACCAAGGGATGAAAACCATCATGCCCCAAAACCATGTGCAAACCCATGCACAAAACCATGGGCAGGTCCACCCACTAGAAAATAAGGACCAAATTTTTTTTCCAAGACACTGCCCTAGACCCCGAAAGGGGGGGCTACCGCCCCCCTTGTGACCCCCCCACTCGTGATTAGTCGTGGAAATAATATAACAAAAATCCAACAAAGAGGCTGTGATGGGACGCAATTGTAAGGGTTTCTTGATTCCATGTAATTCTTGGCACATTCCATCTTGCATTTTGTACTACATGATCCTCTTTACAATATACCAGCTTCCAGTGTCTCTCTAAACAATCCATGCCCAATAATACATCATAAGCTCCCAAAGGTAGTATAGCCAGACCCACATTGAGTTTTTGGTTTCCAATTTCTAGTGTACAGTTTGGAATTTTGACACAAACGTTTGTTTTTTCCCCAGTGGCTAGCTCTACTAGCCAGGAATTTTTGAATTTCTAACTTTGTAACTTACAAATTTATATTATTCTGGGGTTTAAATAATTTAAACTAGCACTTGGGTCAACCAAAATAGAAATAGGTTGTGAAAGTAACTTACCTTCCAGCTCTATCATCGTTGGTTGATAGTCCTCCTCTCGATCCTCCAAAGCTGCATTAATTCTATGTATGTTCTAGGCTACATCACCCATTGTAAAAGCTTCTTGTAGATTGACTACTATATCATTTCTTCCCCGTTGTGGGAAGTTCATATAATACTGAGCCTCACCACACCCCCAACACTATAGATGTGGTTTCTGGTTTTTTCCTTATTCAGGTTTGCTAGAAGCCTCTATTGGATTCTTTTTCATAGGCCAATGATTGCTTTGATGGTTTCTCCTGAATTTTTTTCTCACTAAATTCCTTGCAGAATTCTTAAAGTTTTTAGTCCTAGTATTTTCTAAATTTGAACTGCTTTTATGCCCTTTTCTTGGCTACCCGTTTTTGCTCAGTTTTCCTTTTTCCTTGGACTAATGGTAACACATTCTTGCTTTTCAAATTGATTTGTCCATGCTCCTTGGATTCACGAACTCAATTCATTCTTTCATGTGGGTCAAAAAATTACTCAAGAATCGTTGAACCTTAGCCTTTTCATCGCTTAAATAAGGAAGGTATCCTAATAGGGAAGTGAACTTGGTTATGTACTCATCCATTTTCATTGGACCCAACCTCAAATTGTGGAATTATTTGGAATTTTCGTCACAGAAACGTTCTCTTAGATACTTGTCTATGAAGTATTGTTGAAATGTATCCCATTTCACATCTTGGTCTTCAATGCTGCGGACATTCTTGAATTCCTGCCACCACATGGTGGCCTTTTCTCTCAACTGATAGATGGCCAACCTAGCTTTAAGATTGTTGTTATACTCATAAAACTGAAGTTATTTGTTCATATTAATAAACCAAGCTTCGGCCACCTCCTCTTCTTCTCCATCAAATGTAGGTGGTTTTATCTTTCGGAACTCACCTTCTAGTTCCACTTTTTGTTTCTTAATTTCTTGTTGTTCTGACACATTATCACACTCCACCTCATTATAGTTTATACTTTTTTTACTCTGATGTTAATGGCTTCTTTCCACTCTATCATTGGTTTGGTCCCTAGCTTGCCATTCATTTTATTCCTGCATATATATATCAGGAATGAATTGTAACACTCCTTGATTTTGTTTACCAGAAAGGCTTTTGAGTATCCTTTCTTGTTCTTGCATCAAGTGCTCATTTTCACTCCTAACTCGGACCATTTCTTCCTATAACCTCTACACAGTGCTTAGAAGAATATTGGTTTGGTGTTGTTGTTTTTCCAACTACTAGTTTGCTAGTGCTGGTCCACACTCAGCTGAACCCACATTTCCGGATTCATTTCTGGTTGGGATTGGGGTGTAAGTTCCCCTAGGTTCTGGGGCAATTTTTGTGTCAATCTCCTCCTCATTTTTCTTTCTCTATATTATTTCTTTTATGTGCATCACTTACACACATAATAGTTTATCACATTAGGTGACCCATTGGGTCTCAGTGTATGAACACTGCTCTGATACCACTTGTAACATACATAACAGTAAAAAAAAAATTACATATAACATTATTAACCATTTACCTATACCCACATTAACCTTTCATTCTATATAAATGTTATGAGCTTTCCAACGCATATATATGTCCGCACTATATCATTTTGGTTCTCATTATAAATATTAATTATAACATGGAGGTCCATGTGCTTTGTCCTGCCAGAGCATGTCGATGGTTTAAATCTTATGCATAGTCACTTCATGGCACTTTTGTATTTATGGTTCTACGGGTGATTGATTATTTTAATCTAAGCTTATATCAACTATGATTAATGTCCCAAAGGACAGGTCGAATCTCAACATAGCTCTTAACCTTATACTTTATTTTTATTTCGCTATTGATTGCACTGCGATGATAATTAAGGGTTAATAATGGTTTCAATGCAGTACCATCGTGAGTTGTACTACTCATTTTCCACTTGCCTATTCTCACACCGTCGGATCTAGGGTTTAGGGATCGATGGTGGAGTCTTCTTCGATACCCGTTTAGGGTATTGACCACCAAGGAAACCCTAACTATTTTTGTCTTTTCACATTTGTGTTTTGTTGGCACTTCCCTCTGAAACTTCGTTGCGTCTGACATCGTCTATTATTTCATCGCTTTAACAATGCCAGCATTGCTTTCCATGGAGCATTTGAAATAGGTAACCTCTACCGCTTGACCAGCTTTGGTCTGGCCATTCTTACGATAATATTATTAATTGATTTGTTTTCTTATATTTTTCTCACTAGAATTCTCATCGCAGGGATATGGCAGTGGAGACAATCAATTTACGATGCGTGTAGGTGTTATGGGAATCTCAGTGGTTTTAGGTGATGAGTTTCCCAGGTACCAGAAGCTTTCTTCCTAGCAACACATCGTCCAACTCTTTGGTTCCTCCTTCCTTCCGTGATAGGTATCCTTCTCCCCAAAGTGTTGTTGTGCGTCTTATTTACTCTTGCTTTTGTCACCAGATAGTTGAGTTGTTTTATTAACTTGTTCGAATGAAAATTTCAATGTAGAGTTCCCACTGATATGCAGAGTTCTAATCCAGGTAAGGTGGGTTCAATACTCACAGGCTTATACATAAATTTCATGTTTTTCTTTCTATTCTCCACTATATATTTTCTAACGTTACCTGCTTTGTTTCCCTTGTGAAACAGGTATAGGTTCCTCTACTTGCTGGCGTAGTTCCACCACTGCCTTTTCCAATTTGCTTCCTTTTGTGGACTTCTTCGACCGCAATGACCTTATCACTATTTTCCCAGGTACATGAATATTATTGAAGGGAATTTATACCTCTCCATAATAGAGTCTAGGCTCCTTTACCTTCTTGGACCTTGCAAATTTGGGTTTTTCCTATAAAGGAATTTTAAGCCATCTATACTGCTAGTCTTATTTTTTTGTTATGGGTTCGCCCCAAGGGACATTTTAACATGCATGTAACACATTTACTGTACAAAATTTATTTTTTAAGGCCTAGCCTTATTGACTGATAGGCTTGCAATGGTATCAGCTATTTATGTTTTGTTTCTTCTACTGCAGGTCAACACTCGACCCAGCTAAAAGGATTAGACCTCAATGAAACAGATTTTAATTTCTATATACAATTTTGCTATGTTTGGTTAATATGTTGTTGGACTTATTGTAGAATGACATGACTCCATTTCTTCTTGAAGAGAGTTTTATGTCTTTTAAGAATTTACTATTCACTACTTTTCAAATGCTACGCCTTAGCGTTAAAATATATTTCCTTTCCTTTCTCTGAGAATTTTCTTTAGTTTGTTCTATTAAATCATAATCTCAGTGATTATCTTACCCATATCAGGGTCTTTCTACAATACTAGTAGTGGAAATATATATATATATATATAAAGAGAGAGAGAGAGTTTGATTGTCTAGACTTTACATCATCATTATTTTTTCTATGGACTCTACAGTATGAGTTTTCTATGATATTTCGCGAGGAACAATTTGTCAAGATTGGGGTTTCAACCCTCTTATTTACATTGGTGATTTTATCTGTTTTAATCTAGGGTTTCCAGACAATCCATTTTCTAAGGTGTTTTCTAAGCACTCAACCTTTCTACGTTTATCATAGAAATACAAAGATTAACAACCTATTTGGGTCCACGGTCTCGACCATGGACCCAAAACTAACAGTTTATCTGGTACTTGTTTTCCAATGGTATCTATTTCTATTTTGCTATATCTATTGAAATAAATATTTCTCTCTCTTAAACAATCAAGAATTTTAAGAAATGTAGTGTTCATACAGTCATCAATAATAACAGTTCTACTGTAATTTGCTCCATCCTTCAGGAAAAACATTAATAATCATTTGTATTTACAATACTTTTCCGTGTAAAATTATGCACTGCATAAATTAAGAACATTTTCCATTTATAAATAATTCTGTCTAAAATAGCATATCTAGTTCTGTCTACCTCAATAGTCTGATTACTTATTTGGTCTCAAAATCTATTGATGATGTCATCCCTACCATGAGAGAGGAGATGACATCATTTTCTTCCCCCGTGCTCCACACCTAAGATGGTTAGGTTGACAAAAATTCCAGAAGAGACCTCGAGACCCCAAGTCCAATACTCTTCTTTTTCCAGGATTTGGGAACGTTGAGTGTTTCCACTAGCTCAGGAATCATCACTCTCTTCCTTCCTCTCCTCAGTGACAAGTCAAAGCCCCTTTTCCTCACTGGGATATACTTTTATCCCCAGAGGAAAGGTAATTGTCTTTCATTGTTTTCTGTTCAACCACTCTCAGTTCTTGGAATACTTTTATCATCAGTCTTTTAACTTTTTATGGAACCACTATTCCATAATTAAATTTTATTTCAACATGACATAATTAATTTATGTTCATCAAGTAATCATTTTCTCAAAATAAATAACAGTTTAGCTTCTTAAAAATAAATAACATAACAGCTAGTTAGCACTTAAGCCAACTGTCACAATGTTGAAATGAAATCATCTAGCAAACATGCATGATCGAGCTCTAATCGTGATTTCAATTAAAAATTATAAATATCCATGACCACAACATAATAGCATTTGAATAAAATATATACATATTTTTTGGGGATAGATAAAGGGAGATCCCAAATTGAAATGTTTAATATTTCATAGAATTGAATTCTTTTCCATCATAACTATGGATTTGTATAAGGTCAATTAACAAAAAAATAATTTTGTTTTTATAATTTAATGTGAGAAATATTCATATCTCCAAAAAAATAAATTATGCTCCAAAAAATTTGATTACTCTCGAATATAAATTTATATTGCTTTTTAAAAAATATTATTTATATTTATATAAATTTAGCAATTATTTTCAGTAATAAATAATTTTATCTTTATTAAAAATATTCTAATGCATCCGTGTATATATAATTTAGTTTTTGAATATGATATACACCAGACTGATTATATAATTAATTTAAGAAAATAATATTATAAATAGTAAATTTTTATATATTTATTAATTAATTTTAAATATAAAATTATAAAAATATTAAACATTATTTAATTTATAAAATTAAACAAATTTTCATTTACAACTATTATTTATACTTTTATATATTTCATATTTTTAAATAATATATTTCATATTTTTATATTTAAAAATATTTTTATTTTTAATTAGATATTCTAAATTATCTTAATTATGAATATGAATAATTAGTATTTAAATTCATTTTAATATCATATGTAGGGTATAATTTTTTCCTTAAAATATTTATATTCTTATTAATAAAATTAAAATTATGAACAATCTTATAATACTTCTTTAAAAATGTACTCTTCTAATGTAGAGAAGCTAAATATCCTATTTATTGTTAGATTAATACAAATTACAAATTACTTTTAAATAATTAAATTATATATATATATATATATATATATATATATATATATATATGTGGACATGAGCACACAAACCTCTATATTCTCTGCGGCTGTTTGCAAGCATTATGTGATCGTATTGGATTCAAGTGGGCTCTGGCATTATTATTAGAATTTAGAGGAGATCGGTCGGGCTCTGGATTCAAGTTTTGTTCATTTTTCTTTTATGAAATTAAAGGTTGAAACTTTAGGTGAAGAGTTGGGCTCAGCTAATTGTAAATTTTTTTACAGTATTTTTAGATATTCAAATTTAAACCATATTGGTCTTGAGATCTCATAAAATATTTAAATTTATCTAATTTTAATCTTCATTTAATATCAGTATAAAGATTATGATAATAGTATGTTATAATTTTTTATTTAAATAAAATTAGTTCATAATAACTTCAATTTCGAATTTATCAAGAGCTAAGAAGGATTTAATTTCTAGAGGTGTAAACTTCTTTTCGAGTGAAAAACTTGAGGAACTATTTATATCTTACGAGATTTGATCCCTCTGAGTGCTTGATAGATACAAATTTGAGATTGATATAGGTTGGTCGTGCATGTCTACACATAATTTATCAAACATATGCTTAACTTAATAATTTTAAATATATTAAATATGTCTAAGATTAATCTGATGAGCTCCTTATGTTCTACATCTCCTTCACATTGGATTTGTATTTGTACTAAATACTTGAATTCCAACATATGACATCTCATATACATGAAACATTTGAATGATCTGAATATGGACAAACTAGTTTTGTTATGCTAGCTTCCTCATCAATATAAAAGAGAAGTGTGCTTAAGGATTGTGTCAAATAACAAGTTTATGAGAGGGTTTATGTGTCAAATTTTTATGTCTTTTATGAGAAATTCATGAGGTAAATTAGCTTTTAAAACACATAAACAACAAAATAAATTGTAGGAAATAATCACCACACAACACACATTACACAGTAGCAACGAAGGAGTTCACCCCTCCTAAGCTATGTCTCCTTGGGCCAGCTTCAATGGCTTGGCCCCTTTGATTATTTGATCAAATGTTTGAGTACAATAATTTCCTGAGCTCTGATGGCTCTCAAATCAACTCCAATAGCTCTCAGACACCCCGAATACCCCTATTTTGGTTCTTCGAATTATGACTCTTTAAGGAAAATTTATGCCTCTTTCAAATTTTCCCACTTATTTCTCCGCTAAACTAGCTAATTGCAGTTAAAACTGACAGTTCCACCTAAAATTGAGAAAATACACCAAACTAATCCATGATTAGTGCTAAGTGGGAAATATTGTTAATTAAGCACTACTTAAGTGCGCTTAAAGTGCTAACTACGCGTTTAAACAAATCCAAAATTAAATTTTGCATTCGCTCTAGTTAAACATGATTATGGTTTATTAATCGAGGTTAAGGTCTTTTAAACTCAGCTTAGCACTAAATCTCTCGCTGTGGTCATGTGTTAAGGTTATCTGGGATGGGGGCTCGCCCCCGCCTTACCCCCACCATGCAAAAACAAACAATTTAAATATTATATGAACTTCTATTATTATTAAGACTTAACATGAAGCAGAGGTGGTAAGGCGTTGTATTGTGTGGTGGGAGGTCGCGAGGTCAAACCTTAACGCATCTAATAAATTTTGACCAAAAATTTTATATATCCTTTCAACCTTGGAGGGGCACATGGAGGCCTCCACGCTAGCCACATGTCATCACCCGATCGGTCCAACCAACACCCAATCAAATTATAACAAAACACCAACCTCATTAACTAATCCCGAAAGGACACTTGTCAAAAACTCAGAGAACCAACTATAGGAATATTCCTAGAATATTCCTTGGAACATTCTTTTTTCTGACTAGGCTGCCCAATCGTCATCTTGTCAATTTTGCACAAATTTTAGCTATTTGTAAAAAAGGACAAGCTCTAACTTTCACATACGGAGTCAGTTTTCAATGAAACAAAGTGAGACGGAATCAAGGAAACGAGACCTATCTGATTGTTCAGGTTCCACCCCATTCCGAGAACATTGAATTTTTAGCAAATTTTTGCCCCCAATTCTATTTTTAATCACTCATTCCCACTTAAAATTTTTTGGACCCACAAAAGTTGGTTATTTGGTGAAGGTTTAATCCTCTTCATCTTTCCAAGTTCTGGGACTTGATTCTACTTGAAAAAATCTTATGACAACCACTTTGGTTTCTTGACATGCCTACTCTTACAAATGGCTTGGTACTTCAACCAATGTCCTCATTTCTCTGTTGACCCTTTTTGGTTGCTTGCTGACTAATGAAAAACATCTCACTGTAACAAAACGATCTCTCTCTGCTTAGAAATATTGACTAGTGGCCTCCCCACTGAGACTCTTGTTCCTCCTTTGCATAAACATGAATTTGATTCAAGCTTCTCCTTGGAAACTCTTTTCCAATTTAATCCCATCTAAGCAAACTACCACAATAAATTAAAATATGAGTAATCACTAGAAATTAAGTGACCATTCTTTTACCTCCACGGTACCAAATTCCACATCTGGAAGAATGTCTTCACCATCTCTTTCGCTTCTTGGTGTCATGCATCATATAGTCTACAAAAGGGCTATTTTTTCTGCTGTAATATTTTGTCATTTGGTCCCTCTTTCTACTTCTTGATTACATCATCCTCCGGTATTTACATGCTTCTCATGCCATTATTTGATAACGAAGGCTAATCATGAACCTCTCACTTAAGAGTGGACCTTCCAAAATCCTGAGACATCTTGTCACAAGAAAAACCATTAACCTGAAAAACACATCATGCAAGAAACACAACTTGACGACCTCTTCCTTTTGTTCCTTCAAAGAAACAAATGCCATATGTTGTGAACATCAAAATGCATTCTTACATCTTGGTGTACAAATCCATCAACCAAATAGAAGTCGATAAAACATGCATCTTCAAACCATTGAATCTTAAGTCAAACAAAAGCATGTACAAGAATTTACGATTCTTTTCCCAATACAAAAACAATTTCACATCTCAGGAAACAATTCATTAACATATCCCTTTCATCCTTGGAGACTAAATCAATTCTTCTATTTCGATAAGAGATACATGTAACAATCAATGTACCAACACAAGTCGATCACTCATGCATGTGCAAATGATGAACACTCTCAAGTTTACAACATACATGTTAAAAAAGAAATAAAAGAACTTAAGTGAATCACTCATGCATGTTTAAGCACAATGAAACTATAAAAAATTCCACTGTACACACACAAAATCTCATGCATGTATAAAATTATCAACACTCTAGTAAGTATAATAACAAGTACAAGAATCCTATTGGTATGTACAAGTACTTAAAGAGATGAAATGAACAAATTTTCCGCAACAAAGTGATTCAACATACTCCATTGTCAAACATCTTTCTGGCGTAAACATGCAACATGCATTCTAGAGAAAAATAAATGCATTGACATGCAAATTGCAACTACAAATTATCATCTTTGTTGCAACTAAGTGAATCAACATAACTCTACTTTTCCAACATCTTGCTTTGTGCAATATGATGCATACTTTCAAGAGAAAAAAATACATTCAGATAAAAAGGAAATGCATCAATAAGGCAAGATTTGCATCAATTATCAAAAGAAATGCAAGGCCTTGATTGGTTAAGAAATCTAATCATCTCTTTCCAAACCACTTCAATGGCACTTATTTTAGTTTCACTTCATCATGATTATGATCCTGACCCACATCAACTATGGAATCATCTTTTCCTTTCTTTTCAAAATCTCTCTCCACCTTCTTCAAATGTCGTGGATGACTTGTTGGATAAAATGTCCAACACTTGCCTACAAGATGACCTTGCTTATGGAAATGAGTGAAAAATAATTGCATCTTATTTTCAACATGGTTTTCATTGTTGATTGGATCTTTGTCTTTCTTTCTCATTTGTTTTCAAATTTTCTTGTGTATGGCTATCTTCTTCCAATACCTTGAGACAATATGGTTATTAAACCAGAAAAGAAACATGTAAATTTTCTCCAAATCTTATGTGATAATTTTCCATGTTTATCATAATTAAAAGCAACATGATTAAAGGAATATTTATACATTACACATTCACCTTTGTCGCCTTCTTAAGGAGGTGAATATTATGAGGTAGTGGATCTCTTCAGAATACCAAGAAGGACTTCAATGGCTTTAGAGATTTTAACATCCTCTTGTTTTCCATTTCCATTACTTGCATGCTTATGATCATCTTCTCGCAAAATGGGTATTAAAATTGTGCATTCCTCGTGAGCAAAAACTTCACAAGCTTGAGGTAATGAACATGTAATGAAAGTATTTCTTGGAAAACCTTCATGTACCTCCTTGGCTTTGGAGCATTCTCCGTCTTCTTGTTGGCCATAACCACTACTTGCATGTCTAAAAGAAATCTCTTCAACAGTGGTTGAAAACATATTTTATTCTCCATGAACACAATATTGAGGTAGTGAATATGTAATAGAAGCCTTTCTTAAAACATTTCCAAAAGTCTCCATAGTTTTTGAGTGCTATACATCATCTTATTCACCAAAACCTAGACCCATGTACCTAGACCTTCCTTCAACAACAATAGTGTTTATAATTCCCTCTGCATGTATGCCTAACCCTTTACCTTCATAGCCCATCTTTTTTAACAATTTGGACCCTATTCATATAGTGTATCTTCAAAAAGGACCAAAATTTTCATCTTGAGTGGAAATTGAAGATAAACATGATTTGAATACCTCATTTTCATGCACATACTTCGCTACGTTTTCCTTGGCATCATGGAGTTGAATCTCCATCTCATGCATCTTTACTAGGGTTTCATTTGCAATATGGATCTGAGTCTCCATCTCATGCATCTTTTCAAGAAGCTCTTGCTTCTCCTCCTTCATGGCGATCAACTACTTCTGAATCCTACTACTCTCCTTCCTATCTTCAACCATCTACTGCACCATATATAGCATGATGAAGATCTTCGGCAACATCTCTTCATCAAAGACTCTTGCTAAGGAAGCTTGATTATAACCATCACTTGATGAAGCTTCCATCGCACTTGTAATGCACAAAAATATTCTTTGATGTGATTTGAAAGTGGGCTCCTCAATATTTACCTTCTCCTCTCTTCAACTTACACACATAAACTTTCACACAGTTAAATTCTCCTTGCACAAATACAAAACCAATAGCTAATTTTCTAGCTAACCTTGGCAAACCCTAAGATAAAATTGGGCTAAAATGAGCTAAACTGTGCTCTGATACCAACTTGATCTGAATATGGACAAGCTATTTTTATTGTGCTAGATTCCTCTTCAGTATAAAATAAAAGTGCACTTAAGGATTGTGTCAAAGAGAGAGTTTATGAGAGGGTTTATATGTCAAATTTGTGTGTATTTTATGAGAAATTCATGATGTAAATTAGCTTCAAAAACACAGAAACAAAAAAAAAAATTGCAGGAAGTAATCACCACACAACACACATTACACAGCATTGATGAAGGAGTTCACCCCTCCTGGGCTACGTCTCCTTGGACCAACTTCAATGGCTTGACCCCTTTCATTATTTAATAAAATGTTTGAGGACAGTCATTTCCAGAGCTCTGATGGCTCTCAAACCTGCTCTAATGGCTCTTGGACACCCCTAATACCCATATTTTGGTTGTGATTGAGTCGAATTCTGACTCTTTGGGAAAAAGTTATGCCTCTTTCCATTTTTCCCACTAATTGCTCTGCTAAATTAGATAATTGTAGTTAAAACTGGTTGTTCCACCTAAAATGGAGAAAATCCACCAAACTAGTCCGTGATTAGTGCTAAGTGGCATTAGCTGTTAATTAAGTGCTAGTTAAGTGCCCTTAAAGTGCTAGTTGCACATTTAAAAAAATCCAAAATTAAATTTTAGATTAACGCTAGTTAAACATGATTATGGTTTATTAATCAAGGTTAAGGTCTTTTAAACTTTTCTTAGTGCTGGAGCTCATGTCGTGGTCATGTTTTAAGGTTCTATGGGCCAGGGCCTAGCCCCCGGCTTACCCCCGCCATGCAACAACATATAATTTAAATATATATGAAATTTTATGACTGTTAAGACTTAACACGAAGCAGAGGTGGTAAGGCATTATATATTGTGGTGGGAGATCGTGGGTTCGAACACCGACGCCTCTAATAAGTTTTGACCAAAATATTTATATAGCCTTTCGACCTTGGAGGGGCACGTGGCAGCCTTTAGGCTAGCCACATGTCATCATTCAATTCATCCACCCAAAACCCATTCAAATTGCAACAAATGAACAACCTCGTCAACCAATCCTGAAATGACACTTGTCAGCAACTCATAGTACCAACTGAAGGAATGTTCTTTTTGCTGACTCGGCTACCCAATCATCATCCTATCAATTCTGCACAAATTTTAGCTTTTTTTAAAATCAAACAAAAAGCTCTAACTTTCACATACAGAGTTGGTTTTCGATCAAATGAAGTGCACCAGAATTAGGGTGATGAGACCGATCCAATCATTCAGGTTCCACTCCATTCCAAGAACTTTAAATTTCAAAAAAAAATTTACCCCCAATTCAGTTTTTGATCGTTGAACTAGAGCTAATTGATAAATCCTATCATGAAAATTTCAATGTGCAATATCCATATTTGCAAGAGTTATAGGTTGAAATTCAACATATATATCTTTTAAATCTCTTCTTTTATAGGATTTTTTATCTTGTACTAGGTATTAGTTGTCTGAATGTTGTTTTCTTGCTTGGTAGTTTCTTTGTTTTTTATCTTTTCATTTCCTCTTTTCTGCATGTTCTTGAGTTGTCATTTCCTCTACCTTTCCTGTTCATTTCCTCTTCATAGTAAATTTTCTTGTATTATTTTCTCTTGATTGATGTGAACAACAACCCATCCTTTGAAAAAATTAGCAAGAATGACTTCTAGAAGGGGAAAATGAGAAAATGCATCAAAAGACAAGGGATTTGCTAAAAATATTAAAAAATAAGATATGTGAGGGATCTTAGGGATTATGTTGAGAGCTTTGTGAAAAAGATTATTTTGAAAGCTCTGTGGAGAGGATCAAGTTGAGAGCTCTATGGAAAATATCATGCATCTTGAAAAGATCCATAATATTGCAATTTCCTCTATAAACTGTAGCCTTTCTGCATTGAAAAGAGGAGACCATTAGAATGAAGATCTCACTACTGAAGGCGGAAATTGATATTATGTAATATTTTAGTGGTTAAATTAACGAAATATGATTTCTACTTTATGTAATTCTATATGTCTGCATGATGATTTAATGCATTGATGGCTTGATGCATAGATAAGTTGGATTTATTTGATGAATTAATGTTACATGTAGGCCAAAACGTTCTTTAGTTTGTACTGGAATCGAGGATGAGTTGATTTTGTGGACTCGTAACCCACAACTCCATGATCGAGACCATAAGAAAACTTGAAAAGACCCATAAATCATTTTCTTCAAGTGGTATCAGAGCGCAGAAGATTCATGCATCTAGTGTGGACGAGAAGAAAAAGAAGAAGGTACAAGTGATTAAAGATATGGTAAGAGATTTGCTTTTTCTACACAACTGACAACAAAGGAAGGTGATAATATTTGAAACAACCTAGAGAAACGAGTACTCAAATAGTTCTAGAGGAAAGAATCGAGAAGATGACAAAATCCCAAACTAAGGAGAAAGTTTACTGAGGTATTGTGTAGTAAGTTGGAGACTTTTTATTGCAAAGGCATGTTGTAGCTCACGAGTTAAAGTTGCTATGAGAATACTGGATGCATATAACCAGGGGTCATAATTTTTCAAACCTTAAGAATTTTATGTAGGAGAATCAACCCATCCTTTGAAAAAATTAGAAAGAACTAATTCTAGAAGGGGAAAATGAGAAAAACGCGTCAAAAGACAAGGGATTTGTTATAAACTTTTAAAAACATATCTGTGAGGGATATTAGGGATAGTGTTGAGAGATTTGTGAAAAAGATCATGTTGAAAGACTTGTTGAGAGCTTTATGGAGAAGATCATGGATCTTGAAATGATCCATAATATTGTAATTTCCTCTATAAATTTTAGCCTTTGCGCATTGAAAATAGGCGACCATTAGAATCCAGATATATCTAGTCAAGGCGCCAATAGATGTTATGTAATAGTTTAGTGGTTAAATCAATGAAATTTCATTTCTACTTTATGTAATTCTATGTGTGTGCACAGTGGTTTAATGCATGGATAGTTGGATATGTAGGTATGTTGGCTTTGTTTGATTAATTAATGTTACATGTATACCACAAGGTTCTTTATTTTGCATTGGAATCGAGTATGAGTTAAGTTTGTGGACCTGTACCTGTAGGTTTTAACTTTGTACATAAACTATTTTCAAACAAACTCTTAAAACATAAAATAACCAATAGTGAGATCATAAAACATAAAAGAAATATACACAGAGATTTTCCCATAGATCCCAAAACCGAGACAACCAACTTGATCTTTCATTATATTCCTTTCAATATTACAACACATATATATACATGTTGAAGCATTCATAAACCCCAGTCCATTAACCCTGGATTAGAACTTAAATATAGATCCCTTGATTGGATTTACAAAAATACCATGGGAAAAAAACATCATGCTCAAAACCATGTGAAAACCCATGCACAAAAATGTAGATAAGTCTGCCCACAAAATATGGGGTCCAAAAAAAAGTTCCCAGGGTGTTTCTTTGGACAACGTGCAGGGGGCTTACCACCCCCTACGAACCATCTGATAGAGGGGGATTCGCCCCACTGTGACCCCCTACTGTGCTTCACACAAGTGTAGGGGGGCTATATGCCCCCTTCGTACGTCCCGCTTCCCTCCTGGAGCTAGTCGTGGAAAGAATATAACACACACCCAACATTCGCCCACTTGTTTTTTTTTTCCATACGGAGCCAGAGGAGAGCTTAGTCATTGCTCCAGCCCTTCAATGCTCATTTTTTGAAATACACCAAGAGAACTTCTTAGTTCTCATAGAATTATTCAATTCATTTGCAATATTCTTGAAAGTGTCCATATTTACCAACAACACCTTTTTATCCTCAACCATAACTCTCACAAAGTAATACTTAATATCAATGTGCTTCATATTTTAATGATAAGTAGGGTTCTTAGCCAAGATAATTTCACTTTGGTTGTCATAGTGTATCCTTATAGCTCTCTGCACCAACCCCATACTTGAACAAAATATTTGTAACCAATCTACTTCCTTGCTATCATGTGTGGCTTCTATGTATTCTTCCTTTGTAATTGAAAGATCCACTACAGACTATCTTTTACTTGGCCAACTAACTGCATGTCCAAATAGGAGAAACACATACTAACTTGTAGATCTTCCTTGGTCAAGATCTCCAACCCATTCTACAACAACAAAGCGATGAATATCCAAAATTTTGTCCAATCCTAGTCTTCCCTGGTAGCACAAACCATAATCACTAGTGCCACGTAGATACCTTAAAACCTACTTCATTGTTGTCCAATTCTCCTTCCCTAGTTTTGACATAAACCTTCTCAATACTCCCATTGCATGTGAAATGTCTGGTCTAGTACATACCATTGCATACATCAAGCTACCCACTACACTTTAATATGGAAAATGGGACATGTCCTCTTCTTCTTCTTATGTATTGGGACACTATTCAACAGATAACTTTACACCTACAGGAATAGGAGCCTTCATTAGTTTACTTTAACATATAACTTTACACCTACAGGAATAGGAGCCTTCATTAGTTTACTTTCCTGCATATTGAACCTCCACAATATTTTCTTAGCATACTTCTTCTGATTTAACTAAAGCTTCCTATTCACCCGATCTCATTTAATTTCCATGCCCAAAATATAGTTTGCAGCACCAATATCCTTCATATCGAATTAGGAGAATAATTGAGTCTGCAAATCCTAGATAATTGATTTGTCATTTCCAACCAACAACATATCATCCACATAGAAGACCAAATAAATAACATGGTTACCAAATAATTTAAAATACACATAGATATTCTCTTTGCTTCTAGTGAAACCAAGTCCCTGTATATCTATATAAAATTTCTGATACCACATCCTTGGTGACTATTTTAACCCATACAGAGACTTTTTAACGTGCCTACTATATCTTTTTTACCCTTTACCACAAACCCTTTGGGTTGCTTCATTTAGATTTACTCTTCCAGATCCTCATGAAGAAATTTTGTCTTCACATCCATCTGTTCTAACTCAAAATCAAATGCAACAACAATAGATAAAATTAATCTAACAAAAGTTACCTTGGTAACATGAGAGAAAATATCACCAAATTCAATTCCAGGCACTTGGGAATAACCTTTTTCTACCAACCGAGCTGTTTATTTCTCCACCTTGCCTTATGCATTCATCTTCTTCTTAGAAACCTATTTTCTTCCAATGGGTTTCCTTCTAGCTGACAATTCCACTAGATTCCATGCCTCATTTTTGTGCAAGGATGCCATTTCATCAGCCATGGCCTTGTTCCAAAGTTTCCCATCCTTTGAATCCACTTCCTCCTTGAAATTTATGGGAACTTCATCAGTGATAGATAAAGAAAAATTTTAAAATAAATTAGATGGATTGTACCTTTTTAGTTGTCTTCTTTCTCGAATTGATCTTCTCACAACTGGAGATTATGGCTCTTCATCTTCTGAATCTTGTTTTGTTGTAGAGTTTGATTCTTCCTCCTTTAGATCAAGCTCTATCTTCTCATTTTCCTTTGGTAAGAATTTATGTTTAACAACATATTTCACCTCTTTGAACACCACATCTTGTTTCTACACAACCTTCCTTGTTTCCAAGTTGTAAATATTGTAACCTTTGAAACCATCATTGTACCCAATAAATATGCACCTTTCATATTTACTATTCAACTTGGCCCTTTTCTCCTTTGGAGCATTTACATATGCATGACACAAAAATACCCTTGGATGTGAAAGAGAGTGTTTCTCACCAGTCCATACCTCATGTGGAGTTTTATCCTCCAACGCTGATGAAGATGATCTATAAACTAGGTAACATGTAGTCTATCTTGCCTTTGCCTAGAATTCTTGTCCTAACTCAGTACCACTAAGCATGCTTCTTTCCTTTTCCACTTTTGTTCATTATTTCTGTAGCTCTATTTTTCTAAGGTGTGTATGGAGTAGTATTTTTCTGTGCTATACCACACTTCTTAAAAAACTCTTCAAATTCCTTCTTGCAAAATTCTCCTCCATTTTCTATTCTCAACACCTTTATCTTCTTATATATTTTGCTTTCTATTAGAGACTTAAATTATTTAAATCTATCAAAGACTTCAAATTTCCTCTTGAGGAAGTATATCCATGTATTCCTTGAGACGTAATCTATAAATGAAACACAGTACACAGACTTAACCAGTGATGGAACCGCCACAGGTCCAAACACATCACTGTGCAGAAGCTCTAATATCTTATTCACCGTCTTAGCACCATAAGGGAAACTCACGTGATTCTCCTTCCCATAAAAAAATGTTCACAGAAATCAAAATTTAGAGATAAATTGGACATAAATTCTACCATAACATTACTATGCAGTATTCGACGGCCCTTCTCTCTAATATGTCAAAGCCTTTAATACCATAGCATGGTATTTTCTCTAAATACTGCTAATATTTCTGCTCCACTTTTAGGCCACTTTTAGGAACCATAGAAGTGCTACACCCATCAATAATAGTGCTCCTTAGAAGTCTGTATAGAGTTCCAATCCTAACTCCCGGCATCAATACCAATGTTCCCCAAACCATCTTGTAGGTATATTTCTCAAACACTGATTTGAAACCTGCATCATCCATCTTGCTTACAAAAACCATACTTTTGGCCAATGCAGGAATATGTAGAACACTATGAAGTGTTCTAATCCTTCCACCTTGCAACTTCAGATTGACTTTTCCATTTCTTATGATTCTGACCTTCCTATCATCCCCTATGAAGACATCACCACCATCACACTTCTCATACTCATAGAACCACTACCTATGGGGAGTGAAGTGAAAGGGTGAACCTGAGTCAATCAACCATGCCTCATGATCTACCTGTGTTTTTGAAGAAGAAGCCCAACACACATCCCCACCTTCATATGAGGTGGGCTTCATCTCTACAGAAGGAGCATCATCAGACACTTTTCCTTACTCAGGAGCCTTATATTAACAACCCTTTTTGAAGTGCACTTCGTTTCCGCATTTCTAACGCACCTTTACAAGCTTTCCTAGAGATTTAGATCTCCTTCTAGATATAGATCTCCCACTCAAGAAGTTATTTTTGTTTCTTTTCTAGGACGATTCTCATACAAACAATGAATCTCCATTTTGGACCTCCATATTTTCCTGTCTCATTTCCTTCGAAAACAGGGCTGAGACAATTTCATCAAAATTCAATGCAGTTGTATTGCTATCTATTGTAAAAACTAGATTGTCCCACAACTCTAGTAGAGAACACATCAAGCTGATGCACTTATATTCATTTAAGATTTTACTATCAACATATAGCAACTCACTTGCCAGAGTATTGAATGTGTTCACATGCTCTGTCACCGAGTCTCCATCCTTCATGCTAAGGTTATACATATTTTCCTATAGGAATAATTTATTCACCGTAGACTTAGATTGGTACAAATTCCCTAAGTTGTCCCACAAAGACTTTGTCGTAGCTTCCCCGGATACAATTAACAATACCTAATATGAGATACACAATTGTATCTTGTTCTTTTCTTCCTGATACAACTTCGCCGAGTCTTCATCTGGCATTTCCATTGGTCTAGGACTCAGATCTATTGTTCTTCACTGACTTTATCGACCAGCAGATCCTCCATATTGATCTTATATAACTAAAAATTATGACCATTAAATTTCTCAATCTCTATCTTTCCATTGCTCGCCATCTTCTTTCACTCCAAAAACTGATCCATGGATCTCTCACTGAACAAGGTCTACCATAGGCCCGAGAAAAACACCTCAACATCAAAGGCATCCCTTTCAAGCCGAAACAACTCTTATACCAAATGTAGGTTTTAACCCTGTAAAAAAATTTATCTGAAAACTAACTCTTACAACAAAAAATAAAAAATAACAAGATCATAGTACATAAAACATATATACACAGAGATTTTCCCCTGGATCCCAAAACTGGGACAACCAGCTTGATTTTTCATTGTATTCCCTTCAATGTTACAAAACATATATATACATGTTGAAGCAATCATAAACCCCAATCTGTTAACTCAGTATTAGAACATAATCCTAGTTTCGTTGATCGGATCTACAAAAATACCATTGGCAGAATACCACCATGCGCAAAACCATGTGCAAAATTGTGCACAAATCGATAGGCAGGTTTGCGCACCTAATATAAGGTCCAAAAATAATTTCCCATTTTGCTGCCCCAGACCCCGTACCGGGGGGTGGTAAACCCCCCTGACAAGGTGGCCTTCGCCCCCTTGTGACCCCCTTTTGTACCCGACAAAATCATAGGGGGGTTGGCCACCCCCCTCTTACCCCCTGCTTCTCACCTAGAGCTAGTCATGAAAAGAATATAATACACCCAACATAACCAACAAATTTTAAGATCGAAACCATAAAAAATATTAAAATGATATAAGAAAAATTGAATTTCTATTAAAAAATAATAACTAAAAGGCTATCAAGGGGAGTAACAGAATAACCAAAAATGACCAAAAGGCTCACTTCACTTGGATAAAATCCATAAGAAGTGTGGAGCACATTGTACTTTAGACTGATAATAAATTTAAGAAATGGACCACATCAAATAAAAGAGACTTGAAAAATACATGTAAAATTGATGAGAAAATATTTGAAAACGCAGTCCTAGTCATGGTTAGAGGAAATTAGAGTCGGTGTCTCGGTGATTATCTACTAGAAGGTATCAGAAGAAAAATCCTTCACTACAAACCTTTTCTTTCTACTGGAACCAAAATAAAGTCCACATTATCAATACATAATAAACAACGTAATTTATTTTTAGTCGAAAATGAACACACGTCAACCCTAAATTAAATACACAAAAATACACTTTTCCTTCATACTACACTTTGAAATGTGTCTCTATACCAAATCATATACATTTTTCATCCCAAAATGATATCCATATTAAACGCTATCCATATATACATCATACCGGCTTGGAGATTTCTCAAGGCATGTTAAATTCTTAACCATGCTCCATCTTCAGCAACCAGCAAACCCACCCATAAGGAAGAGTATCTGAAAACTAAAATATAATAAATTAATTACTATGGAAACAAACATATATATACTAGGGCCTACGGTACACCATTGAATTCCAATTTTCCCCTCACCATAGCAGTGCGAAGGTAGAAAAGTAATGTAAACTCGTAACATTGTGTTGTGTGTTGCATCACCATTGTTGTCACATCCTGGATCGTGTAAATATTGATTCTAACTAACTGATCAATCATTTATGCGATCATATCTAAAAACAGTGATTTTGGATAGGCATATTTCTTTATTACTAACAACTATCTTTGTTTGAATGGGAGAAAGGAAGTTCAATTTCAATGGTGGAAACTTCGATAGTGCCTGCCACTTCAGTTGTCCAATTTCCATGAGCGCACGCCGCACACAAACAATGGATTTGGATTTCTCATCCTCTTGGATTCAAGTGGGCTCTTACACTCAGTCGCCATGAGCACACAGAAATAGTCGATCTGGAGTTCCCCTATATTCTCCCTGCCTATTTGTTGGCATTATGTCATCGGATTGGATTCATGTGGGCTCTGGCATTATTATTGGAATTTAGAGGAGATTGGTCGAATCTGCCATGCTCGTCCAAATACTGCCACTCAAAATATAACTCCTCCTCCATCGCTATCTCGATTCTAATCTAATCTCCATATTTTTATTCACAATTATATTCTTAACATTTCCCTGTCTCCATTAATAAATGTGAACCGCCATGTGCATCCCAATTCAGGGATCATCAAAATCGTGAACTTGGTTCAATCTGGATCTCCAAAATCAAGGAATTGATATGAATATCTATGTGTTCCTCTCTTAAAGTTGATGACAACTCCAAACGCAGGGTACCTTGTTGAGTGTTCAAGCTATTTACCATTGGACATTGTGCATCCAGGATTGACGCAGACATCCGACTATACAGCAGTATGTACGCAGTATTCTATATGATTGTGGATTTGTTGAAGCCTCAAAAATCGGGTCTACAAGAAGGGGGATACCCACCCGGTCTGGACCTTGGTTAGCAGCTCCTTTTCCATTTGGTATAGTGGGTCCAACTAGGAATAATGGGACCAGTTTCCCAATATGTGTGTGTGTGTGTGTTGAGAATTGATATTCCCTTTCTAAAAGCTCCTAAGTGAAATTATTTTATTCTAATTCTAATTTAATAACATGCAATTGTATTCTAATAAACAGAAATGTCTAATTCTATACTAACCCGGGATGTAATCTTTCCGTTATGCGATCTAAAATGATTTCAAATAACAATTGGTAATAAAGATCATTCAACTGTTATAAGAAATGAATTCAATAGAGATAAACCACTTCGTATAAAAAGTTAGACGAAACAATTGTGAAAAACATATCGCATAATAAGCTGCTCATATATTAAGCATAAATAAATAGCTATCACCGTACAAAAGTGCCAAATGATAACTCAAGCATTCAAGCATCAATATATAAACAACTGAACATGAATATCACTTTAACACAAAGGAAAAAATAGTTAAGAGATAAAAGTACCATTTATAACTAGTTATACTCATGAGCTTCAAGAAATAATGACTTATCTCTTCTTAATCCAACATCCACTAAGAGTACAAAAGTGCAACATCAGTAGTAGATATTAAACGCAGATATCAATAAATCTTGTTCCATTCATTCATCAAAACCTCCTCGGAGGGTGCAAAAGTGCATGTTCCGAGGACAAGTTTTTGACAAATTTCAGGACCCTTCTCTAAATGCATGAGAAGGGTTTAAATACTACTAACTAAATCTAAAAATAATTTATTACAAAAATGTAGGATACGGTTTAAATGACCGTCCTTATTTTAGGAAAAAATAAAGCAAAATTAATACTAAATCTAAAAATAAAACTAACAACTAACTATTTGTGAATCTGTTCTTTGAAATTGCAAGCGTTCAGCATTTGTTTGAGAAGAGTAGGTTGGTCGACTTCAGACTTTAACTATCATGTGAAAATAGAATCAGCAAGAGCTGGCACCATCTTCTCGACAGAATTGATGATACATTTGAGAGTCATGCACTGGCTGTGTGGTTTTACCAAACACGCCTAGTAAGAATCCCAATTTAACTTAGTTAATCGTTTAATCAATTCTACCTTTTCTTGAGCCTTATGTCTCCAGTTTGTCTGCAGTTTTTGTGCTTTCGGTAGATACCCTGGAGTGGTTTCTGAGATCAGATTTTCCTTGTGCAAATTTTCATTTATGCAGTCAATAACACTGTTTGTTGCTCTGGTTGCTTCTTCTGTCGCTTGCTCTGCTTTCCTGATTTGTGCATCCCAATTGTTAAAGAATTTCTTTGTGATTGTCTTTGATTATTGGTGCACCTGCTCTTTTCCCCTCCTCCGTTTCTTGCCAAGCCAAATATTCGGTAACTCTTTTATCAATTAAATCATAATCATGTCGTAATTATACGACTTGATTAGTGATTTTATCACTTTCTTCACAATAAGAGTTCCACTGTGATATTCGTTGGCATAATATTTCATGTTGCTGTAGTAGTTGATCATTTGAGGAAATGGATTCTGTGATAAATTTTGTAAGCTTGGGATCATCCTTGTGCATCTCTTGCATAACCTGTAACTATTTTTATTTTTCATCCAAACTGTTCTGGTACCCTATCTGCATTTGTTGGAAGTCCTGCTGTAATTTTTCAAGCTGTTTCTGTGCTTCGTTGTTGGCGTTGGCTTGTTGCAGCTGTTGTTGCAAAACTTGTACTTGATCTTCTTTCTCATTCAGTAATTGTCGTATCTCAGATGCTTTATCAATGGCTGCAAAGGCATATGCTCCTGTGATCTGAGATAATTTGGTGAGATTTTCAGTGGGATCAGTGGTAGGATCTTGCCATAGGATGTCTAATTGTTCTGCATCATGAGAGAGCACGTTTTCCAATTTCCTTTTCTTTCTTTGTCTTCTCACTACTGCCTTGTGTTGTGGACTATAAAATACATCAAGAGGAGGAATTTCCTCTATTTTGAGCATAAGTTCAGAGGATGGGGTAATGGGAATATGTTCCATTTCTGAGACATTGCTAATTGTTCTTGTGACTATATCTTTTGTTGCCCATACATTACTCACAGGTGTCTTTGTGCTCTGTCCTTCAATATTGATTAAATCATTGAATGTCTCCCATTCTTTATCTAGCTCGGTTCTGACTAATGGTGGCTGGATGATGAGAGGGGGAGGATCTAGCTATGGAGAGGTCACAACCTGTTGCTGTGGGAGCTCCTTTGACTGTGCATTATCCCTTACTGACCCTTCACTTTTATCATGGTCACTTTCAGACCTCTTAGAGTGTTCTGACGTTTCTCTCCCAAACTTAGATTTAGATCTGTCTATGCCTGAACTTCCACTGAGACTAATACTGGGAGTTGGTTCCCTTATGGGTTCCAAGCATAATTTATCCAAAGGGATATTAGCTAACCTCATTTCCCTGTATATCTTGAACTCTTGAAATTCTGCTGGAGGAAATCTCATTTGGGCAGAATGTAGAACCTCTTTAAGTGTACCTTTCTGTTGGAACATGTCATCAAAAAGATCATCTTCTTTAGAAAACATCTTTATTTTGACTGCAATAGTGAAATTTTTAGCAATATCATAAGGGTCGAACAGTCTTCCTGGAAATTTGAAAAATCGTAGACATGTTATGTTGTTTACTTCTTTGAATGCATGGCCTACATCAAATAGTGAAAAGGCCCCACAGGGCACAGGAAATTGTGGCCAAATAGCCTTCTTTTTGTTCTTCAAATATTTAGTCAAACCTCCTTCTCCGCAGGTTTGATAAGAAATTTCTCATGACATGAGTTTATCAGGAACATATAAAGGTAAGACATGAGGGGAAGCGAGACTTCCGAATACCCTGACATATGTAAACAGTTATTCTTTGAACCATCTCGCGACAGGGAGTATATCTACCTCCGCTTCGGGAGAAAATCTTGGAGCGTCTTTATCATATAACATTTTGTACAGGGGCAACATGATTCCATGACAAATCTTGTAAAAATACGGAGTGAACTTGGAATCCCACAATTATTTATGATAAGTATGAATGGGTAGGGGGTCTTGAGTCGTCCATTTCCAACCCATTAAAGGAAACTTTGAAATATAACAGATTGAATCCATCACATAAGTAGATAAGTAAAAAGGGGGATAAATTCTCTGAGAAATAGTTCTTTTAGACCGGTAATTCAAATTGGCTGTGGCTAAGTTATCAAATAATATCTTAGCCTAATCCACAACAGTAGCATTAACAACAGCATTCAATAATGGTAGTCATTCAGATGAAAATTTATTAATGTCTGGCTTCCCAAAAAGCCTACAGAGCATTGCAGCAGCAAAGCAATATGGGGAGGTGAGAGAAGCAGTACTGTACATACCATGTTTATCCTTTTTTAGTGGTTTGTCCCTCCTTGACCAGTCCTTGGTGCATTCTGCCAAGTTTTCATTTTCTTTAGCAAACTTCTCCATGAACTATTTGTTATAAGTTGCCTGTGGCTCTGGGAAATGATACATGAATCTCAAATCTTGTGGAGTGAATGAACTAATAAGTTCTTGACCCTGAGTCTTAAATTGTCTGTTTGTGATATCAGTGTTGTCCAGTATCCATTTAACCATGTCCGTGTATGGAATAATTTTAGGCCTCGCCGCTATCCGGTGCAAGAATGAGAAAGCTAACTCTGTAATAGACACCTCGGAAGACCCATGTGAGCCTGCAGTAGCTGTAACCTCCATTACTCTGGGGTTCTCTTCCTCAAGTAGATTATGCATGCCTTCCCAAGTAGTAATACCAGCATCTTTGTTACAGATGGTGTCTGTATACAAGGGCGTCATTTCTTTGTCTTCAGAACTTGAAGCCTTGTCTTTCTTTCCCATAATACCCAGAATACTGCTTTGTATAGTTCTATGTTCTTCGTTCCTGCAGTTTACGAATGAAGTGAGAATAATTATAGGAAAAAGGTGACGGGAAAGCTTTTAAATGCTAAAGACGTATAAAAGATACCACCTTACGTGAAATGGCTCTTCGATCATAATAAAACCACATTTTATTAATGATTGACAACCAATTCATTGATTAACATTAAAGCGCATAACAGGCCTCGGTTTATGGAAACTCTTTTTCGTACAATGAGCCTTAAAAATCTGCGATAAGGCGATCTGTGATTTTCTTTGCAATATCGCATATTGAAATCTTATGAAATTTCTATATCATAATACCACAATATAGCATAATCGCAAAATCGCAGGATCGCCATATCGCAGAATCGCTAGATCGTAACATATGACAAACATCCGTTAATGTGTTTTTCTGCGAAAAGTGAATTGCAATATATGTGTCATCGCATATCGGCGGTTTGAATATTTTTCAGCGTAACATATGACATTTGAGGCATGCGATGTGATGCATATTTTTTAGTGCGCAGTTTCACATCATGATCTCACAATCTTAGAATTCCGCTTGTAAGGAGGTATCCATTACCTTTTTGCGATGCGATATTCCTTTAAGGAATGATTTTATTCTATCTTATCATAAAACTTAAGCTTTTTAGATTTTTCAAGGAGTATTCTCCTAAGTCTATGATAATAAGTTTTATTGAAAAAGGAAATACAAGCACTAATCGATTTTTTTAAATTTTTTGAATAAGGGCCCCCACTTATTTAGTATTAGTGATGATACTAAATAAGAAGGGGGGTTGTTGCTGGCCACAACAATTGGTGATTCACTTGGAAGAACCAGTTATCTCTGCTTTTCTTTTGAATTTTCTAAACTTTCAAAACAGAAAATTTTTCATAAAATCAAACTTTATTATAGAAAGACAAAGTACATTATGCTTTTATCTATCAATGATATTTCGTTTCTTATATATTCAACTTTGATTATTTACTTCCTCAAGCTAGTCCTTGTATCTACATTAGTCACTACTTGGTTTATAAAAAAAACAAAGGCTTCTCTGTAAATCAGTTTTAAATATGCTCATTTGTCGTAGGTAGAGCCTCTGCTGCCAACAGGCATTTATAGCCTCGACAGGGTTACCTGTTACCCAGCAATGATCCTATATCCTACTTAGAGAAATATACAATTTTCAAAGAGAAATCCATATTCACACTTATTGCTTTCATTTTCTTTTTTACCCTTAAAGAACAATGTCTTGGTTTGGTAGCCAATTTATGACAGTGCCATTCACTTGATTTATAACTTTGTTGAACAAGCTGGCTCGTGATGAGATCCCTTGTCTTTTGATTGCAACAATCTTGAGTCATTGCCCTGTTGTGGTATGCAGTATTGGCAAAGTCAGCAAGCTACAATATCTATGATCATGATAAGTAGGCTCGTGATGAGACCTCTTACTCTTTAAGTTAAAGTGTATCATTGGATTATTCCCTAAACGTTGTAATTTCCTAGGTGGGGAGGAAGTCATTTTTTCCTTAAGATAGCTCTAGACGACAATGGTAGAGTTTTTGGAAAGAAATTTTCTACAGAGAATCTTCGTTTTGTTATCGACACCTTTCATTGGACTGATATAAAACAATTTCCCACTAAAGGTCGCTTTTTATCAAAATTTACAAGGTTGAAACTAGTATCATTTCTAGGCCTAAAGCCTTTAACTATATCTTTCAATAATAATGATCAATTTTCTAGAATAATTCTATTTATACAAGTGAAAAAAGAAAATCTAAAAGAGAATTTGTATCTTTTTCGTGAATTCCAAATGTAACCATTTACAACTGGTTTTATTATGAAAATAAAGAAAACTAATTTACAAAATAGAAGAATGATCTCCTATGGAAAATATTTTTTGAGGATTTGTCTGTTAACAGGTAAAGACTCTCTTTTTCCTGTTAAATCCTGTAACATAAAAGTAGATGGACCTATGACTTCTGCGATTTGGAAAGGGCCAAGCCACATTCGTTGAAATTTCGTATGTTTTCCTTTTTCCTCATGAGCCTTGTCCCATTTTAAAACTAGATCTCCCATCTGAAAGTCCTTTCTGGATATCATGTTTGAATCAAAAGAAGCTTTTACTAATGCTTGGTGATGAGCATGAGTTATTTTGGCCTGTTCTCATTTCTCTTCTAGCTTAATTATTTCTAGCTGCCTTAGTTGTAAGGAAGAAGTTGGTGCTTCATCAATATATTGAACTAAGGCCAAAGAGGGAATTGCTAGATGAGTTGGAAGAACCACTTCTTTCCCATAAACTAAATTAAAGGGAGAAGTGCCAATGGAGGCTTTCTGCGTTATTCGATCTGCCCATAAAGAATATACTAAAGACTTATGCCAATTTTTGTGATTTTGATCAATGGTTCGCTTAATGATTCTGATTAAGTTTTTATTTGTAGATTCAGCTAACCCATTCCCCTGTGGGTAATAATTGGCAGAGTATTTAAGTTTGAAACCCCTTTTGAGTGCAAATTCAGTCATAGCATTACCAGAAAAATACGATGCATTATCAAACATTAAAGCAGAAGGTAAACCAAACCTGGTGATTATGAACTGATCTATGAACTCAATGATGTGCTCGGCATTAGCCGTCTTGAGAGGAACTGCTTCTACCCATTTAGTAAAATAATCAGTTGTTGTAAGGATATACCTATGCTGTTTAGAAGAGTGAGGAACGATCTCACCTATTATGTCCAATCCCCATTGATCAAAAGGCTGCTCAATGTTGACTGGTTGCAGCGGCAATGATGGTTTCTTTTGTCTCCCAGCAGCGGTTTGAAAAACTTGACATTTCCTTACGTAGCTATGTGAGTCTTTGAATATTGTAGGCCAGTAATAGCCTGCGCGGAGGATTTTATGTGCAGTAGCGTCTCCAGCATAATGTCCGCCTGCTGGCCCATCGTGGAGTTCCTGCAAGCCTTTTTCAGCTTCAGATTTCTCAAGACATCTAAGGAGAACAGAATCATAATTTATTCTAAAAAGAACATCATTCACGAGCTGATATTGTTTAGCCTTCAACCTTAGAGCTCTTTTCTTGGTGTAATTGAGATTTGGAGGAGCATATCCATTCTTTAAATAAAATATGATATCAGCATATAATGATTCAACATCGTTTAGGCTTACCTCATACATTTGTATCTCTGCAGATGGTTTTTCAGAAATAAGCGATGCTCCCGCTAGTATTTTGCAAAAGCCTTGACCTCTTACAATACTTGCTGGTTTGATTTCTACATCATATTCTTGTAAGGCAGTAATCCAATTGGCTCTTTTCTCACCCACATCTTTCTGTACTAAGAGATTTCTTACCGCTGGAAACGGTACTATGATTTTTGTATGGGTTTTAAGTAGAAAGGGTCTGAAATATTTAATTTCTTTGAAAACAGCATAAGCTTGTTTCTCTACAACTGAATAATTTAACTCAGCCCCCTGTAAATTTGAACTGAAAAAAGCAATTGGGGCTTCTGCCTTGTCTTGATTTGCTTGAGTGAGTATCGCAGCATATGATCTATCAGAGGCAAATGTATATAAAATAAAAGGATCGGAAAAATTTGGAGTTGCTAAAGATGGAGCGTTAACAATTGCTTGTTTGATCAGATTGAATGCCTCATATTCATCTTGGCCCCATTTGAAGTTTGAGTTCTTTTTAATCATTGCTTGTAAAGGAGATACAATTCTTGAAAAATATGGCACAAATCTCTTTGCAAAATTAATCTGGCCGAGGAAAGATTGCATAGCTTTCTTGTTGTGAGGTAGGGGTATTTCGGAAATATCCTTGATTCTGTCAGGATCAATATGAATTCCAGATTTTGACACTATGAATCCAAGAAGTTTTCCTTCACTTAATGCAAAAAAGGATTTTTTCGGGTTAAGTGAAATTCCATACCTTTGACAACGTTGGAAGATCTGTTTTAAATCTCTAAGATGATTGCTTCATTTCTTGGAATATATAGTTATATCACGCAAATAAATTACCATTGATTTGTTAACTAATCCCTTGAATGCGATGTCCATGGCTCTCTGAAATGTGGCACCAGCATTGATCAGACCAAAAGGCATATTTTGATATGCGTAAGTGCCCCATTTGGTTCTGAATGTGGTTTTCGATTTATCATCAGGATGGACCAACACTTGATTGTAGCCAAATAAATCATCTAAGAAGGACATTAATTATGATCCTGCAACTGCCTGCAATATTTGCTCCATGGGAGGCAAAGGAAAATTATATTTTTGGCAGGCTTTATTAAGATTTCGAAATTCAATGCAAATTCTAATATCTCTGTTCTTCTTTCTAACGGGAACCATATTGGAAACCCATTTAGAATGTCGAACGGGAAAAATGATTTTGGCTTTCAATAACTTATTGAGTTCAGATTTGATCTGGTTTTCTAAATTGGGATGGATCTTTCTCAGCTTTTGCTGGACAGGTTTTTCATCGTTTATCATTGGGATAGTATGTTGGATGATAGAAGTGTCATAAGTTTTGAGTTCATCGTAGTTCCAAGAAAAGACACTTTTGTATTGTTTCAAAAGACGAACATATGCTAATTTTTCTTCAGGAGCTAGACCGAGGCCTAGGTTGATATTTTGTGGCTTGGTATCAGTTCCTAGATTTACTAATTCATAATTCAAAGTTGAACTTTGTAGTTTTGAATTGGTAGATATTTTGAATCGATCTTTCAAATCATAAAGGTCTTCTAACTTGACTACTGACTTTGGCATAGCATTATTAGTGCTATCTTGTTGCAATTGTTTGTCATGTTGGTCCTCATCAATTATCTGATTGGTGTAAGATCCTTCAGATGTGAGGAAGCTTACAATATCAGGATCATCGTTGAAAATCCTCCAATTGGTAATGTTATCAGGAATCGAGGGTCTAAATATTAATTCGATTGAAAATCGATCAGGGCTATATTCTTCTGAAGGAATGAGCTTGGAAGCTACGTTAGCTAGGAGGTTTGCACTAGAATTCTGGAGTCTGAGGATTGATGAAATATTAAATGCTATAAAGTGTTCAGTCAGATCTTGAAATAAAGATTGATAATTCTTTAAATGACCTGATAAACAATGTATAGTATTGCGTACCTGTCTGATTACAATTTCAGAATCTCTGAAAACTTGTAGATATTTGATGTCTAATCCGATTGCTTTGTATAATCCTTGGACTAAAGCCTCGTATTCTGCGGTATTATTGGTGCAATCAAACTCGAGTCTGCAAGTTAGCATAATTTTGTTTCCCTCTGGACTAATCAACACGCATCCTGCTCCTGCTCCTTCATTAGACTTAGAACCGTCAAAAAATAACTTCCAAAATAAAGATTTATTTACAGGAGCATCTATAAAATTAATGCATTTAGAACTATCTGTTTGAGAAAAAATTTCTATTTGAGATAAAACAGAATGTTCTAAGTAAGGTGAAGTATGAGCATTAAAATTTCCTAAGAAAGAATCAACTGAGTAGTTGCCAATGATATTATTGCTGTATGCTACCGGTTCATTTTCTCCTTCCAGTTCTGTTACTATGTATTTCTGATGTTTTTCTCACTCAACCTTTATCTGATTTGGTTTACCATTGTAAGGGAGCCACATGTGCGACCAATCAGTTGAAAAGTATCCATGAAGTTTTTCTGACCAATCTCTGCTAAGAATTAAGCCATAAAATTTTGGAATATCTGCAACTAAAATGTCGATAACTTGACATACCTTTGGATTAGATGACAACCTTATGGTAACCTGATTTAATTCGCCAATCACTTCAACTTGCGATCGATCTAGCTGGACTATGTGCACAACAGATTTTTGTGGTTGAATGTTCAACTTTTCACATATTGATTTTGGTAGAATATTAGATGAAGCTCCAGAATCCACTAAACAATTATGCAAATTTTTATTGAAAACTTCATAAGTAAGAAGAAATGGGGGAGTATGAGATCTCGACCTTCCTCCAATTAAAGCGATATTTTCTAGATCAACTTTACTGATCGCATTAGCTGGAGGTCTTCCCATCTCATTTGAAGCTTGAGAAATCACAGGATCGGGCAAAGGTTTTTCTGGTACAGCATGTAATTCTTTCAAAAGTACCTTTTGTTGGTGTTTTAACTTGCTCAATTCATAAAAAGTGATGTTAGCCCTAGTCTTCTTCATGTCTTCTATGATATTATACTCCATTTCATCCGAAACGATCAGCGTTTTTGATGGAGTTGATGAATCTGTTTGGACTGGGCTGGTTTGAGTCGCTTTAGATGTCGTTTTCTTGGCTGCGACTTTATCCTTAGTCATTGAGCTTGCGCTCTTTGGCTTAGGAGTAGGTTGAGGAGGATCAAGTTGATTTCTACTTCGAGTGCTAACCGGGGATGCCTCTTGATCTTCTTCATCTGGGAGGATGAAATCCCACATACCTTGTACCTCTACAACTTCGTCTTCATCGGTAGTTTCTTCAGTAGCAATCTCCTCTTCTTCTTCTTCTGATTCAGCACTTGTGATAGAATTTGGCGGCTTTGAATCAGTCGAAGGGTTTCTTCTATAAGGCTTGAACAAATTTTTAGAAGATGTTTCTGCCACTTGTCTCTTAATGTCAACCATTTCGTTGGACATGGTTTTCAAAACTTTCTGCAATCCTTCTAAATCGAATGGATCTTTCGATTGTTTTTTCTTGGGGTCTTCCTTAAAAGTAACTTTCTTGGATTTTCGTTCCTCTATCGCATTTTTCTTTTCTAGAGAAATGATACGTTTCTCTACTACTATTGCTTCCTTCATATTGTCAGCTAAAGTTGTTTTGTTAGCCCTGTCAACGAAAATTGCTATGTTTGATGGTAAATCTGAGATGTACCATTCACTTCGCACTTCTTCACTAGGCTTGGAAGCAGTAGGAATTTTATTTAACAATTTATTGAAACGTGAATTAAAATCCTTGATAGGTTCTTTTGACTCAGCTCTAAGATTAGACAGGTCATTGATCAATGTCGCTGTAGACCTGTCATCACCAAACTTAGTCAAAAATTGATCTTGGAAGATATCCCAACTAGTGATAGATCCAGATGGTAATGAGAAATACCATGATCTGACTGCTCCTTGAAGAGTATAGGAAAAAATTCGGACAACAGCATCTTCATTAATAACTCCATTGAGATTTATGGACAACATAAAGTTATTTATATGCTCTTCTGCTAGCATGCCTGCTTCAGGATTAAGCTTAGGCAGCCATTTTTCAGGATGGGCTGGTAATTGACTCAAGGGTGCAGGCATTAAGACTGCCCCTAGATTATTCCATGGAGAGGCCATCGCTGAACTACTAACAAAGGAAAGTGAAGAATATGATCTTTGTGGTTGGGAAGATGAGGGTATTACGATTACAGATGTTTGAGAAGGAGATGTGGAAGTTCCAGTGGACTGACGGACAATAATCTGAGGTGGAGGGGTGGATGGTTGACTTCGCGGTGAAGAGGTTGAGATGGATGATGATGATGAAAGAGTCTCACTATCAGACCCTTTAGGTGATTTCCTTGCTATCTTCCTTGTAGGTAAAGGTAACTCAGTTGGCTGAACGCAAAACTTTTCGCTCTGTAATCTAGTGAGAGGATGAGCAGGGTTATATTGCGAAGTCACACTACCTTGAGATTTATCAGATCTTTGAGGTGATATTGAAAATCGCTGAAGTTTATGGATCAAAGATTCAACTTCAGGAGGTTCAATAGCAGATTCTTCTAAAAATTCAGGGTTTGTGGCAGTGGTTGTTGTTCTTTCGACTTCTGGCTCTAGATTTATAAATTCTAAGTGCGATGGGGAAGTCGGGGGAGATGATGAGGGTGATTTACTCTGAGAACGGTATTTATATTTTGACTTACTTTTCATTCATATTTCGGGGCCCTCCTTCTAGCGCCAAATATGTTGAAGCCTCAAAAATCAGGTCTACAACAAGGGGGATACCCACCCGATATGGACCTTGGTTGGCAGCTCCTTTTTCGTTTGGTATAGTGGGTCCGACTGGGGATAATGGGACCAGTTTCCCAATATGTGTGTGTGTTTTGAGAATTGATATTTTGTTTCTAAAAGTTCCTAAGTGAAATGATTTTATTCTAACTTTAATCTAATAACATGCAATTGTATTCTAATAAACAGAAATATCTAATTCTACACTAACCCAAGATGTAATCTTTCTGTTATGCGATCTAAATTGATTTCAAATAACAATTGGTAATAAAGATCATTCAATTGTTATAAGAAAATAATTCAATAAAGATAAAACACTTCGTATAAAAAGTTAGACGAAACAGTTATGAAAAACATATCGCATAATAAGCTACTCATATATTAAGCATAAATAAATAGCTATCACCGTACAAAACTGCCAAATGATAACTCAAACATTCAAGCATCAATATATAAACAACTGAACATGAATATTACTTTAACACAAAGGTAGAAATATTTAAGAGATAAAAGTACCATTTATAACTAGTTCTACTCATGAGCTTCAAGCAATAATGACTTATCTCTTCTTAATCCAACATCCACTAAGAGTAAAAAAGTGCAACATCAGTAGTAGATATTAAATGCAGATATCAATAAATCATGTTCCATTCATTCATCAAAACCTCCTCAGAGAGTGAAAAAGTGCATGTTCCGAGGACAAGTTTTTGACAAATTTCAGGGCCCTTCTCTAAATGCATGAGAAGGGTTTAAATACTACTAACTAAATCTAAAAATAATTTATTACAAAAATGTAGGATACGGTTTGAATCACCGTCTTTATTTTAGGCAAAAATAAAGCAAAATTAATACTGAATCTAAAAATAAAACTAACAACTAACTATTTGTGAATCTATTCTTTGAAACTGCAAGCATTCAACATTTGTTTGAGAAGAGTAGGCTGGCCGACTTCAGACTTTAACTGTCCTATTAAAATGGAATCGGCAGGAGATGGTGCCATCTTCTCAGCAGAATTGATGATACATTTTAGAGTCATGCACTGGATGTGTGTTTTTACCAAATACACCCAGTAAGAATCCCAATTTAGCTTAGTTAATATTTTAATCTATTCTGCCTTTTCTTGAGCCTTCTGTCTCTAGTCTGTCTGCAGTTGCTATGTTTTCGGTAGTTACTCTAGGGTGGTTTCTAAGATCAAACTTGCCTTGTGCAAATTTTCATTTATGCAATCAATAACATTGTTTGTTGTTGTGGCTGCTTTTTCTGCCGCTTGATCTGCTTTCCTGATTTGTGCATCCTAATTATTAAAGAGCATTTCTTTGTGATTGTCGTTGATTACTGGTGCACCTGCTCTTTTCCCCTCCTCTACTTTCTTGCTAAGCCAAATATTTGGTAACTATTTTATCAATTAAATCATAATCATGTCATAATTCTATGACTTGATTAGTGATTTTATCACTTTCTTCACAATAAGAGTTCCATTGTGATATTCTTTGGCACAATATTTCCTATTGCTGCAGTAGTTGATCATTTAAGGAAATGGATTCTGTGATGAATTCTATAATCTTGGGATCATCCTTGTGCATCTCTTGCATAACCTATAACTGTGTTTCTTTTTCAGCCAAACTGTTCTGGTACCCTATCTGCATTTGTTGGAAGTCCTGCTGTAATTTTTCAAGCTGTTTTTGTGCTTCATTGCTGGCATTGGCTTGTTGCAGCTGTTGTTGCAAAACCTATACTTGATCTTCTTTCTCATTCATTAATTTCCGCACCTCAGATGATTTATCAACGGATGCAGAGGCATATGCTCCTATGATCTGAGATAATTTGGTGAGATTTTTAGTGGGATAAGTGATAGGATATTGCCATAGGATGTCTAATTGCTCTGCATCATGAGAGAGCACATTTTCTAATTTCCTTTTCTTCTTTTGTTTTCTCACTACTGCCTTGTGTTGTGGACTATAAAATACATCAAGAGGAAGAATTTCCTCTATTTTGAGCATAAGTTCAGAGGATGGGATAATGGGAATATGTTCCATTTCTGAGACATTTCTAGTTATTCCTATGATTATATCTTTTATTGCGTGTACATTACTCACAAGTGTCTGTGTGTTCTGTCCTTCAATATTGATTAAATCATTGAATGTTTCACATTCTTTATCTAACTCAGTTCTAACTGATGGTTGTTGCACAATGAGAGGGAGAGGATTTAGCTATGGAGAGGTTGAAACCTATTGCTGTGAGAGCTCCTTTGACTGGGCAGTATCCCTTACTGACCCTTCACTTTTATCATTGTCATTCTCAGACCTCTTAGAGTGTTCTGATGTTTCTCTCCCAGACTTAGATTTAGATCTGTCTGTGCCTGAAATTCCACTGAGATTAATACTGGGAGATGGTTCCCTTATGGGTTCCAGGCGTAATTTATCCAAAGGGATACTAGATAACCTCCTTTCCCTGTACATCTTGAACTCTTGAAATTTTGTTGGAGGAAATCGTATTTGGACCGAATGTAGAACCTCTTTAAGTGTGCCTTTCTCTTGGAACATGTCATCAAAAGGATCATCTTCTTTAGAAAACACTCTTATTTTGACTGCAGTAGTAAAATTTTTAGCAATATCATAAGGGTCGAACATTCTTCTTGGAAATTTGAAAAAATGTAAACATGTTATGTTTTTTACTTCTTTGAATGCATGACCTATATCAAATAGTAAAAAGGCCCCACAGGCCACAAGAAATTGTGGCCAAATAGCCTTCTTTTTATCTTTCAAATCTTTAGTCAAACCTCCTTCTCTGCAGGTTTGATAAGAAATTTATTGTGCCATGAGTTTATTGGGAATATATAAAGGTAATACATGAGGGGAAGTGAGACTTCCAAATACCCTGACATATGTAAATAGTTATTCTCCAAACCATCTCACGATAGGAAGTATATCAACCTCTGCTCCAGGAGAAAACCTTGGAGCATCTTTATCATATAACATTTTGTACAGGGGCAACATGATTCAATGACAAATGTTGTAAAAATACAGAGTGAAATTTTAATCCCACAATTATTTATGATAAATATGAATGGGCAGGGGGTCTTGAGTCATCCATTTCCAACCCATGAAAGGAAACTTGGAAATATAACAGATTGAATCCATCACAAAAGCTGATTAGTAAAACGGGGGATAAATTCTCTGAGAAACGGTTCTTTTAGACTGGTAATTCAAAATGGTTGTGGCTAAGTTATCATATAATATCTTAGCCCAATCCACAACAGTAGTATTAACAAAAGCATTGAATAATGGTAGCCATTTAGATGAAAATTTATTAATGTTTGTCTTCCCAAAAAGCCTACAGAGCATAGCAGCAGCAAAGCAATATGGGGAGGTGAGAGAACCAGTACTATACATACCGTGTTTATCCTTTTTTAGTGGTTCGTCCCTTCTTGACCAGTCCTTGGTGCATTCTTCCAAGTTTTAATTTTCTTTAGCAAATTTCTCCATGAACTGTTTGTTATAAGTTCCCTATGGCTCTGATAAATGATACATGAGTCTCAAATCTTGTGGAGTGAATGAACCAAGAAGTTCTTTACCCCGAGTCTTAAATTGTCTATTTGTAATGTTAGTGTTGTCCAGTACCCATTTAACCATGTGCGTGTATGGAATAATTTTAGGCCTCGCCGCTATCCGGTGTAAGAATGAGCAAGCTAGCTCTATAATAGACGCCTTAGAAGACCCATGTGAGCCTACAGTAGTTGTAACCTCCATTACTCTGGGGTTCTCTTCCTCAAGTAGATTATACATGCCTTCCCAAGTAGTAATACCAGCATCTTTGTTATAGGCAGTGTCTGTATACAAGGGAGTCATTTCTTTGTCTTCAGAACTCGAAGCCTTGTCTTTCTTCCCCATAATACCCTGAATACTACTTTGTATAGTTCTCTGTTCTTCGTTCCTATAGTTTATGAATGAAGTGAGAATAATGATAGGAAAAAGGTGATGATAAAGCTTTAAATGCTAAAGACGTATAAAATATACCACCTTACATGAAATGGATCTTCGATCATAACAAAACCATATTTCATTAATGATTGACAACAAATTCATTGACTAACATTAAAGCACATAACCAGGCCTTGGTTTATGGAAAATATTTTTCGTACAATGAGCCTTAAAGATCTGCGATAAGGCGATCTATGATTTGCTTCGCAATATCGCAGATCGCAGTATCGCAGATCGCAATCTCGTGAACTTGAAATATCACAATACCACAATATCGCAGAATCACAAAATCACTGGACCGCAATATCACAGAATCGCTAAAGCGTAGCATATGACAAACATCCGTTAATGTGTTTTTCTGCAAAATGCGATTTGCGATATATGTGCCATTGCATATCAGCGATTTGAAGATTTTTCAGCGTAACATATGACATTTGAGGCATGCGATGCGATGAATATTCTTTAAGTGCATAGTTTCGCATCGCATCTCGCAATCTTAGAATTCCGCTTGTAAGAAGGTATTAATTACCTTTTTTGCGATGCGATATTTCTTAAAGAATTATTTTATCTTATCCTATCATAAAAATTAAGCTTTTTAGATTTTTCAAGGGATATTATCTGAAGTCTATGATAGTAAGTTTTATTGTAAAAGGAAATACAAGCACTAATCGATTTTTAAATTTTTTGACTGAGGGCCCCCACTTATTTAGTATTAGTGATAATACTAAATAAGAAGGGGGGTTGTTGCTAGCCACAATAGGATCCTATCAAAATAAATTGATCGGTAAAACATAACGTAGCTCGTACAACTATGGGAGATAAAGCAAAGCAGTCTACGTTAGAAGAATTCTTTAGTGGATTGCTCCGTTGGATTCAATTTTCTGTGAGTGTCAACATATCACTGTTTTAAGTATCACTTAGGGTCATTTGCATATGGTCATTTCTGTCTTGCATTTATCTTTGTTATTTCTATTTATTTATTTTTTAAATGAAAGGTAAGTTTGAGGTGGAGTTAATTATGAATTTTAGTTTTTTTTTTTAAAATGTCTATATATTGTTCATGGTATTTTGGATAAATTGTGACTGAGTGCTCTTTTAAGGTAGTCCTTGATGTGAAGTCACTCGTTCAATTTTGGTCTTGATCAGGTGATATATTGAACATGTTGTTGAAGATGTAGTCTGGCCAAACACACACACACACATACATATATAGTGTCAACAAATATTGTTTAGGGTCATTTGTCTCTTACTAGTGACGTGTAAATTACATTTATTTTTGTTATTTTTATTTAAATTTTATGAAAGGGAAGCTTGAAATTTTATTGGAGTTGAGGTGGAGTTAATTGTGGATTTTATCTTTTCTTGAAATGTCCAAATATCATCCTGGGTGCTCTCTTAAGGAACTCCTTGATGTGAAGTCACCCGTTCAATTCTCACCTTGATCTGGGTGATATATTGAACATGTTGAAGATGTAGTCCTACCAAACATATATATATATATATATATATATATATATTTGTGTAAAGTCATACAATCTTATTTTAATATCAAAATTAATATTTTGATAATATTAGCAATTGCTTCTAAAGGTGCAAAGGTACACTCCAACACTAAAAGGTTTGGCAATATCAAGAAAGTTGCGAAGACAAAATGGATCAGTTTTCTCATGGTTTCTTTTACCAGTCGGGGTCAATACAACTAAGAGGACAACTTTAAAGAGTTAGAAAAAAAAATGAATCTATAGCATGCTTGCCCCTTCTTGCCCCGCACTAAGACTATGGTCAGTGCGACTATGCCATATCGGCGAGCTTCAACATCTGCATTCAATCTTGTCGAACAAAATTGTGATTTTTGATTGTTTGAATTGCATTTTTTAAACTTTCTGAACACCTAAATTTTGCAAATTCTACAACTCAAAATTTTAATTTTAACACATATTTACTAATTTCAATAAAAATTTTCAAAAATTATGCCATATAAACTCCAAAACTTAGAATAATTAGACTACAATTTTCTTCAATATTCGTGACTTATTGTGCACAACGATGCTTTTTTAAATGAAAACACATGTCCATGATGAGTATTGGGTAGGTTCTATTTGGTTGTTTGCATTTTACATTTAACTATATGTCAAGGCACCAATCAACGTTCCTTCTACCAATTATAGCACACGCCCATGCTATGAGTATTGGGCAAGTGAGGTATGGAAAATGCTTGGAGTACTAGTTGAGTGAGGTATGATCATTTTATGCAGTAATGTTGAGCTTGAGATGAAAATAGGAGAAGTTGGCTTTCTTCGTGTGGCTAAAATTCACCTAATGAAGACAATGATTGATGTGAAGGAAAATTTTATGTATGGAACTAATTTTATTAGTCCCTAATATGCAAATCGTAAAACGTTTGGCAATATTTTTGTAAAAATATTTATATTTATAATGATTTTATAATAGTCTATATAAAATTTTGAAGATATTTAAGGTAAAATAAATTTATAGTATAAAATTTTGGCAAATCATTTTTAGAAAAAATTGAAATTGGTGAATAATGTTTTTGAAAAATACATGGAAAATTAGCCCACTTGTGAATATTAGCCCCTAAAATTTTCCATGCTTGATGTCTACTTATATCACCAAACAATAAATTTGGCTTGGACTCGTACCATTCTTCTCATGGTTCTATTTCTTCTTGCATGTTGTTATGCTTTTATTTAGGTTACTGTAATTGAGGGCAAGCTCAAGTTCTCCTATTAATCTGAAACAACCCATATGTAACCAATATGAATAATACATGCTTCATCCTTCACTATCAAGAAAACTATAATAAGAAACTTTTCTAGGTAAATGAAGATAAATTGAAAATAATTTGATGTCCCTTCCAATTCAAAACAAGGGTGCAATGCACTAATGGGTATTGGAAGCTCATGGTGATAATTGTAGTTCAATATGAATACGAATCTTAACTTCACAACGATGCAACAATGATGGATCTAAAGTACGAATTAGTAAATCATTTTTTGTATAGATCACTAAAGTTAATGGATTTTTGTAGTAAGTTAGATGTAATCCAAATATAGACTAGTTTAAAAAAGTAAAAGGAAAATCAGTACAAAAATTCAAGGAAGCTCGCGAGTAGTAATTGGCAGCTGCCAAAAATACATTGGTAAAAATAGAAGGTAGTGAAAAGGACTTCAACTTTCATTATCATTTCAAATGTGTACAAGACAATTCCACAAACATTGCAAGGTGCCAAATGTCAAAAATAAAAACATATCTGATATGCTTAGCATATTTCATAAAAAGAAAATGGAAAGCATATCACTAATTATTGTCCTTCCAAAATAAAATTTTTCAAAAGACGTAAGGCAAAAAACACTCCTTCTACAGACTCGAATTGGAAAAATCAATATCCTTTTAGGTACCATTTGTTGGATCGTGTGCTTGCTTCCAAATTTTTTTGACATAAAAGAACATATAATAAATAGTTACCATTGTAATATAGTGTCAAAGAATGAAAATTCAATGATCAAATGAAAATTTCTCAAAGATAAAATCATTTGAACCCACCTCAAGGAGAGAGAGTAAAACTTCAGTATCCACTATTGGTGATAATTTTCGAACATAAATTGTTGTTTGTGGTTTCTTAGAGAGAGGTATAACTGGTATGGCACCCTTTGAAGCATGATATGAACTTGTGGATGGAGGAAACATTAGAACTAGGGGCACTACATGAACATCTGGAATTGGAGGTCGTGGAAGGGGCATCCCACCCATATATCTGGGTGGACATGGAGGAAAAGTAGGATGCACCCTAGGATGGCAGGGAGCCAAATATTGGGTCATACCTATGGTTGTAGCATCAATAACTGGAGAATTTTTATGTTAGGGCATAACACATTTCAATAATGAAACAAACATATCATACTAAAAAATGTTTATCCAGAAACAAATATTATAGGCAGGAAGGAAGGAAACACCATGATCACTACAGAATTCATTGTTATAGAGTGAAAAAAGTAATGAGAATGTTTTTTAATAGAATCCACATTCCATAATGCAAAGGAACAAATTACTTAATTCACAACCAAATCAGGCCAGTTCAACTTACTTAGGATTGATACCACATATAATTATCAGTGATTGGTATTACATATGATTCATACCAATTTCTTGAGAACTTCACATCGAGAAAGGAATGTGCAAAGCTCAATATTTTACGATTCGATTCCAAACGCTCAGTAAAAAAGGCTCCATGGAATTATTTTCATGGTTTTCAAAATAGACTGCTAAAACCACAATATTTGGAAGCTCACGGCCATGGCAAGGGACTAATAAAAGGAAAGATATATGAAGATAAAATGCATTTTATAGCTCTATTGGTGTTTAATGGTTTTATTTGTAGGCATTGTATGGGCAGGTGATTACATAATAACTCCATAGTCTAAGCCTTACCAAAAACCGAATAATTATCTCCAATAAAAACACAATTGAGTTGGGTTTATTCAAGCCTAGTGATGCAAATAAATGATATATCGACATTTGATATGCCAAAATCCCTCTCAAAACCTTGAGTTCTTAACTCAAGAAAATAGTGTACATACTCTACACAGATCAAAGCCCCTATAAAATATCATAGAATATGTCTTGTTAGATGTTAAAAGATTGCATATGCACATATTCAGTACAATAACTGAAATTATGTAAGCATGAACCATAGTAAAGTATTTTAAAAGTTCACCTGTTGTTATGAAACCAGCTCCAAAAATAGAAGAAAAGAGAGATAAACACCTTAAAAATCATCCAATTCGAGGGGGAAACCTCCTTTACATTACAAAAATGAACAATTCTTGGATGATTCAAATGAAAAAACCTCCTTTATATATATAGGAGTCAATGGGGTCACAATACAATCGTAGCCGACCTAACAATAATAATGTAAGGGAACAACAATAACAATACTAGGGTTTTATGGGGCACAATAATAACAATATGGGGACCACAGTGATATAAAAATAACAATAAGGGGGCTACAATAACACAATAAGGGACTACACTAGTAATATAGGGACCTAGCATACCCCTCTCCAAATAAGTGTTGTCTTCAACACTTTATTATTTATTGATGCTTCTGTATAAAATTCTAATTCTCCCATGTCGAATATTCAAAAGGTAAGTTCTTCTACTTGCTGATATACTCTGAGATTGATCGACTTTGTTGCTATCGAGTTATTTTTTCTGTGACTTCTTCAAAACTTCTTTCGTTGCGATGTTGATCTTCCTGTTGTTTCCTTCGATTTCTCACCAAAGTTAGGTTATCCTTTGAGAGTTGAAGAACTTGTTGTTGATGCTCGATGTGATCTTCCAGTACTTTATCATCCATATTAGTTTTCATTTGATCCTTCAAACTGCCAAACTTAGGCTTCATTTTTTCTTTTAAACCATCTATGTCATCTTTGATTTCTCTTTGTAAGATCGAAATTTTTTACACTTGGTACCGTAATTTTGATATATCATACTGCAATTCTTCCTCTTCATGCATCATAGTATATCTTTTTGAGGGCTTAATGGATGTTAAATTACTTTTGGGAGGCATTATATAACTCAATACTAATATCTATGCTTCAATATTCCCTTAGAATCACTTCAAACTGATTTTTCTAACAAATGTTAGCCAAACATGTTTAAAAAATACACACCTTTTTCTTAATTTTTAGGAGGTCTATATTGAACCTAATTTATCTCTGTTATTTTGGATCTTCAAGTTCTAAATTTATATTCTATATTATCTCACTAAGTCCTCTTTCCAATGCCACAGGTTAGACATAATTTGGATTCTTTAAGGAAAAATTTTCCTCAGTCTCCTGCAATGACCTAATTATTGACTCGTTCAGTAGAGAAAAATTGTATAGTGTGCCACGTGTCATTATTTCCTCCTTCAGATCTAAAATTGATGAAATGGAAACTACAGTCCATTTACTTTCATCCACTTCTTACAGAATTCCAATCCGATGCTCAGAGAGAGATTTATGATGATTTTCCCAAGGTCACCTCTTTGAGATGAAATTTGGGAGCCTGCAAAAACCCTAACTTTTACAAATCATATCTTCAAAAATATTGCAAACCAAGATCGAAACTTTTTACGCACCGTTCATCCCGATTTATTTGCAAATGTGTTTTTTTTAGCTCCTAAAAATTTGTAGAAAAAACCTTATAGCGCAAATGCCACGATGGCCTATTTGAAGTAGTGAAACCCTATAATCCAAAGCTCTGATACCAATTGTTATGAAACCAACTCCCAAAATAGAAGAAAACAAAGATCAACACCTTAGAAATCAGCCACGTCAAGGGGGAAACCTCCTTTATATTACATAAATGAAAATTTCTTAGATGATTCAGATGAAAAAACCTCCTTACTATATATAGGAGTCCATGGGGTTACAATATAATCATAGCCGACCTAAAAATAATAATGTAAGGGCACACTAATAACAATAGTGGGATTTTACTCAGCACAATAATAACAACATGGGGACTACATGGGTATAACAATAACGATAAGGGGGCTACACTAACAAAACAAGGGACTACACTAGTAATATAGAGACCTAACACCTGTCGCTCCTTCCTTCTACAAAATAATATATAGCTATTTGTTGGTTCGATTTTATTACGGGAAATGACTGTCAGAGTTGATAACATATTCATATCAATTTAAACAGCATAACATAAATTTCATATGAAGTTTACAAGAAAATTTATCGAATTTGTTCTCGCATGAGATAGAAAATAAGATAGCTTTCATTGGGAAAGTGAAAATATGATATTTTTTACTATTACCTAAATTTTCCCAAGGCTTGTTACTCAAAATGTCTGAAAATAGTCCTGAATTTTTCATGTTTGAAGATGAACCTCTCTGTGTTGTCGATCAAAAAATGTAGTCCTTCGTGTCATTACACCATCCTCCACCCTACTATGAAACAAGATGAATTTTTTTAGGTAGACCGAGACATCAAAATCGTAATATTTCTCCATGGAAACATAAATTATAAAATTGAGATATACTAAAAATAGTTTTGGGCAAACAACATATTAAATAGGATATATAATCTGTGAGGGAGAATGTAATTAATGATTCAAGAAAGGCTATAGAAATTATTTCTCATAAATGAAATCGAATGTGAAGGATAAATATAATAAAATTATAAGTCAAGTTACTACAAAATTTGTGCTAGGAGACGATCGACTAATATAGATTCTCTCTCATTAAATTGCCTATATGGCATCTGGTAACTCAAGAAAATAATATGAATCAATTCAACACAATTGATTTTTGGTTACATTATGGTCTAGGGGAGATTTGTTTGAAGTGGGGGCCATGATTAGTTCAAATTTATTTTCATCCAAATTGCATTACCAGAAAAAAAAGGATAGTTTCTATGATAAATAATAATAATAATAACTCATTCTTATGTGGTGCAACTTAATTGGATATCACCATGTTATGAAGTATTTGTAACCCATGCAATTAAAAATTCATTTCACCATATTATGAAGTATTATCTAAACCATAAAATTTAAAGTTGAAATGAAGGTAGAGAATTTTTTTTTTTTTAAAAGTATATAAATAAAAAACGACATGATTATATCAAACTATAGAATCAAATTGTTTGATCCTTAGCAAGATTCTCTATAAAAATGGTAATGTCAGTAAAGATCCATCTAGACAAACTACATTACATCAATTTTTATAGAGTTTGGAACATTAAATATATGGTATAAACCAATTCCTATGATAAAATCATTCTATCAGTTCCTCATTTACATTATCCAAAACAATATTTTATGCATACTAACTTCCATAGGAAACATAAAATTTACAACACAAATCACAATGTTTCAAATCTCATGTTTCTGATTGCATGTAAATTTTCAATGAGGAAAAGGAAGGAGCATATATTTTAGATTCTTTGAAAGAAATTTATAATTGTAACTAACAAGGTGAGGTGCTACACACAGCTTTGTCCTTGGTGGGGAAGACATTTGTTTCCTTTATATGCATCTTTCCTATGACTCCCCAAAATCCAAGTACATGCATATCGCGGGAAGATATTTAAACATTTTTTTTTCTTTGGGACATAATTTAATATATTTAGGGTGAAAATAAATGTATTTTAGTTTAAAAAATGGGAGTGATGGGTGATTGATCCAAAATTAATTATATTTGTTTCCTACAAAATGAAAATATAGACTTGACTATTCAAGAAACAGATTTTATCTAAATTCATTCACATGTTTCAAAATTTAGGGGCATCCTCTACTTTGCAGGAGTATAAAATCTAACTCTCTTCTCGAAACTTTTCCAGGAGTAGACAATGCAAGACTATTCTCCAAATATTCTAACATGCATTAATAAAACATGTAAAGGACTACACAAGTGAGATAGAAAATCAAGTTTAGTTTTGAAAACCATATGTTTGGAGACTTTCTTGTGCTATTCAATATATATATTGAATGATAGTTACCATTGATGACCTTCACAATGCAGTAGGATCTTGTTCATGTAGGAGTATATCATACAACCATATTCTCTAAACATCCAATAAACATTAACAAGACATGTGGAGCATTGCAGATGTGAGAAATAAAATCATATTTAGTACTGAAAAGCATACATTTGCAGAATTTTGTTTTGATATTTGATATCAATATTTTTTTAATGCATCATTTAGATCCAATACAATGGTAAAATGAACTTCATTTATGTTCAAGAATTTTTTTATATTTTTAAGTTTCAAAAAATCTAGTTGTTAAAAACCTTAATCAAAATGTAAATGATTGATCCAATTCAAGAGAATATTTCAAACTGTATCACAATTCGATACTTGCCATATTTTGTAGTTACTGCTCTCTACAAAAGTTCGAGACCCACTTTTAGCTCATTGTTTTATTTTGAGAATCCTAACATAATTTGGGCCTCTTAATCTCTCCCACTTCGGCTACATCCTTCGCTGTTGTATAAAATTTGATAATATTGATCACAATTCATGCAAAAATATACACTAATCCTATGCAATGAGATCTCTTCATCGAAGCCATTGTGCATGAACAATATTGCATATGCTTACAATGAACAAATTAGTTAAGAATCCCAGTAATTTCCGATATATATCTATGTACCACACCCTGAGGAATAAAGCTCCAAAGTCTATCATGGACCGGTGTACTTCCTTATTATTTTACCCACTAGTAGAAACGACATTGGTTCCATGAATCCATGGTATTTTCCGAAATAAAAAATTCTTCAAAAATAAACCATTGGCGCAAGAAAATTTCATCCCACATGGTAAAAAAAATTTGGACTAAGGAAGAAGATCTGCCCAACCAAACCCATCATAAAAACTCCTTTGATGCAAATATCTCACCATTTCATATTTATATAACATTAACTTTCCACTTGTCCGAACTTTATATGTTATGAAAAAAATATATCATTTTTACCTTAACTCGTCAATATTCATTTGAAAATAATAATCATGCTCATGTAGTCATTTATAAAGAAAAAATATAGTCATTCTACACGTTACTCTAAGCCGATCTTGATGAAGGTTCTTTTACACCCTTATAATATTAGTGTATTCCCCTTATTGTTATTGTTAGTGTATCCCCCTATTTTTATAGTTGTGCTCATGTATCCCTAATGTTGTTATTGTTATTCCCCATAGAAGACAAATATTTTTATTGTTGTTCCCTTACATTATTATTTTTATGTAGGATATGATTATATTATGACCCCTTTAACTCATATCTATACCAAGGAGGTCTTATCATTTGAACCATCCAAGAATTTTTCATTTACGTGATGTAATGGAGGCTCCCCCCTTGACGAATTTATTTCTCAAGTTGTTTATATATATTTTCTTCTGTTTTTTGCGTTGGTTGCATAGCATTTGGTATCAAAGCTTTGGATTCTAGGGTTTCGCTATTGTAAACAGGTCATCTTGGAATTTTCACTATAAATTTTTTTATATAAGGGTTCAGAAGCTAAAATTGTGACCACGTGGAGATGAAAATTTGATGAACTTCATGTAAAAAATTAAGATTTTATTTATCTATATTTTCTGATATATGGTCATAAGAAGTTAAGTTTTTTGCATGCTGCAAAATTCAGTCTCAAACAAGTGACCTTGGTAAAATTTTCATAACTTCTTCTATGATCATCAGATTTGAATTTTGTAAAAAGTGATTGAAAGTGTAGAGAAAATATTTTTGCTTATTTAATTTTTATGTTCAAAGGTTGAAGTTATGACACATGAAATTCCTGACAAGTTCACTCTACTGAACTAGTGCATAATCAGATCATCGTCGGAGATTTGGCGTAGCTATATCTTGAAGAATCCAATTTTTCTCTGACTTGTGGCATTGGAAAAAATAACTAGAGAGATACCACATGAAGGAATTTTATACCTTGCAGATCTAAAATTAAAAAGTTACAATATTTTCAATATTTAGCTCCTAAAAAGCAAGAAAAAGGTGTGTATTTTTTAAATTTTGCATAACGTTTGTTGAAAAATCAGTTTGAAGTGATTGAAAGGGAATATTGAAACATATATATCAGTGGTTGATTCCAAAATCCATCGAAGAAAAAAAAGGTACATACTTACTAACCAACCATAAATATCTTCTATGACACATTAATAAGAGGAACAAATGCAACATGATATATAAAAATTATGAGACTAAGTGCAACAAATTTTTCTTTCACAAAAAGTAACAAAAAATGAATTGGAAGCCATGAATAATCTTAATATAGATGGTATAAAAAGGGACATGTTATTTTTTAATGATAATTTAAAATCAAACATGGAAGAAATGTTGAATGTCAAGATAGAAGAGCTAAAGGAAGGTTTTGAAAAGTTTCTAGAAGAAAGGATTCCCAGTGGTGACAAGGTAGTCCATGAAAATCATAATGAGGATAAAATGAATTTGAATTATGATTTTAGAGACTCCAATATTTAGTTTAAGAACCACCATATACTAAATATCGATATGAGGAAGTTTGATGGAAAGGATCTGATAACATGGATACTAAAAAGGGAGAAATATTTTCATCTCTATGAAGTGCAACACACACAAAAGGTACACATTGCATTTTTATATTTAGAATCCACTCAATTTGTATGGTATTAATGGATTTGTTCTTGTAAACGACTTGTCACATGGTAAATTTTTATAGATGAAATGATAGCACATTATGAGGATACAAATAGGAACACCTTCTTTAGCCAATTGATAAATATCAAGGAAAAGGGTTCAATGGAAGAGCACATTGAGGAATTCCAAAAACTGAATATCATGGTAACTGGTATTCCATAGGAGCATAGGATTTATGTCTTCATAGGTACTTTAAGGGATAACATCCAACATGATTTTCGTCTTTGGGAACCTCATTCATTGAAGAAGGAATTTAGGGTGGAAATAAAAGTTGAAAACATAATTATGGCAACAAGGAGGTCTACTACTCACAACTATAAAGATGGAAGTGTTGTTGCTCCTATACTTCCACAACATACTAGGTTGACACCACAATAATTGGAGGAAAAAATTGAAAATTTTCTTTGTTACAGTTGTGATAACAAGTACACTAAGGGTCATAAGTGTGCTAAGAATAAATTATTCTACATAGATTGTGAAAAGGATGAAGAAAATGAACAAGAAACATCAAAAGAGGAGGATATACACTAGGAACCTACCCAAGAGAAAGAAGAAATGAATTTGAACATATCTTGTAATGCATTGGAAGGAATTACCTCTCCTCAAACTCTCAAGATAGAAGGATATATCAACAAGAAAAAGGTTTAACTGTTGATTTATTAAGGTAGTACACATAGTTTTATTCATTGTAAGATATCCAAGGAATTGAATTGATTCCTATATCCAAAACCTCAGTGTCAAGTGATGGTTGAAAATGGAGGAACTATAAAATGATATGTAAATTTCCATAATATCAAGCTAACCATGGTGGAATATTTATTAAATAGTCCAATTCCTTCCATTCCAATGGGTGGTGATGATGTTGTACTAGGAGTCCAATGGGTAAAATGTTTAGGGATGATAACTTTTAATTTTCAGGAAATTTTATTGAAACATTTTTTTGGAAGGAAAGGAAGTTGAATTAGTGGGTATCATAGGGGAAACAAGAAATATAGTCACCTATAATGGTATGAAAAATATTTTAAAGGAATAACAACACGACACAATTGCATAATTATTCTCACTGGAGGTTAAAACATCAAAGTCATCTATTTCTCAAGATCTCCAAATTCTTAGATAATCATTTCAAGGTATTTGGTACTCCCAAAGACCTCCCACCTATATGTTATCATGCTCACTCTATTCATTTCATTCCAGGAAGTGTTCCTCTAAATATAATACCTTAAAGATATCCCCATGCCCAAAAAAGTTAAATTGAACGTATAGTTGCAAAAATGCTAGATGTCGGGATAATTTAACCTAGTCAAAGTTCTTTCTCTACTCCACTAGTATAGGTGCACATGAATTATGGATCATGGTCTATTTTTCTAGAATACAGGGAGCTCAATAATCTCACTATTGAAGACAAATTTCCCATTCATGTCATTGATGAATTACATGGAAAAGTTTTACTTCACCAAGTTGGACCTTCGCTCGAGATATCATCAAATTATAATGAAGATTGAAGACATTCTAAAAACAATATTCATAACTCATTAGGGTCGTTATTAATATTTGGTCATGAATTTTTGCCTTACTAATACGCCTTCTGCATTTCAACATTTGATGAGTTCCATTTTTAAACCCTACCTTAGAAAATTTGTGTTAGTGTTTTTTGATGATATACTAATCTACAAAAATTCTTGGAAGAATCATGTTCAAAATGTTGAAAGGGTGCTCAAACTATTTGAGTCGAAACAATTATATGAAAAAACCTCCAAATGCTTCTATGGAGTACAGGAGGTGGAATATTTGGGTCATATTATATCTCATGAGGGTTTTAAGGTAAACCCAAATAAAATTGACTCCATTAAGAAATGGAAAATATCCATAACCATAAAGCATATTCGAGGATTTATCTAGTTGACAGAGTATTATCAAAAGTTTGTTAAGAATTATGGGAGAATAGAAGCACCTCTAACAACATTACTAAATAACAATGCATTTTCTTGGAATTCATAAGAAAATAAGGCCTTTCAACATCTAAAAGAGGAAATTCTCTAAGTACTAGTCTTAGTTACGCCAAACTTCAAAAACCGTTTCATTGTAAAATGTGATGCCTAAGAAAATGGAATTGGTTCTATTTTAATGAAAGAAGGAAGACCCGTTTCTTTTGAAATTCGTCCAATAAAGGGAAAATATTTACACAAATATATTTATGAGAAGGAAATGTTGGTAATACTACATGCAATAAATAAAACATTACCTTACCTAGTGGGAAGACACTTCTAGGTAAAAAAAGAACATGATAGTCTTAAATACTTCTTCGAATAGATATTACCTTCAGAAGAGTAGAAAAATTGGGTCACAAAGATGTTGGTTTATGACTTTGAAATCATCCACAAAAAATGGAAGAAAAATGTTGTTGGAGATGCAATTTCAAAAAAGCATGAGGATGTGGAAGCATTTTTTGTTCCATTTCTATTATCCAACTTGATTGGATAACCAAAGTAAGGGATGAATAGAAGAATGATGAAGAGGTGTGGACATTCATTCAAATTTTGCAAGAAGATCCAAGTACATATGATAAATTTAGTAGGAAAAATGATTTGTTATGGTAAAAACATCACTTATATCTTTGTAAGAATTACAAATTCAAGAAAAAATATTCTTTTGGAAATGCATACCTCCCTCTCGGGAGGGAATTCGTTATTTTTAAAAACTTACCACACGGTCAAGGAGGATTTTTTTTGGGACGAAATTACATCCAATATTCAATGGTTTTTGTGATAATGTTTGGCTTTCCAACAAAAGAAATTTGAGACAATTAAGACCCCATGTCTGTTTCAACCTTTAGCCATTCCAAGTCACCATTGGGAGGACGTCTCAATTGATTTTACCACTAGTTTACCCAAGTCTGATGGAAAGAGTGTCATGATGGTGGTATTTTTTACACATACCAAATATAAACACTTTTGTACACTATCTCATCCTTTTAAATCCAATACAGTTCCTATTGCATTTATGGAAACGATTCAAAAAATACATGGAAACCCAAAGATTATTGTAAGTGATAGAGTTCTAATTTTCATTGGAAACTTTTTGACAAAATTATTTTATTGTATAGGTAATTAATTGGCTCACAAATCATCTTATAATCATGAATCTCTTGGGAAAATTGAGATACCCATCAAATGTTTCGAAGGATATCTTCATTTCTTTGTATCTTATAAACAAACATAATGGGTCAAAATTGAATGAAACAACAAGAATATTAACATCGTAGTGAAAGAAGTTTTGATGTAGGTGACTAGGAATTTTTACAATTACAACCATACAAACAAATTCCCCTCAAGAAAGCTAAGAAGGATAATAAATTATCACCCATGTACTATGGTCCTTAGAAGGTGTTGCAAAATTTTGGTAATGTCGCATACAGATGGGAGTTTCTTGCATCTTCCCGAGTACACCCAATTTTCCATTCTTCATGCTTAAAGAAGGTTATCAATGACAAGCTCCTAGTTCAAACAGTCTTGCGATAACTTGACAAAGAAATAAAAATAATATTTGAGCCTGACATAGTCACAAAAAGAATCATTCAATGGTTATGAAATAGTTTAATTTCAGAGTATCTCATTAAGTGGAATAACTTACCCACTGAATATTCCACATGGGAGGACGAGAATTTTATACACACGCATCTAAAACTACTCAAGTGTTGAGGAAAAAACGTTTTTGAAGGAGAGGGGCATGTTACATCCCTATAATACTAGATTATTCCCCTTATTTTTATTTTTATGCCCCATAGAATCCCACTATTGTTATTGTTGTGCCCTTACATTATTATTGTTATGTAGGCTTTCATTATATTGCAACCCTTCAGACTCATATATATACCAATGAGGCCTTATCATTTGAACCATCCAATAATTGTTCATTTATATGATGTAAAGAAGGTTTCCCCCTCGAAGAGGTTATTTCTTAAGTCATTGATCTATCTCTTCTTCTATTTTGAGAGCCAGTTGCATAACAATTTCAAAATAATGATATAGACAACCAATAAAATCTATATTTGGAATGTTACATTTGTCTATATACTTAGTAGAAGGTTCCATTTCAAAACCTATAACAAATCACTATGATTTATGATTTTATATTTAGACTCCCTTGAAAATTAGGAATGTTATTTTTCCTTAATAATGTTGCAAATAATCTCTACACTGGGTGCTCATATAGGAGGTCGTCCTTCTAAACTTAATATGAGTTCCATCATACATAAATTAAGTTTGTAGGCTAGATTCTAACTGGAAGCCTACACGTATGAAAGTATAATGTACTTGGAAAGTATGTTCGCCAATAAACAAGAGGTTGAATTTTATCACATGGGATTTAGGTGAAGGACAATGTGTCGAACATTCATATTGCAAGGGAATTTCAAAGGTTGTAATTAAAATTTATTGGAGAAGAATATTTTATGATGATACAGATCGATGATGATATATTTAAATACCTTCTCTGTTGTATTTTCCAAAAATAATTTACACCATCCTTGGGTTTCTTTGCTATTTTATAGGGTTTCTATTTGTAGAGATCAGCTAGTAAATCAGAAATAAAATTGATGTCTAAGCACAAAAAAACACTTTAATTCATGTGTGGATAATAGTGATACTCAACTGGAAACTAATCTATAGAGGGAGTTCAAACTTCAACATATTATGAAGAAGGCTTAGACATTTCCTGTTTGATTTAAATGTTATCTTCATCTCGAATTTTATTCCAATTTTGAATTTTTTTGTTTCTAGTTATATATCCCCTCCCTTGGGCTATTGGTTCTATGATGATTGTTTCTTCTCCTCCCATCTGATTATTCTACTTTTTTCTCTTTCCCCTTTTTCTCTCACCCCTTCCTACCTTCTCTATTTTATCCTTGGGACAAATTTGCCTCTACTCTTCATGTTTTCATATCCTAATTGCATGTTCTTTGAGTTTTAATTTTAATTATATTTATCTCTTCTATCTTTCCCTTGCAAGGATTTATCCCCTCCCCTTCTCTTGGGACTGCAACCCCTAGTTACTTACCTTGTATTATTTTTTATTCTATGGCTAGATGATGTCTCTATGCTCCCATACAAGGTGGAATGAGAGGATTCCATAGACACTCTCATGCTACTAACCATCTCCACTCTTCTACCCATCAAATTCAGGCTCTCATAGCCACTCAAGAAACCATGGATAAATATAGGTATATCATCTCCGTAGTGTTCCAGAGGGAAATATTTGATGTTGAAGAGAAAGTTAGACAATCTAGGCGATGTATTCTTGATAGATAGCTTCGCTGAGAGACAAGGGACTGGATACTAAATTTGGGAACTCTTACACATATAGAAACTCCTCATATATGCAAATCATTAATTTATACTGGCACATAAAAAATCCTATGGGATAATGTCATACTAGTATAGCTAACACCCATCAAGAAATGATTATTTGCATGGAAGAATTAATGGATAAAGCTGATAGGCTTAATAGGAAAGTAACAATTGTAGCCAAGAACTTGAAAAATCATTACTTCTCTTCCTTTGACAATGCTAGTAACTAACAACCATAAGTTCATGTGGACTCTCAAGTTGAATGGTAATTAAGTGAGAGAGATATCTTAAGCAATGCTCTGACACTCACAATGTCGTTAGCATTTCTATTAGTTTTATTTTTATTTTTTCAAATAATCAGATAGCATATAACATTAATATGTTAGGGATGTGGTTTCCCAAATAACACACTAATGGTTAGTGACAACTTTATATATTAATTATTTTATAAATAATATTAATTATGTAATATCACAAAATAAATAAATAGGACACATAATTATATTTAACTTTTTCATATTTATTAAAATAATAAAATTATTACAAATTTCAATATATATATATATATATAATTGTAATTTCAGCTTTGAACATTTACTTATATTCAAAACTTTAGCATCATACATTTTGAATCTAATTTGTATAACTTTATAATGTTATAATTATGCACGGTTTAGAGTATATGTTGTATCACTTATTTTGCTTTATCTGAAATTGTTATACGTATTCACTTCTTCTTCTTCTTTTATCTAAAATGGTTATAGCTATTTAATTTTGATATGGAAAATGTCTTCGATATCAAACTAGAGTTTACTTTGTTATATAGATATTCTACTCGTAGTTTCCATCAATATTATGTTTTGATTAAAAGTATATATTAATCTACGTGAGTCATAAGATTTAAAGTTCATTTCCTTGCTTTTTCCCATAATATAATTTTGATTTCATTTTTATGCATTCACCGATCATTAGTTTTTATAATCATGAGAGCTCAACAAAACCAAGAAAACTATTTGAGAATTATATAAAGTCTTTATTAATTTCTTACATAAAAACTCATAACTTAGAAATCAATAATTATATGGCATGAAAGTATTCTAAAAACAAAAAAACTCGTTTATTATTTATTAATTTAAGTTTTTGCATTATAAATGTGAAAGAATTATTATCAAATTTTGAGTTGTCTATTTTTTTATTTCATTTTTATTGAAATTACTGCTTTATAAAAATACTAATTGTTGCATTTAAATCCTTTCTTATCTTGCCCATTTATTAATCCTATCATTAATAGGTATGCTAACCAACATTCTATAATGCCATACTTGACATAATATAAATTCCTGCATTATTTAACAGAAGAAAGGAATCATAATATATTACTAGCAGCAAAGGTGAATTCTAGTACTCTTATATGTTCATTTGTGAGAAATATCTTTGTAACTGCTATAATATTTAGTTTAAAATAAACGTCATAATCAAAAGTACATTATAATTTTGGATTATACGACAAAGTTAATTCATAAAATTTATAATTAACTTTATTTTTATTTTTAATTGCAAAATGAAAAAATAATTACAAATTTTATGTATTAATAAAATTGATGGTTAATTTTATAAAAATAGAAAATAAAATTAACTATAAATATTTTATCAATATTGAACTTAAAAAGTTAAATCTTACTAGCATAGCCAGTTGATGATTGTCAACAAAACGACTTAGGATCAAAATATCACGGGGTTATTGCGCCCCGTGTTAGGAGAGACATAATAAAAAATCGAGTCATGTAAGGGTTGTTGTGACCCAAACTAGGTTCGATCCTCGGAAAAATTTGACGGCTTAGATGTCCTCGCTCACGAATCCGCAAGCCATAGGTCAAACTTAGAAAATCAAAAACAACTTCACAAAAAAAGTTTATTAAACATTAAAAAAAAAAAAAACAAAAAAAAAAACAAAAATATATATATATATATATATATATTATAAATTTATGTTTACCAAAAAACCACAAATGTAATTAAGAACTTCATAACAAATTCCCTTCAAAGCGAAGGAGAATGATCAAATTAAACTAAAATATAAATCTGATCAATAAATTTTAATATTTTAATTGAAATTAGCCTAGAGAGAACAACACCCATGTTATTAATACTATCAAATCATAAAATCAAGGTTTAAATATTTTTAATCAAACAATGAGGAAAAAAATTTGTTAGATAAAATTTAAAAAAATATATCAAATAAACACAAAAGTGAACATACTTTCATAAACTTTTGTGAATATGTTTCTATTTTTCCACATCTTGCTTAGAGTTAGATTGTGAGATTGGTAAATGAATGGAGAGAAGTAAACACACTTTTTAACAATAATTTACATATAATTACATATAATTAGCACAACCACATTTATTTAAATTATTATGGTTGATATACGTTGATAGGCATATATCAATCATATACACAATCACATTATTAAATGTGACCATATTAGTAAATATTATTGAAAATTTTCAATAGTCATTAATATTATAGATTTAATATATTATTAAGTTATATAACATTCTCGAACTGTTATGCGATTAGAGCGAACTAGGGTTTCTTCCTTCCTTCCTACAACGACGCTACTCTTGCAGACAAAATCTTACTGGTGATATTGTCGATCTGTGCTGCATTTGGTTCGCTTCATTCTGAGCATGGGCCATGGCATCCATGGCAGGGGGAGGCAATCATATCCCCCCTACAAAAGAGGATCGAAACAAAGCAGCCACTGAACAAGGCGGACATGTTCCTACATCAGAAGGAACGAACCAGAGCAACGATTCTCCTCATTTGTAGGCAACCGAAACCACTCGAAACACCCCTGCAGCGGCCTCAGCTACATGAAAGCCCATAGTTGTGGAAATACCAAATATTGATCTACCGAGTCACCATATAAATGCTCATATCCAGTACATGAAAGACTATGCACTCATTGGAAAGTTCATTGGTTTCTGGCCTACTGAAAAAGCATTTCAGGGATGGATAGCCACAAAATGGAAGCCCAAGGGACATGTTACCCTTTAGTTAGGGCCAAAAGGCTTCTTCAATGTCATTTTAAACTGCATCAAAGACTGAAACAGGGTTTTGGATGAGGGTCCCTATTTCTTCAACTCGGTCGGCATATATCTGAGGGACTGGGTAGAACGCTTCAACCCGGACAAAGAAAAATTCAACCGGGCTCTAGTTTGGATTAGGTTATACTCGCTCCCTTTAGAGTACTGGGATGAAGAATCCCTCACAGCCATTGGCAGAGGGCTAGGAGAATTCATCAAAATAGCTGAGGAAACCAAGCTTCAAAGATATACCTCCTATGCGCGGATCTGTGTCTACATGCACAGCTAGACAGAGCACTTCCGGACATGGTAAGTTTATTTCATGATGAATTTGAATGAATTCAACCTCTTGATTATGAGCATGTTCCTTTTAGATGTCACAGATGTCATGCCCACAGGCATCTGTTCAGGGACTGTCCTCTTAACATAGCCACTAAGAACAATGAAGCCGCCAACAAATATGAGGTAGATGGGTTTACCAAAGTCTCAAGCAGAAAGAAGCATCATAAAAATCCCCCTTATGGTAACAAAAATTCTAGCTCAAAAACCTATGCCCCCTTGCTTAGTCGGACCCATCTGGAGATCCCCCTTCTGCTTCCCCTCCTCAGGCCCCCAATCCTTCCCAACCTGTTGCCCCCCCCCCCGAATCCCACCAATTCCAAGCTTAACCCTCCAAATTTGGAAAATAGGGAGATTATGAGCTCCAAGCAATCCCCCGATTCAGATCCTGATGATGAAAAGTCAAAAGGAATGGATGTTGATAAAACCCTGCTTAATCCTAACCTCACCAATCAAGAAAATCCTGAGAGTAGTCATCTAAGTCTCATGGATGAAGATTCTGAAGTTTTCGAGCTGGGAGAACTTGATCTTCTAGGTTTAGAAGAGGCATGCATATGCCAGGATTTCGACAAAATCAAACCCAGCCAGATTGACACTCTTGAGGTTGTGCTAAAGCTCAGCAACATAAGAAACTAGGCATCCAACCAGGAGGCCCTTGGGATGTTCTAAATATTGCAAAAGAATCCAAGAATAGAGGTTAGAAACCAGATTGGCAACACACCATAATGTTAGGGGAAATATTGGTGGAGTCAGGACGATATCCCAAGCTCACGATATTTTATAAAGCACTCCCAAACGCTTCCTCATGAAGCTAATCTCATGGAATGTAAGAGGGCTAAATAGCCCCAGGAAATATAGAATGATTAAAAGCATGATACAACAAGAAAGACTGCAGATTATCTTTCTTCAAGAAACTAAATGCAATAGTGAGGCCCTTGGCAAGATCCTCCTCAAAGCCTGGCCTAGATGTCACTCAGTTGCAGTAGATGCCTCTGGTTCTTCAGGAGGTCTATCTATAATTTGGGATACACAAGCCATTGAGCTTGGGGATTTTCATGCAGCCCACAATCTCTTACAAGCCACTTTTCATCTGATAGGCACTAATATCCATGGGCACCTATTAAATGTCTACTTCCCACAAGATATGGCAAGCAAGATTGCACTTTTGAACATAATGGAGGTCATAAATTCCAACAGAACTCATCCTTTATGGATTTTGGGGGGAGATTTCAATATGCTAACAAAGCTGGAAGAAAAAACTGGGGATTGTTCGAGATTGGATCCGGATAGCTCTCATTTTCGAGATTTCATAAGCCGAAGTTGGCTGATTGATCTTTCTTTATCTAACGTGATGTATACCTGGAATAAAAAAAGAACTGTCAACCGTCATATAGCATCTAAGTTAGATCGCTTCCTAATCTCTGATAATGCTATCCATATGGGAGGTGACATCATTGCTTCCATTCTGCCCATTCCAAGCTCGGATCACTAGCCCATCTCTATACAATGGTAGAGACCTAATCAACATTCTTCCTTTCTGCTTCGAATCCTTCTGGCTCGATCATCCCTCCTTCAAGGATCTAGTTCACACCATCTGGAAAAGCTTCATCCCTCCAAAAGTTTCCAAGATGTTTCAATTCCAGCAAAATCTTCGGTTCCTCAAATCCCAAATTAAAAACTTGAATCACTTAGTTTTTGGGAATATATTTAAGGAAAAGAAAGCTCTTGAACTCAAAATGGCAAAGACTCAGAAAGAAATTATCAACAAAGGCAGAACAGAGATCCTCGATAACCAAGAACAAAGACTTCAGCAGAAATTGAATGAAAGAAACAAGCAAGAAGAAATCCTTTGGAGAAAAAAGTCTAGAGTTCGTTGGCTTAAGGAAGCGGAGCGAAACACTAAGTTTTTTCATCGCTCCACTATAAAAAGAAGAATTATCAATCATATTAGCCACATTACAAATTAGCATGGAGAGCGGTTGGAAAATCATGAGGATATGGAGCACAAATTACTGGATCATTTCAGAAATGTTCATCAAGAACCTCCACACTGCAGACAAACGGTTATTGACAAGATCACTCAACTCATTCCTAAGATATTCACGGAGGAACATAACCAGATGCTCCTAAGACCAATCTCCTTGCAGGAGGTTGAGGCAGCATTGGCCCAAACTAAGATTGATAAGGCCCCGGGCCCAGACGGTTTCACCTCTAATTTCTTCCATCACTTTTGGGATCTCATCAAGCTGGAAGTATGGCATTTAGTGGAAGATTCAAGATCAATTCATTGGATGTTACCTTCTCTCAATGCTACTTTAATAGCTTTGGTACCAAAGGAATACCAACCAAGCAAGCCAGATAAGCTCCGGCCCATTGCATTATGCAATGTAATCTATAAGATAATCTCAAAAGTTATTGCTAATCATCTCAAGCCTCTTCTTCCCATGATCATATTACCAGAACAAACTGGTTATGTGGAAGGTCGAAAAATTCTAGATGGGATCATCTTAACGCATGAAGTCATCCATTCCCTAAAAGTCAGCAGAAAAGAAGGTATGCTCCTTAAAATCAATTTTTCCAAGGCTTTTGACAAATTGAGTTGGACTTATCTTCAAAAGACCCTGGAAGCTTTTGGTTTTAATAAAATATGGATAAGATGGGTTATCAACCTTATCTCATCCACGTTTTTCTCCATCTTGACCAATGGGATTCCTTCTCATCCTTTCTCTCCCACTAGAGGTATCAGACAAGGAGATCCTTTATCTCCCTTCCTTTTTGTGCTTATGGCAGAAGGCCTTGGACGTCTTATTCAAAATGCTCTTCTTGCTCAGAAACTGAAAGGCATCTCTCTTCATGGCTCACCGGCCACCACCCATCAGCAATTTGTGGATGACAACATGCTCTTTTGCCACCCCTCAGTTCAAGAAGCCCATGCCTTTAAATCCATCCTGAATATTTTTTCTGAAGCCTTTGGCACCTCAGTTAATGCTTCCAAATCTCAAAAAAATTTCTTTAATACTCCCGCTTCAACTCAAGCTATCATTGCTCATATCCCAGGATTTTCTATTGCCTCCCTTCCTGCTAAATACGTTGGTGCTCCCCTCATTGATTCTGCCATCAAGCATTCCTCCTGTAACATTCTTCTTGAAAATCTTGAAGCCTGTCTCTCCTCCTGGACCTTCGGAGCCCTTAATATGGCCAATCAGCTTGTTCTCATCAAAGCTATCCTTCAATATATGCCTCTATTTCTTTTTTCAGTCTTGGCAGCACCGAAATGGGTTCTTAAGCAAATCAAAGCCTTGCAGCGCAAATTCCTCTGGGGATCCCCAGGACAAAACTGGAAATGGGTGCTTGTAAACTAGAATATTCTCTGCACCCCCAAAGAAGATGAGGCCTCAGTCTCAGGGATCCTACTCTTAGTAACAAAGTCATGGGAGCCATAATTTGGTGGAAGTGGATTTCAAATCCAAGTACGCCCTGGGCCAAACTATGGACAACGAAATATGCCAACAATAGGCCCACTGAAGAACTGATCCGACTTTCCCCTGAAGCTCTCGGCTCTCTTATTTGGAATGCCGCCAAGCAACATAGTGACCTGATTCAACAACACAGCTTCTGGGAAATCTGAAATGGAGGCTTGGCCAGATTCTGGATGGATGCCTGGCAGCAACAACCAAAAATCTTAAATATCCTCAGTCAATTCAACAGGGGAAAAACTATTACTCAATAGGAATATAGGGTCAATCAACACTGGATCACGGAGAATGTCAATGGATAAAGGCAATGGAAGCAGGCTAATCTCATAGTTCCCCAAGCTCCAGAAGATATCAAGGCTTCCATCCGCTCTGAATTAAGACAAAGAAGGATCAGATGGTCAGAGGAGCCAGATGTACTTAGATGGGGATACTCTACCAAAGGACTGTTCTCCATCAAAGAATCCTATTCCCTTACTCTTGCTGCTTCCAATCCTCGTGACCCAATCTGGCAACGTGTCTGGGCTCCTGGAATTTGGCACAAAGTTTCGACCTTCCTTTGGCTTCTCATCCACAAGAGAATTCTCACTTGGGATAAATTTATTAGAAGGGGTTTCATTGGGCCATCACGTTGCCCCAATTGCAATCAATGCAACAAAACTGCTCAGCATCTCATGATCTCTTGTAATCTGGAAAACACTCTTTGGGAGAAAGTTAGCTTTCGCTGTCAAAAGAGAATACCCACTGAAGATCTAACCTATACCATCTGTAACTGTCCCATGCAGCCCTACTCAAGTGCCCTTCTAAATGCCCATTGGCTTCTCATTCCAGGCCTTCTTTATTGGTCGATCAGGAAGGAAAGGAACAGAAGAGTATTCAGAATCTAATCCACACCTGTAGAAGTCATTTGGAGTATCTTCTGTAATAATATTCAAGAGTTTCTAACTCCTCTCAACTGGAAGGAAGAGGACCTCCCCAATAAGCCTTAGGAAATTTCTATTTTGGAGAATTGGCAACTCAAAATCACTCCACCCTCATCTGCTCCGGCGAGAAATAACCAGTGAATCCCTGATTTCTGGACTCCCCCCACCACAGGAGTTGTCAAAATAAATTTTGATGGGGCTTCTAAAGGCAATCCGGGGTGGGCCTGATTTGGAGGTATCTTCAGAGACTCTAAAGTGATTCCTCTCGCTATTTATTTTTTCCAACTTGGATGGGATACCAGCAACTCTGCAGAGCTAGAAGGTCTCTGGCAAGGCCTCTGCTTAGCTCAAAAAAACAATTTTTTTCCCATTGTCGTTGAAGGAGACTCCTAGGTGCTCATCAACATGGCTAATAATTTTCTCATGGGATCCATGGCCGCCAAGGTTTCCACCAACTGGAGGTTAAACACCAGACTAGAACTTATGGAAGCTTGGCTCAAAAATAATAATGTTGTCTCCTTCTCTCATATCAGGCGTGATCGCAACAAGGTTTCTGATTAGCTTGCTAATCTAGGAGTTTAAAGCACTGATACTCTCAAGCATGGCCCGCTCAAAATTATCAATGAAGAAGCTAAACTTCAGGAATGCAACACTCTGGTGCACCAGGATACCTCAGCTCTGGATGTGGATGCCACCAGTGTTTGATGGGACGCTCGTCCGTTGCCGCCTCCCGAGGCCGTCAAGGTGGGCTTGCCATTTGGCCTCCCACAAGCGCATTAACAAGGGCATTCAATACGCCACCCTGTGAACCATTAATTCATTAATTTGGAACTATCAATGGTTAGTGCATTTCACCTGGTTCACTTCCGCTTCTGATATGGATTTTGGTCTCTTGCATGGCCCCTGTCTGCTCCACCATTGCTCAGTGCCAAAGTTATTGTCCACCCACCTGTGCTGAGCTTAGTGCTCAAACACAGACTGGTAGGTAATGTGAGCTTCTTTACTGCTTGGAGACCGTTCCTGAGTTTCACTTCACGCATAGTAAGTTCTTTTGTTCGAACTCTCCGTCTCTTTTTTCCAGCTCCTCTTCGTCGATCCTTCTCTGCCCTTTCCATCAGCCTTTCCCCTTCACCATGCCTATATTTCACCATTACATGCAATTTCGTCGTGGTTCTAGCCGTGGAAGTGTCATTCAATCCCAGTCTTCTCCTAGTTCGGACTCCTCCTCTGAGGATTTCCTCTGCGACCACATTCCGGAAAATAGGAGTCGCAGAGGTCGGCTTTGCTCCTTTGAATTTGCTCATCCAGTGCCATGTTCTCTGCCTCCTCATGTACTCTGCTTTTTGCCTCAAGCCATCCATTCTGATGCTCCTCCAGCTCCTCCTCCACTCTCCTCTACTTCCTTGCACGAAACCTCTCAACGAGTGGAGTTAAAATTTGACTGTTCTTTCGATAGGCCGGTTCTCATGGCGTATGTCATAGTCACCTTACGTGAAGAATTTGCTCACCCTTCCCACCCTTCGGTCATCGTCCCCGGTCCCTCTGTTGCATTCGCTGGCCCCAGTGCTGTGCATGACCCCACATCTGCTGAAAATGCCAAGGTCTCCTTGGCTCAGTTGAACATTGCTCGTGACATTTCAATCTAGGATCAAAAAAAGGTTGGTGAGGACAAAGACAAGATGCTTCCCTCAACTGATGAAGGTGGAATCAGGGATGAGTACAGATGCAAAATCGTGGAGGAACCGCCCTCTCCAGCCAATGATTAGTAGTCCAGAAGTCCCTCAGAGGTTTTTTTTTCTTATGCACAATGTTCGTAGGTTAATTTTGGTTTTTCTGTTTATTCACCCTCTACTTGCAGAGTGGTTAGTCTCAACACTTGCTTTTTTGATAAGTTATATGGTTGAAGGGCCGGTTTCCCCTATGACGGCGGCAACTCTTAACATTTAGGGACTAGTTTCCCCTCCGTGGGCAGTCCAAACTCTTTTTTTTTGTAGCAGTCAAGCCCTGTGATCAAGCTCTCTTAGCTGAGGTAGTGATAGTTTATACTTATATGTTACATATTAATAGATTTAGCATTACTCAGAAAAAAAATACTATAGATTTAATATCGATATTAATGAGTATATAATAATAAAAATAATATTATAAAATACCTATTATATTAAAAAATATCAATTAATAATAATAATAATAACTAACTAAAGATATTAATATTCTAAACATGAGAGATTAATATTATTATTCATTCATGCTTGTAGTGATATTTATTTAGAATCATATATTAATAAATCGAAGGGATTAATATTATAAACCCAAGGGACCAATGAACCCAACCAATTATTAATATTATAAACCAAAGGGATTCATATTAAACACATAGAATTAATATTATAAACCCTGTGAAAAAGAATTAAACCCTAACAATATCAACCCTTACATTGATAAAGCCAAGGGACTGATATTATAAAGCCAAAGAAATAATAAACCCAAGGGATCAATACTAACAAAACAAAGGGATTACAAACCCAAAGACTTAATATTAAACCTAGGTGATTAATATTATAAGCCTAATGTATATAAACCCTAACGTATGTGATGTCCAAGCATACTTGGCCATGGTTGAGAATGATATATTTCCATATGAAGACAATCTTTCTCACAATGTGACATTCAACCATGGTTCATTATCATACTGAGAAAACATTTCTCATAATGTGACATTGCAAAATGTTGTCGTTACAACTATAAAAACCTTATCTTTATTATTATTTATATAAAAGAAATAAAATAAGGATCCCATATAGATAAATTTCTCTATTTTCCCCATCTTTTTTTAAATAATTATTTTTTTTTCCAAAAATCTAAAACATATTTATAACATAAAATGTAAAAAAATAATAATTTAAAATATCAAAATCAGACGTTGGAGGTTGAACCTATGTATTTCATAAAATATAACTCATATTCCCGACCCTCCGACTCTTGATTACAACAGATTTAGGTTCCATATTTAAACAAAATAAAACAAATTTCTTCACACCCAACCTCTCCTCTACTGAT